>CM077831.1:24912002-25528455 GCA_039720395.1 Liquidambar formosana
TTTATTCCGTTGGAAGGACCGCGATGCTAGGTCGACAATTGCCAACCCTAGTACAAGTCGAAGGCAATCCTTTGCACATCAATTGGCCTAACTTCAATATGTGTTATTGTTTTGTATTTATTTAAGCAAACGACCTTCAAAAACAATTAATTTCACGACCTTTTGCCTACTTAATTATTGCCTTTTTCTTTATTATATAATTTTGAATATATGCTGCAACCTTAATGGAAGAAGCTGGCTCCATCCACTGCCTGATGTGGCATCCATTTTTTCAAAGGAGCTCACCATCAAGGTGTGCCAAGATGGTAATTCTTTTATTAAAAAAAAAATGTAGACCAATTATGTATTATTATTATTATTATTTGTAGCACGAGTCAAGTACCTCTGGGCCACAAAGGACTTTCGTTATTGCAAGATTTGAAAAGTGGCTCACTTTTAAATCACCAACATGCTTTAACTCGGTTTGAGTGATATAAGAATGTGTGAGAAGTCATGTGTTCTAGTCTTGTTTAACTAAAAGCTTTAAATTCTAATTAATACGGTAATACCTAACTTGATTCCTTATGGAATAAAAAGGTTCAAGAATGGAAGCTTTGTCTCAGGCCATTGAAGCTTTTAAGAACGTCGTCAGGCCTCACATTCTCATGAAGAAAATGAATGGCCTTTCGCAAATCATCATTCTTTCCTAGAATGACAGAATATCATGTTGGACGTATCCAAAAATGTTAAAACCATTTTTTTAAGGGAAATTATTACAACAACAGTCAAAATAAGGTAATTAAGAATAGGTTTATGATTGCCGGTGAATCTCCATTGATTGCCTGTGTAGATTCACTTTCTCTCACAATCATCATATCCGCAAGAAAACCATCCATTGCTCAAAGATCGTTTGGCTGCTGGTAAATTTTATTTCTCCTATTTTTCTTCCCTTTTAGCAACGGACACGGTTGCCCATAATAATCGATCTGGTTGCAGCATTGGCATCTAAGAATTATCAAGTACAAAGGATTCATCATATATTGTAGAGTTTAATTATGTCTCAAGGGGATTTTCTATATATGTTGATGGGTCTTGAGTCATTTTCACGTTCCTTTTTTTTTTTTTTTTTTGTGGTAATTAATTTTCACCGTCAAAGGCTAATAGGGGTGTTCGTGGTTCGGTTTGGTTCGGTTTTAGGGTAGATCTTAAATCAAACCATTATATTTCGGTTTTTGTTTTCTCAAACCAAAACCAAACCATACTATATAAAAAACCAAACCAAACCAAACCATAAAATTTCGGTTTGGTTCGGTTCGGTTTCGGTTTTATCCTATCAAATAGCAACAAATAATTAAAAATAGAAAAATGACAAGCCAAACTCTAAATAAAAACATTTTTAATAAAATCATTACATTAGCAACTAAAAAAAACATTAAACATTGTATCAAAATAGAAAAGAATTGACTTATGTCAATCCAAGTTCAAATCTCCAATCTAATACATGTCAATATCTCACACAACAATAATAGTTAATTTAATACATACCAATCTAATAAAGAAAAAACATTAAGAAAATTTACAATCTATTACCTATTATGCCCTTATTAGAATAAAAATTTACAAAGTAAGTTTAATATGTAATATATAAAATTATATATATTTATATTATATTTTTTTGGTTTTTTTGGTTTTTCGGTTTGGTTTCGGTTTTTAAACATGAAAACCAAAACCAAACCAATTTAATTCGGTTTTCTAAAATTAGAACCAAAACCAAACCTAAGGACAAAAAACCCAAACCAAACCGACCGGTTTGATTTGGTTCGATTTGGTTTTCGGTTTTAACCTAAACCATGAACACCCCTAATATGTTATATGAAGACACTATTTTCCTTTTTTCTTTCTTTGGAATGATGCCACATTGCGCTCTTGCAAGCATGAACAACTCAATGTCCTCAGCAAATTGAGCTGAATAATCATCCACCACTTCTTTCAGGCGTTTGCATAGTAAATTTTCCCTTTTTTCCATGTAGGGGAGGTCTCACTTCAAGCGAATTGGGCATCCAGTTCTCATGAAAAAAATGAATGACCTTAAGGAGAGCATCATTGCTTGCTTTTCGCAATGATGGACTATCATATATGCCAAACGTACATACTTAGAAATGTTAAGATCATTTTTTTAAGCGAACTTATTATCACTTGAATCAAAACCACCCCAAAAAGTCTTGAAGAAGAGGTTCTCGATTGCCAGTGAATCTCCGTTGATTGCCTCTGTAGATTCATTTTCACTTGGTCATTATATCCGTGGAAAAACCATTCATTGCCGACGGATCCTCTGGTTGCAGCATTGGTATCTAATAATTATCAAAGTACAAAGGATTCATCATATACTGCAGGGATTAATTTTGTCTCGAGGGAATGTTGCTTTTAAGATTGGTCTTGATCGAGTCATTTTCGTGTACTTTTAGTAGGGGTCTAAGTAACGCATGCTTCAAAGGTATATGTTATCTAAAGTGCAAGTGCAATATATATATATATATTCTTGGGATAGAAGTTATATTAGATGCATTTAATGAAGCAAAAAGTATATATACTGAACCAGGTTAGTGAATTCCAATGGGTATGGCTGGGTTACGAGTGACTCAAAACTAACCCTTTTATTAAGATTCACCAACTCAAATCAATTTATTTCCAAAGGGGTCAACAATTGCCAACCCTTGATACAAGTCGAAGCTAGTCCTTTGCAAGCCAATTGACTAAATTTTGCTGGATCAATCAAAATGATGAGAATTCACCAAGCAATGGGTTCAACTTACTATAACTTTCACTTATCCCCCCGCTCAAAAAAAAATAAAATAAAAGAAGAAGAAGAAGAGGAAGAAGCTTAGTATGCATTGAAAATTAGCTTGGTTTTATCAACATTTTAGACCATTGATTCCAATATTATTCCATGGTAAAAACTCATTGCAGCCCTGTTGACACCATTCACCAATTCAGCTCATTGGGTAGTGTGGCTTCCCAAGAGAATTGCTCTCCTTGATTAATTCTTTTTAATCAGACAACTTTGTGATGTTGAACAATTGTGGACCATATGATCCTCTGTTATTTATGTTCCCTTCACAATTATTACGCTCCAAATTTGAAAAAAATGGCCATGCCAGCATATAAAAAAAGAGGACCTGGACTTATTCGGTATACTTAAAAGTGAAAAAAAAAAAAAAAAAAAAAAAAAAAAAAAAAAAAAAAAAAAAAAGTCAGAAAAATTTTATAATTTCCAACCTTCACCTTTTTTTTTTTTCTTTTTTTCTTTTTTTTTTACCTTCTCAATCAACGAAACACCAAAAAGATTGTTTGAGTTTGACATTGATAATGTTAGGAAAAAAGAATGCTCGATTTTATATTAAACCAATGAAACCATCCAATGCAAGCATATCATACTCTTGCTTATTCATTTATATTTTCTAGGGAAGTACAAGCATGCAGTCCCAATAAAAAAACATGGAATTAAACTATTTCATGCCAGGCAATATAAGGATCCGATCGACTGCAAAAAAAAATAAAAATTAAAAATTAAATTAAATAAAAAAATAATAATAATAATAATAAATGAAGGAAACAACCCAAGAGCAGCAACACATTATGGGTTACAAATGTCCACTTCCCAGCAATGTATTCAAAATCAACTAAGAAACGACGATGAATCATTGGCAAACAAAACATACAACCAATAATCAAAACATATTCATCAGATCGTTGAAAAACATCAAATTGAAGCTCAGCATCAGAAGTGCCGATCATTTGTATGTACTGTTATAACAGTGCACGCACCATTTTTATGTCACATGTAAGCAGTTTGCTGTTCAAAACCCCGACCTCCAAGATGAACACCACAAAATGATATAACCATGTTTTTCGCGGCTAAGAATACCATAAAATTGTTGCCCTAAGATGTTTCTAAATCCAAGAAAACTTCAATTCTATCAGAAAAGGAAAAAATTATATATTCAAGATGATTGGAATTCAAAAAGGTTCTAATGATTTTCAGAAAGTTGACAGATAGAAGGCACATTATCCGATGCATATCCTTGACCTGATGCAGCAGGTACAGCACCCACCTGCTAGTAATCGCTACTGAAATCTTCGCCAAGAAGTGCCGCTATAGCATCTTTCAAGATGGACTGGTCCTTACCACTGCTCAGTGCCATGCCCGAACCAATCCAAGCCAAGTAAAGCATCGGGCCTGGAAAAATCCATCTGATTTGAAATTGCTTTCTTTCCACCATACTGGGTGGAAACTCGATCAACAGCTTCTAGATAAACTTTGCGTCCTGCATAGAACACATATAAGAGACCATTAACATAAGCAAGTGTAAATTGCATCATATAGTGTTAAATGTCATACGAAATTTTCTCACCTGGCATGGTCTCAACTGACATGGGTTCGTCTGATGAGCTTCCACTAATAGGAGTATACTCGCTGAACACTGATGCAGCAGAATGACCTAAAGGAGAGATTGGATCACCATATACTTCCCATCCTGTCTCACAGAGATTCAGGGGAGAATTGTCCACCACATCACCAGGAACAACAGAAGTATTCGAAGCCTGCAGGCTTGAATTATTCTTTGAGCTTTTCAACATCCTTGATTCATAGAGTACTGCTTCCAACAGGCCACTGTTCCGTGGTGAAAGACACTCTGACTTAGTTTGCTCGTTTGGAGGGGACTGGATCAATGTATCAACTAGACTCAAGTGAAGGCAGTGGGGAAGGAGGTGTGCCCCAGCTACCAAGGTTGAGTTTCCGAATATTGGAGTGAAGGGAGCTCCAACTTCATAGCACCAGAAATGGGCTCGGAAGAAGAAGAATTGCCATTTAAAAAGGCATGGCTGCCAGGAAGTACACCTAAGAGTGTTGGGTCATTGGCATTAAGATCAGGGTCATATGGAGAAGACAACCCAAAGGGCTGAGCAACTTTCTCTGAAGCACTATCCTCATATTCATATTGATTGAATGCTGGGAGAGCGTTGCTGACACAACCATTCAAATCAGGAAACACGGTATCTGATTCTCGAAGGCGCTTGGAGGGATGCATTGGAGGGTACATAAAGTAATAATTATGGGATGAACCTATACCTTGTGTTAGCATGCTCCTTGCAGGGACATCAAGAAGTGTTGGTGAATATGATGTAAACCCCTGCTTTAATCCAAAATTTTTGAATTCCACAGCTGGAATCTCAAAATTGTTAGTCTGTGAGAGATCAGGATGTATGTGCCCAGCCAGGAATGTACTCATATTCTGACTTTCTTGACTCTCATCCAATCTCTGCTGACACACTTCAGGAGGATAAATCGGTAAGCCAGCACGCTGTCGTCTCTTGATTCTGGTATTCCAGTAGTTCTTTATCTCGTTATCTGTACGTCCAGGCAACTGAAGGGGGACAATGATATTAGCAGAGCAATACAGATCCCTCATTTGAAACCCCCCCCCCCCCCCCCCCAAAAAAAAAAAAAAAAAAAAAGAGAGAGAGAGCAATACAGATGAAAAGCAGCAAAGTTAAGGTTCCATTTTCAATGGAAAGCAAATTCAGGAAAATGTGTCCATGATGTCTCTTGGAGATATATCATTGTGATTGCAATATTTACAGTGAAAAGCAAGAAAGGTTCTATTTTCAATGGAAACAAATTCCAAGAAAAAATCTCCATGCTATCTCTTGAAGATGCGCATCATTGTGTCAGTGTAAGCTGTCCTGTTGAAAAATAACCTGAAAGTGGCATCCCAAGAACAAATGAAAAAATGAAGAGCCACTTTCCATCAATTGAACCACCATGGACTAGGAAAGCTACACTCAGCTCCACTTGTTTTACGGGAAATATGAAACCTTGCAAAAGAATGTTATTTATGCCCTCTTTTTTATGAAGTGAAACTTTATTGATGAAGAAAAAGGGAACACCCAAGTACATGCAAAGTATAAAAGCAAAATCCCAAAAGAGGACCACAAAGGCATTTATTTATGCCATTGGATGAGACACGAATCATCATGATTGTCTGCACTCCATATTGGGAGTAACCACATAATTATGAATAAATAACTGTGTAAAACCAGCCTCTTCACTAGAAAGTGGCTCTTAGAAGAAAAGTAGTTTATTTTTTCATTTTTGAGAATCATGAACTCGTCATTTTATTCTTCTTATGCTACAAGGAACAATGGTAGTAAGAGTTTTCCAGAAAAATTTCCTTTTCAACCAGCTTTCCCCAATACAAAATAGAGAACTACTCGTGAAACGTAGATCCTGTTATGAATTAATTACTATTGAACCCTCTTACATTTTTTTGTCAACTCTACTAACTTACAATATCCAAATTACCAAATGGTAATTGTTTCATATGTCAGTATGGAAATAGCTAAAAGTTTTATGTGGCTGCCAAAGTGCCAACTAAACAAAAATGATAAGAGTTGAAGAGAGCAGAGGGAGGTGTCTCAAACTCTTCAACTCGGACCAGAGAGATGAGGCAAGGGACAAGGTAACATGTAGGAAGGGAAAAACAGTGTAAGACAAGGAAAGAAAAGTAGGGGACTCCAGTACCACTAATCCTGCATTGTTGCTAGCAATCAATCCCATCACTTATCCTGCAATACCTATACACCACCTGTCATGCCATCATCTTCATCACCTTAATGCTGCTTATGGGCACCAAAATCACCTTCATTGTCGTTGAAAAGCAAATCAGTCACCATCACCCCTGTATTCATGGGGGCCATTCTCAGTGTCGGCCACCACAACCAAACACAATTGACATACATCTATGATCTATCACGATAAACCCAGCACGAGCAACAGGACAATCTACACGCACCTTTGGGATATGTAAATGACAGAATGTGGAAGAAGCATTCTTCCAGCCAGCAACAATTTGATAGTTTACCACCACCTTCGGATTGTGTCAGAAAAGTAGTTATCTCTCTCTCTCTCTCTCTCTCTCTCTCTCTCTCTCTCTCTCTCTCTCTACATATTCCCTCTTTTCTTTCTTAGATCCTTACTCTTTCAAACGAGAGGAAAAAATTGCATTGCAGTGATGGGGGCATTACTGTCCAAAATACCGTCTTTCAAACGATACTTGTCAGATATTGGGACATTGGGAATTTTGGATAGAGTTTTACTGACAGTGGGTTTGATTGATAGCCAAGTTATTTAATGAGTTTTTCAGACAGAACATTTGTTTTGAGGGGTATTTTGGATTTTTACCCAAATAAAATTTGGAAAGAAGGGCATGAATGCTGTAAAATGAAGTGTATATCACTATCATTGTAACAATAATATGTTATGCTATTAAGTAATTACTTAATGTGAGATTAGTGAGGCATAAATCCACCTAACACCAAAATAGCTACCTAGAATCCTACAAAAAATAAATAATAAGTCATTTATTTCATTCTTGAGAGTTTTAATATCGTTAATCACAAAGTGAACCCTCTTGTAATAAGAACATGACCAGTAGTGTAATATCTTTAGAACCATTTTCTAGCATTTTGGTTACACTAATACCACATGGAGTCTTAATGTTGAAAGTAACTCAATAGCATAATTTTTCAATAAACAAAGGAAATTGGACACATCCAAATGTCAATGTCTCAGTTCACTAGAATTACAATTTTTAACAAATTATTGTCGTGTCAAAATTTCTTGATGATATCATATATACTATCCCAAAGAAAATAATGTTAGTATGAGATGGATAGCTCCAAAATTGAACATGCCATTTGCATGTAAATGTAACTGGACAAAATTGGAAACAACTCATAGATTTATTTATTTATTAAATGAGAAATAAATACATACCTCTGAAGCCATTCGAGCCCATTTGTTTCCCATCCTAGCATGGAGTTCAATGATACACTGCTCTTCCTCTTGAGTGAAAGCACCCTTCTTCAAATCAGGTCTTAGATGATTTGCCCATCGTAGACGACAGCTTTTCCCACAACGAGAAAGCCCTGAGTGCTTCTGGACGGCATTCCAATTTCCCTCTCCATGCTTATTGACATAGTCCACTAATATCGCATCTTCTGCCGATGTCCATGGGCCCTTCTTCAATGGTCCAACTTCCATCAGGTTTCCTCCACTGCAAGCTTCCTCAGCTGAGGGCGAATCTGTGTGATCCTTGGGCATTATCCCGTCATCACTCTCATTCGTCGTATAACTCATCTCTTAATAGTGCCTAAAGATTTCAAGAAAATCAAATACTCCAACAAATGAATAAGAAAACATTGAGTCTGAATAACAGAATATAAAGGCATAAAGCGCACACATATAGATTTAGCTGATGACAAAATATAACGAACTTTCATCCTGAAAAGGAAAGCAGTATCTTGTTTTTAGAAAGATGATAAACCAACAACAATTTCCCACTGAATTCAGGAAAAAAAAAAAAAAAAAAAAACCCACAAGAATCCAAGAACCAAGAACCAGTGATAGGGTAGAGTAATATAACCATAAATTCAATGTGTTCTGAAACTTAAATGTCAATACAGTAGCACAATAGCCTCAAAACGGCATGGTTCATATAAATATGTCATAAAAAACAAAGACTAACACCAACACAATTTGAGCTGCAAATAGTAGAACTCAAGAGTACATGATTAGATTCAACACCATGAACACTTACTGCTAGAAGACTGTCAATTAAGATCCCTAACCCTAAACCTCTGTTTGGTTGCCGAGAAAATGGAGAAAATTAAAAGCAAATAAAAATTTGAGTCTTATGAGCTATGTAGTTTTAATTTCAAGGAAAATGTTAATTCAATTAAGTCAAATAGAAGCATAATTTAAATCGTAGAACTCAATTCAGTAAGGGAAAATTTAAATTTTCTTTGGCTTTACAACATTTTCCTAACAACCAAACGGAGCAAAATTCTATGAATGAAAACCTTCATAACAGTACCTGAAGAAGTGAACATTATACCTGAATGAATTGAAGACTCGCTGCAGTTGCACAGTTCAAATAAATAATCAGTCAGCCATGGTTTCCAATTCCCCACAAATCTTCACAAAATCCACCACCAAAAACAAGCTGATATATATATATATATATATATGAAACCAAAAAAAGACCCGGAAAGCAATGAAACCCCCCTGAAGGAAAAAAAAAAAAAATAACCAAAACGACAAAGCACACGTGCCAACGAAATTCCCCAAATGCGCAGCACAAATGTTGATAGAAAAAGGTTCCAAAAGAAATCAAATCAATACCTTTAAATCAGTATGAGTATATTAGAAGAAAAAACAGGAAAAATTTTGAATCAGCAACAACAGAAATTCAGCTGAAAAACCCTCCTCAATCACCCACATAAACCCACATTTCATATGAAAAACCTTGAATTCAAGCTCTGCATTTGACAAAATTTCTGATATCTCAACAGAGGATTACAACCCATTAAAACAAATAGAAGAAATTCAAACACAGACCCAGATCCACTTAACATAAACCCAGAAATTCTCTATAAATTTTTTATAAAAAAAAAATTATAGGAAAAAAAAAACATAGAAAAAAAAAAAACAAAACTCAAAATGATGAAAAAGAGACAGAAGTGGGAGGAAATTCTCCCTAAACCTAACCGTAATCAGTGAAAAAGGAAGGACACAATCCAATCATGGAGAGTGAGAGTGTTTGAGAGAGAGAGGGGTTGATGATGGTGATGATGATAGGTTATGGTTTATTGGAGGAATTGGAAAGTATAAGAGGGGAAAAAAATCTGCGAAAGAAACGTAAGTGAAATGGAGGAGAAAGATGGCAAGAAGAGAGCGAAAGTAGGAGAGAGAGAGAGAGAGAGAGAGAGACAAGCGCAAAGTACCATCTATAGAGTTTTATTCCCTCCTTTCACCTTCTCTCCTCATGCTACATTTCCAGTCTAGAGAGAGAGAAAAAATGGACTTGAAAAAATGGAATCAAGTCATGTGTGAGAGAGAGAGACTGACCAAATCAACTAGACTTAATCAGGGGACCCACCAAGAGAGTACTTTCAAAAAAATTTAAAAATCAATAAATAATCAGTTTAATAGGGATAAAAAAATGCTTGAAAATGATAAGCTAATCATTTGATCTCTCTCACCTCAAATACTCCACAAATCAATGACAGTGATTTGGTGATAACCACACATGGGGAAATATAACTTAATTTACTTGATAAAATCTAATGGGAAAAGTTATGGTGAAAAGGCTTTATGGGTATATTAATGAATTTTCTATCAAGAATCCTTCAAAGGCCCCATGTACACTAGTTTATTTGATTTTTTTATGATTAAATAGACAATTGACTTTTTAAATTGATTGGAATAGGAGTGTGGTTAGTCTTCCTTGGACTGTAATTTAATGTAATCAGATAAACAAATTGATAAAAGCAAAAATGAAAAAAAGAAATATATATAATTGTTTCTTGTATGGGTCATGCAATAATTCTATTGGTCGATTTAGTTATTTCAAATTGTTTCTTGCTATTAAAGAAATGTAACACCGATAAAATGATTAACACTACATGTCTTAACTTTTATTCCAATTTTCTTAAAAGGGACGCATGAGAATATGAGACCCATACTCATGTGGGATGACAGAGTATGTGGGATGAGATTGTATAAGTACAAGTTACAACCTTATATGATAAAGTAGTGATAGAAGTTCAAGACATTAAGTTTGTGCGTATAACATTTTTTTCGATAAAATATGAGCTTGTTTTTATAGCAATAATAATTAATCATTGTTTCAAAGTAAAAAAAAAATGTAATGTGTTTAATCACACCCGCTAATCAAAATTTAATGGGCTTTATCATAAGTAGTGTTTGGCTATCATTTTTATCATTTTTCGTGTCTTGAAATGCATACTCGAAATAACTTAGAAATGAAAAAGCTCATAGTAGGTGTGGATGGAGGCACCCTCTTAGGAGCATTACCCTTGAGCTTAAGAAAAATGTCACTTCTTTTTATTTTTATTTTTTTGTGGATGACACATTTAATTTTTGAGTAGGTAAAACCGGACTCATTACATTAGACAATAGTCATGAGAGTGGTGTGTTTTTTTTAAAATTGCACCCCCCACCCCCCTCCTCTCGTGCTTTGAGCATTCTTGCTATCCTACTCCTATTAACTGTGCTAACATGCGCCAACTTTTTTTGTTTTTTTGGAAAGATATACCCGAAAAAATCTTTGAACAAAATTTTGTTTATCCAAAATACAATGACCAAATTTACCTGTTGGGTATAAAGCAAAAAATTGACAATGACCAAATCATATGGAAATTGGAAAGTAAATAAACAAAATAAAAACAACAACAAATACACTTTCATTAATAATTTTCGGGTTTGATTTTGTTCTCATATGGGCTTAAACAATTCGTAAATTGTTTGTAACTTGTAAGTGGTATTTTTTATATTTCTTATCTTAGAAAAATGAAAATTTTTCAAGAGTCCATCAGAGTAAAGTACTAATATGTTTTAGAATTATGAGTAAATTATTAATCAATGAATGCCACTACACATAAAAATATGTCAAAGAAAAACCAAACATTAATGAAGTAATTTTTCAAGCAACCCTTGAATTTTTAGGCTAATACCTTTGAAATGAGGTTGTTTTTTTTTTTTTTTTTTTTATTTGGCGGGGGGGGGGGGGGGGGGGTTAATTTTGTTGGTCCTAGCACTAATGAACTCCCATTTTCTAAAATAAAAAGGAGAAAAATTAATAAATATATCACCTCAATTCAAAAAAACAAAAAAACAAAAGGCAATATATATATATATATATATATCGACAAAATAAGAGAGAGAGAGAGAGATGAAACCTTCTACTCATAAAACTCTCAAGAGTGAGGTTAGGAGGATAACTTGGAGAGAAGGGAAGCATGAGTAGAGGTAATGTGGGATAAGGAGCATGTGCAGTAGATTCCTTTTATTTTATATTTTTCCTTATTTTTTGTACTATTTGTGCTTTGGGTTCCTTATTCTTAAATTTGAAATTAGAGGGCATGCCTTATAGGAAAGGATGATAATCATAGTAATTGACACTAAATTAGAACCCCACCCCCCCCCCCCCCCCCCCCCCAAAAAAAAAAAAAAAAAAATTCTATCAAGGCAGACAAATTTCATTTGCAATCAAAATAAGAAAATTAAACAAAATATAGAGGACATAACATTTCCAATAATTTTGAGATAAGAAAAAAACATTAAAATAACATAGTTTTAAACCAATTAATAATTATAGTCAACCTTGAACATAAGGAGTCTATGAAAATGAAGAAAGCAAAAATCACTTTATAAGTCTAAATATAATCAAATTAATATCATTAAAACCTTGTCTACTCTACCCATACTATGTGATGCAACAATCAACAAATTTTATTTTATTTTTGGATTTTTAAAAAAAAAATCTCAACCTAAAACCTCAAATCTCGTTTGAAAAAAAAATTGAAATGAATGCAAAATCATTGACTGATATTTAAGCCCAAGCAACATTTAGTAAGTTTATTACATAATAATGTCATTGTTGAGTTATAGATAGATTTAGTATGTATCAAGCAAACTTACATGTCATTTGATAAACCAAAAAATTAAGCACTGAGAATTTCTAGTAGTTGAATGGAGAAAATTTAGTCTTTAATCTTTAGTCAGGTCATTCACTGAAAAATTCACACCCCTTTTAAGTATGTGATACGCAATGAATCGAGAAAACTAGGATTGTCAAACAAGTTCTTAGCCTTTACATGGTCAATAATAGTGTAATTGACTTCTTTCAGCTACCACATAGAAAATCAAATTCAAGTTCTATGTATTTTTTTTTTCAATGAGAGAGAGAGAGAGAGAGAGAGGGCATTGGTAAACTCACTAGTAATATATCTTCGAAATCGGAGAATTTGTTGATCGGTATTTAGAACTAGCAAAAAACTTTTAGACGATATCGATGGAAAGGTAAGAGAGAGGTAGCCGGATCAACACTATTTATATACAAGTAATGTAAAAAAATAAAAAATAAAAATATTAAACACTAATAGAGTGTGGGGCTCACATGAGGTCACCTATTCGGTCAACCTTTTAGGTGATTAAGTATTTTCCCTTTACACATACTAATCAACCATTAATTGTTGATGTTCAAATAAAACTATATTTATTGTTGATATTATCTGGTGTACAAACTGACAAAGAAAAGATTTTAATGAAAATTTCTAAAAATTTCAAAATAATATGTGTTTAAGATGACATTAAAATAAATGAATAATCAGTTGTTGCTGCATTAAATTCTTTTGACCTTGAGTTTATTTTTAAAATACTAAACAGAATTTAGGCCGAAGATTTGTATTCATTACATAGAGGTGTCAAGCTAACCTGTCACTTTTGGACCATTAATTGCTGATTTTTTTGGAAAATTTTCATTCATTGTTGATATTATCCAACATTAAAATGTAAATTATTAAAATGAGTGAGATTTTGTGTATGGTTCAATTTAAGACTTTTAAGTACTTGCCCAAAAGGGCGCAATGTGACACCTTTTTGTATTGCGGGTTCCAACTACATGCACTTAGCAATGCCAACCAGGTGTTTGAGCTGGGATTTGGTGTTGTAAAAGCACTTTGCTGTTGCCAACCATGCTCTGCACAATACCAAATCCTAAGAAGCTTAGCACTAGGACCAAAGTTCTGTGTGATGTGTGTAAGGCCAAGGAGGGTAAGTTAGGGCAAGAAAGTGTAAGGAGGGTGAGGCCACTTTGAATTGAAAAATTCAAGAGAATAATATTTGTCATTATAAATGAGTGAAAATTTGAAGTAGTTGCATTTCATAAAATTTATAAAAAAAATGAATCCAAAGAAGTTTAGCACTAGGACCAAAGCTCTGGGGATATGTGTAAAGCCGATGAGGGTTTGCCCTAGGGCAAGGAAGTGTAAAGCAGATGAGGCTGCTTTGAATTGGAAAATTGAAGAGAATAATATTTGTCATTATAAAATTAGTGAAAATTTAAAATAGTTACATTTCATGAATTTATAAGAATTGATCCTCTAACATCAGTTATAGTGATGATCAAGTTTTTTAAATACTCTCGTTCACAGTGACGGATTTATTTCTTTAATACTATGTGAAATATAGAAAAATTATTTAATTTTCATTTGGAATGGCTTGCATGCCATGAAGCCTTAAAAGCTTGCAGACCTAGGTCTCCTATTGGCTCAGGGATTGTAGCCCAGTTGACTACAACTCCCACAAAACTATAAAAGCGAGCCATTGTCATCAATGTGAAGGCTTCGAGGAGGCCCATGTAAGCTTGGCACTGCTTATGGTTTGGAAGGCACTGTGAGCAAGCACTAGGCAAGTCTGCACCAGAGCATGCATGTTATTCTACCATTCAAAGTGTCTAATCCAGTTAACAATATAGGATTTTGGCTTATGAGTTAGTAACTTATGATGAAAGGATTTTGGCTTCTGAGTTAGCACTAACCAATGATGTTTGACATTTTGGGTGGGGTTGTTATGCAAATGCCTCATGGTACTTTCTTATCTAGGTCTTAGTATATAGTATATATACTGGAAAGTCATCAGGTCTGTCTGTTCCAATGGTACTTTATTTTCAAAATTTTATCAAGGAAAATTATGATGTAAGAAGGTGGCTGAGGGGTGCACCCGCTTGTTCAACAGCTTGCAGGTAAGCAGGAAGCATCCCATGAGATCTTCCTTTTGGAGGATATCCTTCACTTGGCCAAATCCTTTTTAATTTAATGTGAGTTCTCTAAAGTTAGTTTGTGACTATGTTAATGAAGCCCACTGGTAAGCCACTTTAGCTAGAGGCAAATTTTGTAATATCTTGCCACCATGACCTTCAAATGCCTTAAGCTAAGGGAACCTGTGTGTTCGCATGCCACTATCGATCAACTACTTGGCCATGTTTTTCAAGCCAGCAAGATTGACCTCAGGAAAACCTGCGCTGAAGCTTTGGGTGCGGTACGTGAGCAAGACCTGATTGAAGGGCTGGATAA
The DNA here is from genome assembly GCA_039720395.1 of Liquidambar formosana. NCBI lineage: Eukaryota > Viridiplantae > Streptophyta > Magnoliopsida > Saxifragales > Altingiaceae > Liquidambar > Liquidambar formosana. The sequence continues at coordinate 24,926,982 of CM077831.1, forward strand.
GGTGGGGGGAGGATTCAGTGCTGAGTTTGCAAAACTCAGCACGGTGCCAAGCTCATCTTAGCTGTCCATCTCGGTTTTGGACGGTTGAGATTGAAAGATAATAAAATTACCAAAATACCCTTATAAAATAGCCTTTTCATCTTTCAATCTCAGCCGTCCAAAACCGAGATGGACGACCGAGATGAGCTCAGCACCATGCTGAGTTTTCCAAACTCAGCACTGAATCCAAGTCCGATAAGGTGAACCCCTCCCTAGCAGGGGAAGTCCTTGGTCCGAGTTCGACCCCTCCTAGCTACGGAAAGATACTTGCCTCCACAGGTGATGGCGGCTTTGGATTATTTGGTTTGTAGTAGAGTGTTAGCATATCATATGATTGCATCGTGGCACGCACACTTACATAGAGAGTAAAAAAAATGGAAATTTATATGAAATTTTTTTGGAGGTTAATTTTATAAAGGGTTTTCTTAATGTGTGTCCTAAGAGCATCCACAAGGATGCTTTTACCGGGTCCTTTTAGTGTCAACCTTTATATTTAAGAGGCAGATGACGCCTTTTGTTACTCCAATGGGTATGCTAAGTCAAGCGTTAAGCCTGTCAGATGTTAAACTCCCCGCTACAGTTAGGGATGACAGTAATGTGTCATCTTGGCACGTTATGAATTGTTAATCAATTTTTTTTTTTTTAGTTAATTTCTTTTGTTGACGTCTTTTCAAATTGTACGGACAGTTGATGCAATGGATATTTTCAGCAGTTAAAGAAGGAGCTAACAGTTCCATTGCAACACGTCTTATTTCAAAGCAGTTGGTTTCTTTAGTCAAAACTAAAGTGTCCACATGTTGCTTTTTAATTGGTTAAATTACTTTAACATGTCAGAATTTTAAAGCATCCATTATGGATGCTCTAAGGCACATGTTAAATTGCAATTAATGACTTTCATTGCATTGGAAATGATGAAAATGCATTGTAAATGATAAAAGTTGCTTCAAAAAATGTAAAAACATACTTTCTCATGCAATGATCGCAATGATCAGGTTATTAATTACAGCTTAACATGTGCCCTAAAGACACACGTTAAGAAAACCCGTAAATAAAAAGCAAAACTACATATTTCTAATCATTCTGAAAATAAAATATGTACAATAGACCCATTAATCGTTGGATCTTAAACCAAACGTAAAGTGTGCGTGCATATATACGTATGTGGATGAAGTGTATGAGGTATAACAACATAGAACAGCTCCAAGTCCCTCGTCGGTAGAGACCTTATACATGAAGACAAATAGCTTTGATGAGAGTAAAAGAATAAAGAGTACAAAAGGCATACCAAAAAGCACTACAAAAAATCTAAGAATCACCCACGCAAATTTAGACACGGTTTTTTAAAACTGTGGCAGGTGTTAAAGGGTTGCCCACGGTTTTTAAAACCATCCCAAACTTTGCCACGGTACTTCATACCATCTCAAACTTCCTCACAGTATTCGTCTACCGTCTCAAAACAACCACGGTATTTATCTACCGTCCGCAAAATCCAGATGGGAAATTTCAGCCTTTAACTTTCCCGCTTTGTTGAATCAGCCTTTCCGCGCAATTGATGCATACCTAGGGACGGCAATCTTCTGTGGGGAAAATAGGGACGGTATTTTCCGTGGGAGGCGTTGATATCCGTATGGTTTGGTTAGGCTCATATATAAGATCACTTCTTCATTTTCAAGAAAACCCTCGAGCTGCCTGATACCCGATCTCTCCCGCTGTTTGTTCCTTTGCGACGAGCTGACTCCTCCGTCCCTTGCCGGCTGCATTTCTTTGAGGTATTTCTCTCTTCATCATCTCGTCTCTCTATTTCTCTCACTCTCTTTGTGGTGACGATCTCATAAAGAAGTTGTTTTTACATCTTGAAATGTTGGGGTTTTGGCTTAAACGGAGAAGAAAAGGGCATGGCGGTTTTCAATTTTGTGGGGTAATTTCCGTTCATGTTGGTTTCTTAGGGTTTTAAAGAGAATCCTTCTCCTTACCTCTTATTTAAACCAAAATCACCAGACCTTTCAATGTCAAGGAAGGGTGAAAAATTCAAATTTCTTGTCATTTAATAGCTAGCAGATAGAGGTATTTTTTGGGCGTGGAATTCCCCTGTTTCTCCCTGTTTCACGCTTTTCTGCTGCTGTTATGTGTACTGTTATGGCTTCGTGGAACTGTTATGGTTTGGGGGAGTTGTGCTGTCTTCATCTTCATTTTTTTGGGTGATTGTTCTGAAAGCTATTGGAGTTGGTGTCGCCAAGGTCAAGTATGTATATGGAGGGTTGGTTTGGTCGGATGGTTCCGCCAACTTCGGGGTTGATTCTTCTATTTTTCTCAGTTTGTCCTAGCTGGTTTTGGTCCCCTGGCTGTTTGGTTCAGTTTGGCTTGCTGAGATTTTTGGGGGTCTTTTTTTATACTCTTTGTAGTGTTTTTTCTTTGTCTGTCGTTTGCTTTGGGTGTGGTTTTTTAGTCTTAGGTGTTTTGTTCTTCTCCTTGGGGAGCCTTGTTGGGAGTGTTTTGTATTGGTCTTGTTTTTAATAATATACCTTTTCCGTTGATCAAAAAAAAAAAAGGGGGCTAATTTGATTACCTATTAAGTGAGTTCAAGAATACAAGTTGGACTAGGACAGTCAGGTCAATATGTGCATTAGGTTTTTGTCTATAATGGTATACATAGTTTATACTTGAGTTTGTAAATCAAAATGTTTCTATTTTGATAGGACTACTAGTGTTTATGAAGATATGTGTTCAAGAAAAAAAAGGTAGGTCCAATTATCTTAATAAGCAGCAATAGTAATCAAATGTTTCTATTTCTCCAAACATTATTCATCTAAAAACACAATTTAAGTCGCTATAGGCCACCTTATTGGAGCAATTATAGGACTTCAGAGTGTTTTCTAATTGTTTTCGTGACATTAGGCCATCAGTTCCAGCCCTAACAGACTAATTTGTTGCAAAGTAACTTTTGTATCTTGTGCACGCTGAAGAAAAACTAAATTGAATGACTTAAAACCATATTCATAAGCCATAAGATACTAAATTGAATTTCAATGCAAACAATCAAGGGCCTTAGCAAGACTTAAATCCACATTCATAATCCACCCATAAGATACTAAATTGAAAGTCAACAAAAACAATCAGCCTACTTGTTTGTTGCTTTGGTGGCTTCAAGGCATTGCCTAGTTGTCAGCTAGCTAAAGCCACTAACAAATCACATAAGTCAGGCAATTTGACACAATAGCTAGGAGAGCCTAGGACTAGACCATGCTACTTCTATCTAACACTGATAGCTCCAGAGGCAAACCAGTGAACCATGCAATTATAACAATGTAAGCATGTAGCAATGAGTCCTTTCTCTTATACTGTCGTCATAATTTGCCAACATAATACAAGGGATGATGCCCCTTTACTAGTATAACACCATATCTAATTGTTAAACCCAATTACGTTATAACCAACCTATAAGGCGTAGAAAATAAGCACAATTTTGCAGTATTCATTGTCAGCAATATCACTTAAAACATTTTCACCATTTCATTTTTGGACTGAACATTTTCACTATTGCAATTAGACATATTTAGTATTCAATGTCAAAGCATAAGATCACCACATAAAAATCAAACAGACAAAAAAAAAAAAAAAGGAAAAAAGAAAAAAAAAACCTCATAGTGCTCTAACCAATTGTGAATTAGTAACACAAAATATGTATATGCACTGAACATCCCACTATACAGAGGAAATAGAAAATAATATTCGTACTTCTCAATACTATCTGGTTTCTGGTTCATGACAAGACTCCAATTTTGATAAACATATTGATGCCATGATTATTTTGCAGATTTGTACACAACCTTAGATTACCCGTTTAAGAATGAGTATGTGCTACAAGATGCTTCCTATATTTTCTGTCAACTAGTGGATGATGTTAAACACTCTCTTATGTACCATTGTGACAAATAAGAGTATGCGGACATAATCTATCCGTTGATGTTGGTTGTGGGCATCTTGATACATATTCATTCTTGAATTGTCCATTTGGACAGTTTATAAAAAGTAGAATTGTCCATTTGTGTAGTGTCGAAGAGGTTCTGTTTTGGGTGCTGCTAGTGTGTTTTTCATTTCAGTGTGATGTGTTTATAACAGCTTTAACTAATCATAGTGAACAACAATTTCTACTTTTTATAGTACATGCCTTATGAAAAATTTCACCACCTCCCCCCCCTTCTTCTTTTCTCAAACTTTATTTTATTGTGGGTGGCGCAGGCCACCATAAAAGTTTCAAATTACCAGCTGGTTTTGTCCTAACGAGCTCCCTAAATCCCTGTATCCTAAGTTCTTAACAGGAAAGAACAATCAATCTTCCAAATCATATCAATATTGTCTCTGATCTGTATATGATTACAAAATGCAACAAGTGACCTTTTCACAACTATTGGAATGCTAAATTCCATCTCCAACATTGGACAATTACGTATTTGGAGTTCAGTGGGTGTCCCTGCATTCAGTTTGGTCTTTTTTGGAATCTTGGAGATGTCGGAGTAAGGAGAAGAAAATCAGAGCTATTTAGAGCATGGCGTTGCATGCTATTCTTTGGATTATTTGGAGGGATTGTAACAGGAGAACCTTTGAGGGTATAGAGTGGGAAGCAGAAACGTGGAGAGTTTGTATTTTTTTTAACTTTTTCGAATGGAGTGATTCTTTAGGTTCCACTTGATGACTTTTTGATACTCTTAGAATATAGAGTATAGATCTGTTTTTGTTCTGCTGGACATTGATATGTATACATCGTGTGTACCTTTTTGTTTTTTAATACAATCTAATTACTTCACCAAAAAGAGAGAGAGAGAAAAAAAAAAAGAGAAAGAAAGAGAAAAGAATCTGCTTGTCTGTTCTTTGTCTCTTTTTCTATCAATTTATCTCATCGCCATTTCTCCACGTACTATTTCTCTTAATCTTGTTTCTTATTTGTTGTTTAATGAGTCTTTGGCATTAGAAATTGTGTTGTAAGTCACAACAGTGAGGCTTTTGGCATATGAGTGTTACTCAATGTCCTGGAGTATAAGCCGTTTTATACTCATCCTTTTTTTATAATGTTTAAATCCACTTCGTTTAGTTGACCCCACATCTACATAGTTATTCTGTTCTGACTTGTGTACAGGTGTGGGCCGTATTGAAACCTGGATTCTTGGCCTTTTTGGAAGATCCTCTCGATACGAAACCTTTGGATATAATTGATTTTGATGTATTACCAGCCTCAGATGGGAATGGGGAGGGTCGAGTATCATTAGCAAAAGAAGTGAAGGAACACAACCCTTTACGCCATGCATTTAAGGTAAGTAGTATGTGAATCATTTCTCTTGTTGAGTTTGGTTGCCTTATTTTTTGGTTCTGGCAGAGAGCTTTAATTATTGCTTTTCACATATGAGTATTCTTTTTTGAACTTTTGATACCAGTACTACTCTGTTTATAATAAGTTTTTTAAGGTATCTGCTAAATCCATTCTAACTGGAAGTTTGGGCTTTTAGTTGAAAGCCTATTTATACACATTTCTGATTTACTGATGCAGGGCAATTAGGTATTAGGGTTTATGTAATCAAAACTGAAAATATGCATATCTCTCCACAATAAGAATAGAGTCTTGAGTCACCATTTGGCTGAGTCTTTAACGGAGTCACACTACTAGAGTTGGCGTTTGAGTTACCCTTTAATTTTTTAGTCACACTACTAAAAAATTTATCTGTGAGTTTTTTTTGGACTTTCTATATTTCTACTCATTTTACTTTCTAAATTGAGTGTCATTTTTTTCCCCCACTAAACACACATGCACCTCACAACAATGTGGAAGCCCACAGAGTGAGTGTTAGTGATGTACAGCAATAGAAAATTTGTTACTTTTGTAAAATTTTGCAGGTTTATTCAGACTTCAGTGTCCTTTTGTAAAGGAATAGAGCTGGTTAAGTTGGACTACAACATTGGCTCTCTCAATATACCAAGTAATCGTGATTCTCATTCATATGGAGTGTATAAAACCTTTAAAGTTAAGTCACATATGGTTGTTCTCTATCTTGGATCTGTAGAGACTTCAACACTAATGGTGAACATTTACTGGGATGTTAATTACTCAGATTAACATTTACTGGGATGCTAATTACTCAAATTAGAAATGATCATAATCCTATGTGAAATCTCTCAGAGCACTTTAATTCTATATTTCTATCACTGTCAATTAAATTATAGGGCTTATACCACCTCTTTTACTAAGAAAACAAAGGAACTAAAAGCACTAGTGGCTGAAGATATTTTGTCAAATTTGAGAAGATTAGCCGTTAATGTTTACCCCCTTCATTGTAATGTAATCTATTGGTGGATGATTTATTTATTTGATGAAAATGTCTAGAGAATGTTTACTCTCTAACGAATGGGTACTCTGAAACGTGATGTGTGGGAGCCGGAGCATAAAGTTAAGAAGTAAGAGTAATGCTAGAGTTAAAGACTAGGTTGCTGCAATTAATGATGTAGGACTTAGGCCTCCCGAGGGTTGGTGTCATCCTCACCGCTTTGGTTCCTTTGCTCCTCCAAGGGGTTTGACAGAAGATGGAAGTTAGGCTCAGTGGTTTGTAGATGGTCGAGCGGCATTTGAAGCTATTGCTTCATCAATTGAGGAAGCAAAATCAGAGGTCTGTTGCTTCTAGCTCTAGTGCAAAGAATTCAATATTAGTCCCCATTTTGATTATCTCGATGTTCAGTTTAAAGCATTTGTTAGATCATTGAAAGTTTCATGCAGATATTTATTTGTGGCTGGTGGCTGTGCCCAGAACTGTATCTGCGCCGTCGATTTCATGCTCATGCTTCTTCTCCACTCGATTTTTTACTGGAATCAAAAGCTAAGCAAGGGGTTCAGGTACCTATGTTTTTGTAAATCATTATTTATTTTGTGATACTTCATTGTATCATTTGAATTGATGAAGCTTGTCTGGGGTACTTTTCATTGTTTCTTTGGTATATCTATCTTACACCGCAAACAATAAGGTTTTCCACTGATGATAAGCTTTGTCTCTTATGGTAAAGTTGCTATCATTGTCTTGCTCTTAAGTAGTAGATGTTGAGCTATTTTAAATGCTCATAATTACTTTTATAGGGTAATGATCAGGTCCGCAACACGATTGCATGGTGCGAAGCTGTGTGATCATGTCATGGATGTCCAAGACGTCCGGGACCTGATCAAAATCATACTTATAGTCCAAAGAAAGATGTTAAATAAATAGCTGTGATAGATTTTCTTAGTTCATTAAGAAAATCTATCACAGCTATTTATTTAGGTTTATTTAACATCTTTCTTTGGACTAAATTCTTGATTTTGTTATTCGTTTCATTATTTTTCAGTGTTCTTTAGTGCCATACATTATGATAGTTGGTTTTTATTCTTTCACAGGTGGCAGAATCTAAATTGGAAAATTTGTTGAAGACATCATTGTCCCACGAAGGATGGTTGACATAATTGTTGATGAAGAGGTAATTTTGGGGTAGTCATTATTTTTTTTTTCCCAATGAACATGATGTAGATAATTTTAGTTTGTGACTTGACTAAACATGGCCTCTTCCACAAGTATTCCTGTTATATCTTTACCCCGTGTTTCCTTTAATTTGGAATGAAAGTGTTGATTAACTAACCTCTGAAATAGGGTTTTTGGTGTCTATGGGTTTCTAATATACAGGAATTGAATGATAGAATAAGTTACGCTTAAGATGTAGCATAACAATGTAGGTAGCTTGTTAAGGGCCTAAATTTGTGCTCTGTCCATTGTGGTTTATAATCAAGTCATTTGAAGGATCTCTTTGTAATCTGTTGCCCCAATTTCTATCTTTTTGTTGAGTTATAATCCTTTCAAGCCTTAGAAAGTGGACTAAGAAAGAGCAATGGATTTATAAGCTCATCTTTATGTTGGTTTGTATCATTGGTTTTATATTGCTAGATTAGTTGGCCTGTTTTGAGTTAGGACTCAGACTGATAAGTGGAGTGATTCTTGATTATAATTGTTTTTCCCCACAGGTCTTCTTAAGAAAAAGGAGGACAAAGGTGAGACAAGAATTAGGAAAATGTTAAGAAACTTATGTTGAAATGTTTTGAGAATGTTGGGGTTTTTTAATCGACACACACACACAATCTTGTGGGCCAAAATGTGGAGGACCATAGACTTCCTTGCTGTTTTCTTTGGTCGTGGGATTAGTGTATGGCTGATTTAGGCTAAGGATTGTGGAACCTAGTTGTGGTCTTGTGGAAAAGGTTGGCAAGCATTTTAATGGGTTAGAACTATGTTTTTTATAAGGAAAATATAGTTTATTATGTCTACCTTGGCCAATATCTTGGGGATTTGGGGAATTTTTTTGTCTCAAGAGAAGACAAACATTAGTCTATGAAAAATGATTTAGAAGAACAAAGCTCTCTCAGGAAAATGGTAGAGGGGTTTCCTTTAGAAATAATCTCTCTTTGTCACTCAGTCATTGAAAGTGAGTGATGTTCATAAAATGCTTCAAGCTCCAAGGTTACCTACTGGGTTGGAAATATTGCTACCCTTTTATTTATTTATTTAATTTGGGATATTTCACAAGACTTAGAAAGTCAATAAATGAGAACACATAATTTTGAAATGTAAGGGGGTATTCGTAAATAGTCTAACAGGGAAGCTAGAGGGGTTTTTTTTACAAAAATTTCTGCAAGTTGCAATTAATCTCTCCATCTCCGAGTGGTGAGACTTTAGGACTATGGTTGATCAAATGAGAGTGCACCATATGATCTGTTTTGTTGCATTTGTTGGTCGAAATTCTTCTAATGTAGTTCTAAGACATCTCCACAAATTGGACGATTTAGATAATCCAATTAGGTTGACTCTTGGCCTACTCAATATTTGTACATATGTAAAACCATTGAGCAAAGTGCATAAATGTTTTGTAGGGAAGGGAGATACTACAAAGCACTGTTGATCTTGTCCAAAATAATTTAAACTTAAAGGTCATTTCTTGTATATAGAGATTCAAAAGTTATAAATGTAGGCTTGTGCTGCAACTAGAATAGTTAGTCAAAGCTTCATTCATTGCTGGACCAAACCCTGCCTAATCCAATTTTGGACTCTGAAACTAAAACCCAAGCCAAAGTCCCTCTCTGATAAACGCTGACCAGCTAGTCCATGATAATGAAGTCTTGACTAACTATTCTAGTGGTAGCACAGTGGTAAAAACCTTAGTTTCATTCTATGAATGCTCCATTGAAAGCTTATGGTTTTGCATATGTTTCATCCATTTTTTCGATTAATTAATTAATCAAAATATTATGATATATGGCTTAATCATAATATTATGATATATGGCTTAACTAGTATCCTTGTTCCTTAAATGTTGCGGTGCCATCATAGTATCTTTGCCATTCTCTTATGTGGGTTCAAGTAAAAAAATTTCATCTATCATATCATTCACTCGGTGCAAAACTTAGTTGCAAAGGATTATTTTACAAGATTATTCATGTGACAGCTTCTCTTTTCTATCTTTATAAATTTTTTACATATGGTCATTGTATATCTATTTATATTTCCTTATCATTCTATAGTATTTCACACTATCTTTGTAACGACTTAATATTTGGGATGATCACATTGTTTGAGTCTTATACCGTTTAATTTAATGACACAATATTTGGGATGACCACATTGGTTGAGTCTTATACTGTTTAATTTGATTAATGGCAGGTTATGTACATGGAGTATTTGGAGGTAGCATTTGGGATGCAGCAGCGACAACAAATTGGGGATTCGCTTGCATATATGTGGGACTTCCATATATGTATATATAGAGGTTGCATTTGGGATGCAAATGAATGATTCCTCTTTTAGGGAATGTATGTATATTTTTTTGGAGACAAATGAATGCCACAAGTTTAGTATTCAATGTTGCCTTTGGAGTCTATGATTGCTACATATGTACTTATGTGAACACAAATTTGATATACTAATTGGATGCTTTAGTATTGATGTTGTTATATCTTAATGGTGAATGGTTTGGATGAATGTCCTAGGAAAGTAATTTAAAAAATGCAAATTGGATGGCAAATTGGATTTACCTAGAGAAAAAAAAAAAAGAAAAAAAAAAAGGTAGGGATGGTTTATTACCGTGGGGATTTGAATGGCCACGGTTGTAAAATAAAGAAATGTAGGAGCAAATTTCCGTGGGCAATTTGCTACGGTTACAAATTTCCGTGGGCAATTATCGACGGTAATTTCTGTGGGCAATTTGCCACAGAAAGTTTTCCATGGGCATTTAATGACGGTAAATTATCATGGGGATTTTGCCACGGTTACAAATTTCTGTGGGCAATTATTGACGGTAGTTTCCGTGGGTAATTTACCACAGAATGTTTTCTGTGGGTACTTACCGACGGTAAATTACCGTGGGGATTTTGCAACGGTTACAAATTTCCGTGGGTATATCCTTTGCCCACGGTAGCAATGCCCACGGATTGCCCACGGTTTGCTTTTCCGTGTGCAATGACTTTTGCCCACGGAAATTGGGTCTTTAGCCACGGTAATGGGCCGTGGGAGTTCAGGTTTTTTTTTTGTAGTGAAGTAAACCACTTCGCCTCTGTAGTATATTTTGACTCTTGTAGTCTTGTTAACGTAAACTTCCGTTGACAAATTTTGGGCACTAGGGCACCCCATGAAACATGCTATTTTGAAGACTTTATCCTTCCGAACAGAGCATTCCATTCCACCAAACCATCCCCACACGAAATGGAAAAAGTAGGGCGAAAAGGTGGGAAGCAAAAATAGAGCCTAAGACCAGAAATTAGAAAATTAAAATGCCACCAGTTCATGTAATCTATAGTCAGAGGGAGAGATACATGTAAAACAAGAAGCTTTTCAAGTACTACAACTACAATAAACAAAATAGACTCATTCAAAATTGTTATGTCATATGAAATATGAATGACTTCATGTGAGGTTGTCAACCACTTTATGATCCATTTTGTAGATAAAAATTTGAAACAACACAAGGATATATATTTGGAATCAAAGCTTTTATCAAATCAAGTAAAATGTGCAACCATATTCAACACAAAGCAAAATGAACAACTAACTTCAAACCTTATTCATTTTCAACTACTATTTGGTCATCACAGTTTTGCTCATGACTCCATCTTATGATGCTACGCTCTTCAATACTGTATCTTTCCAAACATGGTGGGGAGGCAGTGTTGTTGCCATTCTCATTGACATAAAGAACTAACAATGTCTTTGCAACATTGCCACTAAGTCGAATTACACTGCAAATCAGACCACACCCTCAATCGGTCATTTTTTTCACTATCCCCTTCTGATAAAACAAGAACAGCATATTCAGAATGAACCAAATCTTAATGGTGACGATAGGCAACAAAGTCCACACCGAACTGAGATCCTGACCTCACAACCCAATTTTTCATTCGAAGATGAGAATACACCTTGTAGAAATGAGGGAATGTTTCTTTCTTTGATTTCATGTACTGCCATAGATCTTCATCAGTTTTAGGACAATTATTATCACACACTAAGTGTGATGCATTTTAGGGAATGCCATAGATAGAAGGCTTCCTCCCAACTCAATTGAAACAATTGCTTATTCTTCATAATGTGTGCATTGAATTGAAACAATTGCTTATTCTTCACGTCTGACGTAACGTGTTTACCGAAACACGCATCGGCGAGGAGCTGAGCTTGTTCATTTTCTACTTCAATAAGTACGTACACAGTCATAACCTAGGAGTAAACCAGTAGAATTTGATTGACATAGAGAAGATTGAAGTTGTAACACTATCTTTGACATGGGATTTGTAAGGGCTTTAACTTCTGAATAATCATTTTTCCACCTTGGCCCCATTATATCCTTAAAAGAAAAATAAATAAATAAATAAATACAAACGCAACAAAATATAGATAAATAAATAAATACAAAGCAATAAATCTTATCCCGGAAAAAAGTAAAAAAACAAAAACGAAGGAAAGCAAAAAATAAATAAATAAATAACACTAACACTTTTACTTTTATTTACTCAATAACTTGAAAATATGTTAAATTAAATTACCAACATATGCACTTGAGAAAAAGATTTAAGCACATTTTTGGATAAATGGACTTCAATCAATTGGCTTTGTTTCTAGAGGATGGGTTTTCATCTTGACATGCCAAGGGACCAATACATACATGCACACGTAAATAAATAAAAATATGTATATGTGTGTGTGTGTGTGTGTGTGAGAGAGAAGAGAGAGAGAGAGAGAGAGAGAGAGAGAGAGAGTATAAAACCAGCGCTTTGAATTCTATCAAGTAGTATCAATGCATAATAAGCTATTTCATATTTGGTAGCAGAAAGCTTAATAAATTACTGGGTTAATCACAGAAAATTGCACTGTTGCAATTGCAAAAAAAGAAAAAAAAAATCAAACAAACAAACAAGGTTGAATTGCATCAACTCAATACATATTTGCAGTGAGGTTTCAACAGCAAATGCTTTATATATGCACATATATACAAGCATTATATATCTATAGTATATCAATAATATCATAAAGGCATTGGGATTCCTTAACAGCTTAACTACTTTTTTCCGCCTCTACTTATCATCAACCAAGTTTCTCAAGCAAACAAGAAGGCAAAAGGAAATAGAAAAGTGAAAACCAACCCACGTTTCATGCAACATGGCTACTCCTTCTGCCTTAGGATTGGACTCTATGTTGCATACAACAATGCAACTGCTAATTAGACTCCAGGTTTCATGTTCTCAGCACAAAAACAAACAAACAAATAAAGAAATAAATCCACCTAAATACAAGTGTAAGTAACCACCAAGGATAAAAAATAGGAGGTGCTCATCATTTGTCAATTGGATTGACAAACACAGTAATCATTTAAAAAATAAATTAATCCTTATCTAATTCAGATTCATTATTATCTCTCTTAGTCACGCCTCGCCTTCATCCTCCCTCAATAATCCAATTTCTTCTTCTTCTTCTTCGATTAATTTTCTGAGAAGAATTGAGATTCATCTACAACATAGGAAATAATCAGAGTGGTTGAGGACAGCCACAATCCTCTCTCTCTCTCTCTCTCTCTCTAAATTTTTTAATATCATAACCACTTACACAGATACATCATAACCAGCAAAATAAAAAAGTTGTTGATACAAAACTTCGATCCTTCTGATAGCATTGGAAGCCATGAAATTTTAAAATTGTTACAACCCTGTTGTAGCCAAATTAAATAAAATTTTATGGGGAAAAAAAAAATTAAAGCGCCAAATTTTGATTGTTTTCAATTTGGCTTCTGATCCAAGTTCCAGTAACATTAATTTATGTCATTTAACAGTAAGTGACAATATGAACCATTTTACCAAGTTCAACCTAGACATTGTTATTTTGCATTTTACCCATTAAGATTATCGGTGCATTACAATTACTGTTAATATTTCACAGAAAGAAAAAGGGGGTTGTTCGAAGTATAGGTTTTTGGAAAGCGAACTTCAAAAGGGCAACTGCGATTTGGTAAGCGGCTTCTTCTTCTTCTATTGCTGCTTCTCAGTATTTTTTTTTTTTATCCCTTTTCAAATGATCATCTTTACAACAATTAAAATGTAATTGTGTTAACATGTATACTGTCAAAACAAAGTGTAATTTTTTGGTCTGTTTTTTTTTTTTAGAAAAAATTAATTCTAAACATTACATGTATTTTCGTGTTACATCTAGTTACCTTCAAAAACTATAAATAAACTATATATATATAAAAGAAGGAAAACTGTTGGAAAGTAGGAATAATACAACTACCACTTTTTAAGGTCTATTAAAACATGACTGTTAGTTAGAAAGAACAAGAACATAAAAAAAATTATATTAAAAATAAAAAAAAAAACACAATAAGGAAAATATGTGTTTTGGTGTTAAAATTCAGTTAACTTTGAAAACAACCATAGATAAACTCATATTTTCTTTGGTATTTTAAAAGTGAATTATTAAAATTAAATTAATTTTAAAAAAAAAAAATCAGATGCAAACTAAGAATACAACTGTATATATAGATAGGGACATATTATTAATTAAAAAATATTATTTAAATGTGAAATTCAAGGAAAAAAAAAAAAAAGTTGATAGGAAAAATGTTATAAATATACTAAACAATTATAAATGAACTCCCACTTTTTAAAAGCTAAGAAACTTTGTAGCATCATTTTTCTAGCTTATTATTATTATTTTTTTAAAAAAAAAATCTTAAATTACATGGAAGAAGGGTTTTTTTTTTTTTTATTTTCCTTTTGGGTCAACAACACAATATTAGTTTTATCTCACTTTTTTTTTCTCTTAGGGATATGAATGCTGTTGCTGGAAAACAATTAGAATACATATATATCTTCCTGAATACAAACTACGTTTGCTTTGACTTCATATTTTTATTGTTTTTTCCAACTAATTGTGTTATTTAACATTAATCAAAGGTTACATTTTGACTCATTAATATTTTTATAACAAAAATGTCTTGCATTACACACTAATTGTGATGCATATGCCCAACAGCCAGTAAATAAAGAAGAAAGAATAATACCTCAGGAAAATTCAAACTTAAAGTGGGGAGGGAGAGGAGAGTCACACTTACAACCAGAATTAGGCACATGTGCAGTGGACAAAGGGCCGTTGGCAAGAAGAAAACGAATCCGCATTCTAGATCCACTACCCCTTGGAAATCAATCTCCCCAAGACTTTGTTTGTTATGTAAAATGCTTTACGATGTAAAAGATTTTCCATGAAAAATCAACTACGTACGATATGGGTCTTCTAATTGCTTTTCTATTGTTTTGCATTGCGTTGACACTAAGATTTTAACTCTGTTTGCCAAAACCAACCTCCATCAATCCCCAAATCTGAAAGCCCTGGTATATATCAAATTCACAAATTCACCCGATGAGTTATAAGTTCTAAAATAAAAATACTATCGTAAAAGGGAAAATGGTAAAGTATTCATAAAATCCACTTAACCATAGTGGTTTGATGTAGCAATTGCCATCAATTGGGAAAATAGATGTACGCTATGTAATTGCTCTCGTAAAAATTTTAGGACACGCCTACAGTGGGACATAGGCGTTCTGAGAGAGGGGCTTTATGCTGTATTTTACAATAAAGCAACATTAAACAGTCTCAGAAACTTCTTTTAATACAATGATAAATATATCATGATTTATGATAAAGTACTTACAATCATCCATATGATTGGGATGATTGTAGCATTCACTACTAGGAGAAGGAGACACCAAATTATTAATATACATATATGTACACATAATCACTTACCTTGGAAGAGATTATGGAAAATGCATGCATCAACCCATTTTTCAAGGACCAAAGCAGGTGTCAATGAATGAAGAAAATGACAGAGAGAGAAGAAAATTTTCAGGGAATAATGGAAAGTTAGCAACTTTGAGTATGATGGGCTCCAGCATTAGAGCAGAAGAACAAAGACAACTAGTGGAACATTTATTTCACACCTTCAAGAACAGAACAGCCTAGAGAATAAGTAGCCATGGCACCCCTGCACCTGTATCAAGCAAAGGAACCGTTTGGCATGCTTCCTCGACCATACGATGCCATCCATTTCTTTGACATATCTTCAGCAACAAGAGCAATCTGATGCTGCAATACAGCTGCACCCAGTGGTCCTATCAAATTCAGCCTTGTTGCAGCAGAAATAACATCTCTCATTGTTATAAACATGTAAGCTCTCTGAGAACTTCCAGAATCCATCCCAAGAAGTCCACATATAAGCCCAAAAATAGGAGCATGGTGGAAAGAAACAGCCCCAGAACCCAGAGAGGTATCTCTCATGGTTTTAAGAGACGGAACTTCTGCAAACACAGCTGCAGCTAACCTCATAAGTGCTGATCCTTGTGCAATTGAAGCTTTTCGAGCCACCTCATTTGTTAGTGTTGCATCCAACATTCTGTCAAGTTTATGCCAGTTTTCCAAGTTGGGAGACATGGTTGCAGAACACACAAACGGAAGGAGTAAGCTTCCAGTATTCTCCAAAACAAGGATCACATAAGCTCGTAGATCTTCAGGACCTGAAACTATGCGGGCTTGGATTGCTGCCTCAAGACCAAAAGAATGAGCAAAGCCGCCTGTAGGGAGAATAGAATCGAGCAGTTGCCATTGGCTCCACTGTAAACAAAAGTTGGTAGAAGCAGTTCTGTCGCTTGATTTGCATATTTCCATCCCATCCTCCATTGGAAGAATGCAAGTACACTACCATTGACAAATAATTAGTATGCATAAGCGAATGTTTTAAACAAGAAGAGTATCTTTTCATTGCGTACGTGGTTCTTGATAAATTAAGCAAGAAATCACTAAGTATATGTTGGGCATGTGTCAGTATCAATCAGTCACTACTATCAAAATTTGACCCAGCCTCGTGATTCTAGTTGCTCCATCATTTTCTTTTTCTGCCCACCTAAGCAAGGAAGGGTAGCATGGACCATGCACAGTGGAAAAACCATAAATCAGTCTGGATACTGTGGATATTGCAAAATCGTAAATTAAGCTCATATGTTGGCAGGCAGCCAATGAGAGGCAGCCTGGAAGTCACAAACTAAACTGAGACTCATCATTGCACAATGCTGCATTATCCCTCTGCCATGGCGTAAATACCTAAAATGCTACTTAAGTGGGAAACTTGTTCCGATGGACCACAAAGATTCAACTGACCCAAGCAGGCAGAAGGAATAAGCACATCACCTACACGGATGTGGACTCCTATATTCAACACCCCATTATACCCATGTATCCCGTTATTTAGACATCGGAGTAGTGTTCTCTCTTACTCTCTATGTCAGCTATTTCTTTGCCTTGCAGGGTTTCAAATGCTTATTCCAACCTATGTGCTATAAGGTAAACATGATAAGAGGAAACAAGGGTGCTGGAGAAAATGGAACTTACAAACTACTTGATCTTATAACAGGGAGAGAACCAATGAGATGCAGTTTTCACCTTGGAATAAAGGTACAATGACATGGTTAAATCTTACAAAACAAGCTTGGTAAGACCTCACCTGGACATATGGGGTAAACCATCAACAGTCCTTCACTCTAATTGACAAAATGACCTCGAAGTTTAAATATCTCCAGCTGAAAATTTGGAGTGCTTGCTTCTCCAATTAGACTTGAAGAAGGCATCCGGAAGAAGTATATAATGACACCACCTGGATGCAAGGTGTAGGGAACTGCAATAGAGGTGTGCAATCTCAAGAAGACTTTACAATCTATAGTCTCTAGAGTTTGGTTTGACAGATAGTGTACAATTAGGTATATACAGATTCAAACAAACACTCTCCAGTCAACAAAGAGATGGTCGTTGAGCTACAACTCTTATCATCTAAATATAGCAACACAGTTAATGTATACAAGAACTGCAACTTAAATTTGATCAAAGGCTTGAAGTCAAACCATCCAGAACCTCCCATTTAACTTTATGTCTGAGATGCAGTTCTTTCCTCTGTGTTTATCTATTTACTTGATTTTCCTATTTTTCATAGTTATTATAGGCGCAAGGTGCACCTAAGGCACAAAGGTCTCCCAGGGCCTAGGCACAAGGCGCAAGAAAAAGTGCGGGCTTTGGGGAAGTGAGGCGCACAATTTAAAGAAAATAAATAAAAACTATTTTATCAAATGCAGCTAACAAAAGTAATCAAGAGAAAGAATTTTTGTCTTTTGGATTTTGTGTCGCATACTTACATCCAGGATCCCTTTCCTTTTGTTGTGAACTTCCAGAATCCATAAGTAATAACTAGCCTTAGTAAGTAGTAACCTAGACCCACAAAGCATACAAAGTCACAAATCATAATTTACAACCACAAGTGATTTACCCACAAAGCATACAAGCATACAAAGCCCACAATTAAAGTAAAACAAAGCCAAAAAACAAAAAGTAAAGCAAAAATCAGAAGAAGCAAAAGCAGGAGAAGAAGACGCAGCTGGGATAGCAAACGAGAAATTAGAAAAAAAAAAAAAAAAACAGAACAGGAGAAGAAGACGATGAAGAAGAAAGATAACAATCGAAACAGGGTGAAGAAGGAGAAAAAAAAAAAAAAAAACAGGAGAAGAAGATGATGAAGAAGAAAGAGAAAAATCGAAACAGGGTAAATAAGAAGAAGAAGAAGAACTGAACAAGAGGAGCTACATACCTTTTCGATTAAGGCTGGACTGTCGGAGCTCGAGGACTGGACTGCCGGAGCCGGAGCTGGAGCTGGAGCTCTTTGGTCGAACCGTGAAGAGGGCTAGGGCTTCAAAGTGTTTACTGTACTGTCCTAATGTGTTTTTAGTTTTAAGTCCCTTATTCCTTGTTTTTTTCTTCTTCTTTTTTTCATAACATTTCATCAATCAACGGCTATATTTAGATCTCATTTTAAAAAATTATATTAAATCGATTTCTTTTATAAAATAGGCAGTGGGTGACTAAGGTGTGCCTTGGAAGGGTATTGAGCCTCACATAAAAGGACTTGGATTCAGTGTTGAGCTTAGAGCACGGTGTCGAACTAATCTCAGCCGTCCATCTCGGTTTTGGATGGTTGAAATTAAAAGATGAAAAAGTTACTCTTATAAAGGTATTTTGATAACTTTCTCATCTTTCAATTTCAACCGTCCAAAACCGAGATGGACGGTTGAGATTAGTTCGGTACCGTGCTGAGCTTTTTAACCTTAACACTGAATCCTCTCTCCACATAAAAGCCCAAAAAGCACACCTAAGGAATATCGCCTCGCCTAGCATGTTTCGAAGCCCAAAGCCTGCGCCTTGCACCTTAGGCGCACTTTTAATAACTATGTTATTTTTACTGACCTTTTTGTTGCCAGATTGCCATGGTAAATATAAATAGGCCCATCAGAAAATCAATCAAATTTTAAGTTATTTTGGAACTTTTAACCTATATGGCTTCAATAAATCTCATACAACAAGCTTGATTTCAACTTTCACAGTAAACATAGAGATGCACCATTGCCATCTTTTTTACTTGGCCGTAATAGCACTACAAAACCAAAAAGAATATGTAAGCAATAGTGGGCATATTAACTACTAACATCACCAGAAAAATTTTCATTACAAAATCCTACAACTTGTAAACCATCAGTGTGAGACGCCAACCCAAGATCAAGAACACCCTTCATGTATCTTAATACAAGTATTATATTCTAGGATTACTCTGATACCCAATAAACCACCAGCAAAACATAATTGCGCTCTAGCGCACAACATCGCATATTGCTAGAACTTCATTTTGTCTATCTCATTTTCATTTTTAGACACCATTTGTTTCTCAGCTTTGTACTACCATATAAAAATGATTTTAAAGAAAAATACATGTACAAGTTCAATTTCTTTTGCATATAAGTATATAAACCAAGTACAGCTTTTAATATGGATTCTATAATTAATTTTTGATCTTCTGCAAATTCAAGTCCTAACTCATTTTAACCATTCTTTAATTTCTATGATGTTGTCTTAAATAATTTCTAATTAGCAAGGGATAATCTACATGAAGGTAGAGATTTACAAAAGAACTCCCACAAATGCAAGAGTTCAGAGTTTCAGACTATAATAAAAATTATTTGTAGTAAATTCATATTTCAGCATTGCACTATGAAATATATAGTATCACTGCCCAAAGAACAGCTCTAGATCATATAAAGATCTAATTAACTTATAAAACACTTATCCTATTTTTTTTTTTTTTACCTTAAGGTTTAAGGAAAACCTATCTTTACATCCATCTGATATAATTCTAAACTTTCTCACATAAATGTTAAGGGACTATTTGGATGTCTCATGCAAATTGAATTACTTCACTATGCTTTCCATATAATTTTGTGAACAAATCCATCATCTTGAATGAAAAATTCAAGAGAAACAACAGTCATCATCACAAACTAGAGTAGAAATTCATAACAAAGGCCTGTTCTTGAATTTCTAAAAGTGATCCTATAACGTCAGCTATGGTGATGATTCCAGTCTTTTTAAATGGTCCCATTCAAGATGATGAATTTGTGCCTCCAATGCTACTAGTATAGTACACTATAACCATTTAACTTCCATTTCGACGACCAAACGGGCCCTAAAATATTCCAACTAAGGTGAACCAGAAAGGGAGTTTATCTAATCATAAAATCTGCTTAATATTGATTCTATCCGGAATATTGTGCATGAAATTCCAAATTTGATTATAAATAATTGATTAAAAAATTAGAGATATGAATTCTGATTTGTAGCCTGTAGGCATAGCGATTGATTCATTTGAAGCACAATAAGGGAGTAAAATTAGAGTTCTTTTCACACCCACAAGTCACCTAAACAAATAAAATTAACAAAAAACAGAAACAAAAATAGATATTCTTTCACAGCACACAAATGAAAACAACACCAAACACGTAGATTCCCAAATTTACAAAATAATTCTGCACTAAAACTCTGGGAAAAAAAAAACCCTAATGTTACATACAGAACAGTCATAGAAGAGAAACTTCGAAGGTTTTAGAGTGTGCATATTAATATAGGAGACTCAGTAGAGCTGAAGTAGAGAGAATATTTGGAAAAAAATATATTTTTTATTAAAAATAAATCTAGAATCACCTGAGAGTTTGGGCACTTTGGTCAAGAGGGTTAGGGCTCGCACCACTGCTTCTTCTTCTCCTCCTTTTCCTTCTCTGTTTCGAGTGCTTGAATGCAGAAGAAGGGCTTGACTATTTGAGCTTGAAGGAGTAGTATTTTTTTACTTTAAAGATTAACATCATAAAAAATTGGGGTTTTTTTTTTTATAAAAAAAAAAAATACGTGAAAAAGGGTGGGAGTGGGGGCAAACATAGTGGTTTTCCTTGGGGGTGTTCATGGTTTAGGTTAAAATCGAGAATCAAATCGAACAAAATCAAATCGATCAATTTAGTTTGGTTTTTCTTTCCTTAGGTTTGGTTTTGGTTTTAATTTTCAGAAAACCAAATTAAATTTGTTTGGTTTTGATTTTTATTTTTAAAAAACCAAACCAAACCGAAAAACCAAAAAATATAATATATATATATATATATATATAGATATATATATTTATTATATATTAAAATTTAGTTTATAAATTTTCTATTCAAACAAGGGTAAAATAGGTAGTACCATAATAGGAATACAAAATCTATTAAGTTAATAATCAAACTAAAGTTTGCTAATTTGCACTAAGCCTCTCGCTCTTTGCTCCCCTCGCTTCTCGCTCTTTGTTTTTGTTTTGATATAATGTTAAATGTTTTTTTTTAATTGCTAATGTAGTACTTTTATTAAAACTGTTTTTATTTGAAGTTTGGATTATTCATGATGATTTGTTGCTACTTGATAGGTTAAAACCGAAAATGAACTGAGCCAAACAGAAATTTTTTGGTTTGGTTTGGTTTGGTTTTTTTATAATATGGTTTGGTTTTGGTTTGATAAGAACAAAACCAAAGTATAATGATTTGGTTTGAAATTTACCCTAAAACCAAACCAAACCGAACTATGAATACCCCTACTTTTCCTAACCGAATGTGATCATAGTAGCATTTTATCATTGAACAAAATAATAGAAAGGACCAAGATGGGTTACAAAGCAAGGATTGCAAACTTTCCCTAGCATTTTGAGCCATAGCATGATTCAACTCTACCTAAGACACTAGTGGATGGATTGAGGTTTGGTGAAGTTTGGGACTTTAACTATATGGTGAAATTACCTACTGGATTGACATCACGTGACAAAGGAGAAAAATGGATGGTTCAGATTCATTAGTAGCAAAGCAGTTCTCCATTTTATGGTCTTAACTGCTTGTGTTACCAACGAATCTGAGCTGTCCCTTCTTCTCTTTTGCCACGTGACATCAATCCAGCAGTAACTTTACATACAGTTCAAGTCCCAAACTTCACCAATCTGGATTTGTACCTAACCGATGACATGACAATCATTCTAAGCACTACCCATTATGGCTTCAACTTGCTACCCACCATACAGCTAGTTGGATGGAGTTGGATTCGAATACTATAATGCATTTGGATGAAATGAATGAGAGATTTGGGTTAAGATGAGATTTTAACTTCATCCACCTTTACTATAGTTACTGTAGTTTGGTATTAAAAATCCTATTTTATTCTAAATATCCCTTGCAAATCTTTTATTTAAACACAACTTTATTTATTTATTTATTTTTAGAAACTTAAAAAATAAAAAATAAAAGACGATTTCTATTGAAATCTCAAGATTTATTTTGAACCCCTTAAGTCCTATGGTTTTTTAATTGATTTATGAAAAAAATAATAAGTTTAATAAAAACCGAAAATATCATTTTCAATAATTTTTTAAAATATTATCATCAAAGTCAACTTTTTCAATTTTTATAGAGCTGTAGATGATAGAGGGGTCCACTTGACCTTGCCATACCGACTTAACCAAAGTCGGTAGATTCTACCCCAGACCAAAGCACGAACCATGGTCAAGCCCAAACCCGACTCGTGTCTCACTTTTTCAAACCGACTTGACTTTCCTCCTAATTCAAAAACTATCAGTTCTGTCTTAGCCTGAGGGTGATTTTTGAGAGTAGAGTCGATGGAACCTCCTCTGGTATTGCCCAACCACCGTGACCTCTCCCCACATCTCTCACGCTTTCTCGACGACCATTTCAGCAGCCACCAAGATCTGTCTACGGCTTTCGATCTCGAAACCCAATTGAGCGAAAACTATGCTGATCTGAACAGTGGTCTCGCAGGCCTCCAGAAAAATCTCACCAAGCTCGTTGTTTCGTGGATTTCCCGTTCCTTTACAGCCAAATCCGCCCTTCATCGCCTCAGTCTCAATGTTCACAATCTGGGTCTCTACACTTCCCAATGTTAGTACCCATCTCCCTATTCTGACATATTTGTACATATACTTGTATGTATGTATGTGTGTATTGTTCTTGGGTTTCAATTTGGATGATGGGATCTTGAAGGTTGCTTAGGGCTTGTTTGGCCGTGGAAAATCTTTTGCTAGACATGCGTTTTCAGAACACAACACAAACTTTTGAGAATATATTGCTTCAATTGGTTTTATGTTCTTTGAAAATGGTATGTTTCCTCCTCCCCCCCCCCCCCCCCCCCCCCCCCCCCCCCCCCCAAAAAAAAAAAAAAAAAAAAATTTAGAAAACAGTTTTCTTAGACATGTTTTCTATTTTTTGTGATTTTGAGAATAGAAAACTGTTTTCATAGTACACAACTGAGCAGATCCTTAATTTGGTGGGTTCTGAATTTCTGAATTTTTGTTTTGTTATATCTAGTTTTTATATATATGTGTATACGCTTTTGGAATGATAGATGGGATTGGTTCGAAGAAAATGCGGAGGTTTTTAGGTGAGGAGCTGCCTCAACTTGCGAAGGAAGTGCGGCGAATTGAGACTGTTCGCAATTACGCAGGTGAGTTAGGGAGTTGTGTAGTGTACCTTTACCATGTTGGCTGTGTGTTTATTCAATTCAAATATTTAGTTTACGATTTTATAATGCTGGCAATATAAATTCAACTCAACTCAACTCAACTCAACTTAGGAAAGCTTCATCCCAATTACATGCAGTTGGCTGCACAAATTTATTCTTGTAAAGTTGCTATATCTACCATCTAGGGCCATATCTTTTGTTAAGTCATTAGCCATGATATATTTATTCACACCTCTGACGCACATTATCTTTTGGGTTTCCTCTTGTTCTTGTAGTACTTTAAACTTGAGCCCGCTCACTCCTTATTGGAGTCATTGTAAATGAGTAAACCATTCTATTTTGTGTTGTTTTCTCTTGTTCATGTTTGTGCTATGTTTAACCTTGCAACAATGCTTTTACTTGAAATTTGCAATTTCTTTGTCTCGTCATTCATTTTTCCCAATTATATGAAGTGGTTTTTTTTCGACTGCCGCTACCCTGCAGTTAATAGTTTGAGCATGACTGGACTTATAGCTTGTCTTAATTATTATTACATTTAGGGTTCAATACTTGACATCATTTCTAGGTGTGGATAGGTAAAGATCAAACATTCCTAGAATTCATGTTCATAGAGCCAATACTATGACTGTGATACTAGTAATAATATTTTGCTTTTTTCTTATAAGAAAAAACATATCATAAGGGTTTTTATATAAATTATCAAGACCTTGGGGGAAATTTTGAAAATAGAAGTGTGATAAAATGAGGGTTTTAATAAGAGAAGAATAAATAGGAGCTGGAGATATTAGTCTATATATATATAAATATATTAGTAATTTTGTATCTCTTTATTGATGAATCTTTGCCTTGCCTCTGTCCTGGTTGCAAGACTTTTCTGTGTTGTTATTCCATATGTTATTTGGACTCCCAGATTCAGAAATATTATGATGCAGAATAATTCCTGAATTCCAATTTTGTCACTATGCATCTACTTGTGTGTGAGAGCTGTATATCTTTACTGCCACATTTCTACATATCTTTCCTTTTCAGGTAGAATAAAATGTTTGTTATGCTTAATATCTTATTATCATTAGTTTTCTGTGTATTCATTAATTCTGCCCTCAATTTGACTAGTTTTTCCTTCACTAGATTTCCTGTTTACTATGCCTTCTGGAATTCAAGATTTTATATTAGTGAAGTTGCTCCTCCCCCTCTCCCCCTTTTAGTTTGTTCTCTTGGTCTGACAGGCCACAAACTATACTTACCCTTCTAAAATTTCAGAGACTACATTAGAGTTGGAAGCTCTAGTTGGAGATCTTGAAGATGCAGTTTTTTGTATTATGAATCGACATGCCGGGAGTATGTTCTCAGTAAATCTTTCATATCCATCAAATTCAGTGGTATGGACTTTGTGCAGCTTGTTTCCACTTTATTTCTGGATGGATGTTAGACTGACAAATAAATAGGAGAGAGTGCGCAATCATGAAAAACTCTTGTTTTCTTGGAATGCAGGACTCTGGAGCAAAACAAGAGAGGTTGCTTCAAGCTGTAAAAGCCATGAATGATATTGAGGACGTATTGATTAATGTTACAGAATCTCAACCCCAGTGGCATCATCTTCCAAAGTCTGTTGATACTAGAGTTGATAAAGTTTTGGCTGTTCTCCGGCCGCAAGTTCTTGCAGAGCACCGAGCTCTTCTTGCTTCTTTAGGATGGCCGCCAAAACTTTTGACATCAAACATAGATATTGGTCAAATCTCAGAACTTCAAAATCCACTGCTTTTAATGCAAGGAGACAAAAGAAAGAGTTATTCTCAGAGCTTTCTAACTCTTTGTGCTTTGCAGCATCTGCAAACTCGAAGGGAAGATCGGAAACTTAATCTTTTGGTACAGAAGGAGTACAAGATAGGGCTTTGGGCAATTGATGAAATGGTATCTCCTATTGCATCACAGACTGAGTACCACTTCTTGAAGTGGGTTGATCAGCCTGAGTTTATCTTTGCACTTGTTTACCGAATTACATCCGATCTTGTTTTGGGAGTGGATCTTGTTTTGCAGCCTCTTATTGATAGAGCAAGATTAGTGAGCTATAGTGCTAAAGAAGCTTGGGTATTTGCAATGGTCCGAATGCTTGCTGGGTTTTTAGCAAAAAGAGTTTTCTCTGTTCTTGCTGAAAGATACAAGGAGAAACACTTGAAATCAGAGGTTATTTCTTCGTGGCTTCATTTGATTGACCTTATAGTTACTTTTGATAAACGAATGCAATCACTTCTAAATTCGGAACCTGAAAGCTTTGAAGGGTTCTCAAAAGGCATATCTGTGTTATCGGTATCTTGTGATAGGCCTGATTGGATCGATATATGGGCAAAAATGGAGCTCAAGGATGCTTGGAAGAAACTTAAAGTAGAATTGAAAGATGAGAGAGCTTGGTTAGCCAATATCAAACATGGAGTTGAGTTTCATGTTGATGGAGAACTTGATCAATTTCTTCTTTCTACCAGAGAAGACCATAAAGCACCATTAATTGCAGAATCTGCCATTAAAATCGCCTGGGAAATGATTGAACGGTGTCAAACCTTACAAACCGTTTCATTACGAATTCAATTTATCAGATCAACTGCAGCCAGCTTTTTTTGGTATTTCTTTAATGTTTTGCTTCTGCGGTGCAAGAGACCTGAGTTCCCTTCTGACTATCCTGATGATGATGCCTTAGTGAGAATATGTGGATCAATTAATGCTGCCAGATATATTGAATCTAAACTGCAAGAGTGGAGTGATGATGTGAACTTGTTGGAAATGAGAATTGCTGAAAATGGTTCAAATATCCATATGAAAGATGATGTTAGTCATAATACTGTCTTCTTTAGTGAAGAAATAAAGGCCTTGGCTGAGCTTCAGACCAACTGGCTTATGGAGATACTTACTGATCTTCTTCGTCAGTTCGAAATTCTCTCCTGGGAATATGTCCAAAACAGGGAATATTTTGAGCAAGTGCAAGAAGATCTAAGTCCAGTAAGTGTTTCAGCAACCATGGATTTAGCTGTATCTACTAATGTCGTTGAAGCATTGGATGCTCTTAGAAGTGAGCTTCAAGTTATTGAGATGAGTCTCAATGCAAAGGACTTCTTGGATTTGTGGAGAAGTGTTGCTGATGGGCTTGACCATTTTATTTTAGGCAGCATTCTTGCAAGTGATATTAACTTCTCAGATGAGGGGGTCAATCAGTTTGGAACTGATATGCAAGCATTGTTCCTTGTTTTTCAGCCCTTTTGCGTGCGACCGGAGGCATTTTTCCCATGTATTAGAGATTCTCTTAAGCTGTTAAAACTGGATAAAGAAGAGGCAAAGCTTTTGCAGGTTGATTTATCCGGTGACAAAACTAGAATAAAAAGCGAGCATTTTTGTAGAGTTTCACACTTATCTTTTGATCAAGTTGAGAAGATTTTGAGGATGAGGAAGTTTGAAATTTGATAGGAAGGAATTTTTTTTTCTTCTTCTCTGAGGTATAAGTTGTGGCTTACGTTATTAATGAAAATTTTCCTCTGATTATTATAGCTGTGAAACATGTAAGAATGTAATATAATTATATGGAAAACACTTCCCGTTCGGGATCCCAGGTGGGAATTAGGGATCCCCAACTGAATTCCCGTCTGGGATCCTGGACTGTAAATATATAATAGTCAAAATTGTTAGTTTTGATGAAAATGTAAAATTGGATAACCAGGAAGAAAAATCAAAATTGAAATGCAAGAAGGAAGTAAATTTACTTTATGTTTGGATAAGGAATTTGTAGGCGGAATTTGCTTTTGAGATGGAGTTTGTAAAATTTTTATAAGAATTTTGTCAATATCATCTTTATAAAAATTTTACAAATTTCATATTAAAAGCAAATTTTACCAAGAAATTCTTTATCCAAACATAGCTATAGTTTTTCTTATCGACAATATGTTCAAGAAATTGACACTAATTAAAGGGGAAATGCCACTTTTGAAACTAAATTTTATGGTAAACTTTTATATCGATCAGCTTGATCTTCTACTGAAAGAGAAATTCGTGATTCGATATTATTTAGCATACAAACAACTGAAAATTGAGGGTAATCCATTATTTTGACTTGAATTACTTTGGTTTCAATTTAAAAGGAAAAGCTGTGCTTATTGAACTAAGAAAAAGGTGCTACCTTCCATAAGTGACTCCAAAAAATTAGAAAACCTAAAGTAATTGAGAATTTTATTGTAATAGTCTGAATATGTCAAATTAATTTGAAAATAATATTATATGGGATAAACTTCTTCACGCTCTTAATATATATAGTAATTTTCAAGAATACCTGACAAATGCAGTTCTCATGTCTTACATGCACCAAGTTAATTAATAGGTCATTTGGCTTTGGATAATCCCAAAAAACAGATCAAGACTTTTGTAGGGTTTCGAACATTCAACTTACATTTCTTATCAAAGGTAGGTTAACCATGAGGTTAAACCCTTAGAGTTCTTTCATTTTTAATTTTTGAGACTTTTATCTTAATACAGAATACCAAAAAATAATAAGGCAAAAGAAAAATTTTAATACGAGAGGAGACATTGAAGTATTGAAGAGTGAGTTTTATTTTTTCTTGCCTGGGGAACAGTGGACAGTTGAGAATAAAAAATGGGAAAAATGTGGAAAGAGTCGAAAGACTATATGCACCTCTGATCTCTACTCCGGAGGAGTGACCTTTGAATGTTGCACCACCTGCGCGGGTGCACTTGGTTTGAAGAAACACCACCAAGCTCGCAATCCTGCTCACCCTTCACCCTTCCTTCGAATACAGTAATGCTCACACTCAAATGCGCCACCAAAACCAGGGCCTTCCTATCCCCACTTCTCATCCTCAACAAGACCCTCATTTCCCCCTCCTCTCCTCCTCCTCCATCTTCCACCAATCCCTTCTTCCTTTCTTTGGCACCAACAGCAGACGGAATCTCCAATTTGCAAGCAAGCGACGTCGCCTTATCCTTCAAGGAATGGTTCAAATACCGCAACAACGCCTTACTCGATCGGATCTTCGAAATTTTGGATTCTCACCACGAGGACGACTCCTCCTTTCCTTATTCCAACACCGACTTGGCTCTCTCCCAATTGGGTCTTCGCCTTTCCGAAGGATTCGTCCTGGAGGTTCTCAAATACGGCAAGGACGTGCTGTCGTGCTTGAAATTCTTCGATTGGGTCGGTCGGCAACCGGGTTTTCACCACACTCGCGCCACTTTCCATGCCATATTCAAGATCCTATCGCGTGCCAAGCTGATGTCGCTGATGCTAGACTTCCTGGAAAACTACAGGAAGCAGAGGTACGCTCACAGGGTTCGGTTTTATGATACGCTCGTGATGGGGTATGCGGTTGCGCGAAAACCCGATGTTGCACTCCAACTGTTCGGTAAAATGCGGTTTCAGGGTCTGGACTTAGATGGATTTTCTTACCATGTGTTACTGAATGCTTTGGTGGAGGAGAGTTGTTTTGACGCGGTTGAAGTGATTGCGAAGCAGATTTCGATGAGGGGATTTGAGAACGAGATGACACATACCATAATGGTTAAGGGTTTTTGTAAGCAGAAGCAGGTGGATGAGGCGGAAGCGTTTTTACGTGGGTTGTTGAGCAGTGGGCGTGCGTTGAGCGGGTATGTGGTGGGCATTCTCGTGGATGCCTTCTGTAAGAGTAATAAGTTTGAGCGGGCGGGTAAATTGTTGGAGGAGTTTCAGGAGTCTGGGATGGTTGCAATGGAACATGCTTATGGTGTGTGGATTAGGGATCTTGTTCAAGCTGGGAAGCTAGATGGGGCTTTGAAGTTCTTGCAGGGGAAGAAATCATTGGAAGGGTATGTTCCTGATGTTTTCCGTTATAATATATTGATTTGCAGGCTTTTAAGGGAAAACCGGCTTGTGGAGGTGTGTGATTTACTGATGGAGATGAAGGAGGGTCGGATTTCTCCTGATAAGGTCACCATGAATGCTGCCTTGTGCTTCTTTTGCAAGGCTGGAATGGTGGATGTTGCACTCGAGTTGTACAATTCAAGGGCAGAGTTTGGGCTCTCTCTGAATAGCATGGCTTACAACTATCTAATCAATACACTTATGTGGGGATGGGAGCATTGATGAAGCATATTGCGTGTTAAAGAATTCTATTGAACAAGGGTATTTCCCTGGTAGAAGGTGCTTTTCTATTCTTGCAGATGCTCTGTGCAGGGAGGGGAAGCTTGATAAGATGAAGGAGCTGATTGTTGCTGCTCTAGATCGGAATTTTGTGCCCAGTGATTATAATATGTGACAAGTTTATATCGGCTCTTTGTAGGTCTAACAAGATAGAAGATGGTTATTTGATACATGAAGAACTCAACAGAATAAATAAAGTTACTACTAAAAAAACTTACTGTAGCTTGATACATGGTTTTATCAAGTCAAATAGGGGAGATATTGCTGCTAGACTTCTCATTGAAATGCAAGAAAAGGGTCACGCCCCAACTAGGGCTTTGTTCAGAGCTGTTATTCATTGTTTATGTGATATGGATAATCCAGAAAACCAGTTCCTCAAATTGCTACAGATGCAGTTGTCTCATCATGAACCCAGTTGTCAGATCTACAATTTTTTCATTGATGGAGCTGGGCATGCCATGAAACCTGAGCTGGCTAGAGAAGTATTTGAGATGATGGGGAGAAGTGGGATAGTGCCCAACTTGAGTTCTGACATTCTGATGTTGCAGAGTTATCTAAAGAGTGGAAGAATTTCCGATGCTCTAAATTTCTTGAATGATGTGGGCAAGAGAAGAGCGATTGGGAGAAAAATATATGACACCATGGTCGTTGGCCTTTGCAAAGCCAACAAGCCGGATATTGCATTGTACTTCTTGAGGGAGATGAGGTATAACCAAGTGGTTCCCAGTCTCGAGTGTTATGAGGTGCTTGTGCAATTGCTGTGCTGGAATAAGAAATATGATACCGTGGTGCATCTTATTGGTGACATGGAGAAAGTTGGGCGTCATGTTTCATCGTTTATTGGAAATGTTCTTTTGTTGCATTCTATGAAGACTAAAGAGCTATATGAGGCTTGGGTTCGTTCAAGAGACATGCATGATGAGACATCTTTTGGTTTAATGCTTGGCCAGCTAATTCATGCATTTTCTTGTCGTACAAGTGTGAATCAACATATTGGGGACTTGGAAGAAGAGATTGAACAGTGCTTCCCACTTGACATCTATACTTACAATATGTTGTTGAGACTACTAAGTATAAGTGAGGTGGACCTCGCCCGTGATTATTTCTATAGGATACATCAGAAAGGTTATGAAACCAATCGATGGAGTTATGACATCTTAGTACATGGTCTTTTTAAGCATAATAGAACAGCTGAGGCTAAGATATGGTTGGAGGAGATGTTCCGGAAAGGGTTTGATCCAACCAAGCGCACCCAATTATTCCTCTAATGGGCAATTAGGAGAGTCCCATGTCTTCAGGATTGAACAGCTACAAGATGTTAAACATTCACAGATTCACAGAGACTTCAAAAGTCTGGTGAGTAATCATATGTTTGATATCTTCATTTGATCGATCATATGGAATATCTTATTTTGTTCTTGTACATTATTACATTTTTTGTGTGGTTTTTATCAACAGCAATAAAAGAATGAGATTATTTCTGTTGTTGTTGTTGTTAAATGACATTGACCAAAGATCATTCTTTACCTTGCGTTTTTCAAAGATTGATGGTGAACTTTTCTACGTAGTGTACTTTTCTTTGATTGGGTGCTCTAGTGCATATTATATATGCATCGTTTGCGATTAAATTAGGCATCATTTTGTTGGGACTTTTTATAAGTAGCTTTCAAAAGCAAAATGTCAAAAAATGAAAAGGTACTGTTTGGTTACAGATATAATAAGTTCTTTTTGATAAGTGAAAAGTAGAAATTTGCTTTTAAGCAAAACACATTTAAAGATGACTTTTAAAAGCAAAATTTATAGGGGTTGAGCTTTGCTCTTTCTTTTGGTTCGCTCTTTGGACTCCTTGTCTAAATTTGTATTGCTCTTCTTAGATTAATACAATGAGTTTATTATCAAAAAAAAAAAAAAAAAAAAAAAAAAGCAGAATTTATAAATTCTATTACCCGATAAAACCCTATTTGACCTCACAACTCTCTCCTAACATGTCTTGTGACAAACAGCAAAAGGCCTTTTCGGCGATTTTGGAAGTACTGTGGCAACTTTGGGATACCTCTGGCAACATGACTAGTTTTAGTGAAGAGTTGGTGTAGCTGCTACAGTGAAATTGTCATGACCCAAATTAATTACATTGTGATTAATTAAATAAAACAAGTTTATTTTTAATAAATCATTTGATTAAAAACTAGAATGACACGTGTCGAAAATCTCATTTAATTTTAGAAATTTGAGCATGACCCATCCATAGATGGAACATACTGGCATAAAACCTATTCAAAAGCATGCCAGGCCGTATGATTTCTGGGACTTTCCTTCCTATTGGATGGGTTATGCTCAATACAGATCGTAGTGTGGTTGGCAACAGAGGAGAAGTTGCTGCTGGAGAACTTATCCGAGATGATACAGGCAGGTGGCAAAAAGGCTACTTGTGCAAGTTAGGAGAGTGTACCATTACCACTGCAGAAATCTGGGCCATAAGACAAGGACGTATTTAAGTTGGCTTGAGATCCAAAGAAATCAACTAAAAGCACTTGGGTAAAGGATTAGTGAAGGATCAAACAACTTGCCATCTAGAAGGGATTCCCATTTTTTTTTTCCTAATAAAATAATTTCTTGGAAGTAATTTCCACACATTTTAATCTCCCTGGTTGGTCAAAATAAAAAAATAAAAAAATCTCTGTGGTTGAATTATTTTCGCCAAGGGTATAAAGGGCCAATGAATCCATACACCAAGTAATCCTACTAAAAATCCCTTACTATGAGCACGGTCAGTAGTCGTGTTGTTATATTCATTACACCAGGCTAGTTAGAGCAGATTTTAAAAATCAATTTTGTTAAAACTTATGCTTATATATATATATATATATATATATATATATATAGGATAAATTACATTAAGACCCCCTCTAAAATCTGACAATTACAAATAGACCCCCTCACGTTTCTGAAATTACATTAAGACCCCCTCCCTCTAACTTCCGTCCATAATCCGTTAAATCACTTTCAATTTTTTTCAAAATACCCTAATTACCCTTATTGGATGACAACTTTCATGTTAAATGCATATAACTCATCAGTCCAACATATTCATCCAGTATATTTGGTTGATTTATTTATTTATTGATAAACAACTAAAAGATTATATATATATAAAAGAAAAATGCCAAAAAGCTTAAATTTTTGTCCAACTGATGTGGTAGCCATCAGATTTGCTCATTAGAAACAATTATCTATTTAATTGATGTGTAAAAAAAAAAAAAAAAATTGATTTGCCAAGTTGCCACCTCATTTGCCACCTCTATACGTGCATCTCCATTGTAATAATTCTTTTTATTTATTTCTACATATGAGTAATGCTACATAGCCCCCTTTTTTTTTTTTTTACTCAAATCTACTTACTCAAATAAGGTGGTAACTTAGCAAATCAATTTTTTTATTTTTTATTTTGCAAATCAATTAAAAATTTAATTAAATAAATAATTGTTTCTAAATAGAAAATTTGACAGCTGCCACATCAGTTGGACAGAAAATTTAAATTGTTTTTAGCATTTTTCTTATATATATATATAGATATATATATATTATCTTTTAGTAGTTTATCAATAATAATTAAAAAATTCAAAAGTATTGGATGGACTATTGGACTGGTGAGTTATACGCATTTAACATGGAAGTTATCATCCACTAAGGGTAGTTAGGGTATTTTGAAAAAATTTGAATATGATTTAACGGATTAATAGACGGAAGTTAGAAGGAGGGGTCTCTTTGTAGTTTATTTTATAAAGTAAGGGGTGTCAGTGTAATTTTAAAAACGTGAGGGAGTGTATCTGTAATAGTTAGATTTTAGAGGGGGTCTTGTTGTAATTTATCCTATATATATATTTATTTATTTTGATAACAATATAAGGTAAAACAAAACAACACAAAATATGTCCCCTACTAGCTAGTGGGACCATCCCACTATATTAGTCCAAAAACGTGGGCGCTTAGTATGTAGCACTTGTTTACATAGGTCTATTGCATCTAGGTAATCTATTGGAGAACCTGAATATAGTGTCCAAGTTCTATTTCGATCCAAAAACATGTGGATATCAAAAAACAGAGGTTGGAGTTGCCATTGCCAAGACGGCCAGTCCTGATCGTTGTATTTGTTGACGAGGGCACTTAATCCTTTGAAGAAGCTTTGAGTTTGTTGTCTCGTGGGTAGTGATGTGACGTCTATTTGTTTCTTCATGTTCCTATTCATGTACTGAAGTCACTAATTTTTAGTAGGGTTGAAGTTAGGCCATGACTCAACCAACTCGAGAGTGTCTGTTTCAAGCATTTAATCTTCTTTTCTTATTGCTCCAAAATGAGCCATAACCCAAACCTCTCTCATTTGTTACTTTTCATTGATGCTAGTGTTTTACAATCTGCTTCAAGCATTCTTTAAGTGATAAATGATATATAGAATTGGTTCAAATTGGATTAACCCATCAAGTCAATGGCATTTCAAACAGTTGTAGTATCCTAAAATATAGGAGTAGCTTTTAATCAGTTTTTATACGTACTCTGCAGCATTTGTTTTTGGGCTAGATTTTTTTTCCCTTTTCATTTATTCTAATTCGTTTCTTTTCCCAGCAGTGGGAGAGCAAAAGGGCTTGTAATGACTTGGAATTGACCTGACTTCTTTATAAGATGGGTCATGGAGAGGAGAAAAACGTCTATGCAATTGTGACACGGTCACATGGTGTTACGGACCAATCAGAACCAAGTAAAGTAGGATTGTCAAAGTGTTTTTTGGAAAGTAGGATTGTCAAAGTGTTTTTTGGCTTTACAATCCTATTTTACTTGGTTCTGATTGACCCATTACACCACATGACTAATGTCCCAGTTGCGTGGAAGTTCTTCTCCATGGAGAGAAGGAGATCTGATTCTATGAAAGCACAACCAATCACCATCCCATCTAATAAATGGGAAAATTTCACCCACCAACCAAAGGAAGCAAAGGGCTTTGTGGTCTCGGAGTGTAATAAGAGCATAATAAGCATGCGCCAGCCAAAAGGATGACCCTATCTAGGATGGCTTTTTTGAAGGTTCTATTTCTCAATTTTTCTTTTGGAATCAATGTTGAAAGAATTGAAATATCAGGCATTCAATTCCTCCACAAGTTAAGGAATAATTGTCTTTGAATTAAAATCGAATGAATTCTATCCCACATACAGGGGGCCAAAGTGACCCAGAAAGGAAGGATGTAGTTACTTGCCTTTTGTCACTGTACCATTACTAATACGAATTCACTTTTCAGTCTGGGATTCCACATTGCAACTCCCAATTGCTCTTCTTTTTATAGCTGTTGGATTGGGATCCATGCCAATTAATGATTTAAGCTATCTTCATCGGACGGCTTGAAATAAAAGTTTAGACAAAAATTCTGTTTGGGATCTCGGATTGGAAAGGGATTGTATTAACGCTAACTAAAGTTACTGACACAGTACATGGCAACATTTCAAAAATGCCCCTCTCACCGTTATTCAAGATGATCAAAGGTCAAATAATTTTTTTTTTTCTTTAAAAAGCTAAAATGAGTAAATTTCCTGTTTCTATCAGCAGTTCAGTCAAGTTTGATGGGCAACACCATTTTATTATTTTATATACAAATGGTAAATACCATGTATGATAAATAGCATTGAGTTATATCTTACAACATTAGTGTTGGGTTTCCAACCTAACAGCCAAAACTATTAGATAGAAGGCCCAAACACGTACATGAAATTATGTTAAATTTTATAATTAATCAATTTGGGATATGGTATTTTTCCAATACTCCTCATCGAGCCTAATAAGATATATTTAAGCCTGTTTCGTGAACAACAAAGATGGACTCACAAATGAAACAGCCTAAAAAAGATATGTTTTGATACCATGAAAACTTAACAGCCTAAACTATTATTTGTAAGGCCCAAACAAGTATATGAAGTTATGTCAAATTTTATGATTAATCAATGTAAGATGTGGTATTTTCCCAACAATTAGAATAGGTATATATTTTTAATTTCACAATGATCAATGATGTACAATGTTACATATCTTTACTTTAAACAATTAGAAATACTTATGTTTCTAAATCAAATTTTCTTCTTTCTTATTTATTTTTTGTACTTCTAAATTTTGCTCTTTGTTGTTATTTATACAAAAACAATTTCAATCTATTTGAAGGTCTTAATTGTCGCATGGACCCACCATTTTGTACCTAAAATGGTTGATATAGTTTAGCTCAGTTGCCAAGACAGTAGATTTTGGTTAAAAAATAACCATATTTTAATGATAGGTAATAAAGTAAGGTTAAACAGGAGAGGTTAGAAAATAGATGGACTGCCTTTGTATGTATAAAAAATCCCCAGGATGTCAATGTAATCTACCCTCCATATTATTCCTAGCCAGCTTATCTTTATTGGAGTGCACATCCACATCCATCAAAGCACCTTCTTCTCTTCTTTAGGCTTGCTGGGGTGAATATATAATGAGAAAGAGGGAGGGAGACAGACAACACTAATTATCTCTTGGGCAGTCAGCTCTAGCAACCACGTACTGTAGTGCAGGTATTGTAGCTATCTTCCAGGCCATCTCCCATTTCTTCCGCGAGAGACCCTTTTCTTTTTATGCTATTGCTTATTCATTGGTGGTGTAGAGTATAAAAAGAGCATAATAAAAGCATATGCGCCAGCCCAAAGGATGACCCAATCTAGGATGCCTCTTGTGAAGGAATTAAATCAGATGGTTCTATTTGTTTAAAAACCACTTAATAAAGGATTCCTCGACAACTTAAGGAATAATAATCCTTTTATTAAAATCGAATGAATTCTATCCCATATTTTATACACTATTTTTTACGCAATTCTTAAATCTGCAAAATTTACTGGTTTCCAAATAAGCTGACGTAACCAAGATAAATTCACTGTTCGACAAATTAACTTGTGTCAAAAATTATGTCGCCTGATTTTGACCTATCATAATTTGAGAACTTACCTTCCCAATCAATAAGAAATCCTCCCTTCCAACTCAACCAAGCCCCCATTAATTGTAACACCTACAACCCTTTGTGTGTGTGCGTTTTCCTTTTTTTTTTTTTTTTTGAAAGACCTATAACTTTTCTCCTCAATGCTTTGCTGCTCAACACAATGGCCATTGGTTTGAAAATAGTACAATTTCCACTTATTTTTGTCCACGCTTTGAATCTATTGTCCAGCAAACAAACGCAACGAATCAAATTCATTTTTGGTTAAATTGGTTTTTTTGTCATTTATGTTTGTCACTTTCCCATTAGTAGTTTTTCAAACAAGGCATAGTATATTCTCTAGTAAATATTAAAGAGTTAGACTCACAGACTTCCTTCGAGATTTCTGATAAATACAATGACCTCATCTCTATTTTATTTTATTATATTTTTGAATTCTCACTTCACTCTTTGAGGGTTTGGTTTTAAGTTGTAG
The DNA here is from genome assembly GCA_039720395.1 of Liquidambar formosana. Lineage (NCBI taxonomy): Eukaryota > Viridiplantae > Streptophyta > Magnoliopsida > Saxifragales > Altingiaceae > Liquidambar > Liquidambar formosana. Next base: position 24,964,154 of record CM077831.1, read on the forward strand.
TTTCTTCAATTCCCTCTCGTGGTTTGTATTATTTTATCAGTGTTATTTTTATTTTATACCATATGCTACAATGTCAAATGTCATACTTTGACATAATGTGCTATGATGGTATAAATGACACAATATGTAATTTTTTTGGTGTAACCGCATATCTCTTTCTTTTTTCCAACTACTTTCGTTCTATTTTAGTACAATGGTGTGCTTGTACTATATTTGGCATACCCTTGAGCTAAAATAGCACAAAGTTGGTTTAAAATAAAAAGGAGATGGTGATGGTGCCAAAAAATTACATTTTGTGTCATTTGCACGTAGTATTAGAGCATATTGTGCCAAATTATAACATTTGAAGTGTAACTTGTGCTAAAATAGTAATAGCACTGATAATATATCTCACACCTAGAGATGCTCTCAACAAGGTGTGCTACTACTAAAATATAGTAATAACACACATTTTAGCACACTACTTCCTTCCATATATAGTTGAGGCGATACCACGTATGATAAGTACTGTTGAGATATATCTAATTTTATAATTAGTTTTAGGAAAATGATTCTTAAGACTTGTTGTTAGCCCAATGAGTAAGACTATGGCATTTTTGTAAATATAACAATTAATGTATAATAGTTTCTTATTCTCATGGGGATACCAACATTTACTTAAAAATGCAGTAACTTTTTTTTGAAGAGTCTGATTTCAATAAAAATCATATTTTTGGATTATACTCATCAAGAGCCTAAAACAAAACCCATGTTGACTAGGAAATTTTGTAAAAAAAATAATTTGAAGTTAAATCAGAAATCAAATTAAGTTTAATATAACTTGAAAATCAAGTTCAATTTACTATTTAATTTAAAAATCAAGTTATATTTATGTTGAAAATCAAGTTAAATTTACTTTGAAAATATTCCACACCTATCTTAGTTGAAAATCATTATTGATCAAAGGACTTGAAATAGTTATGAGGTAGGGGTATTTTGGTTAGTTCAGCCAAGTGGGATAATGTCAGTTTAATGTGTAATTTGACAACATAAGATTTCTTTCATTGCTAGAGAGTAGGCTAATGTGTTGGTTTTACCACTTTGGTCCTATATATCACTACTGTTACTTTTATTTGAACGGGCTACATATTTGAGGAAAAAAAATGTAAATGTTTTTAAAACAATAATTTTCTTTTTTTGTAATTATTATCTATATAAAATATTTGCAATCTATTTGAAGGTCTACTCCATCCTAAATATGTTATCCATCAGGACTCAGATTCAATGCTTAGCACAATGGCGAGGTGATCTTGACTGTCCATCTCAGTTTTGGACAATTGAGATTGAAAGATGAAAAAGTTACCCTTATAAGGGCATTTTGGTAACTTTTTCATCTTTCAATTTTAACCATCCAAAACGACATGGACAGTCGAGATCACCTCAGTACTGTGCTGAGCTTTTTAACTTCAGCATTGAATCCGCTCCCTATCCATCAACACAAACACTAGTAAACAATATGGCTTTTAGCTCAGTTGGCAAAGCAATGGGTTTTGGTTTAAAAATATCCAAATTTTAATAAGGGGTAATAAAGTAAGGTTAAACAGGGGATCGAGGTCAGAAATTAAAATAGATGGACGTCCCTATATGTGTAAAAAATCCCTAGGGTGTCAACGTAATTTACCCTCCATATTATTCCTAGCCAGCTTATCTTTATTGGAGTGCACATCCACTTGCATCAACGCACTATCTTCTCTTCTTTAGGCCTCCAGCCTGCAGCCTGCAGGGGTGATTATATATAGAGAAAGAAGGTGACAAACACAAATCAAATACATCCTATCTTCCATCAAAATCATCTCCTGGCCTCCTGCCTCCGGGGCAGTGAGCTCCAGCAACCACTGCAGTGCAGGTATTGTAGCTATATATCTTCCTTGTTCATTTCTTAAATGTTGGTATGTATGTATGTATGTATAATATAATGTACGTAATGGATGTATATATTGTTGGGAAATCCCACATTCTACAACGTACGTATATATTGTTGGATAGTTCGATAGGGCTTCATATACCCAACTTGTCTACGCCTCCACCTTACGGTTTAAGCTTTTAGATTGGAAACAGAACTCGTTATCGTCGTTCATGAGTCCATTGTTGATGTCCACGTGACAAGTTCATTCTTATTGCATGCGTTAGGCTTGGACGTGAGGGGTAAATGTGTAAGCAAGACACTTAGTAATTAAAGACAATATACTTGTTTGAGCAAGAAACTGATCAGGTTTGACTTTCATACAAGTTAGCCCATTTTCTTTAGGTTTGCACTAAATTAATACCATGTCATGAGCCTGAGCTTAATAGTTGTTCTCTGTATACATAGCACAAGGGAAATGAAAGAAGAAATAGTACTTCTACTAATGCAAGGTTTTGGTGCAGCTCTATAGACCTTCCACACGGTACGTTTGTCTTACCAGCCATGTACAGCCATGACGTGAAGATCCAAGTGGATAAAGATCTTGCAAGGTGATTTCTCTTGAACCCGGCCCCCCACTCCCTCTGTCTGCCTATGCAGTTTATATGCATGGGGCCAAGTGAGTTTCATGTGCTTTATGCTGTTTATACACAGTCCAAGTGTCCATGCAATAGGCCTCTGGCGCTTGGATTTTTCATTTTATTTATTTTATTCGTCATTTTTAGTATTAGACAGAGAGTTTTGAGTATCAATCATTTTACCATAAGCCGCACCTGATGCAAGCTGCATTAGGTGACCTTAACCTCACCATTCATTCAATAGTAAGTTATATCTGATCCTGGCCGTTTGAATGAATTCCTCGTAATTTCTTTTTGTATTCTTTTTCTTCTCTCCCCCCTCCCCCTCAGTGTTGCAGAAACACGGCCATGGCAATTTTCCTTGCCAAGATTCTTCTTTTTTCCCTACGGCATACCGAAATGGCAGGATTCCTCGCCCTTGGCGAGTTGTATGTATGGTGTTCCGGAGAAACTTCGCAAGCCTAATAAAGAAGCCTACATACCTCAAGCAGTCGTGATCGGCCCAATCCACCGTAAGAACAAAGAATTAATGCAGCTGAATAAAAAACATTACTATGACCATTTCTTCAATCCAAGTCCTTGGCAAGAGAAGAGCAAATTGGATCGAATTAAAAAGGATAGAGACCAGTTGGAACAAAAGGCAAGAGAGTTGGCACAAGAGGCCCGAAAGTGCTACCAATTCGAAATTGGTCTAGAAGCAGAACCCTTTGTAACAATGCTTCTAGTGGATGGCATCTTCATCCTTGAATTCCTCCTGAGGAAGTGTTCACTTAAACGAGCAGATCATCCAGATGAAAGGAACATATTTGAGAAGCCATCACTGAGAGGCGACATACTTTACGACTTGATCTTGATTGAAAATCAGCTTCCATTCTTTGTTCTCAAGGGACTCTACGAGACTTACTACAACAGTAGTCGGGGATGGGAAGAATTCTTGTATAAGGTTGCCAACGAATATTTCACGACAGGGGTAACTTTGGAGAACGCTAAGACGGCAGTGGAAACGTGTAATATAAGGCATTTGGCTGATTTTCTGCATGCTCTTTGCATGGTCTCCATTTCTTCAAAATATAAAAATTGCTACCCAAAAAAATTCGATCAATTCTCACGCAGCGCAACAGAGCTACGCAAAGCTGGAGTCCAGTTTGAGAAGGCGGACAACAACCTTCCATTCGATGTAGTTTTTAGCAAAGACGAAGGAGTGTTGAAGTTTCCACCTCTAGTAGTGAATAGGTGGACAGAATATTTCTTTCGAAATTTCATTGCCCATGAAGATCACATCCATACTGAAAAGATAATTAGCAGCTATATCATTCTGATGGGTAGCCTTCTCAATTCCTCAGAAGATGTGGATCTACTCGTTGCAAGGGGAATTATTGAAAATAAATCATTGAGGACTAGTGAGGAAGTGTCTAGGCTCATAAAAAACCTTTACAATAGAAGTATGATGTGCTACAGTGACTTCTTTTATGCTTCTCTTTGTGATGATCTGAACAAGTACAGCAAAGACGACTGGCACAGGTGGAGGTCAAGCTGGTACAAGTGGAAGGAAATATTGAAAAGTGAGTATTTCAGCAGTCCGTGGTCTATCATTTCGGTTATTGTTGCATTTGTGATACTCCTCCTTACATTAATTCAAACCGCAAGTTCTGTCATTCCATATTTCAACCCTGGGTGGTCTAAATTGGGTTGATCTTCCTTTCAGAGTAGGCCTCATTTGTTTGGTTGGAATAAGGTTGGAAAGGAATCACATTCCAGGTTCCATTCTAAATCCCGTGTTTGGATGAATTAAATAGGTAGGTGGAATAATGGAATGAAATCGCCCTCTGCGATAATTTCTCATTCCATGCCAAGCTCCCCCCCGCCCACTCCCTTGCGCCCCCCTCTTCAATTCCAAACATGCCCTTAAGATTAGCTAGATCTCTATGTAAAAATAAAGCTCATCCCTTTTTAACCATCAATCAAAACTATGTAGCTCATCCCTTTGTGTCTGTTGTAATCATCAATCAAAGCTAAATATTATCAATAAAACTAATCCCTTCTTAACTTTCTAAAATATATATACAGATTGTCTTGCCGCCTCATTTGGGATATTGAATTTGGAAAAGAAATTAGAGACATATAGCATTGTTCATATACATCACAAGAGTGCTTTTTTTCCCTTCCTTGAGCCAGCGTCCCCCACATTGAATCTTTATACATGCTTCAGTAGACAAACAAAAGCAATCCAATATTAATTCCAACTCTAGTAGTACAAGATAGATAAGACATCAGTTACCAATGAGGAGTCTCTTTGATTTGGGCTGCTGAGCAAGCAAGGAAGGGGAGATATCATTTGGCTGCACAACCATTAACAACATAACAAGAGAAATTTCACTTTTTAGTGGAGGGATTATAAGATGGCAACTTACCTTCCAAATCTACAAATCCCCACCATTCACAGCTCAACCATATGGTTGCACAACCATAATAAATATCATTCACCAAAATTCTCTTCCCAACCACTCCTAAATTTTCTAACCCTGCTTTCCTAGGATCCATTTGGATATTGGAAAGTTCGAGAAAAAGGAAAAAAAAATGCTTTACAATTATTTCGTATAAACAATTTCCATAAGCATTTTTTAAAAGTAGTTTTGCTTTACTTTTCCTCACTCTTTCTGAAATCCAAAGAAAGGTTTAAGATGTGGAATCTAAAAAGTTGGCCACTGACGTATTCTACGCAAGCTCATTCAATTCTACGAGTGCAAGGAAAAGCAACAAGTGATGGGTCTGAAAATACTCAAATAGTACAGTTCCCACTAATTTTTACGCCACTTTGAATCTTTCTGAGTGCTTCAGCAGACAAACACAATGATTCAATGTCACTCAAAGTCAATAGCAGCAAGCCAAAATAGAAAGCCTCACAAGCACTAACGAAGACTCACATTATATATAATCAATCACCAACTCCACTAAAGCACCAAAACTCCTTCCATGCAAGGATAAGGCAGGCACATTAAGAGACAGACAGAGAGAGAGTTGGCCAGAGCTATCAAAATCCAAAAACTCAGAAAACTCCAGAAGGGCACTAGCTCCACAAACCAGCCAAAGGAAATACAGAAACTCAAATCAATAGCACGCAGGATAGCCATAAACGGAGGATTTCTTACTATGAAAGAACAATGGAAGATTAAGAAATCTAGGCTGTGACGAAAAGGGGCCTAGTATGAGAAAGATATATATAGACAGAGAGAGGGGGGATTTGAAAATTCGCTGGAGAGAGATGCGCAGTTGCTGGAGAGAGAGCCGATCATCCAACTTCAACAATGAGAGGAGCTCTCCGCTAGAGTGAAAGAAAATTTCCTTCCCCTTTCTTTTTCCCATATCCAAATAGAAACTTGAACCCAAGGAATAGCTCAGTTGGCAAGAGATCACATCTCAAGAAGTGGGGGTCTTGAGTTTGACCATAGCTAACCCCTTGGGGCCACCCGAACAAGGTTTTCATGGTTCTCATGGGCTTGGGGTCTTACATGGGCTTGGGTTTGTCAAAAAGGGTTTCGTCGTTATCAAAGAAAAAAAGAAAAAAGAAAACTTGAGTTGGGGAATCTAAGAAGTTAGCCACCCTGTTTCTGTGCAGAGGTTCATTTTGCCAGTGCAGGGGAAAGCAATTGGTGATTGATCTGAAAATGGTACCATTTCCACTTAGTTTTGTGCCCACACTTTGAATCTTTATACATGCTTCAGTAGACAAACACAAGAATAATTGCAACTTTCGTAGCCCCACATAGATGAGACATCATTATGAAATATCAATGAGGAATGTCTTTGATGTGGGCCGCTGAGCAAGAAGGGGAGAGATATCTTATGGCTGCACAATCATTGACAACCCAATAAGAAAATTTTCACTTATTAATGGAGGAATTTTAAGATGACAATTTGCCTTGTTAACCAATAAGAAATCCTCCCTTCCAACTCTACAAATCCCCATCATTCACACCACAACCATATAGGTCTGAAAATATTACCATTTCCACTAATTTTTGTGCCACACTTTGAATCTTTATAAATGCTTCAGTAGACAAACAACACCTAATATTCTCTCCAACAAGTATTATTCCAAGCCAACTTCAGATTTATTAGAATTCCCATCTGAAACTTATTCTTCCATTTCAATAAATAAATAAATAAATAAATAAAAAGGAGAAATATACGTTGGCATTTGCCTAACAAAGCATTTTATTTTCTTCTTTGGGCCTGGGATGACTATATATACAGCTCAAAAAGAAAGAAAGTGGCAACCACAAACATCCATCTAGTCTCCCATGAAAATCATTTGTTCTATGGAGGAACTCTATTTATAGTCAATTATTCTTTGTTTCCCACCAGATGGCCTGCTCCAGCAACAACTGCAGTGCAGGTATTGTCGCCTGCTTCTCCCATTTCTTCCCATTTCTTCTGCTGCTTCTTCACTGTTTTGTTTGTTTGTTCTGTCAATTTACATCATATATATATATATATATACATATATATGGACTCAACCTTCATGGTGTTTAGATCCTAATAATGAGCAGGGCTATCAACAGGGTGCTCTAACATGCTTATCAAAAGTACCCTTTTGAACTGTACATCCAAAGGACATTTTTAAGATACACCTGCTAAGATATTTTGTACACTGAGACTCTCATATCATACGCCTTCCTGTTTTGGGGGCCCACTAATTTTGCTATTTAAGTAAAAGTGATTAGGAATTTGTAAATTTTCAACTTCAAATATGGAGAGAAGGGAGGGGGAAGAAGCACAAATTATATCAATTTTTCATTAATGTATTGTCTATATCAATAGTTGTCTATTAAAGTTAATACATTGGATAGATCCTTAGAAGACAACTAACTGAAGAAACACTGAATGTACGTTCAACATATGCTGTATGTGTTACATCATTGTTACAAGATTGATTCACTGAGCATACAATTTGAAAACGATTAGAAAGATATCCTGGCTTACATGCAGAACAAGGGGAATAGAAATAAAACTTAAAATCAAGCATTAAGTGATGAAAATCCAATAACAACATCTACTTCTAAGGAATGATAACTTAATCAAGACAAACAATGAAGTTTATTATGTAGTCTACATGCGGTGCCTCAATTGCCAACATGCTTTGGGGCTTTGTATTTTTGTTCAACAAATTTTTCTTCCCAAAGTCATAATTATTCAACTCATTGAAAATTTTAGCAAACACTCATTCTCAAATCATTTACTCATCTGCCATATTTATTTTAAAAGTTTATTGAATCTTGTTGCTAAGCCAACAGATGAAAATAGAAGTTTGGAATCCCACAATTCAGGGGCTGCTGCTGTAGTTGAAAGATCCTAATGATCTTTTCTTCTTCTTCACCAAATGCCGCATTAAGGGAGAGAGTATCTTCAGTATCTCTTGTGTTTATTATGTATTTGTCACTATTTGGAAGGAACCATAAAGGATGGAAAATATTGAGACAGAAAGACAGGGAATTGAAGTAGAAGACCATGATTCAACTGATAAAGAGAATTTATACAGTCCAGTGGTAACCTGTATAAATGGAATGCTTGCAAACTTGTCATCCTTATCAACTGAGAGTTGCATCTGCAGAGTTCCCAAGAGACTTCGCAAAATTAAAAATGAAGCATACACTCCTTGTGCAGTTTCCATTGGTCCTCTTCACCATGGAGAAGAATGCTTGAAAGCCATGGAAGAGCATAAATTAAGGTACCTACAGAATTTTCTTCATCGCTGCCGATTAAGGTTGGAGGATTTTGTGGGAGTCATTCAGGAATTGGAAGAAAAAGCTCGTAATTGCTATGCGGAGAGGATTAACCTAAGCAGTGATGAATTTGTGAAGATGATCCTTGTGGATGCTGGCTTCATCATTGAAGTCTTATTACGGAATTTTTTTCCTCAATTGCAGCATGATGACCATATATTTCACAGACCATGGATGATCATTGAAGTGCGCCTTGACATGACATTACTTGAGAATCAGCTTCCATTCTTTGTTCTTGACTGCCTATTCAACCAAGCCTTTGCCTCTTACCAAGTTGGCATCCCCTCTTTACTTGAGCTTACCCATAAATTCTTCAAAGACTTTGAGCAGATAGATGACATTCCAAACACGATATCTAGTTCTGAAGTCAAGCATTTCACTGATTTCCTAAGAATTTGTCAGCAACCATTGAGAAGGTTTTCAAACCCTAAAGGTAGCAGCAAGTATGGATTTGTACCCAGTGCAAGAGAGCTCCAGGAGTCAGGTGTGAATTTCGAGACAAGTTCAAGCAAATGCTTACTTAACATTCTCTACAATGAAGGTGAGCTTAAAATTCCAAAATTAACACTTGCAGACAGGACAGAATCTTTCTTTAGAAACCTTATTGCATTTGAGCTTTGTCATCATCAATGTGATACATACATACATGATTATATTTACCTCATGGATGGTCTAATCAACACTCCTAAGGATGTAGATTTACTAGTTCAATATGGAATTATTGACAACTGGTTAGGCGACAATGTTGCAGTGGCAAATTTGTTTAACAATCTTCTGAAAGAAGCTACGCTGTGGAGACATAACTTCTATTTCCATGATCTTTGTGAAGACTTAAATGCATACTGCAAGGTTCCGCATCATACACCCTTGAAGTTGCCTTTTTTTATGTTTGTATTAGTTAGATTCTGTCCAAAAGTTACTGTGTCTAGACATTGGAGAGAGAGAGAGAGAGAGAGAGATCACCAGCAAAAATCAAAATTACCAAATCAATTGTTACATTAAATAAAGGTTCTTCTGTACAGACAAAATCTATTATTTAAATTCTTATTTTCAAATGAAAGTTGACATAAGCAAAATAAAAGAAAAAGGAAGGCTCTAAAATTTACATTAATGCATTTGCTATGATAAATGAATAATATCAAGTGATATAGTTAAACACATGCCTGAATTCTATTTGCATGCAGCGATCATCAATGAACCATGATACAATGGCTTTCAGAATCTAACTGATTGGCTGGATAAGCCATGTATAAAAAACACACTTCCTTTATATGCAAGTGTCCTGTCCTTTATATGTGTCCAAAATCCTTTCATCCCTGTCATTTCCCACACAAATTTAAATAGCCCTAGAGCCCTGTCCAACTGCTACAGCCCACCCCAAGCCATCTTGTCCTCGTCTGAAGTTAAAATCCTAATCATACATAAGAAAAATTGATCCCCACCACCACTCCCATAAAACCCATGACAAATATCTTTGATATCTCTTACACTGCCATATAAATAACACAACAGAGTGTGAACATGCAAGCACCTGCATGAGTGACCCAATGTCTTGGATAGTTCTTTTGGGATAGGCTATCTCAATGCTAATCCTCCTTGTATGCGGTATTTTTATCTACAAACATATCTTTAATCTGAAATAACCCCTCTTTCATTACCTCAAGTTTCATCACATGAAATTGTAACTTCCTTCGCACCTCTCAAACGCTTCATGAGGTCATTGAACATCTCAATTCTCAAGAACGTCTTACCATTTATGAGAAGTAGGAGGGTTACCTACCCTTGTAAGCATAAACCGCATCCATGAAGTGTAGTGAGGGTCATAGAAGTTGGCTACATCAGCTAAAAACCATTTGTTGACCCATTTAGGGTTCTTTCCTCGGTGCTGGATAATTCAAAGAATCCATTTCAGATTTCAATCCATTCAGTATCTCCTCAAGGGCCCGGTCCGTATCCAATTCTGTGCAACATACGGGCAACTGTGAGACGCACCAGCTTCCTTTGTTGTGTAGAAATGTAAAGGTTACACACCTTAGCCAGTGAATTCATTTTCATGGGTTCTCTTTCACTCGGTTTACTAAAACAATGAGCTCGTCTTTGTTTTCCAGCTGAAAACACAACCTCGGCATTCTTCTTTAGTGCTTCCTGAACTGACAGAGACCTGCGAAAGGCCCTGACAAGTAACTTGAAAGTGCGCATTTTATGTTCAATACTGTCATTGATTCCATTAATTAAAACCACATTCTTAAACAAGTGGGTCAGTTTTGTTTTCTTTGGAAATGCCTTTTCATACCATTCAGAAGGTAAAAGCTCGTCATCGGATTCCTATGAGAAGTGATAAAGCAACTATTCACATGCATAGCTGCATTTCAGCTTCTTCTACTGCAAACCCCACATTTCCAATGTTAGTTCTTATCACTGCTTGATTCTTACATTCTTGCAAGTGAGTTCTTAACTTGTAAATCCGATACAAACCCGTGACATCAAAACCCAAATTGAAGATTCAAAAATCAATGCAATAATTTCATTGAGGCATTTTATCAAACATATGGTGCGCATATTGTTGTAAAGGTGGTTATCTGAAGATAAATAATCGGACGAGACAGTGAAATTATTGGAGCTAAACAAAGAGAACATGGAGATTGTGACCAAAAACTGGCCTAGAACCTTTGTTTAGTACATATACGGCTACTGATTCTACTATAAAAGGAGGACTTCCAGAGAGGAGCGGATTTGTGGGGAAGCTATTGAACAATTTGAATTAAATAGCCGTTAGGTGCATTTTGGGTTGGATTTTGGGTTGAGTCCAATGATGGATAATAATGGGCTTGGTTAAGGTTCAATTGTTCTTTTCAGCTCTTTTGTCATGGGCCTAAGGCCAACCATATATACAGTTTAGGGAACGGCAATTGCAATCCGACCTTCTTATCACGGGTCTTTTAGATTTTTAATATTTTATGCAAAATATAAAAGCTTTTTACGAAAACCGAACAGATTATCCATTACAAAACATCATTTTGAGTAGCTTTATAAATGAAAGTTTTTCCAAAATCTATCGTTTAAGTAGACTTTTTAGCCATTTATAGCATTTATTTCATTTTTGCCAAAAATTTACTTAAATGATATATTTTGGAATTTTTTTTTTTCAAAATTGTTCAAAATGATGATTTTAGTGAACTAAGTAGTCGGTTTTTGTAAAAACTTTTTATATTTTCTATTAAATCTTAAAAACCAAAACAAAATGGGGGTTTGATAAAAAGTGGGATTGCAATAACCCTTCCCTAAGTTTATTGAACTAAACCATGAAAGATAACCCTTCCAAAGAAGGGATAGCCCATGGAATTTTCTTATAAAAAAAAAAAAAGAAAAAAAAAGAAAACCCATGGGATTTGGGAGAATATGGAAAAAAATCAATTGATCAACAAATTGGGTGTGCTCTACAAGCCCCTTTTTATTTATTTATTTATTTATTAATATCCCAAATAAAAAATACGGTATAGTAACACAAAATCCCTTTCATGAAGTAGAAAATTTGGGAAAATGACAAAACGTAGTCCCTTGTATTTTATTTTACAATTAAATAACCTTATGAAAACGTTCCTTTCTGTACAGTGCAAAGAAAGGTACTTGGTAAAAGAAGAGTTACTCTATTCTATCAACTTGGATTCGATTCCTTTGAAAGCATTATAGGAATTAATTCTTGAATACACCAAGCTAATATAGGGGAGTGTGCCTTTAAGATTGTTTAGGGATGGATTTAATCGAAATGCGTGCAAGCTGGTTCGGACACCCTGACCATCAAACTAAAAGAAAAGAAAGGTACACAAAATCCACTTCAAAAAGAACTTTCTTTTACGTGGGAAAAAACTCATGTCTTTCCTTTCACATAAGCAAAAAAATAAGCTTAAGTCTAATAACACTTTTTTTTTTTTTGGGGGGGGGGGGGCGGCTAACACACACAAACACACATAGTCTAATACTCCGTAACATTTATTATGACTTCGTGGCAGCTCACTCCACATAGATCTCAACATGGGAAAATCAAATGCCAAACTCAAATCAAACTGCCTTATGCAAATTCTGTTAATAGCCTCCTAGCCCCCACTATCACAATTTTATTTATTTATTTATTTTGGTTATGAAATAAATGATTTTCAAAAAATAAAAGGAGAAAAAATTTAAAAATTTAAAAAAAAACAGAAAGAAAGAAGTAAACTCATGTCTTGTAGCATACACTCACGTAGCTCTGCAATGTGCCACCCCTCAAATTAATGCAAAAAAATTTTAAGCGTAATTGAGATGTCTGCGAAGTCATAGGTACGTTGAATGACATAAAATGTTAAATTGATATATAAATATATCAGGACAATAGTGGATCCATTGTATGCTAATTTAAAGGTTTTAGTCAAATTTAAGTAAACTTTATTTTAATTAAAATTGAATTTTCTTAATTAAATGGGTTAGGAGAGTTAGGTTGAAATCCTTTTGGTTGAGTTGGATGCTAACTGGCTTTTAAGACATTCTTTCTGTGCATTAAAGATTGAGTAAGAGTTTTCTTAAATGGTTTAGTAATTTTTTCACCCAATTTTCACTTAATTTTTCACCAAAACCTAGCAGAGGGGGACATTGTATTGATTTTTTCTGTAAGGGGTTACATGCATGAAGAAGGGCTAAACATTAGGACGGTTTCTCGTAATTTACCCAAAATTCCATTATCAAAAATGGGTTATGAGAGTTTGGTTGAAATCATTTGTTGAGTTGGATTCTAACTGGCTTTTAAGACATTCTTTCCGTGCATTAAAGATTGAGTAAAAGTTTTCTTGTTTTTGCTACCATTGACCATCACAGTATTATTAAACTTCAACTCTTGTACTTAATCCAGTGAATTGAGTAGTTTCTTGCCTTATAGGGGCCCAACAGATGACTAAAGTTTTTCAAGTTGCTCCCATTGTCAATTTGTCTCATCTTGAGATTTCATCGAAAATAAAAACATATACGGATTGGAGTAAATAGTTGTGCTAATTGCAATTTTACCAAAATTATAAATCTTCGATGCTCTCTTTTTTATTAATCTTTTTTGCACTAAATTTATCTTGAAATTTGTAAATCGATAAATATCAAAATGGTTGAATTTTCTAAAATACATTCTTGGACTTTCAAATCCGAATTATTCCAAATCCTAAGAAAGAATCACTTTCATCCAAATGTTTTGGTGATAAATCAGAAAATTTCAAAATCTTGGTCTACTAGCTTGAAAACTTTACAGCCAAACATTTTTTTGTTTGATTTATTTATTTATTTTCTTTTTCTTTCCAAGGTGGGTCAAAGCTGATCAGTTATTTAGTCCAATAAAATTCCCTTTGGCAAGGTACTGAAAATGTGGCCAAAAACCTCTTTGTGAGTAACTGCTAGCTCCAGCAGCTTGGACCCCAGGTTTCATGATTAAATGGGAGGTACTTCACTAACATCAACAAAGCACATGAAGTAACATAAAGCTAGCTTAAAGTAAGACAAGAATCTTGCTAAAAGCTAAATAATGGAGTGTAGTAGGAGACACTAATGAATGTGTGGTTACTTTTTGACCAATTATCTAAAGTTTTAAGCTTACCCATGAGGTCAATGAGTGAACCCATGAAAGGTGTTAGCTCAAAAGCTTTGGAATCCTATGTGATTTATATTTAAAATATGTGTTCAATAAGGTCTTCATTGGCAGATCATTAGACTAATTATTCAGGGGTAGTCCCCATCTGTTGAACAGAAAAACAATGATAATAAAAAGATATCACAATCAGAACTTATCAACACGCACGATAGTTCATCTTTTTCTTTTTTGTGATGGAAGAATTATGGTTCAGCAGTGTCAAAAAAGACATGGGTTTTTTTTTTTTCCTTTTTCTTTATTCAGCATGCTAAAAATTTGTGTCTTTTAGCTCCAAGCATTTCAAAAAGGGTGTTGGTTAATATGTAGTTGATTTTGGATGTTTATCGTTTGCATTGAATGAAGGTTCCATTTTCATAAGCAGAAATTGGAACTAGGAAAAGAGTATTCGAGTGTATGCAGTGGTTATTATATATGCTAGTGTTTTTAGTAGCATAGTAATTTGATACGAATGATTTTATAATTAGATGAAGTGGATAGCTAGATTCGACTTCTATGATGGATTGATTCAGCTTTTCCAATGACACCATGCCAATTATTAAGTGGGAATTATAAATGAAGTCCAATTCTAATGATCAAGAAAGTCAAATGCTACAAGAATTAATGCATGCTACTCTTTTAATTTGCACTGCCATTTCACCTGTTCCAGGCTAGGGATCCGATCTTGGTGTCATGGAAGATTGATCCATTAGGCATCATCCGTAATAGATCAAAAACGAAGTATACTAACAGGTTGGATTTTATCGAATAATAAGATCGAAATGCCAATTGTAAGAGCCATGACCTGGAAACTCCAAGATCTCAATCTCAAAGGTACTGAGAACTGAAATGGAATGGAGATAAACTAAGGTCCCCCACTAAGTGTAAAGAAATCAAAAAAGAGTACAAACACAATAAGATTTATGTGTTTTGTTTCTCTTAGACTCGAAAGTTAATTGTCATACAACCCTGAGATGATGCCCATAGTGAATACGCAAACTTATTAAAATTTACCAAAAGGGTAATCACAGAAGCTAGGTTCATGCTCGCATAACAATGCCTAGCACAGATCTCTGGTTCACCTTTGCTTTAACATGTGAGGACGTGCATAAAGTCACAAGAGGAAATGAATATAAAGGTAAATGTAATTGCTACCAACTCATGCTTTCAAAACACATTAATTAGTTATACCAAAATCAAGTAATGATCTATTAGCAGCTTGTGACTCCTCCAACACCTAACTAGGAAGAACTCGATCTTGCGAAAAATGACTAGCCAAATAGAATACACTTACTCTTGATATACTTTCCAATAATACCACAAGCAGTCTTACTAAGAGACTGATTCACCTTGATTATAAGCTAGTGGTGGCATGTCAGACTTACAAAAGGCTATATATCATGAGCTTTCCTTACTATAAGCATCCATAAGCTCTCATTATATGCATAAAATATGGCCAAAATCTTGAGAAACAGGCAACGGGCCAATCAAAGAATTACATTACCTCTTCTTTGGCATTTTGATTGACCACGTGATCAATCTAAACTTTGATTAGACGTGTGACCAAACACGATCTCATGTATTTTGGGGGATTTTTGTGGATTTCATAATACCACACAAGCTGGCATGGTGTGTGCATTAATTTCGATCTATGTCGTAAAAATACAAGCAAAAAGGAAGAGCTCAAAGAAAGACAACGAGAGCTACCTCATGATAGCCATAGGATGAGATGATACATAAAGATAGAATTATGGGGCAGAACTTTGATATTTGGTCCTATGTTTTTGAGGGCTATATATGCATCTGATTCTCATGCTATAATGGTTCATCTTTTGGAGATATGATGCTTAGAGGGAATAAAATTCATTGTCCCAATCTTTCTTTAAAAAGTTTCATTTTTTTGTACACTGGAAGGGGTTTGAATCCTAACCTATCCTACTCCTACCTTTTACCCCACCCACTGCACCCTCACCACTAAACTAGCTCCAATGACTTTCATTAAAAAGTTAAATACTCATAGATATCCTTTGAATCTAATATCTAACAATTTTCCTGCATTGGTTTAACCAAAAGATCCCACACTGTGGTCCATGAACAGCTGCTTTATTTGCTTTGTGCTTTGCAGATATGTGCAATGCTGATTTGCAGTTTTAAGTACGTCAACAATCCTTGGACCACTCCTAGGAAAAGCAGTCAGCTTGAACTTTAGATTTAATTATAATGCCATGAGAGAGAGAGAGAGAGAGAGAGAGAGAGAGAGGCAGCTTTCAAAAATTGAGGCTAAACATATCATGCATATATATAGAAAACATTTCATATTTCAGCTTCAAAACACAAAGAAACTGATATTAGATTAAAACCACCAGAACTACATGCTTATACTTCATATAACAAAGCTCACAAAATGCTCAACGATTTAACTCAACTTGAAAATGGGTCTTCAATCATGACTCATCTAAAGCTCCCCGGCAGAAGAAGAAAACAAATTTCAGAGAGAGAAAGAGAGAGAGAGGACTAGGTAGCTAGGGGCCAAAAAAGATTTTAACTTCGAATATCATTGAGGGTGCTCTTTCTTGATTCTCTTCTCAACCTGCGGTACCTGAAAATTGAAGTGAAGAATATTGGTTAGTCTAATGAAATGAAAATTGTATGATGATATATATATATATATATTAGGGAAGACATGTCCTTACACAAAAATGGAAAATTTAAGATGAATATGAAGACTTGCTACCAGAGTCCCTTGGCGCATTGCACCTAAAACATTCCATCCTGCTAGCAAAATTGTGTTCATTGCACCCCGCCCTGTCCAAATCGAAATTATACCCATGAATGAAAACTTGCTGAAATACTTCGGTAAACTTAGGCACACGCATGCATGCATAAATACTGAGACACGCATGCACGTGCAGAGAATTAGCAAATTTATTATGTACTGAGAATTTTTGCTTCCACCCTTTTCTAAGCCCCACAAAAAAAAAAAAAAAAAAGAGAAAAAAAAAAAAGGATGTCCTCATAAAACTTAGAATGAAATTTTGCTAGCTGAATATTGGGTATGCAAATTCACCTGCTGCAAATCCAGTCACCAGATTTCCATCCACTGCGACCGCCACTGCCAGTGCTACTGCTGCCGCCAAACCCAAAACCTCTCGAACGAGACATGTCACCCTCATATCCTCCGCCGGATGATTCGTCCTTCATTGCGCCACACTTGAAGCAACTCGAGCGGCTTGCAAAGTTATGGGCTCCACAATTCCCAATGCTGCAGTACCAGTCACCAGGCCTAACATCAGGCCCCGTAAATGCGAACGATGAACCACCACCACCTCTCCCACCAAAACTTCCATAATCTCCTCTCTCGCCTGGTCTTGGATCCCCGCACCGCTGGCACGAGTCCCTCCTTTGGAAGTTGAGATGCTGGCATGACCTGCAATTCCAATCTCCTGGCCTGCTCATCTTCCCCTTACCTATATATATAAGAGATAGAGAGATAGGGAGAGGATATATTAGTCCTTGCATTTTATATCTGAGAAAAGACCAATTAATCTAAGTACAACTTACATTATGTTATACTAAAGATTGAAATTTGAGGATTTTTTCACGACGATTTATTTTCTCACACAATAGCCCGTTTGTTGTAGTGCCTGTCCCTCTTTTTTACAGCCACGTTATATGGAATTTTATTCTGAGTCAGTAATATGGGTCAAATAGTATTGTTTTTACTGTAATGATTGAACCAGCAAATAACATTCTGTGCTATGAAAAATACTTCAGTTTTCATAGGTTCATGGGAAAGGTATATAGAAACATTACTACGTAAACAAGGTAGGCTTAACCCCTCCCCCACACCATAAAAAAAAAAAAAAAAAAAAAAAAAAGGAAGAAAAAACAGAAGAAGAAAGAGAGAGAGAGAGAGGCTTCATGGATTAAAACTTTGCAGCTACTGCATATAAAGAATACTATAAACCATTGATACAACAGTACTACCATGTTTTGTACTAGCCTATATAGCTTAAAAGAAGCTGTGCCTATTTAGCTTAAAAGAAGCTGTCTTCTTTCTCAGAAAAATAGCATCAAATAATAAACCCAAGTTATTAAATTTGAGAAACTTCACGGACATGGAACTTGGATCCAATCTGCAACGGTAACACTAAATTATGGCCTGATGAGAGGCAACCTGCGACTAGTTTGATTTGTTCCAGTGACAAGAATCATGGAAACGAGAGTTGCAAGAGGCCTAGGAAGTACAGATGAAACATGGAAATATAATAGAAATGGTGTTTATGTGGACTTACCTTAAGAGAAACAGGAAGTTGAAAGAGAGGAAGGTCAGTATATAATACTTGAACTGCTAGCAGTCGAAGAAGAAGAGATTGTTTGTGATTTTGGTTTGTGAGTTTGGGGTGGTTTATATACTTGCTGAGACCTCGAGAATCGAGGGGATCGACTTGAGACGGTGTAGGGCTGAATGATCTTTTTCATATTCTTCACCTATATAGCCAGCCTCCCTGAACAATGAAATCGATCTCACAAAACTAAAATAAATAAATAATGAAAAAAGCTATAAAGAAAACTTGAGATAGGATTCCAAAGTCACAAATCTGAAAATTTGATAAAGCCGAAATACAGTTTCTTTTAGGGCTCTAGTAGCCAGTGAAGTTCATGAACACACACCCACAACTTTCACATTCAAGTTCCATAAATGCCCTTCTTTACATATATATTCTCTCAACATTATTTGTCTCTATATAGTTGAAATGCACTTGATCAATAATTAACCTTTTTACCACTAATCCCATTTGCATTATTCTGTCAAAGTGCATTAATCCCTTTCCCTTTGTAACTTGCAGTTAGGCTCATGTAGTCCACATCATATTGGCTACACTAAAAGATTGTCACAATAATATTGGAATTGTGTTCCCATATATACAGATATACTATGATAATGGAAAGCATATTCCATTAATAATGCAAAATTGAAATCAAAATATTCCATCTTTTCTTGCTTGTATTCCCATACTACGTGTGTGGGAAATTTCCACTAGGAAATGAATTCTCGACACATGGCATTCTTCGAGTTTGAACCCCTCGAGTCAAAACATGTTCAGGTGAGGATCGAATACCTAACCTACGAAATAAGTGGCGTAGGGCCAAGTACGTTCGGCCACCTACTCTCAGTCGGACCACGTTTGGCCTACTATCCCACTAATTCACAACAGGACTCTCTACTCACCTCAATGACGTTCAATCTTGGCATGATCACGTACATCCAAGTCAAAAGACCTCCCTCGATCCACACTAATACGCTCGAGCTTGGTCCTCGTAGATGTGTTCAGTCTTGATAGTAGATCTCGAACAAACCCCCCCCAACCGAAGGATATATAGAGCACTTAAGATGCACTTCACAATTATTAGATAGCTAACCTTACCATGGTCAAAACGGTTATTGCTAACCTGACCATGATAAACCAACTGTTGTTTAACTAGGGCCGAAATCCTAAATTAGCCTTGGTCAAATTAAAACATTTATTAAACCACACCTCTGACCTCCACTGTAAAGGGGCACTATTCCTCATAAACCAAGGTACGCATGCTGCTCTAAAAAAACCTAGCTCTTTTCTCTTCTTCTTTTCTCTCTCTAGATTTTGAGAGCTAACTTGATCATTGGAGGGTCTAGGCAAACCCCAACCTTCTTTGATGGTTCTGTGTGTGTTTTAGGCTACCTTGCACCACTATCCGTATCAAAGTACCTAGCGTCACTGGTCATCGGAGAACCAAACACCATTGTTCATCTAAGATGCCATCCCCACCATCGCCACTCTCTCTAGTCATTCTCTATAGCTCCTCTCAACATTATTTGTCTCTATATAGTTGAAATGCACTTGATCAATAATTAACCTTTTTACCACTAATCCCATTTGCATTATTCTATCAAAGTGCATTAATCCCTTTCCCTTTGTAACTTGAAGTTAGGCTAATGTAGTCCACATAATATTGGCTACACTAAAAGATTGTCACAATAATATTGGAATTGTGTTCCCATATATACAGATATACTATGATAATGGAAAGCATATTCCATTAATAATGCAAAATTGAAATCAAAATATTCCATCTTTTCTTGCTTATATTCCCATACTACATATGTGGGAAATTTCCACTAGCAAACGAATTCTCGACACATAGCATTCTTCAAGCTCAAACCCCTTGAGTCAAAACATGTTTAGGTGAGGATCGAATACCTAACCGACGAAATAAGCGGCATAGGGCCAAGTACGTTGGGCCCACCTACTCTTAGTCGGACCACATTCGGCCTACTATCCTATTAATTCACAACAAGCCTCTCTGCTCACCTCGATGACGTTCAATCTTGGCATGATCACGTACATCCAAGTCAAAAGACCTCTCTCGATCCACACTATACTCTTGGGCTTGGTCCTCGTAGATGTGTTCAATCTTGATAGCAGATCTCGAACAAACCCCCCCAATTGAAGGATATATAGAGCACTTAAGATGCACTTCACAATTATTAGATAACTAACCTTACCATGGTCAAAACGGTTATTGCTAACTTGACCATGATAAACCAATTGTTGTTTAACCAGGTAAACCAACTGTTGTTTAACCAGGGCCGAAATCCTAAATTAGCTTTGGTCAAATTAAAACATTTATTAAACCACACCGGCCTTTGACCTCCACTGTAAAAGGGCACTATTCCTCATAAACCAAGGTACGCATGCTGCTCTGGAAAAACCTAGCTCCCTTCTCTTCTTCTTTTCCCTGTCTAGATGTTAAGAGCTAACTTGATCATCGAAGGGTTTAGGCAAACCCCAACCTCCTTTGATGGTTCTGTGTGTGTTTTGGGCTACCTAACACCACTATCCATATCAAAGTACCTAGCGTTACTGGTCATCGGAGAACCAAACACCATTGTTCATCTAAGGTGCCATCTCTGCCATCGCAGCTCTTTCAAGTCACTGTTGGTAGCTCCTTGGGTTGTCAGATCAACCATCTCAATGCGCTCTGCCCAACTGTCAAGATTTTCCCCCATATAATATGTACAGTTATTTTAAAGGCATATGTAGATTCATAGACAATTTAAGTCAACCTCCAGCATTGTCATCATACTGCTTCAATAGTGCATGCAATATATATAAGGGGGAATTACAGATAGGTCCGAACATAGGCAAATAATTAGAGTTAGTAGTCATTCTTAGTTTAGTTATCAGTCATTTACTAGGAAATTAGTAGTCATTTGTATTGAAATATAATTATTTGCTAGCACAAAGACTTATTTGTAATTCCCCATTAAAAAAGGCAAAAATATATATTTTCATGTAATTCCAATTTCCAAAGCAAAGAAATAATAATAATAATAATACCGAGTAATAATAAATAAATAATAATGTATTTTCATGTAATAAACAGAAAACGGATAGGGGAGATGCATGCTGTGAAGCTCTAAATCAGCAATTAATCATATGAAAGAAACTTGATTAGGTCGAACAATTAAAGTTGGCAAGGCTGAGCTCCTTGATTGGGTTCAAGTTCAAATTTTCAAGCTCGTCCAACAACCCAACCTCCCTTCTCCCCACATAAAGTAGACAGCATATGCATGCATTGTAACCTCAAAGCACAGCATAGGTTTTTTATATATGATCTTAATCTTATGAACCATGAACCATAGGAAAACCTTTTGACTATCACGTACATTTATAAGAACTAGCCCTCATTTGCTGAGTTGGAAAATAGAATTAAGGACCACGAAAGCACGGTATGGCGTAAGTGCTTTCTTGTTGACTCAGGATTGGATAAGGAGGAACAAAAAAATCACCATTTTTTACCAGACAAATTGAATATTCCACACCAAAAAAAAACCCTTAAGGAGAAAGACCGTACCCCACTCCTTATTCTTGTCAAAATAATTCAGAGGGGCCATGCATGTCTCCTTTCAATATTATGCTTTGAGAACCCGGCCACATACATTTCAAACGGTCACTATACAGGAAAAATGGTGGTTGCTTTTCAATTAATTTTGAATATTCCTTTTTTTTGTACTTGGAACTCAATTTTGTCCAAACAAGTCAAAAGGGTTCTAAAACAACCCTAATTTTCACTAAAGACAATGAAATAACATATGAACTTTAGGGGCTAAAATGTCATTTTGGGACGTAAAGTAGTATACCAGCTTTAATTGTATGACATTATTGGCCAAATATATAGATGTATCCTTGATTATGTAATTCCTTCTTTGGAGTGGAGCAATTTTTTTAAAATCATTTTAAATATACCACCTTTTTTTTAAATATTTAAGATATGATATTTAGGGGTGGACTGTTATTATTATTATTATTGTTCTTTTCTGATAAACCAACTTCAAGATCATATCTTAAATATTTTTTTTTTTTAAAGTCCACTCCTATCTATTGGGTGTTTGGACATCCCCTTGAAATTTCTATTATATTCATTATGTTTTGCGAGCATTAATTTCATAGGCAATTAGAGCATGTTAATTTGGGTGTCACGCACCTGAATATTGAATAGGGCAATGCTCGACTTACCATCTCTAATTAGAGATTCTTTTAATTTATTAAAAAAAAAAAATCTCTAATTTTATGACATTCCTTACAAGCATTTTCCGTTTGAATAAAGTGATGTGAATAGATGGATCCTCTTGATGCTAGCTAAGATGGCATTAACATTTGAAAGTCAAATCCTAATGCCCATGCATGGGGGACAATCCCCTCGCGTAATTTTAGATGAAATTAGCCTTATAAAAAAAAAAAAAAAAAGAAAGAGGATCGTAGACCAATATATAATATGTATATATACATATATATTATTTTATTACTTTTTTATGGGGTTAGTCATGTACATACGTATGTCAGGTTGAGTGAAACGAAGAGCGTAGGCCTAGCCGAAGCTAGCCAAAGTAACAAAAAGTTGCATGGCTACAATTCAAAGAACGTCGGTTTATTGGATCTTTACAATTATTTTATCAGCTTTCAATGGTTGATTGAGATAATTGAACAGGAAGGCCACTCTTTATGACCAGATTTTGATGACAATAGATAATTAAGAGATTTGGGTCGTTCAAAAATTGAAGAAAAAGGAAATGGCAAGAGTTTCAATAAAGATAGTCGAAGCTGATGATGGAAGAGAAGTCTTCGAGGTTCAATTTGACCATCTTTTCTTTTTCTCTTTCTTTTCTTTTCCTCTTCACTGCAATAACTTTTTCTCTGTCATTTTCCCTTTTTTTTTTTTTTTTTTTTCCTTCTTATTTTTGAATCTCTCTCTCTCTTTTGCTCTCTCACCCTCAAAAGAGAAGCATCAGCCCACCACTCTCCAAGAAATAAACTTGGGGAAAAAAAAAAGAGAGAGAAAACAAAATTAATTAAAAATAATAAAAAAACCCAGAAGATCACCCACCATTTTCTTGGGGAGTGGTAAAGAAGGCTGTAGCAAAACTGTGAAAAAGCAAAAAGAAAGGGGACTGATTCGATTCTCTTTGGGAAATGCTTCCATGCATGACCATGACCAAACCCAATACACCCACGTATACATCCTTTCCACTTTATCTTTTTATTTCTCCAATCCATTCATATATATATATATATTTATAAAGGTGATACATATGCGTACATGCTAGCTTGTATGGCTTAATTAGTTATACGTACCACATTATATTTCTAAATTCATATTAACCACATGCACAGTCCAAATCATTTATAAATGCACCCGTTTCAATGCTGACAACGTGCAATATGAGATTGATAATTAAAATCGAAGAGCATAGAATTATGGAAAGATGGAAAATTTAAATATAATCCTGAATAAAGAACAGCAAAGTGCCAGGAAAAATGGGGGAAAAAAAATTAAGAGTAGAGATCGAGCGAGGTAAGAATATGTTTACCAAAAAAAAAAAAAAAAAAGTGAGGTGGAGTATGGCTAAATTTCTTATAATTATTTAATTATTAAAATTATGGTTATATATATATATATATAGACGCACGTATATATTATGATGGAATTACGATATGGGTGTTGGGTTGCATGCACGTGAGGTGGAAGAGATGCGTGTGACGTCGTCGATCACAATGTTAAAGTTTTCTCTTTTCTTTTACTTTTTGGTCCTCCAATATCTTTATATTATGCTCGAGAGTCCCCAAATGTCTACCCCCTCCACTTTGCCCGTACGGTTTTTCAGCTACAAACCCTAGATATGTCTTTGAAGCACACAAGCTTCATTCCTGAAAATTTCCTCAAATTATATAAACTAAGGGGGAATTTTAGGTTGGTCGGGTTATGAAAAAATAATTACAATTCAATGCTATATTTTATTGGCTTTTTAATAAGGGCCTATGTGGTTGTCCAATTTAAAATTAAATAATTCAAGAAATTTTACATAGTATAAAAGGCATATTCTATCATCTTGAATTAACAAATTCACGAAAATGATAATTATTATCACAAATAAGAGTGGCATTTCAAAATAGTGGTATTTCACAAATTTCTTAAAATTGATTTTACAACATTCAACTATAGTGATAACTACAATATTTTAAAATATTCTAATTTAAGGTGATAGATTTATACTTTCAATCCTATGTAAAATTTCTTAAATTGTTTAATTTCGAATTGGACAACCAAACAGGCCCTAAATGATTATTAACTTAACTAACAATGACTACTAATTGTAATTATTTTTACCAATCTAAAATACCCAAAAGGTATATCCAAGGTTGGGGGCCGGGAGTGATTGGTTACAAAGATAACATTGTGCGTGCAATGTCAGTTTGGGCCGCATGCAAAGCCTCAATCGGATTTGGACCTTCTTTGGCCAGGCCTGGATAATGCTCAGATCCGAACAACTGGGGACAGGGGGCAAAATTGAAGGATGATTGGGGCCAAATTAATTGGAAACCCGACCATTTTCACCCCAATCCTAGCTTGGTTACCAAATTGGTTTACTTAACCTGAGCTCGATTTAATCTTATATTAAATGAAAGTCACTAGAAATTAATGTTGCCTTATAAATAAATAAATAAGTAATGTTGCCGGCCATTCCAAACCGCAGTCTAGTCCCCTACCACAATGTATTATTCATTTTGACTTAGCACAGCAATCGGTCTTACAAGTTTATCATGACTTGGAGTCCTAAAGATGCTCCGAAAAAGATGTGTCCAATACCATCTTATAAGCTCATCTTAAACATTATCTACATCCAATGTGGGATATAACCACTATTGAGCCAGTTCTTGCTCCTTCGACAAGCAATTTCGGTACTGATAGACATGGCCCACATCCACAAAGAAGGGAGAAGCATTGCAACTGATTCGTTCTAAATTTTTCTTTTTCGTTCTTTTTTTTTTTTTTTTTTTTTTGGGCTAGACACATAAGGAACACACACAATAACACACAAATGAGGAAGCTCACATAAATGACATAACCTAAAAAAGGTCCAAAAGCCCATAAACTTGACTGATTCAATTTCCAAAAAGACCTAACTCTTGAAAGAAAAGTAAAACCTATTGTATGTATATTATAGATTGCAGGTGGACCAGTTGGCTTTGTCTATAAACAACTGACTCTCAAATTGGTTCTATTCGGCTGAAACATTATTGATCAGTACTAATGGATTGGGATTAGTAATTAACACATTGCATGGGTTTGAATCCAATAAAATTAGTGGCCCTAGTGGCAACAGTACTAGTACTAATCATATTCTTGAAGGGCAGATGAGTATCACCAGTTTGCCTTCGGGCTTCTTATCACCAGTTTGGGCCTTAGGGTGACCTGGTTCAATGTTTTAGGAGGCGGCTATTGCAATCCCTCAATTTTATTTGTAAATTTTTTTTTTTTTTCATTTTATAAGATTTTATGAAAAATATAAAAGTTTTTATGAAAATTGGTTATATTGTTTATTAAAAAAATATCATTTTGAACTATTTTTATAAAGAAAATTTTTCTAAAATCTATCATTTAAAAAGACTTTTTAGCCATTTACGGTCTTCATTCATTTTTACATAAACAAAAATTATAAATGACCAAAAAGTCCACTTAAACAACATTTTTTGGAAAAAACTTTTTTCTACGAAGTTGTTAAAAATGATGTTTTCTCCCAGATTTCGTGGCCAATTTTCATATAAACCTTTTATATTTTTTTATAAAATCTTAAAAAGTGAAAAAATGTAGAGCTTACAAATAAAGTTGAAGGGTTGTAATATTCGTCTGGGTCTAGCTATTGCCACCCTCAATTTTATCAACACCCCCCCATTTGTTTTGGGTTTTTAAGGTTTTATGCAAAATACAAAAGGTTTTATGAAAACCGAGCTCATTGGGTTAGAAGACATAATTTTGAATAACTTTGCAGCAGAAAATTTTTCCAAAATCTATCGTTTAACTAGACTTAAAAAAAAAATTGAATTAGAGAGTATAAATGCCAAAAAGTCAATTTAAACGATAGATTTTGGAAAAACTTTCTTCTGTAAAGTTGTTTAAAATGATGTTTTATAATAAACAACGTTGTCAGTTTTCATAAAAGCCTTCCATATTTTGCATAAAATCTTTAAAAACTAAAACAAGTGGGGGACAGTGGGACACTGAAAAATTGAGGAGCGACAATAGCTGGGCCCTATCCGCCCTTATGTTTTAGCCCAACCAAGCCCAAACTTGGCCCATGAAAAACCCTATTTCTTTCTTCTTTTTTTTTTCTTTTTTGTAACCTTTGTTTTGTCCCTCAGTTTTTTTTGGATGATAAATATTCGATTACTTGGACCATCCTTTCCTTGTGGACTAATCATAACAAAGGCGTTTCTACTCCTAGGAATGCCCCCCCC
Organism: Liquidambar formosana; assembly: GCA_039720395.1. Taxonomy (NCBI): domain Eukaryota; kingdom Viridiplantae; phylum Streptophyta; class Magnoliopsida; order Saxifragales; family Altingiaceae; genus Liquidambar; species Liquidambar formosana. The sequence continues at coordinate 24,990,934 of CM077831.1, forward strand.
CCCCCCCCCCCCCCGGCGCGGCGCGGTAATAAATATTCGATTACTTGGACCATCCCTTTTCTTGTGGACTAATAATAACGAAGGCGTTTCTACTCCCAGGAATGGCTATTGCCCCCCCCCCCCCCCCCCCAATTTTTATAACACCCCTCCATGTCTTAGGTTTTTAAGGTTTTATGCAAAATATAAAAGGTTTTTACAAAAACCGGTTGTGATGTCTATTAGAGAACATTATTTTAAATAACTTTGCAGAAGAAAGTTTTTCTAAAATCTATTGTTTAAATAGACTTTTTAGCCATTTATAGCTTTTATTTTATTTTTTGCCAAAAAGTCTACTTAAACGATAGATTTTGGATGAACTTTCTTCTGCAAAGTTGTTCAAAATGATGTTTTCTAGTGGAAAACTAAACCGGTTTTTTGTAAAAACGTTTTATATTTTGCATAAAATCTAAAAAACCTAAACTAAAGAGGGGGGGTGGGGGTGATAAACTAAGTCTGGGATCAATTATTTTGGCTCAAGAGTTTTCTTAACTAATAAATAATGCAAACCCTCATGGCCACACCTATATAAACTGACCAAAAGCTTTTCTTAACAATAAAATATTTTTTCCTTTTTCACCTAAATCATGACATGGTGAACAATTAATGTTCATTTCCCATATATCCTGCAAACTCCATATTACAACATGGAAACAAAATAAAATCATTAATGGTGCAATTGGATGAGGGATTTGTAAGTGGAATTGGATTTGGATTAAGATGGAATTTCAACCTCATTTGCATCTACTGTTATTACCTTAATTTAGCATTGAAATCCCAACTTAAGGCAAATCTCTCCTACAAATCTCTCACCCAACCGCACCATAATAGAACTATAGACAAACTGAGCTTCACTTAATTACAAACAATGCCTATGGAAATCCTTTATTACTATCTACCATATACATCTGAAATTTTCAACTCATTTGTAGAATTTTGCCGTTGCCCACGACCTGAAGATGAGTCGGTAATACTCGTGCTCCGTTCAGTTAAAAATGCCAGTTCTCTTGGAAGAGGCAAAACCCTTGTATCTGTGTTAAGCATAGAAATAACATCTAACATGGTTGGTTGATCATTAGCTCTTTCTTGCACACACAATAGACCCAATTGAACATATTGGGATACTTCATTCACTGAGCAAGAATCAACCATTGTTGAATCCATTAACTCCATGCTTTTGCCTTCTTTCCACAAATTCCAAGCCTAAAATGGATTCCATCACAAATGGTTAGCAAAAAGAGGATTAATTATTGGAAAAGAATATCAATTTTAAAGCAAGATATAAGGCTTATTGAAGTTACCTTGCCTAGTAAGTTCAGAGAATGATCAACCTCGAAAAAGGTGATATTCTTCTTGCCGCTTACTATCTCCAACACAATCACCCCAAAGCTAAACACGTCTGACTTCACAGAGAAAAGGCCGTCCATGGTATACTTGGGGGACATGTAACCGTTGACACATTATTTAATTACCACAACACTTTAATTATTACTGGACAAAAGGAAAGCAAATTAAGATATATGTCTATAAATTCTTGCAAAATTTTGTTTCTCCTTACAATGTCCCAACGACTCTATTTGTCTTCACCCTACTTTCATTTTCCCCAAAAATTCTTGCCATGCCAAAATCTGATATTTTCGGGTTCATGTCACCATCCAATAGGATATTGCTAGTCTTCAAATCACGATGAATAATCCTTAATCTAGAGTATTTATGAAGATAGAGAAGCCCTTGATAAATCCCTTCAATAATGTTGATGCGTTTTCTCCAATCCAATAGTCCCCGTTTGGTAGAATCTGTATTGAATTTATATTCAATTCAATCCCATTTGTGACCCAAGGAAAAAAAAGAAAGTGGAAACTAACAAGATCAAGTTGAGAGCTTAAATAATCACATACCAAAAATGAAGGAGTCCAAACTTTTGTTGGGCATGTACTCATAAATCAATATATTTTCTTCTCTTTCGATGCAACATCCTAGAAGCTTTACGAGATTCCTGTGTTGAAGCTTACAAATTAGTGTAACCTCATTTTTAAACTCTTCTAATCCTTGCCCAGATCTTTTGGAAAGTCTTTTCACCGCAATTTCTGGTCCTTGTGGCAACTTACCCTAGTATATATGTATTGGAAATGCTAGTTATTATTAAGTATTGGAAATGCAAGTTATAGGGAAAAAAATGTTAATTTTTTTCAAACAGTGGGAATATATATAAAGCATGCATATTTGATTACCAATGAAAATTATAGGAAAAATGAGTTACCTTATAAACAGGCCCCGAATCCACTTTCTCCGAGCTTATTTGTAGATGCAAAGTAATCAGTTGTACTTTGTATGATAGAAAAACTAAACAATGGTAATTCTTGATCCTTCTCCCTGTGGGCTAGGTCATTTCTACTTGCACTTCTAACTTCATGAATAGGTGATATGTTAGAGCTTAATTGAATTAATCTCAGCTCTGCACCTCCACACATTTCATCACGGTTCCTTACTTGGTTTCCTGTTTACATTAGAGAAAAAGGTTTGACACTACACCAGCCATAGATTGAAGATCGATGTATGGTTTCTAGCTTAGATAAAGCTTGAATAGCCCACATCTTTGTGTGTGCGCGCATATATATATATATATATATATATAGAGAGAGAGAGAGAGAGAGAGAGAGAGAGAGAGAGAGAGAGAAGGACCTGTAAAACTGTGATTTCTCCATTTAAAAAAAAAGAAAAAAAAACGACTATAATTGGCAGCATTAGGGAAGCCACCAAACCCATGATCATTAACCACCTCTTCCATTCACCATCTGAAAACAAAACATCATTTAATTAGCAATTTTTTAGAAGTTTTTTTTTTTTTTTTTGGGCTTTTGAAAGTAGTCATATTTTTTTTCTTCCTACATACTCTAGAGTTAATATATAATGTCAAATCGTTCAGAAGGAAAAATTAATGATAGTAAGGTGGGAATTCTCACTTCCCTAATCCCTTCGCAATGTCTGTCATAGTTGAAATTTATGAAGCTAGGGTATGATTTCTCTAATTAGTTCATGTAATATATTGTTGTGAGCCATTATTTTTGTTCTACGATATCCTCGATTAAGCAAATAAAGCAGCTATATAAATCATCCCACACCACCCCTCCTTCCCCCCCTTCCACCCACCCCCAAACCCCCCCCCCCCCGCCCCAAAAAAAAAAGGAGATATGATTTGTACACTGGCATTTTTTTACCGGTTATGTATATATACTGCGGTCTGATGTAGCAGTGACATACTAGTAACTAAATAGAAAAACAAACCTTTTTGTTTTCGTAAAATTCCTACCACTTGTACCAGCATACATATCTGTATACATATGCCGATATACATAACTTATGTATTAGATGGGATTATCTGAGGTGTGAAAACAATCTCCTGGAAAGTCAAAGGTCCACCAAACAAATTTCAAGGCACCTTAGATAACACCTCAAAACAAATACTACCTGTCAAGATCATAAGAGTTGAAACGTTGCTAGCATATATAATTAATGTTAGTATAATAATTATAAATATTATCATGCATGTGATATTCCATATATGATGTCAAGTTCTAAGAGTTTTCATATTAATTACTTTTGAATTTCTTACGATCTTTCAATTCAAAGCAACTGCATTAATTTGGATCAACTGACCTTGAACCGCAGGACGATCACCGCGAACGTAAATTATACCCTTCCCTTTCTCCAACATGCCCAACAGATCATTCTTATTCCCATAATAAAGTTGACACCCTGTTTGATCATTTGCAAATGCAGTACACGAACAATTGCTCTGGCACATAATCTCGCAGTTGCTAAAGCCCATATCAATAGAACCACTTGGAAAAATCGTTGCAGGAATTGAACCATTGATCTCCATGAAGTTATCACCACCCTTGCACGTCGACGGCAATGAAGTCAAGCACATACTAGAGTTACCTACTTACCTCCCTCTGTGTTTTCACATAATGAATGATGACTCACAATTGAAATTTTCCCATCCAACATGGTATACTCATCAAGTTGCCCTGTTGAGACCATCACGAACCATGTAAAGGCATAACTACCTTTAGTACTAAAAGTGAAGTAGGTCTCATTATCATTAGATACATAGCTGAAGTTGTAGGTGTTTGATGAGTTCTCGAAAATGAATGGAAAATTCTGTCCATCCCAAAACCCTATATCCATGTGAACTCTATCACCTTGCCATGCAGTAAGTTTTGTGGGTTCATTACGAACGACACCTAAAGTGAAAGCGCCGTGAGCGGGGTCTTGTGGACTCACCCATGACACAAGAACCGGTATTCTTGATTGAACCGTATTTAACCCAAACAACCCTAGTTTCATGCCGGGGAGAAAAGTATCAGTTGGGTAATCAAACTTTGCCATATTACTTTACCTCCTCCTCCAAGAACTAGGTTTCTAGTATCAAGAAGTGTTGCACTTTTGTTTCCCGTTGCTGCTAGCATACCGGAGTTTACGATGATCGGTATTTGTCGCCTGTCGATGATTATCAAGTTCCCGTTGTACCGAATTTGAAAAACACCGATTGAATCTACGATGGGATTATCGCGGTTGGCGACCCACACCGCCTTCTTATTTACATCAGCCTTGAACCAAATTCCCAAGAACATATTGCCTGATGAACTATCGGCAAAGACGCCTAACTCAAAAACCCCACCTGCAGAAACTAGGGTATCATTGTATCTAACCATGTCTTGAGGCTCAATGATGTCAACTGCATGAGATAATAACATACAGAAGCCATTGAATATAACTAAGAAAAGAGGAGAAATGAAACCCTCTTTTATGGTTCTTATGCAGGCCATTACAGAAAGTTGGAAGACTAAATTGAAGAGGATTTTTCTTTAATACATGAGAAAACTTGTATGAGTACTTTCTATATTTTTTATCCCTGCGCTTTCTAGGCAGGTTCATTAGTCTTTGCAACTTTCCAAGGATGGGATTTGCTATATAGCAATTTAGTCATATATGGTTTGTAGAGAGTAATACTATATTAATTGTCCAGTCTATTCATTTATCTGAATTTGATCGTTCCAATTGATGTAACAGATAACATGACGGACATTTATATATATAATAACTCATGCATATCAAAAATCATCTTAATTTGATCATTTCGACAACTGAATTTCAATTAAATTATTAGTCATTTATTTTTATTCTTCTTAACAATAAGAGTGTTCAAGGTTTTAGTCAAAACTAATTTCTTAGGTATTTGAAGTCCCCTATCTCACACGCAATGGACAAATTACCAGACCCCTTAGACCCTGGGTAACCCCAAAGGGGATAAAGTATTGTATACTTCAATTCATTCGAAAATAAAGAAACAAGTTCAACTCATTTATAAGCTATTTTGACTATTTCATTTTTTTATTATTATCACTTTTTTTTTCTTTTTTTCTTTTATTTTTGCATTTTCCTTCGAACATTCTAAGACTAAACTAGGGAAAAGAAACCCATGAGATAGATCGCACATTCCAATGAAGACGTGGCAAGTTTCTAATTCAGTCACCATCATATTTGGAACGCCCCCAGAATAATTCCATTGTCTTTGAGAATATAAAATAGGGAAAACATTATATATTTGACAGACAGGCTGTGGCTAACTAATTAAATTAAGTAAACAACTATCCAAAGGGTGCATTTCAATGTGACTGCATGTGACAAACGACCCCTCTCCTTCAATTTTTTTTTATTTATTTATTTTGGGAAGACAAAGAAAATTTTATTACTCATCCGTAATAGTTTAATACCAAGAAGAGACAAAAACAGCCCCAGATATAAAAGGTGAAACCTCCAAATAGAGAATAAACACACCACCAAAACCCCTAAGTAAAAAGAGGGTGCAGTGTCACACATCCACCCCCCACCAACATAGGTAAAATCAAGGCCAGGGAGCTGGAAACCAATATATATTCCTCCCAAAAAAACAAAAAGAACTACAGTACAATGATTTGTAGAAGACTGTTTGAATTGGTTAAAAATCTACTCGTTTAATGATATTAATTACAGATGCTAAGAGACTTTAATTTAGAGAGACCAGGCGTTTGAGGTCTTAATTAACAACCCTTTTCAGAATGGTGCTCACTCAATCCAAGTGAGGGATTTTGGACGACAACAACAACAACCAGATTTAAAAATAAATAATAAAATAAAAACCACCGTTGACATATTTTGTTATAAGTACTCTTAATTAAAGTGATTGGAGATGGAGTTAAGTTGCTTATATTCTAATTAATATAATGTTATTAGAGTTGAAAACCATCCGGCCAGTTGGTGGAGGCAACCTTTTTTTTTTTTTTTTAAAGTTCAACCTCTTTTGTGCAAGTCCATGACTTATTGGTGTGTGTGTTGTAGGGTCGGTGCGCATATCCGTGGTTTGTCTCTTTGTCCTATTCTAGTTAACGGCATTAGATATCGATCTCAAAGTCGTAGAGGACAGGTGAGTGGATTTCATCTTTGTATCAAAAAAAAAAAAACTCGATCTTTTTCACTATAACATCAACAAATAAAAGAGCAGTCGGATTGTATGTATAAAGGAAATTCATAGTCTTCTAGACAATGAACTTGACCCAAAAAGTAGTCTGAATAGGTAACTAATAATTCAAGCTTTTTAGGCAGGTTAGCACGTTATGTTTAAAAGTTAATTATAAAAATAAAAAAAATCACTTTTTTTTTTTAATTTTTAGGGTACCAAGGAAAAAATTTATACCCAACTATTTTCATTTTAAAGAATTTATTTAAATGATGAGTGTGGGTTTTGAGCCTGAGAACATTTTTACTCTAGGTCTCTATGGTCACCGGCCTGGATACTACTTGGGCTACATGCCCCCTGCTTCGGCATCAGAAGTTAAGTGTATGTAAATAACGCATGTAATCGGAGTAATGTGTTTTCCCATAGAAAATTTTATACACAATTACCTAGGCATTTCTTAATTTATTTATGAAAAATAGATAGAAACCCAACAAAAATTATTCAGGCATCATTTCGTCAACGTTGAATAAGGACTTGCTTGGATGTTTAATTTGAAATTAAACCATTCAAAAAAATTTTACTATTAAAGGCAAAGAAAAAAAAAAAAAAAGGAATTTAAGAAGGAAAAATAGCATAGATTTTTTATTCCCAAAAAAAAAGGAAGGATAAATAACTTTTTAAAAATTTAATTCAATAAATAAAAAATAAAAATCATGACACGCGTTTTTCAGTTAGGTTAACAACGGGCTTGATTCTGTGATCGGCCCAGCTCTGTGGGGTTGTAGCATATGGGAAAGCCCCCAATCGCTCATCGTTGATCCCGAACCGCTTTGGATCCGCAACGAGCCCACTGGGCTAGCTTTTGCTATAGAAAGGTATCTGAGTCACCTGATGGGAACGGCTATTGCAACCCCACTTTTTTATCATACCCCCTTTTCGTTTTGGTTTTTAAGATTTTATGCAAAATATAAAAGGTTTTTATCAAAACCAACCAAACTGTCCACTAGAAAACATCATTTTGAATAACTTTGCCGATAAAAGTTCTTTTAAAATCTATCGTTTAAGTAGATTTTTTGACAAAAAATGAAATAAATTAAAGACTATAAATAGTTAAAAAGTTTACTTAAACGATAAATTTTGGAAAAACTTTCTCCTATAAAATTGTTCAAAACGATGTTTTCTATTGGACAACATAGTTGGTTTTTATAAAAACCTTTTATATTTTGCATAAAACCTTAAAAACCTAAAGAATGAGGAGTGTGATAAAAAAAAGTGGGGTTGCAATAGCCGTTCCCATCAACCTGATTCCACATGCCAGCCCAACCAAGCCCATGCAGAACCCAAATTTTATTGAAAATTTTGCTTGGAGCCTTGCACAAGGCATTTAAAATTTATCAGGGAAATTCAGAATGATGAGATTTAAAATCCATCATTTGCAAATTTCATTGTTTGACTAAACAATTTTGTACATTACAATTTTGAGTGTAATAGTTGTAGTGGGTGAGTGATCTTGATCGTGAGTGATTAATGATATGATATTGGATAATGGATAGTGGCCGGTGGGTGGGAGGTTGGTTATGTTAGAAAATCGATGGTGGTGATGGGTGGTGATAGTGGTGATTGATGATAACCACCGGCACTCTGTCTCTACCAGTGAAGTAAATCACCCCGATGCTGAGTGATTCACAGGTTGTGTCAATGATAGCGGTGGACCTGGTGGTAGCCTTTGGATGTGCAATTGCGCAGAAGTTAGTAGACAAACTGAAATCACTACATTACTAATAAAATTTATAAAATTTTTTTAAAAAAATTGAAATTAAATAAAAGGAATTTTTTATTCAAGCCTATAATGCTATAAAATCTCTTAATTTTTAGGGGCTTTTGGCCACAAATCCATAATATGTAATTTCTATTGGCATAAGTCCTTTCTTAAATCTTATATTGCCTAAAGTCCACTAATTTAGGAAATGACAAAAATACCTATATATTAAGGAAAGTCACAAAACGTGGTTGGCCTCGAAATCGAGGAAACATTCATGGAACTTATATTCCTTGATTTTCTCCAAAAATGGTTCCATCAATCCCTCGATTTCACTCTGTAACTTCTTCAACCACATTTTTGCAAACTAAATTCAGGGTTTATGATAGAAAGAGCAACTATTTTACAAAGAAGACAATTGATGTAAATCAAGTAGCTATATATTTTTTTTTAATAAGAAAATCAAGTAACTATTTTGGATTTCATGTAAAGCTATTTGTCCCCAGCCCATGTAACTATTTTGGATAATAACTCACGAATCTCATGTAACTATTTTGGATTTCATGTGAAGCCATTTGTTAATATTGGAAAAATAGCCCCAATGTATTTGCCAAGAGAAATCTATCATGAAACTCTTCTCAAATGCCCATTTAAACTTGAAATTTGCAAATAGATGTTGATGGAGATAAAAATGAGAAATCAATTATCTAGCACGGAATTATAGGGTAGAATCAAGAAAAATCTGAGCAGAATATTGGACATTAAAGGCTGTCTTATTTACCATAATGGATATTGATGGATATAAAAATGGGAAATTAGTCATATAGCAAAGAAATCATAGGGTAGAATCATGAAGAATCATAGCAAAATATGGACTTTAACATAGTTGTCTTGCTTACCATAATAGACAAGAGGGCAAGGATGGCATTTAAACAAAATTTCAAACAGATAAATAGTGAAACCATAACATTTCAATACATTATTGGACTTGGGGCTCTCTCTATCACTCTCTCTCTCTCTCTCCCTCTGTCTCTATCTTGCTTCCTCCAATTCTCTCTCTCTCCTCTTCCATCTCCTCCATTTTCGCCATAATTATTATATGATTTTTAAATAAACTAACTCACATATGGTTTTGTGTTTACGCTTTATTTTCATAAGAAAGATGAACTAATTAGTAAGAAAAAAGAAATTACCATGAAATCAAAATTAACCAAATATATCTTTGGCTTGATTCTGAAGTTTACCAAACAGCACAAAGGTGGTGAGCCAAATTTATTTGGGATTACCTATCTCTATCCGGGACAACCTCTGTACCCCGGCCCAACCTTGTCTTTATCACTCTTTGGGATGATTTGTTTTTATTTGGGATGACCTTGTTGACTCGTACCATTTACTTGAGAAGCATATTTTTAGTGATTCTTGGTTTATTCTTGCTGTGTTTTCAAGTTTATATTAGGGGGGGCTTCTAGAATTGTATTTTTGTGTTGGTGAAGGCCATTTTTTTCTTGGGTTTGTCTGCCTGTAGTGTCAAATCACACTAATAAAATGATTTATTTTTTTCGCTAACCCAAAAGTAAAAATGCATAGGAAAGATTGAATCGACTACTATAAAATGCAAAAATAATCAGAGCTGTCTTGCTTTTGGTTGTCCATGGATGGACGATTGCTGCTCCATTTCCTACCACAAATAAGTCTTCTCATCTTAATATTTCTTCGTACTTAGATTCCTTTTTTTTTTTTTTTTTTTATTCCTTTTAATAAAGAAAATGTGAAAAACAATTTTTTATTAAACAGGCTAGACTCTTTAATTTTTCTTTAGTTTATACCATTCTTCAATATATGTAGCCAAGACTCTCTCGATGAACTCCAATCATTTGTATGCTCAAAAGCTAAAAACAATTAACCTACGAAATATATAAACAATACTAAAAATTTATAAGAAATATTAAGAAAGAAATTGATAACATTTCAACATATTCATACACATCTTCTATCTCCAAAAAACATATGTATAAATAAAATATAACGTATAAGTGTATAACCTATCATAATAATGGGATAATGGCATGGAGTAGTACATCAATTGGAGTTAGCTCCTGTACTTCACCCATTTTCCTACCAACCATTAAGGAATTAAAGGAGTTAAATAAAAAGCTAAATATAGGTTACATCTACATTAACCAAATACAATTAATATAAATAACATTATATAAAAATACATTTTAAATCAATACTTATGAAAATTCCCCATATGATTTAAATTTTACAATAAAATATAGAGTTTATCATATTTACTGCAAAAGGTGCAGGTACCTTTCAAGTTTGGATTTATCCTTAAAAAAAAAAAAAAAAGGTTTGGATTTACATTTAGTGTTGAATTAGGTGCTTGAACTCAAATTTCGATTTACCAGACCCACAATGAATTGCTTTAATTAATATAAATATATGAAAAAATAAGTTTGAGGACTTAGGAAAAAAGGAGGAGTTAAGAAAATGTTCTATTAATATGCAAAGTGGCCGTACATCAAAAGGGGAATTTGTTTTAGGTTCTCATCTTACACAAGGAGACCTATTGATACATGTAGACTAGTCCATTGATTCGATTATTCCTGATACCAGAAGTTGTATTGATACTTTCTCTTTTTAGTCTGTTAATTATATTCCCAGGCTTGCTAATAGGGCAGCCCATGAACTCGCCCAATGAGCTGCTTCATTCATGTAACCGTTTTGGATTCATTCTCATTAACAACTTCCTGCCATCTGTCCTCTTAATTGAGGTTGAAAATGAAAATGTTTTTACCTCTTCTCTTATGTCAATATAGTCTTTTGCTTTAAAAAATAAAAAAAATAAAAAAAATTAAAAGAAAGAAAGAAAGATGTAGACTAGTAAATGGAACAATTCAAAATAAAATTAGCACCCTTCTTCGAACAAAAATGCTGCATAACTGGTGCAAGAGTCGTCCCATACACAGACAAGAAGGTAGGCCGGGCCAAGTGGCCTAGTGTCCACACAATTCAACATCCTTCTTTCAACAAAGATGCTGATTGACTTGTAAATCTATTATACAGAATAGAGATAAGAAGGGTGCCCAACTTCAATTAGCATCTTTCATCAAATGAAAATATTGGATGACAGGTGTATGAATTATATTTACACCACTACATTCACGAAGCACAACTGCATCATTCATTCATTCTCTTTGACCCTTTTAGTGTGTTGATACTGAAAAAAACGACCAAGCCACGTCAGACCACCTCCAGGTCGCCATGTGGAGGTTTGACCAATAGGGTTGACTCCATCATCACCACAGCCACCCAGCTGGCACTGCTTGGTCGACCACGTTCAAATTGGCCTCGTCGTCCATATCGACTTACCTTCGAAGGGAGCGTCCACCCCTTCGAGGATGCCCCCCAGTGGGAAGCCCTTATTTATCAAGGATGCCCGGAACATCTCGAAGTGGGAGATCATACCCTCATCGAGTCGGATGCCTGTCGTATCGCGCGATGGGAGTCAAGGTCGGCGATCTACTTAATCCCCCTCGAAGTACCCCCCAAGGTACGGTCCTAGTTTAACACTAGCCTGGGTTGAGGCAGAGCCCGGGAGGCTCGATCGCGAGCTTGACCCTCAAGCAAGGTTGCTCGACCTTAGCTTCTCTTAGCAACGGGACATTTGGAGGATCTTGGCTTGGCGAATGGAGAGAAGGTTCTCTAAGGAGGTCGCACCCTCGGCATCGGGAATTACACCTCTATAGTCGATCTGGGGAATGGCTGGGAAGTGATGTGATATTTCAACAACCTCAAAAGGTGATGGGACAGTTGACAGGTCAAACCCATACCTCGTACAGGTATAAAGCCTGATTGGTATGGGTGTTAGCTCCAGAACAGGGTAAGGTAGCCGACCTACTTGGAAGAGCATAGGTCTGCTACCCATCACCCTAGGTCTGACTAGCACCTGCAACCAGCGGCTGTCCCAGACCCCTTTAGCTCTATAAAAAGGCCCGTTTGGCCTCATTTAAGGTCAATTCAATCCCTTCACCAACAACACTAATAACCAAGGAATCTCTACCTTGAATGAGGGGATTTTCCAAAAAGGCTTCATTTGGACTGAAGCCCCTCCAAATACGGGTCGCGCCCCACTAGGTCGACTCTCTCCCTGCCTATCTCCCACTCCAAAAGGTACCCCAGATCGCTTCTCTCTCTCCTCCACCTGGATCTCCCCATCTATCCCACCATCATACGTGGCTGACCTCCTCGAATACGACCCATGTGGGCTCCGTTGACTCCACATCGCAGCGACCCACAAACATTTTGGCGACTCTGCTGGGGAGGCAGCGTACATGATGGTGACGACTTGAGGAAGCACGCAAGCTGGAACTTCAAGGGTTCGAGCTGCCAACTTAAGAGCAGATAGCAATCAAGAGGAATCCAGCGAGTCGGGACATATTGCCCGATCCCGCGAGTCGGGACATATAGCCCGATCCCGTCAAAGCCGCCAAAGTCGGCGATCTCGCCAGTCTCGAGGATCTCAGTATCCTCCATTGGATGATCTCATTAATATCCTAGCTCCCACACTCACAGCAATCAATGACACCCAAAACTGGATCCTGGAAGAGTTACGTTCTCAAAGGGAGAACCCACCAACAGGCGAACCTCGCCTTGAAGGCGAGAATCCGCCTCATGGGGTCAACCCTCAGGGAAGACCATCTATGGGGGCATCGGCCCAGGACGGGGCGGCCCAGAATGGAAGGCAAGCCCCGCCGGGACCTACGCCGCCAGCCCCCCCACCAGCTCAGAAGTTTGTTACCGTCGAAGAAATGGAGAAAAGAATGGCGATGGAGCGAGCTAGGCTTACTTTGCCACCAGCGCCAGAGCTCGACATGAGGCCCCCATATCCGCTCGACTTGGCGAGTGCACCATATCCCCCAGGGTATACGCCCCCTCTGAAGTTTCCCTTATTCAACGGGATAGATGGAAATGCACGAGAACATGTAGTGCGATTTCTTGATGCACTAGGACCCTATCGATCTAATGAGAACTTGCGACTTCGTGAGTTTTCAAAATCGCTCACCGTCGATGCTTACTCTTGGTATTCCAACCTTGCCCCAGAATCCATACTGACCTGGGACACAATGGTTCTAGCTTTCCATGGCAAGCTCTTTTATGTGGAGGAGCGGCTCACTATCATCACTTTGAGCCAAGAAAGACAAAAGAAAGATGAGGATCCCATCGAATTCATCAAAAGATTCAGGAAAAAGGCGATGCGGTGCCACGACCCAATCACTGAAGAAAATTTGGTAAAGGTATGCCTAAATGGTTTGCTTCCATCGTACAGGTTGCATCTAGAAAACTCAAACCTTGGGTCATTTTCCCGCCTCTGCGAGGCAGCCAAAAATACTCACTGCAGCAAACAGGAGGAACTCGCCAGAAGCGCCCCCAAGTCGGACTGGAGAAATCCAAAACGAAGCTCAGCACCAGTTGCAGCGGCTGCTGAGACAAAGCGCCTTAAGAAGGATGAATCCTTCAAGAAGGCAAAAGAGGTTGAGGAACCCCCACCTTTTCCTTATCCTATGGATGAGGTACTAACAGGACTCGACGGATGGGTTAGAGACCACATTATTCGTCTTCCTCCGGTTGCGGTTCGACCTACTGCAGCTGACAGAGCTCGACCTAACTACTGTGCCTATCATCGATTCAACAAGCATGCTACTACAGATTACTGGGCTTTCCGTAGATTCTTTGATAAAAAGCTTAAAAATGGCGACCTGGAGGTTGCCCCACCTCGAGATATCAATGCAGACCCATTTCCCACACATAATAGGGCAGAACAAGCCATGACAGCTGCATATCTCGACCTCTGTGGTGATGAAGAAGCGAGCCAAGGCGAGTACGACTCCATGGCTGAGAAGCTCCAGGATCATGCAAAGTTCAAAGCTTTCTACGATCAAATGGGTTTTTCATAACCCTTACGTTTCGAGGCGACTAAGGCCATGATCTACCTCGCCCACAAAACAAATGAGGAAGCTTTCTCCAATGAAGGGTCGATTAAACGTTCCATCAAGAATCACGATACCACCCTCACTTTCAGTGATGCTGACCTCGAAACACCATACATAAATCACAATCAACCCTTGTATGTTACAGCATTCATCAATGGGGTCGAGCTGAGGCGAGCCTTACTCGATCCAGGGTCCTCAGTAAATATCATATCAGCCAACACTTTGATCTCTGCAGGTATACCCTTAAATAAGGTTACCAGGCAGACCATCGAGATCTCCGGGTTCGCAGCGAAAGGAGAGAAGACTATGGGGCATGTTACCCTTGATCTAGAGGTCGGCCCCACTAAGTCGGCCACAAGGTTTCATGTTATTGAAAGCTCTACCTATACCACGTACTGTTGGGACGACCTTGGATTCACAGGTTCAAGGCTGTCCCTTCTACGTTCCATCAGTGCTTGAAGCTCCGGTTTAAAGGAAAAATGGTGGTTGTACCAGCATCAACATCGCCCTTCGAAAAGCATGAGGCCTACATCACTGAGGCGTCCTTCTTTGATGAGGTATCTCAGGAAGGAGAAGCAACCCCTTCCAAGGTCCAGCCCATGCCATTGCCAAAATGGGAAGATGCTAAAAGAGGGTGTTTTGCTCCTGAACTGAAGGATAAGGGCAAGCGACCTCGCTTGAGTCCCCCGCCGGGGAAGGAATCACCAAAAGCTACCAGAATCCTCCACCCCGACTGGAAAAATCGTCTACCGAGTTAACGGTTTATGACGGTCAATGGGGGCAAAACCCAGGCCAATAGGGTTAAGCCCCCACCCAAAAGAATGCCTAGGAGCAACTATCGACTCCTCCGAGGTATTGGCTGCACCAGAATGCTTACAGGACAAGCCTAGACCGCAAGAGGAGGAACTCGAGAAGATCGACCTTGCTGATCCAGGCGACCCACCACGGCCGATCTTCCTTAGTAAGCGACTCCCTCTGGAACAGAAGCAATCTATAATTGCTTTAATTAAAGATTATGCCGATGTCTTTACTTGGAGCTATAAAGAAATGCCTGGTCTCGACCCTAGGGTCATAGTACTTCGCCTCAATGCCGCGGTAACCTCGCGACCTATAAAGCAGCCCGCTCGGGTGTTTCGACCTGAACTTGAACTCCAAATCAAGGCGAAAATAGAAAAGCTTCTTGAGGCCAGTTTTATCAAGCCTATACAGCACCCCGAGTGGCTTGCCAACATCATACCAGTAAAAAAGAAGAACGGCCAAATTCTATGCTATGTCGATTTTAGAGATCTCAACAAAGCTTGTCCCAAGGATGAGTTCCCGCTGCTCAACCTCGACACACTGGTCGACGCAACAGTGGGGCATGAGCTGTTTTCTTTTATGGATGGGTTTAGTGGATATAACCAGATCAAAATAGCTCGAGAAGATGCCCCAAAGACTGCTTTTCGAACACCAATGGGACAACTTTTACTATGATGTTATGCCATTCGGGCTAAAAAATACTGGGGCAACGTATCAGTGGGCTATGACTGCCATATTTCACGATATGCTTTACAAAACGGTGGAAGACTATGTCGACGACATAGTGGTCAAGTCGAAGGTACAAGAAAGCCATGTCGACGATTTGAAGGCTGTCTTTGAAAGATGTCGACGTTACCAACTCCGCATGAACCCCCTTAAGTGTGCATTTGGGGTCTCTTCCAGAAAATTTCTTGGTTTTCTAGTTCATCGACAGGGTATTGACATAGACCCCTCCAAGGCTCGAGCCATACGTGAAATGCCACCTCCCACCTCTCAAAAACAACTCAAAAGTTTCCTCGGCAAGGTTTCTTACGTGAGGCGCTTCATCCCAGCTTTGTCAGAAGTAATGAAGCCATTCGGTTCCTTGATGAAAAAGAAGGTGCCCTTCAAATGGGAGGAAGAGCACCAGGTCGCCTTTGAGAAAATCAAGGCAGCACTCATCTCCACCTCCACCATGATTCCACCTCGACCTGGAAAGCCCCTCAGAATGTATCTCACATCGATGGAAAACTCTGTAGGCGCCCTGTTAGCACAGGAAGTTGACGGGCAGGAAAAGCCTGTTTACTACATAAGTCGAGTCATTCGCGGCCCGGAGGTGCGATACACCCCAGTTGAACGACATTGTCTGGCTTTGGTCTTTGCCTGTCAAAAGTTCAGACACTATCTCCTGGCTCATGAAGTACACCTCATGACAAAATGTGACCCGCTCAGATATCTCCTCACTCGACCTGCTTTGTCAGGAAGGGCGGCTCGATGGCTCTTACTTATGGCAAAATTTGATATCCTTTGCAAAGTACCAACGGCAATCAAAAGTCAAGCATTGGCCGACCTGCTAGCTTACTTCCCCAGTGGCAAACACGAGCCATTAGCAGAGGATATCCCCAGAGACTTGGTCGAGGCAGCTTGGGCTAATGTGGGTGGAGAATACCATATGAGTTTTGATGGGTCGGCAGCAGGAGGAGAAGGTGGTGTCGGAATTGTTTTCACAACCCCAGATGGGGAAACAGTATCCCAGTCCTACAGACTGGCTTTCCCTTGTACCAACAATGAAGCTGAATACGAGGCACTTGTGATTGGCCTCCTCACTGCCCTTCAGATTGGGGCAATTCGCCTTTGTATACGGGGAGATTCCAACCTTGTGATAAAGCAAACATCAAGAGAATTCGCTGTAAAGGAAATCACCCTAGCACCATACAGAACCATAGTACAGAAGTTGCTAGATAGATTTGAAATGGTCAGGGTAGAGCATCAACCTCGATCTGGTAATCGACATGCAGATGCCCTTGCAACTCTAGCTTCCAAGGTCACCATGCATGGGGAGGAACTCGACATCAAAGTCACCAGGCGACCTATGCCTTGTACTATGCTCGACCTGATTCATGAGGACGAGATGGCCAAAGATGATTGGAGGAAGCCAATAATCGACCAACTGACTAGTAAACAAAGTCGCCTAAATACAATCAAGGGGTTAGAAAAGTATGTGGTTCTTGAAGGCGAACTATACCATAGGAGACCAGATCATGTTCTAGCCCGATGTATCAGTAAAGAGGTGGCTCGCAAAATTTTAAACACCATGCACTTGCAGTACTGCGGTCAAAATGAAGTTCCTCTGTATCGACGCATCCAGCGACAAGGATATTATTGGCCATCCATGTCGCAAGATGCAGCTGAAGTTTAGAAGACTTGCGTCAAGTGCCACGAGCTGGCTGACCCAGCAGAGTGTAACTTCGTGGAGGAAAGGGATTGGCGACAACCCTACATTGACTTCCTCACAGAGGGCGCCTTACCTCTCGAAAAGAAAGATGCAACTGTCATCCAAAGAAAAGCTCCTAGATATTTTGTCAAGAACGGTGAGTTGTTCAGAAAAGGAATTGAGGGTGCGCCACTGCGATGTCTCTCCAACCTTGAAGCACAGAGAGCTTTGGAGGAGGTCCACAGAGGGGCATGTGGAGAACACTAGGGTGGCACCAAGCTGTATCTGTAGTTGCTCCGTATTGGTTATTACTGGCCGACCATGGAAATCGATGCAGCACAACATGTCAAGAGATGCCAGCCTTGCCAAATGCATGCTAATCGCATCCATGCACCTGCAGTTGAACTACAGAGCATTTCGATCCCATGGCCTTTCCACACTTAGGCGATGGATCTTATAGGACCCATATCGCCAGGGGGGAAGGGAAACATATAGATCCTCGCGGCGACGGAATGTTACACCAAATGGGTCGAGGCTGTGTCGCTCAGGAAAGCAACAGGAGAGGCAGTGGCCAATTTTATCAAAGAAAACATCATCTGTCGATTTGGCATCCCTAATAGGATCTTGTCTGATAATGGGACCCCTTTTGTAAATCGACATGTCAGGAATCTCCTTGATAGATACCAAGTCACCCATGTGAAGTCGACCTCTGACTATCCCAAGGGAAACGGACAAGCAGAGGCAACTAACAAAACCCTCTTGAAAATCCTAAGTAAAATGGTAGATGAGTCGCCTCAATCATGGGTCGATCGACTCCCCATGGCTCTGTGGGCATATAGGACCTCAAAGAAGGAAGCCACTGGGACTACTCTTTTCGCCCTAGTTTATGGGACTGAAGCTATCCTTCCTGTGGAAATCGCCATACCCTCAGCTCGCATGGCTCTGGCTAGTGATGTCGACCCAGACACAAGGCGAGCTGAGCTTGAGGCATTGGAGGAAAGAAGGGATAAAGCCTTGGAAAAATCTCAGGTCTACCAACAGAGGGTAGCTCGATCCTACAACAGAATGGTGCGACCCAGGGTGTTCCAAGAGGGCGACCTAGTTCTAAAAACTAAGGACTTTGTGAGGCGAGGTCTTCCAGCTCCTAACAAGTTCGCTCCTAAATGGGAGGGTCCCTACGTTGTAAGGGAAGTAAGCGAAAGTGGGTACTATTGCATATCGCCAATTAACTCTGACAACTTACTTCCGCCTATCAATGCGATGTGGATCAAAGCATACTGCCCCTAATGAATCGACCTAGCATTATTTTGTTATTTTATGCAAAATTATCTTTTGATTCCTCTTGAATTATCGATATCAGAAGAATTCACAGGGAATGAATAGATTTTGTACTCAGATTCATGTGCAAAAGAAAGATGTATTTTCATTCATGTTCAAAAAAAATTACAATCGCACTAAGGGTGGCGCCCTTAACAAAAACAGCCAGCAAGACTTGAAAAAAAAAAAGAGAAAATAAAGGGAAACATCAAACGATATCTGGAGCCATCACGGCATCGATATCCATACTTTCAGGGACTTTAGCTCGAGCAGCTGCCATCTGGGCCTTAAGCGACTTTAACTTCCCCTCTAAGCCGGCAATATGAGCCTCCAAAGTCGCGCGCTGTTCCCTGAGATCCTTCAGATCGACCTCCACATCTTGAGACTCCATGTGGGCATCCAGAAACTTGAAGAGAGAGCGAAAAGGGGCAATTCGTGCATCTAACCAATCTACACGAAAACCATTATGTGCAAGATCCTTAAGCCCATCCTCGATCGTGTCGATGTCCTCCACAGTGAGTGACTCTGGTTTCTCAGTTTGAAGCACTTCCACGATGAAAATCAGATAATTCATACACTGGTTTTTCAAAGTAAAAGAAAGCAGTCCGCAATTCTCAGTAATATTGCCGTACTTTTCATAAATCACCTTCACAAGGGGAACCTTTTCTTTCTTCACCCAAAATCCCTGGATTTGCTCCATGTCATCCAACCTTAAGCCGCGGCGATGCCTACTTCCAGGGTGCGACCTCGGGGTAGCAAATTCTGTTTGAACAGAAACGTGGTGCACTTGAGCTACAAAAAAAAATAATAATAGTGGTTATGTAAAAAAAAAAAAAAAAAGGGAAAAGCCAAAGGGTAACTCAAATATATATATACTTACTGGCAGGATGAGGGGTCATGGTGGTTGGAATGTCGCCCGCGATAGGAGACTGAGCCAAGGCGATTGGAGCCCTCCCCTTGCCAATGGGCTGTATCACCGGCTCGGGACTAGCACCTTTTTTCTTTTGCATCAGCTTGGCGAGGAGAGCATCATCCCTGTCGTCATCGGTATCTGAAGAAACTTGTAGGACACTCTGGTCCGCAGCATTGACATCGGCCTCATCATCCACATCGTCTTCCCTAAGGTCATCACCCTCTTCTCCTTCTCCCTCGACTTGAAAACGGGGGACAGTTAAATCAGCATCAATGCTGATTTCTCGCTCGATCTCCTTTTCCACTTCGCGGGTTGGGGTATGCTCTAGAACTTCCTAGCCCTCACCCGCTAACACAACATTCATATCGCCGCCATCGACGGTTTCCACTAGTTCCTGAAAATAGGGGACAGGGATTATCATGTTAGGAATTAACACATCTGCAAGGATGGCCAGGGCTTTGCCTCTACCATGACATACCTCCTCACCCCCGCCTGGAAGACTTAAACCGACGGATTCCCCCTGACTTTCACCCAGTCCAGAACCACGAGGCTTCCGCACAAGCCCAGTTTCCTCGACATCTTCCTCCTCCTCTTCCATTACAATTTGGTAAGAAGTGCCCTAAAAAAAAACAGGAAAAGTTGTGTCAGAATACACAAAATATGGCAAAAAAAAATAAATAATAAAATAATCATATACATGTAAGTGTGTGTACCTCGCCGGGTTTTTTCTTCTTTGATTTCGTCGGCTTTGGGAGAACCAACTTAGTGATTTTCCTTTTCACCAAGGTCGACTTGGCAGCTATTCGGAGGGAATAGTCCCTCTTATAAATGTCTCGAACTAAACATTTTTGGGGGGCAGACTTCACAAAATCTCTAAGGGACTGTATCAATCTGGTCTAGAATTTCCAGCCCCCTTCATATACAGACCAGCTCGATCCATACCAGGAAGATCGACCTCAGCTACAGTACAAAGACGGGTAAAATTCACTAGCAGAAAAAGTTCAGAGACCTCATCAGGGGAGGGATCCCCAACAGGGAGGGTAGGAGCCCTTTGGTCGTACCCAAACTGGCGGAGAACTCTATTAAGATTGTAGAGGGCGACCTATTTTACACCGTCATGAAGGGCGGGCAGGTGTGTAGCATTCGCTGCGGCATAAATCCTATAATGTGTCTCTGTAAACTCATCTCGATTGAGGTTCCAGTGGGTCTCCTTTTCCACAAAAAATTCCCTGTAATTTAATGCGACAAGTCGATCTGTGTAAACTCGAAACTCAAACAGCGACTTGTTGTCGACATAGTCACAAAATCGTCGAGGAGATGCCTTCCTCCACGCTAAGCTCTAGGCATCTCTTGAGCCACCTGAACTGTCACCTCTTAGCCTCCCATGACCCTTTGTTCTTCCCTAACAGCCTCAAATTCAGCAGGAGCGGGACCAAACCCTCTGAAACGTTCATATAGGAACATCTGTAAGAACGAAGCCGACACAAATGTGTTAACATTATAACGGCCCATCGACCTTTCCATATCGGCCTTGAGGAGATCAAGTCGACGATAGAACGAACCTAGGAAAACAGGAGCCAAGGCAAATTGCGCTCCCTTAGCGATCCTGATGGCAATAGGGAAGACACCGGCGTTTATACCATCTTCAGGAGCACCCTCAAACACATATCGACTCAGCCAGTAGCTGAGGAAAGCCTCGAGGCTGTATTTGTGGCCAAAATGCAACCCATGCACGGGTTTTCCACCCTCTGGCTTTTTAGGATAGTCCTTCCACCACAATCTAATCCAGCTCGCAAAGTTAGCCTTGCGAGCTAGGTCGCCCCCTTTCTTACCATGAACTGACTTTAATTTAGCAGAGGTCGCCAGCGCCTCCTTCAGAAAGCTCTCAACTTCCTTCTCCTTCTTATCAAGAACGATTTGAAACAAATCGGCTTCACCAAAAGGTTCTAGCCGAGTTAGTACTACCACATCTTCTAAGGTCGGTGTGAATTCACCCCAAGATGCCACAAAAGTATGGGTTGTCGCGCACCACCTGGAAATCAATAAGGCCAGACCCTTCTTATCTCGGGCCAGAATGTTATTCCCACTCATGCGAATCGTATTCGCCACCCCTGCATCGGCGAGCTTCCCCTTCACCTTGGAAGAAGAGAGTATATGGATCACCCAATCCTGCCAACCTGTTCCCACCTGGGAATGAGAAGCATGCAGAATATCCGACTCAGGGCAGTCACCTCGCTCGAGGCGAAAACGCAGGATCGCTTCACCTGAAACAGGGATACCGTCATTAATTTGGGCTTCTTCTTGTGGCAACAGGGGGTCATGACCCACGGGGGCGACAAGGTTGGATTCGCCTTTGTCCGCCACCTTCCAAAAGACATCATCCAAGAGAGAGCTCCTTTTCCAGTCTTTGCTGGCAGGAGTCTCAGGGGTCGACCCATCTTTGTAGGTTAACAAGGAAGGCATGTTTGCAAACTGTTTGAAGGAATGGCTGTGTGTTTTGGAGGGGTTGCAGAGGAGGGGAGAACAATGTTCTCTTCCAGAACTAAGGATGCTATTTATACTAGGAGGGAGGGGCATCATTGCCTCGAAGGTGAAGAGACGCCTCCTGGCATTATGTCGATTCGGCATCGCATCGCATTAAATGCGACGCTCCATCTCGACGTACCAACGGTTGACACGTCAATACACCCGCTAATCAAAGCATCATATCGGTCAGAAGCATTGAATGCGAATGCCAAGCACCAAATCGACGCAGTGGTACAACTTCTGCAAGGGAATTGTACTTGGTCTGACGATGACCTTCACCTGCATGCGCATGCTCGCACGCGACCCGCTCGTGCAGCTCACGTGCAAGCATGGGGGCAAAATGTTGATACTAAAAAAAATGACCAAGCCACGTCAGACCACCTCCAGGTTGCCACGTGGAGGTTTGACCAATAGGGTTGACTCCATCGTCACCACAGCTACCCAGCTGGCACTACTTGGTCGACCACGTTCAAATTGGCCTCGTCGTCCATATCGACTTACCTTCGAAGGGAGCGTCCACCCCTTCAAGGATGCCCCCCAGTGGGAAGCCCTTATTTATCAAGGATGCCCGGAACATCTCGAAGTGGGGGATCATACCCTCATCGAGTCGGATGCCTGTCGCATCGCGCGATGGGAGTCGAGTTCGGCGATCTACTTGATCCCCCTCGAAGTACCCCCCAAGGTACGGTCCTAATTTAACATTAGCCTAGGTCGAGGCAGAGCCCGGGAGGCTAGATCGCGAGCTTAACCCTCAAGCAAGGTCGCTCGACCTTAGCTTCTCTTAGCAACGGGACATTTGGAGGATCTTGGCTTGGCGGATGGAGAGAAGGCTCTCTAAGGAGGTCGTACCCTCGGCATCGGGAATTGCACCTCTATAGTCGATCTGGGGAATGGCTGGGAAGTGATGTGATATTTCAACAACCTCAAAAGGCGATGGGACAGTTGACAAGTCAAACCCATACCTCGTACAGGTATAAAGCCTGATTGGTATGGGTGTCAGCTCCAGAACAGGGTAAGGTAGCCGACCTACTTAGAAGAGCATAGGTCTGCTACCCATCACCCTAGGTCTGACTAGCACCTGCAACCAGCGGCTGTCCCAGACCCCTTTAGCTCTATAAAAAGGCCCGTTTGGCCTCATTTAAGGTCAATTCAATCCCCTCACCAACAACACTAATAACCAAGGAATCTCTGCCTTGATTGAGGGGATTTTCCAAAAAGGCTTCATTTGGACTGAAGCCCCTCCAAATACGGGTCGCGCCCCACTAGGTCGACTCTCTCCCTGCCTATCTCCCCACCCCAAAAGCTACCCCAGATCGCTTCTCTTTCTCCTCCAACTGGATCTCCCCATCTGTCCCGCCATCATACGTGGCTGACCTCCTCGAATACGACCCACGTGGGCTCCGTTGACTCCACGTCGCAGCGACCCACAAACACAGTGTCTTGTCCACTGCGTTAAGAATGGGTCTTGAACTTTTGGGCTTAATGGATCTTGATGGTTAAGAGTTGTCTAACAAGACATTTCCTGCCTTAATCTCTCTGTGAATTTCAGTTAGTGTTTTTTTCTTTTCTTTTTTCCCTGTTTTTTTTCTTCTACGTAATGGGTCATACTTAAGAAGGTTGCCATTTCAAGTATGACCTTCTTAAGTGTAAATTTTACCTAGTAATTAATTTAAAGCTTCGGTGCCACTGTAGAATGTTTAAAATTAACTGGTACTTTCTCGCAGCTACTTAGTTTGCTATTAGGCATTCAACCCAATTATGAGGTCATCATTTAAGTACACAAAAGCAAATTTCCAACATAATGGGTTTCAGCGCCCATTAGCAAAGCAAGTTTTCATGGACTACATGAACGCTACAAAAATGACTTGCGGCCAAAAAATTTCCCTCTTATATAGGTACAATTGTACAAACATACAAACGTATAGCTAGCATTTAGAAGTAAAGACATATTTTACAGGCCAAGCAAGCCATGTCCAGTGTACCTTACTATTTTTGAGACATGATTTCCTCAAAAACCTCCTAGTATAAAGATTTTGTACTTAACTATTAGAGGTCTTAGATATATATATATATATCTTTCCTGTGAGGTGGATTGTGATAATCTATAAGTCACCAAGACTAGACCTATCATTTGTATTTTATTATCTTCTTTCTTTTAATAATATTTTGAGTTGTTTGTTTTTGTACAAACAATTCTTTCATCAAAAAAAAAAAAAAAAGTATAGTTGTATTTGACTTGTCGAAAATAAATTTCCTTTTTATTTTTTATTTATAAAAGAGATGTATAACATGAGGACCTCCTAGGAGGTCAAATTTAATTAAACACAAATAACAATCCCCCAACTCCTTGCCAAAAACCCAAAAAACAAAAGATAATAATTATACATTATATTTATTGGTGTCACATAACACAGGGGGTGTAGACGTAATTTACCCAAATTTGTAATGGTTTAACATTGGGAGGACTTATGCCTTCATAAGGCTTTGAATATGGACTTCCTACTAATTTTCCCTAATTTTTATAAATGTAAAAATTAAAATTTTTTTAAAAAAAATCAATGTAACTGCTTTCTTAAATATCAGCTAGATGAATTCTTTCCTTCATTTTTTTTTTCCCCTACCATAATCAAACTATCTAGCATATATTTCTGAAATTGTCATCTCATTTGTAGAAGGATGTCTTTGCCCAGTCGTGCTCAGTTGAGTTAAAAATGTAGGTTCTTTTGGAGGAGGCAGAGTTATTGCATTTGTACTAAGCATGGAAACAACATCTGATATGGTGGGTCGATCAGTTGCCCTTTCTTGCACACACAAGAGACCCAAATGAACACATCGAGATACTTCATTTGTTGAGCAAGAATCAGCCAATGTTGAATCCATTAATTCCATGCTTTTGCCTTCTTTCCACAAATTCCAAGCCTAAAATAGACCATTGCAAAAGCTTAATTAGCAGGGGATGGCTTAAAATATCATGTAATAGTTCTAAACTTTAGGAAAAAATACCCACTCAATTCTAAATTAATAGGTTAAAACTCTTGTTGAAGTTTCTTACATTGCTTAGTAGGTTTAGGGAATGATTAGACCCGAAAAAGTCATCGTTTCTCTTGCCACTTATTATCTCTAGCATGATGACTCCAAAGCTATACACATCTGACTTTTCGGAGAAAAAACCACCCATGGCATACTCAGGAGACATGTAACCACTGACACATGCATCAATCAATTACTAGACATGTTAATTGGTAGGGGAAAAAAAAAAGAAGCAAAATAGGTGTGCATGTCTGTAAATTTTTAAAAAAATTTGTTTCTACTTACAATGTCCCAGCGACTTTGGTTGTTTTTGCTCGAGTCTCATTCTCCCCAAAAATTCTAGCCATACCAAAATCAGATATTTTAGGGTTCATGTCACCATCTAGCAAGATATTGCTGGTCTTTAAATCACGATGAATAATCCTTAATCTAGAATATTTATGGAGATAAAGAAGTCCTTGAGCAACCCCTTCAATAATGTTGATGCGTCTTCTCCAATCCAATAATATCTGTTTGGTAGGATCTGTATTGAATTTGCATATATTCAAACACATACATTATGTAAACCAAGGGAAAAAAATTTAAAATTGATAAAGATGATACTTGATAGTACAAACAATCACGTACCAAAAATGAAATAATCCAAACTTTTGTTGGACATGTACTCGTAAATTAATATGTTTTCTTCTCTTTCAATGCAATATCCCAATAGCCTAACAAGATTCCTGTGTTGGAGCTTAGAAATCAATGTAACCTCATTTTTAAACTCTTCTAATCCTTGCCCAGATCTTTTAGAAAGTCTTTTCACTGCAATTTCTTGTCCTTGTAGCAATTTTCCCTAGAACGTGTATACATGGGAAATGCATGTTTTTCTTACAGTTTGCTAAACAGTGGAAAATATATATGAAGCAAAATTAACCATCAATTAATGTTATACGAAAAATGGCATACTTACCTTATAAACAGGCCCAAAGCCACCTTCTCCAAGCTTATTTACAGACGCAAAGCAATCTGTTGCAATTCGTATGCTAGAAAAACTAAACAATGGCAATTCTTGATCATTGTCTTTGCCTAATTCATGTTCGTTTGCACTTCTAAGTCGATCAGTTGGTGACTTGGTGCTACATTCGTGTCCAATTGACATAGCATCACCTCTGAACTCCTGCTCGACTCATTGGAGCTCCTTACTTGATTTCCTAGTTTTTTTTTTTTTTTTAATTTAAAAAAAAAAAAAAAAGTCTCATTACCTTATGGCTAAAATTTTATAATTAATAATTTCTTATGTATAGCTTAATTACATAGCCCACTTTTTTCATAGGAGAGATAGAGAGAGAACCTTTACATTTGTGATTTCTCCATCGAGAATAACACAATGTGGAAACCAGAGTAAGCACCATTACGAAAGCCAACGGAACCATGATGATCAGCCACAGCCTCCCCCTTGTTCCACCTTCTGAAAACAATACTTTGTTTAGTTAATTAGCATTTTGGAAAATCTTTTCTTACTTTCAAAAGCAGAAATCAAGTTGATCATATTTTTTACTTGCACAGAAAGAGTACTAACAACTAAATTTAATCACATCAGATGAGAAGTAAGCAAAATGATAAACAAACAAATAAGCCCCAAAAAAATAAATAAATAAATAAATACAAATTAGAAGAAAAACAAAAAAATCCAAAATCAAAGAAAAGAGGAAAAAGAAAAGAAAAAGAAGAAGAAGGGTACATCACTTCCTTGAACCACATTTGCCTTGATCACTTTGCAATGTCCCAGTTGAATTTTTGAAGCCAGCATATCATTTCTTTATTTAATTCCATAATATTGTTGGGGCATTACAAATGTGTAATCTCCAAGCTACTCATTAAGGTATGAATGCAATCTCGATCATGAAAATTCCAAGGCACCTAACACATTACGAAACAAATAGATTTGATATATCGCTGGCCTATCGCGAGGAAGATGGAGCTATTAGCAACATAATAAGCAATATAATTAAATACAATAATAATGTTCAATATCGTGTGATCTGTAAGGTCAAAATCCCTAGATATTTCATGTTAGTACGTTTTGAATCTAGCTTTTTACAATAAATTCTATATAATTGTATTCAGACTTACCATGTTCTGTAGGAGGATCACCACCCGTACGGACGTAAATTATTACCCCCTCTCCTTTCTCCATGATGTCCAACATTTCATTTTTATCCCCATAGTAAAGTTGACATCGAGTTTGATTGTCCAAAAGAGACTCAAATGCAGTACATGAACAGTTGCTCCGGCACATAATCTCACAATCACTAAAACTCATAGTACTAATGGACGTGCTTTCAAACAACAGCGTTGGCATTGAACCATTGATCTTTGAGAATTCATCGCCATCTTTGCATTTTGATGGCAATGAAGTCAAGCACCTATCCGTGTCTTCACACAATGAATGGCCCACAATGGAAATTATCCCATCAGACATAGAATACTCATCGAGTTGCCCCGTTGAGGCCATGACAAACCATGTAGAAACATAGCCACCAGGAGTACTAAAAGTGAAGTATGTTTCATTGTCATTAGATACATAGCTAAAATTGTAGCCATTCGACGTGTTCTCGAAGATGAATCGGAAATTCCATCCATCCCAAGACCCTATATCCATGTGAACCCTATCACCTTGCCACACGCTGAGACTTTTCGATCCTCTGTAATTGACACCTAAAGTAAAAACGCCGTAAGTAGGGTTTTGTGGACTCAACCATGACACAAGAAACTGCATTCTTGATTTATTGGTATTGAGCCCCAACCACCCTAGTTTCATTCCTGGAAGAAAAGTATCAGTTGGAGAATCAAAACTTTGCCATATTACTTTACCTCCTTCTTTAAGAACTAGGTTTCCGTTATCAAGAAGTGTTGCACTTGTGTTTCCACTTGTGGCTAGCATGCCGGTGTTTATGATCGCCGGCGCTTGTCGCCTGTCCATGATTATCAAATTCCCGTCGTTTCGGATTTGAAGAAAGCCTGATGGATCTAAGATGGGATTTTCGCGGATGGCAACCCAGACCGCCTTTTTGGTTACGTCGGCCTTGAACCAAATTCCCAAGAAGATATTGCCCGATGAAGTATCGTCGAAGAAGCCTAACTCGAAAACCCCACCTGCAGAAACTAGGGTTTCATTGTATCTCACCATGTCTTCAGAGTTGATTGTATCAACCGCATGAGATAACAGCATAGAGAAGCCAAAGAATATGACGGACAAAACAAGAAGAACAAAGCCTTCTTTTGTGGTTCTTGCGCAGGCCATTACAGAGAGGATGGAAAGAATGAATGGAAAGAGGTTTTCTTCAATACTCAAGAAAACTACTTGTTTCTAATGTTCTACTTATTTATTTTATTTATTGATTTATTCCCGCGTTTTCTAAGAAGATTAGTCTCAGTCGTCTTTGTCAATTTCTAAAAAAGATAAGGTGGGGTTTGCATGGCTCCATTCTTGTAATTTGATTTTATGGTCTTCACTATTGGATTTTAGCTAGTCAAATTATTGGAAAATGGAAACACGTTTCAACTTGTTTTGAATTAAAGGACATTAGGACCAAATGCTTCATGAAACTCACCCAATAATAAACAAATTAAAACGAGTTGAAAGCAACGAAGAAATATTTAAAATGGTTGTGATTAAATGATTTGCCTCATTTTCCTTGATCAATCCCCTTATACTTTCCAATATCCAACTAGAGATGAAACCCATCCGATACCGTAAATGTTTCAAAAGTTTCTAATTAACCACCCAATATCAAAGTGCGTCGACTATAGCACCTTGAAAAATAATAACAGTACACATCCAACAGCACATGCAATAGGTCTGTGCAGGGTAACATGGTTGAAATAGTATAACTATGTCAAATTAAATTGGATTTTTTTTTTTTTTGATAAGCAAAAAATTAAATTGGATTTAAACACACTGGAAGCATCCTCTTTAATTTTCTCCATAAGCTGGACAAAAGAGCACTAGAGCAGTCAAAGGTCGCTTTGGACGTCAATACACACTGCTTTATGCTTCTCCATAACGGCATGCCAGCATGGTTGATGGATGTAGAGGAAAGAATGAGGAAAATGCATGTAGAATATTCAAGAGTAAGAGTGACGGCAGAAAAGTCTATTTCGTTGTCTTTGTACAATACCATGCAAGACTTGAGACTGGGGTTCTAAAAGACCAAAAAAGGTTGATACTAGAGTCCTTTGTATGGCCTCTTCAATACTCAATTGTGTAATTGACGAGGCAATCAGGGCAAGTATTAAAAGCGCTGAAATCACCACTTCAATAACACGTATTTGGAACTTTGAAACCTTTCTAATTCTTGAAAAGAAAAATGATAAGAGAATTTTCCAGAACATTTCAATTTCAGGCCATTCCTAGTCATAATTTTTTGGCTATTGCAAACGCAAGAACTACTTCGTAACATGCATGTATTGAGCTAGGTTCGTAATTTGGGTTTTGGCAAAATTTGATTCATTACGAATTCAGTGAATTATTTGACTTACCATTGGAAAATTTAGCCGAATATATCAAATTTGGAAGAAAAAAAATTAGGGTTCGTATTAGTTCAAATTATTTTTGATGTCTTGCATGAAAAAAAATTGTAGTGGAAATTTGACATATTAAATCCGATACTAAAGTAATTTAATAAAAATTGTAAAAGTTGCTTAATAATAATTTTAAGATGACTGGTACCATCGTAAAGTCAGCCTTAATTTAATTTTTGGGGATGCATGGACTGGATAATTAATTAGTAACCTCTTAATTATTTGACTTTTAAATATGCTATCTCTCCCTGATAAAGTTGAGATTAGTTAATTATCCTTAAACTTCTTTAATTTTTGAATCTATGTCATCGTGTCCTCAAAATTTAAGTTTTTGAATTACCAAATTAAAATTTCTTATTCAGTAAACCATCATTTTTTATTTTCTTTATTTTATGGTTTCTTCTATTTTTTTAAACATAAAATAAAAATAACAACTTACGCTGTCACATGGGATTGAGTCTTCTATGTAACTGTGACACGATCAGGTGGTATCACAAGTCAATAGGAACTAAGTCAAATGAGATTATGGGGTCAAAAAGTATACTAATAATCCTACTTTATTTGATTCTCATTAACTTGTGATATCACTCGGCCAAATCACAGTTACATGGAAGTTTTTCTCGTCACATAGAGTTTTCAGTACGGGCCCAACATTCCATAAACGTGACGGAGTCATCTTGAAAATGAGGCCTGGGATAAACTGGCTCAAGCCCATCAACTAGCCCTAGGCCCACAAGGCCAGTGTTCCCGCTCGCTTTTAAAACGCCCGCTCACACAACACAACGTTCCCCCCCCCCCCCATCCCCCCTCTCTCTCTCTCTGATTTTCGTGTGAAAAAAGAAAAATTGCGTCACATTTTCTTATCAGTTTCAGGAGAGAGAGAGAGAGAGAGAGAGAGGGAGCATGCATATAGAACCGTCTAGGGTTAGGGTTAGGGTTTCAGATCATGGAGTCTCCTGAAACTGCCAAGACCACTACCACCTCATCTTCATCGGACTCTGTAGCTGTTCAAGTAACCTACATTTCCTCTCTCTCTCTCTCTCTCTCTCTCTCTATACTAATAGATATGAGCACATACACATTATCTTCTCTTTACTGAGTTCTTAATTTAAAGACGATCCTCATATATAGGTCTAATATTGTACTGTATTGACTTACATGCGTTTCAGATCTCATTCTAATATTGCTTTTGATTTCAGTTTTAAGTTTTACTATGAGTATTCCTTGATTTATGGATGTAGGCGTTTGCTGTTTGCAGCTGTTTTGGGTTGAATATAGGGTGAAGATTTTGGTAGTCTATTTGGACTTAGGTTTAGTGAGAAAATTCTATTTTTTCCTCTAATTTTGTTGGTGGGGTCGGATTTGAAGTGGATTTAGAGTATATTTTATTGATAATAGGGTTTATATAGGGATTCTTTCAAATGGGTAGTGTGGAATTTTTCTTTTTTTGAGTAATTGGTGTGTGAACTTTGAGCTGTGTTCACTGTTTGACTTAAAGCTTTGATTTGGTCCATTCTTGTTTTTTGTTTTTTGTTTTTTTCCTTTATTTTTTCCAATTGTCCTTTGGGCTTTGTTAGTTGCCAAGAAAATGAGTAAAAGAAAGGATGACATATTGAGTCTGTATTTGTTTCCTAAAAATAATTGTGGAGCTGAATTTTGCCAAATAATTGCACAAAACTCAATTGAGTTGGATCTAGTGGTTTATTGGGAGTGAGACCAACAATAATATCATTTTCGTTTCCTTAAGTTTCTTAGCAATCAAATGGAATTTAGCATTTAAGTTGTATTATGAGTGATGACACAAGGAGTGGATTTACAATTGCTCAGTTATCTCTAAATGGGGAATTCTTTCTAATTTTTGTTAAGCATTGAGTCAGGTAGGTATTTTTGTGGGACCATCTTTACCGGAAAAAGCATTTTCATGAGTGCCATGATCTTTGTTGCTTTGTTTTGAATTGGGTGTTTCATATATGATAGTGTTATACATGGATCACTTACCATTGTTTACTTTGATTCCAGGACTCCCCTATCTTTAGTTACATTAGCAACCTCTCTCCCATACAGCCGGTCAAGGTTGCAAATGGAGCACAAGGGTTCCCGGGACTAAATTCTCCTCCCTTAGTATTCACATCACCACAAATAAATCCACACCGTGAAGCAAGGTTTCTCAAAAGGTTTGTGATGTCTTGAATTTTTCTGTAGATTTGTTTCTTTCAAATTTAAGAACACAAATGGTATCTTGGGAATTGATTATATGAAAAGTAATAATTCTTTTCAGGCCTCAATGCCCACAATCGTCCAGTGTAGAACTATCTCAACGTGATGATGGGTGCAAGAAAATTGCATCAGATCCAGATGTTCCTGGGAAATCTGTAGCCCAATTGAGCTGTGGGTTGATGATCCCTTCCACTGAGAAGGAATGTGATACTGAAGCCTCTGTGAAAGGTCAACCCTGCAGTTCCTCAGGGTGCTTTGATGAATACTTGGCTGATCCTGTGGAGGTGGACTCCTGTGAATTATGTGCATTCTGTTGATTTAAGTTTGAAAGAAGTTAATGATGTGCCTCAATCATCACAAAGTGATCTTACTGATTTGAAGAGAACTATCACAAAACTTGACAACAACAAGGATATCAGAGAAGATATAGATACGGAAGCGGATGCATCTCCAGCCTTGGTAGAGCAATCTGAAAAACATTTGCAAGGAAAGTCGACATCCGATGTTAAATTAGTCGAAACTGAAGAGAAGCAAAGGCTATCCACTGAATGCTCAAATATAGAGTCTAATATGTCTGTGGACCATGCTTCAAATGAAAAACAGTGTGAACATACATTGGCTCAGGTAACTGTTGTTCTCTGCTTTATCATACATTTAGAAGATAATATGACTATGTAAATGTTGAGAAGGAAAGGTCTGTGTGTCTTAGAATCCTGTGTTACTGTATATCACATGGATGTTTTGTAACATACATTACAGAATGCATGAGTTAATCATCAGGAAGAACATGATTGTGCCCCTCAATTGCTGCTTGAATCATTGCAGAGAAATTCAGGCACATAGAGATTGTGGTGAGAATGGAGGAACAATCTCAGATGGACCTGTTGAGAGTGCGGAGTTAAGTGATGCCTGAGGTATAATTTAGTAGTTAGTACATCTCAAATTTGCCTACCAAGTCATCCTTTATCTCATGTTTAGTGAGAGGATCTGCTGATTTTGTTTTAGCTGTATATAATTCAGCTATGTTTGTTTAGTTATTTAGCTTCATATTTTAAGATTTGTAGTTATTCCCAGATGATAATTGGATCAAATTCCATGCCTTTTGGTGAATTTAAAGAAAACAAAGCATTAGAAAACTTAAGAAAAAAGGTAAAAGTAGAAGAAGATAGTCCAGGAATTTTAGGACACTCTTAGAATTCTTGAGGCATCGGCATCACACCTAGGTTAGAGAGCAGGCCTCACACCTTCAAAGTTTGTGAATGACTCACATGAGGTAGGTAAATCTGCAAATATCATTCATTGATCGGCATCACACCTAGGTTAGAGAGAAGGCCTCACACAGTCACACCTTCAAAGTTTGTGAATGACTCACATGAAGTAGATAAATCTGCAAATATCATTCATTGATTCAAAATTATGCTATTACATTACTTTGTAGAGTCCATTAAACTTAGAGAGGAAGCAAGTTTCTAACACAAGCCAGCTTGGAGAGCAAGTAAGCTTCCAAGATAAGCTAGAGAACTTGGACTATTTCCAAAAAGATTCAACAAAACTAACCCAAATTAATAAAAAGCCCAAAAATAAAGCCGATACATGACCTAGGTCAATTAAACTTAAGCAAAAGACTATAACAAAAGCTCATACAAAAGAAACCCCATAACAGCCCACATACCTCAATTGAGCAAGATCCAAAGTAAGCCCCATCTTGAAATTGATCCAATTTCCAAAGCCTTTTGAGTTATGCATCAGATTGGCCTTGGTTAGAGGTATATTTCTTGTGAAATCATGCTACCTCTCTATATTTTGTAGAGCATCTCCAAAAGTTGAAGAAAAGTTAATGGTCAACATGATTTGGTAGCTTTGTCATATGCCAAAACTTGTGCCAAATTTGGCATAGGATTGAGCATTTCTAAAATTTGGCATGGCAGATAGCACACCTGTGGTGAGTATGAATTTAGAGTTTGTGCCACGTTATGGTGTTGACTGGGACAATAGCACACCACTGGAGATGCCTTTCTGTCAAGACTGGCTTGTTTATTCTCACAAGAAACTTCTCTTATTAAATTGGCCTTTCATGTATACATTCCATACATGTTCATTCATTATTTATATTAATTTTAAATTATTAATTCTAAGTAAAAGAAAAAATCCATATCTTGTGGGCACCCCACTTTCCATTTAGTTAGTTGGACTGTTGGAGAGATTTTTTTATTTATTTTTTATTTATTTATTATTATTATTATTATTTTTTGTCATGAAAGTTTTAAGTTTTCTAAAGCAGTTCTTCGAAAATATTTGGGTGAAGCATGACAAGGGGGTCTACTCTCCCTAATTGTTGTTGCTTGTGTGAAATGGATAAGGATACAGTCAATCACCTTTGTCGCATTGTAGGGTTGCTTCTGAGTTGTAGACCCTTTTGTTTGCTGTCTGTGTATTGGTTTGATGATGCCGAAGTTTTAAGTTAGCGCAAGAGATGTTCTCAGATTGGCAAGACGGTTTTGTGAGCAGTTAGTTGCCAGCTTGGAGAACTGGAGAATTGTCCCACTTGCATTATTTAGAAGGAGAGGAATAGGTGTGTCTTTCCACCTCATAAGCTGAAGCATGGTCTTGAGGTTCCTTTCCTTTTTTTTCTTTTTCCCTTTTTTTTTTTTTTTTTTTTTTTTTGTTTTGTTTTGTTTTTAAATTTTGGTTGGCTCATTGTGGAGTCTTCCCATTTTAGTAAATAGAGTCAAGTTGTGGTTGAACTCTCTCTTGCAGGTGTCTTTTATGTACTTTGCGTATATCTGGGTTGCATCCCTTTTGGCTCCTTTTAGTGACTTTGCTGATTTATATGTGTGTGTGTGTGTGTGTGTGTGTGGGAAGGGGGGGTTCTACCTACTCTTCTACTTTCACATGAATTGGAACTTTTATGCAAATCAAACACAAGTAAACCGTCACATTACAGGAAAGTTGCTACTTTCCTTTACTCTCCAGCACTCAATACCTAACCGAGCATAACCATAGAGGATATTTGGTATGCCTTCGAAATTCCACCTTTTCTACTTATAACTTTAACAAATTCTTAAATGTTCATTGGGTAATGAATGAATATCATTATTATTATTATTATTATTATTATTTTGTTAGCTAAAGATAATTTAGTGTTTTTGTTTATAACAGTGTATGACGTAGAATCTTTCATGGCTCCATCATCATAAGAAGACAAGTTCACAAATTCGTACTTACCTATGTTTCAATTATAGTAGTTTACTTGCTCGATTTATATTACTTGATTATGACACTTTTTTGCAAGTGGTTGGTAAATGACAGTGACCATCCTTGATTTTCGTAATGAGGCAATCAGTGCAAGAAAAACAAGCAGGCCTTTGTTTTCTTTTTTTCATTTTTTGGGTTATCAAATCCCTCTAAGATTTTTTTCTTACAGTATAATAATTGCAACAATCAATGCAGGCCAGTCAACACAAACGTGGCATGCGTAGACGTTGTCTTCAATTTGAAGAGGCTCATTTGAGTACTATAGCAAACAGCCCCAATTCTTCAAACCCTACTAATAGTGTAACAAAGTCAAGGTCACCCGCTACTCACGTAGACTTGGAGATTCCGGAATCATCTTGTGTGAATTTAACTGCAACTTCAAGCAACAGGAAACTGGTTAATTTGCCCCAACCCATTAGCAATTCTTTTTCTCCTCACAACAGTGGAAACTCTCCCTTAAAAGTTTCCAAGCCATCAGGTATTGGCTTACATTTAAATAGAATTGTCAGTGCTGTGCCAATAGACTTTGTCAGCGTACAAAGGCTGAAGACAGAATCTATTACGAACTGTCATTTAATGGAGAATGTGAAGACTAGATCAATTTCATCAAATACAGTTGAGGAAGCTTTAGCTAGCACAGAAGTTGGGATGCAAGAAACCAAGACCCTAATTGCAGCAAGTTCTTCCCCTTCTGAGTCTTGCCGTGGTATGAAACCCTTGAACAATCCTGTGCTGTTGAAGCCAACTAAGCATTGTGCAAATTCACATGATAAGAGGAAGTCTAACTCAGAACATAGCAACAGTTTTGATGAGTTTAACCAGCCAAGCCCCAGAAATAAAAGGTGAGCATGCATGTTATTTTTCAATATGATATTCATTTAGTTCTTTCAATACTATTACCTAAACCATTGAATTTTATAATTCTTCAGGAAGAAGGCTTCAAGCAACATTGACTATGAAGGATGCAAACATTGCAATTGTAAAAGAACCAAATGCTTAAAACTGTAAGTGAATTCATTTTTGTCATAGTAAACTGTAACCTCACACTTATCTATTCTTATTATTGCAACTTATGATAATGTATTTCTTTGTAGCTATTGCGAGTGTTTTGCTGCCGGAATCTATTGTGCAGATCCTTGTGCATGCCAAGGGTGCTTTAACAGACCTGAATATGAAGATACAGTCCTTGAGACACGGCAACAAATTGAATCCCGGAATCCACTTGCGTTTGCTCCCAAAATTGTACAACGTGTCACTGAGTCTCCAGCAAATAATCGGTTGGCGCCATCTTCGGCCAGGCACAAAAGAGGGTGCAATTGCAAGAAGTCAATGTGTCTGAAAAAATATTGCGAGTGCTATCAGGTTTTGTATTTTGTTACTGCTTGACCTATGCCATCATGCTTGTCACTATTTCTGCTTGGACTGATCTTTCTGCTGTGTCTCAAAAGGCTAATGTTGGATGCTCTGATGGATGCCGGTGTGAGGGATGTAAAAATGTTTATGGCAGGAAGGAAGGTAAGAAGCCACATCAACTCCTTGTAACTTCTAATAATGTCATCTTTGATATGATAAGTATGTAAAGTTGGTCATCAATGTAAAAGGAAAAGATAAGTATATTCCCTTTACATGTTAATTTTTTGGGTTGGTGTATGTCTGAATTGACAAACAAAGTTTCAAAGGTCTATGACTTAGTTTCAGCTGATGCTTATTGTATGTCCATAGGTCTTAAAGATTGATATCATAAAAAATGTTGCATCTTAAATGATGTGTACGGGATATGCTGAATTACTGATTAGGGGAAATTTTGAAAAAAGAAAAATGGAAAAGAAAATGGAGAATTGGCAATTGAAAAATATTGATAATCTTTTGTGACCCTGGTAATGTTACAACAGACATGTTTTCTCACACAAATAAAATGTATTCCAACAATCATGGTTACAAATAGGACTCGGAATTTTTAGAAAGAAAAGGTTTCATGAAACTTGACATCTATACGTAGCAAACCCATATTTTATCAATTATGTGTTCAGTTGTGCACTGATTCAAAATAATGTTTGTATATTATTCTCAAATTAAATAAAAAGAATTAGAGTGTACATAGAGAATATGGTACATGATTCTTTTCCTCTACAAATAGATAGACGACTTTATTCAAGAAAAATGCGATTGGGGAATCCGCTACAAATTTATTGATAAAAGTATGCAGCTCATATGCAAATATAAAACTGATTTACTGATTGATAATTGATGAAAATCTTACCAGTCATTGATTTACCTTCTCACTTTATTTCCAACGAATTTCCTTGAGCAACATGCCCAAAACTTCTATTTTGGTCCTTTTGGCAACCTTGTAGTATGGGTTGCTTTTGTGATAAAACTGTAGGAATTTTGTTTCTTTCCATATGTTGCAGAAGAAGTCTATGGAAGCAATGCTTTTGACAAGACCACCTAGAGTTAGATGTGAACTCTATAGATGATATAAGACGTGCACGAGTACGTGCAAGGCTCCCTTGTGCATTTGCCTTTTCCTCTTCTTGAACTACTAAAATGCTTCAATAATAGTCTGCTCATACCACAACAGTCACGTTTTAGCTTATGTTTATCCCTAGGCCATCCTTCCTCTTGGCCCCTTCCGTTTTAATGATCTATCATCTGTTTTGAATGTCGAGGTGAGGAATAATCTCTCTATGAAATGGTGGAAGAACGAAATTGGGGTAGGGCAGCATCATTGTAGTCATTCAATCCCCACCCCCCCCCCCCCCCCCCCCAAAAAAAAAAAAGGAAAAAGAAAGAAAATCCATAATTGTCATAGAACACTCCCAACCAGTCACTAAATAGCCTCTACAATTGTGGCCAGACCATTCTTAGTATGAGAAATCACACTACTGCACTTTATATAGCCCCTAATTTTCACCTAAACAACATTATAGTATGAGAAAGCTAACCAAAACAACCCAAATTGCATAATTCCTTGCGAGGAACAACCCCTGATTGCACCAAACTTCAAAATTTCCCCAAAAAAGGCCCATTTTTGCCATGACTAGAAGATGTGTTTATAACAGTAATAAACAATCTCTGATCAACACCAACCTTCTAGAGAGATAATACTGGGGGAGATGGTAGTGTCAGATTGTTTGTCCGGTGCTGATGTCACCATTGTACCAATGCTGATATTAGAGCAACTTGTCAGGATTTTTTTTCTTTGTTCCAAATTTTGTGTTTACATTGTAAATTTGTAACAAATATAAGGAGAAGAAAGAAGAAAAAGATGTGGAGGGAGAAGGAGAGAGCTCAGAGATCTCTTATCCTTTGATATTATTGATAATAAATTGTAAAGATTCAATAAACTCTCCAAACAAATTAAATAAAACTTAAAAGGTTTTTCAAGATTCATACAGTAAAGTGCTAGGGGTGTAACTTGCTTTGGTTGGCTTGCTTTATCACCTCTAACCGAACCAACCTATGGTCAATTCTTAACTTCACAACTTAAGACCAAACCAAAGGTCTCATGAAACCTAACCATATTAAGCCAAGAAAAATCAGCTTGTTTAAGTTCAATATCGGTTTTTTATTTAAAATTTAAATGAGTATTAACAACAATAGTTTATGCTCTTCTTCTGGTGCATTTTTATGAAATTTTTATTAATTTCAATGCCCCTAAATGTAGGCCTTTGGGTTTTACAGAAAGACATTAAGATAAATTAAGCCAAATACCTAGCCAATAAAGCCACCCCATCTTGTGAGGCACATAACAGACAACCATTAGTGCATCCCTTTATATAGGAGATGAGTGGATAACTTCCTGTCTCTACTGATCTGGGATAACCATAAGAGGGTAATATGCTTGTATGCTTGTACAATAAAAACTGGCAAGTCTGCAGGTGTATGTACTGCACATATAAGTTAAGTTTCAATTCTCAGTTCGTTTTACCTCACACATGAACCCAGAACTGAACCAATGGCACTGGTTCCTTTGAAGCTTAACCAAGCACTGGAAGGCTGGACCAATCCCCCTTGGGAACTGAACTAAACCAAGCCAAGGGGGGTCGAATGAGTTCAGTTCTTGACTTCTTGGCTACTCGGCTACTCGGCTTGCATTGGATCAGGTTCCATCCTCATAAGAGCAACTTATGTCTAGATGATGTGTACTAGGGTGACATTTATTTTCATTATTGGTTATGGCTATACAATTTCTGCTTATGTTGGTAGCTATTCCAACTACAATTTTTTTTTCCTTTTTATTTTTTAATATTTATAGTATGCCATAAGGTATCGGTCAATCATGAACTGTCTTTAATTTGATCATCCTTTCAGTTGTACCAGTTAACGGGTGATAAGCTGGGATATATCTATAGTTCTTAACTTGTTTTCCATCTCAATTATTCTGATATTATTGCTAGTTTATTTGTTGCACATGCCATTTGCAAAGTGCATTTTGTAAGTTTACTATGATATCATATAAGAGTTGCTTTTATGAGCAGTTTTATAAGTTTGTTAGTTCCCCAGAAGTTGTGTTCAACTTAATGAACGTCAATTAAGAGGAACATTTCCACAGATGGAAAATATATATGAATATTAAGTAAATTTTCTGAAGTATCTATGGAAACTTGTAACATAATAATGAAGGATAAGTAACCTTGGTTGGTGCTTTTTCAGATTATGGGGTGATTAAAGAAATGGTAAGCCAAAGAGTCAATGATGAAAGCTTCGAAGACGCATCCAATGAGAAGCTGGAAATGGTGGCAATTTGGAATGGTCTCTCACAAACTGAGTTGTATAATCTGCACAACCTGACGCCATTAACACCATCATTCCAGTTCTCAGAGTAAGATCCCCCTGATTATGACCTTTCACTATATTCTGGATGAATTTGATTTTTGAACCCAATTCATTTATTCACTGATTGCTCCTATATTTGCCATCTAGCCATGGAAAGGATGCACCGAAATCCCAACTTCTCTCTAGACGATACCTTCCATCACCTGAATCTGATCTTACTGCTTTATCCTCTTACGGGAAATCCCCAAGATCACCAAGAAGTTCAGATAGCCATGACATGTTCCTGAATACAAATAAAAATTTGGACATAGTTTCTTGTGATCGGGAATTGGATCACAGCAGTTCAGAAAGAATAGATCAATTATCACCAAGTGATGATGGACTTGCCTCTGTATTGATCGCACTCAACTGCCAGATACTCTTTCAACAGCAACGACTTCTTCAGCTTCATCCAAAACAAGGGACTTGCCGAGAGGTTCAGGAGTTCAATTTTGTTCTGGAAGTGGTCGACTCTCTTCAGGTAGTTCCCTTCGCTGGCGTAGTTCACCAATTACCCCAGTGACTCGGCTAGGTGGGACAAAATGTCTTCAGGGGCTTGACTCTGACAGCGGACTTTATGATATACTGGAAGATGACACACCTGATATATTGAAGGACTCTTCTATCCCCATCAGGCCTGTGAAAGTTCGCTCCCCAAATCGGAAGCGAGTTTCTCCTCCTCACAATCACTTGCGTGAGCTTGGGTCAAGCTCTTCGGCAGGCTTGAAGAGTGGCCGCAAGTTCATACTGCAGGCAGTGCCATCTTTCCCACCACTCACGCCATGCATTGATGCCGAAGGTAGCATCAATCAGAATAAAAGTGATTTTCAAGATAGTAGTAGCAACAAATGACTGACAATGAACTTTGAGGTGAGTCCCTTGTAATCCCCACCTTACACTTTCGATTTAAAATTTTGTATTTTTAGCTGTATTATTGATCTAAATGATAGTGTTAATTGCTTGCTCCAGTGTACTCGTGTGGGTCACTATGGTTTTAGATGGCTTGTCATACTTGGGCACAAAGAGGGCCATTTGCTCTGAGTTCAAAGATTGTGCCAGGTTTGGTTACGAGACCTCTTTTAGTTCTTTTTACACTTAATAATTATTTATTTGTTTTTAAACCACATTATCATTTTGTGGTGAATAGGTGGCCAAGTCAGTGTGTTCGATGGATTAGTCTGCGGAAGTGGAAAAGAGAATAAGGTTGTATTGCTACTGCATTGTCATTTTTAGTCCTCTCTTTAAAACATAAAACATAAAACAAAAAACAAAAAATTGTTGTTAGTACACTGCTGTTGAGTCGATGTTTCTAGTGTTACTCAATTGGATTTCCTCCCTCACTGCTGATGGGAAGGACTAATGAAGGTTTGTACCCATTCAGTAGGATGGAAATAAAATTGCATTTCTTAAACCCCAAAAGTGAATGAATTTCATGAGAATTATTATTGTATGACTCCTTCCAATTTCAGATAATTTAGGCTGCTCTATGCACCCTGCCATTGTTGCTGCCTTCACTGTGCCTTCTGTCTGTAGCATTATAAAGACTGATGCAATTGGTATTGTCATTTGCACGGCAAAATTCGCCTCTCCATCTAATGAAAGTCTTGCCTTATTTGAATAAACAATTACATGAACCTTATCACTGTTTGGCCTGCGAAATTGTTGCCTCAGGTTGGGCGCACATTTAATGGAAATGGTAAGATTATACTTACCAAAAAAAAAGCAAAAAAAAAAAAAGAATGCCATATACTTTTAAAACGTGGATGTTCCATGACTTAGTTGATGAATCTGGTGACTTCATCTACGGATGTTGCTCCACTCATATATGTGGTTACTTCACGAGTGCCCTTAGCTCCACGAAGGTCTTGGATAGTCTATCGTTTTAGGGTTAACCATACAGATGAAATGGAGGGTTGTGTTGTGATAGAAGATATGGGCCCTGGATGTGTGGATAGAGTAATGGGGATTTAGGATTTTTGTAGGTGATGAGGCTTTGTCAAGTCTACGCTCCACATTCACTTTCAGGAAATTAGTTGGAAAGATCAATGAATGAATGCACCTTTTTTTTAATTTAATAGAAGATATGGTTTAGCCAAAAAAAAAAAAAGAGGTAATATCAATTTATCTGAATTGCAAAAATAGATTTGTTTTGCCACAGTCGTTTGGTTGAACTGTAGGCTTTGTTTCAGTTTTTGTTTGTTTAAGACTTTTTGTTAGGGTGCTGCAAAAGATTCTAATGGTGATTGATGGGTGCTTATCTGTGCAGATTGTCCCAAACTAGCTTTATTATCAAGGGTTAGGCTAACGTCAACATAGAATAAGCGGTACAGAGATGCAACACACTTCGATGTCACTCTGCCTTTGGATGTGATTATAGAGAAGAAACAAGTGAGGGTTGTAACACTTCTTTTATGGAATGAACATCTAAATGTTGTGGTTTCCCCAATCATCATTAGCTAGGGTTGCAAGGTTGGTGTTGAGGTCAGCCTGAAGTCTAGAACCCTAATCTAGCCCAATTTGGCCTCAGTCTGTTGATCCTGGGCCCCACCCACTTGTTTGCATGACTGTTGCCATCTAATTATACATAATATTTGAACTTTGGGTTCACCATAAAGTACAATTTTTTCAATAGTGACATCATTGCCCTAATTAAGAAATTATCATCATTTTCAGGCCCACACCAAGTTGGCTTCAAGCCTTCAATATGAAAGTTCTGTCCTTGCATAGTGGCCATACAGTATAACCACACCCCCAAACAGTTGTTAGTGATAAAATAGGGGACTACACATGAACCCAAGAAGATCAGCATCTGTGAGGGAAAAAATAAACTAGAACTTACAGAGTGCTTGGCAACCTTACAAATAAATATACTAAGACTTACATCATTATCCCTTACAAAATTCCCTATAGGGCAAAATTGTTAATCCACCCCCTAAATCCCCCACCCCATTTGTAAATATTATAGAACCCTTATTCAATCCCATAGTAACCAAAAAGCCAACCACAAGAGCTGTAGTGAAGAGGTTTATTATAGGAAAAATGAGATTAAAAGATAATAATAATGTCAAAACACCGGTATACCATATCCCAAACCAACATCTATTCTGAACTACCTCTTCTACCCCTTGCTCATAAGTACTTTCTCCAGTTTCGTATCACCATGCTTCCTCACCAGCTTTTAAACTATTATGACCGCGAACCCCCGAGCCCCAAACTTGCAGTTAGCCAATTACAAACTTCATTAGTCTCTTCGGGGATCGTATAGTGACCAAGCCTGCATAGCACACAATCAAACATCCATTAGAATGCTTTGGAGATGAGCTAAACATGATAGTTATCCGTGTTATGGCCAAAACCAATTAAATACCCATTGTAAGTTCTAAATGTAAGATTTCGAAATCCCGCTGAACTTAAGGTCTGTGCAGATCTCTCTCCAAGTCGATATGCAACCACATCATCACCTGCAATAGGAATATAAGATATGAACTCTGAGAAAGCAGTTTCTCTATTGCGTAAATTTAGATTAAAGCCACCAAAAATGATTTGAACTTCATGGCAGTTTAAAGGCTTGCAGTAGGGGCGCAAGTTGGCTTCTTTGGAAAATACTTGGGGGTACATGCATAAGAAATAGCAACGTGCTATTGACAGTTCATGGACGTCATTGGAGTAAGAAGTGTTCATGTTATGTGCCTATTATTATTTGTTTCATCCACTGTCAAGAATTAACAGTTCCCACCTTATTATTGAGGGGAACATTTTGCTTTATATATATATATATACACTGCGGTATAAATTTTCGTCTCTGTTAAAAGCATTTTCTGTACATCTTTTACATTTCGCATCCAAATCTTCACTATCTATGAAACACAAATTCAGGTATCCTCAAAAAATAATAATAATAAAAAATAAATAAATAATGGTGTGCGTTTGGGAATGCAATGCTTGTGTGTATGCAGGCAGCCGTGTCTAAATCATCAGGAATTAAGAGAAGACAATCTTGGGAATTCTTTTATGAACCATTTGTGCTTTTTCTTTTTCTTTTTCCTTTTTCCTTTTTTCTTTCTTTCTTTTTTTTTTTTTTTTTTTGTTGGGGATGAGAAAAAAGAGAGGGGGGGG
Organism: Liquidambar formosana; assembly: GCA_039720395.1. Classification (NCBI taxonomy): domain Eukaryota; kingdom Viridiplantae; phylum Streptophyta; class Magnoliopsida; order Saxifragales; family Altingiaceae; genus Liquidambar; species Liquidambar formosana. Next base: position 25,035,199 of record CM077831.1, read on the forward strand.
GGGGGGGGGGGGGGGGGGGAAGAGCACCACCTGTACTTAACAACAGAACATTTTTCGGATGGAAAGAAGATTTATTTATTTTTCTCTTTTGGTTGTTTAGAAAAAGAAGAAAATTTTAATCAATGGAGAACTGCTTGAGCATAATCAAGTTCGAAAGGTTAAATTTTATGACTTGTCAAGTTAGCCAGCTTATCATAGCTTACAGCTCTCCCAAACTTTGACCGCAGTGAAATTGTAATTGCAATCCCTTTCTGGACAAGTCAGTCTAGACTAGGGTGGGCACTCCACTACTTGGCCAAAGGAGTTTGGATTCAAATGCCATGTATTGCATGAGAACTCAGGGAGCTTAAATGTTCTGCGGAGCCTCTCCAGATGAGTAAATCCCCTCAATTTGTTGTAAGTTAAAACTTCAATGGTTGGACATCCTCTAGAACATTGTACAACCAAAGAAGCACTTACAATCTTTAACTTAAATCTTTTGAAGTTCTAAAGATTTAAGTCTACAACAATACAATCCCTCGGCATATTATCTTAGAGCTCTATGGCTCACGTACAATTGGTACAATATGCAGACACATCTATAATTTGTGCACTTGAATTGTAACTACGCATGTACAATATGTACTGGTGTGCAAGGACAGAACTCAGATAAGCAAAATCTTTATGAAATCATGCAGTGCTGACAAAGCAGTTAAGCACTAGATTGAGTTTTTTTATAAAAAAAAAAAATGACAGTAAGATTTGTTCTCTCATATGGGGTGAGTGAATAAGAGGGAGTGACTGCTAAGTAAGCAATGCATTCCAATAGACAAAACGGTAACTACTATAAAGATGGACTGCATGATTGACTGGAATTTGTGGAGCATAACTTTTCACAATCAAGGTACACAAAAACAAATTCAGCTAGGTGAAGATGTTGACATGCATGGGTGCTAAAACTAGTGATGAGAACATTGGTGATGAAAACATATGAGGTTACCTAGAAATAGCTCCAACATAAGAAAATATCTATCTGTTTGTGCATGCATGCGTGCACAACATGTTTTTGTGAGTATTGCTTTGAAATAGGTATAATGTACTGAGATCAGGCAGACATGTTAAGAGAGATCCAGAAAATTTAAACAGTAAAATTATTTCTGTTGTATTTTAGAGTTGCTTGATTGACCTGAAGCATGTGATTCAAGAGGTTATAAAGAATTTTTTTTATCATATATATATATATATATAAGAGGTTATAAATAATTTCAAGGATTTTGTCAAGTTTATGGCAGTTAAACACGGCCAAACAAAATCCATTATGGCTTATGATTTAGTAAAAAAACAATATATAAATATCTATACAATTCCGATATTATAAGGGATCCCTGATGCAAGTTACATGCTGACTTTTAATCTCAGCCTTTTATTTTTGAACTAATGGCCAAAATATATCTAGACTTTAAAAGCGGGTTATCAGGTATTCAACATTTTGGCCATTGGATAAAAATTAAATAGATGAGATTATAAGTCTGAATGTAACTTGCATCAGCGATCCCTTTTAAGATTGGGACTCATATATATATATATATATACATATATATACACATATACATATGTATATATGTGTATATACATATATACATATATACATATATACATATGTATATATGTGTATATATATGTATACATATATATATATATACACACACACACATATGTATATATGTATATATGTATATATGTATAATGCACCAAAATCACAAAATAATGTCACAATCACAGCAGCTTGCGGCATTATTATCTGACTTGTGCTAGGGACAGATGTGTAACCATGGTGTTAAATAAAGAAAACCTAAAGTAACCTGTTAAGAGTAAATTGAAACTACTACCAAAATATGAAAGATGAATATGAATACCTATGCCGTGGCAAAGCAAAATAGGCAAGGATGCCGCACGCCTTGCAGCCTCATGTGATCTTCCCATCCGGTTTGTCAAGGTCCTAGAAAAGTATGGCTGCTGAGTGAGATGAATGCCTAACCACAAAGAGTATCTGGGTGGTGTAGTGCTTATGTGCTTGTGTGTGGGTGTGATTTTGTGTGCATGTGTGTACATCTGACTGAAGCCGCACCTTGAACATGGAAGCCAGCCACTTAGACCAACAATTGCACTTAAATTGATAGGGTATGGGTTTCCATTCCCATACTGTCCTAAAACACGGCATGTGGCAGAATATAGGGAAGTTGCAGCACCCATACTAAAGCCTCCAACGCCGAGTTTGACTGTACAAAAATTATAAAATCATACAGGTTATAAAGCAGTTGTAACACCCTGCACAAATATAAGTTTAATATGCAATTTGGACATGGTAACAACAAGCTTATGTCTGCAGGAATAAATGATATTACTCGTCTGTGCTCTATATGATTGAAAAATACTATGTGGATGTCAAACTAACCCCCCCCCCCCCCCCCCCCCTTTTCAAAATAAAAAAAAGCAGAAATTACCAACCCTCCACAAAATATCTCATTTTAGATACAATATCATTTTACCCCCATTTAAAAGTAAGTATGTAACTGACTGAGGCATATAACAGTGATTTATAGTTCTGCTAATGCTGACAACCTTGACAATATAAGACCAGTGAAACTTCAGAAGCCTCAAGGGAAAATAGGACTCATTTAAAATAGATAACCATGAAGTATCACAACTGAAGAAAAAAGGATTAAGAATGCAGGCATCTAAGTATTTTGGGAACTGAATTTGCATTAAAATATTAGTCCTTGTAACATAAGCTTAGAAGAAAGAGCCCATTAAGAAGCAACTAGTTAGAATAGTTCATTAATGAGTACTTATATCATGACTGCCGAAAAGACATGAAAAAAGCAAATAAGTTTACTGCTTTGGCGAAATGAAGCTGAGGAAGTGAAAAAGAGAGCAAGCTGCAGAAATCCTCAGCATGGTTCTCCATAGCATTTCTTTATCTATTTTTTCACTCTAACAAAAAAATATATTATACCCCCTTGATCTTATGTTAAATTCCTCTACTGTTTATATTTATTAGAAATAAACTATGATTACAAATATGGATGCTACCTAAGAAGAAACTTACTATCAGCAGGCTCTGTTGACAACAGATTTGCAACATGTGCTGCTGAAGCATCTAACCCCTCCAAATCAACAGAAGCATCCTCCGAAATCTCTCCTACATCAAACCCTAATATAAAACAAATTGGAACTTTAGAATATCTTCATTAATTACAGAATCGCAGATGAGATTTGAATTACACACAAAATTCCTGAGATGGATATTTAACAAAACACAGGATTCCCATACATATTTTGGTAAGCAAGGAAAATAAAGCAGTTTCTCAAAGTGATAGATCTTACAAGCAGTACAAGGAAATCCACCAAATAATGCTACTGGCCTGGTAGGAGCAGTAGGACAGATCCACTTTATCTGCATCATACAATTTCAATAGAACCAGATGATAAATTTACTAATCAACTAATAATATATTCTCCAATCATTGAAATAAAGGAACTAGTGATGATGCATGTTGCATGTGTATACGTGTAGAAGCTACTAAGTAAATTTAAAAGACAACTTATTCTTACATTTGGAAGAGGAAGGGTTTCCAAGAGCTGGGACCAGCTGCAAAACAAAGCATGAACTGTGATTTCCACCTTACCATTATTGGCTACCCATAAACTATTTAACCAGGAGAAAAAACATGCTGAAATAACAAAATATTACACACAAATTGTAGGGAGGGTTGCTACCAGACAAGAAGAAGTTTGAAAACCAAAACCATTATAACATAATTTAAGAAACATCCACTCAGATCATTTGGGACCACATTCATAGCTTAGAACAGGGCTTAGCAATAATCATATAAATCATACAGTGTACCAAACTACCAATATAAAAGTATTAGTTTGATTTGGCCTTATCATATTTTGGGCAATGAGACTTCATTATTTGAGCATAAGTATTATAAATACCATTAATTGATGAGTTTAATTGATTAGTATAACCAAGTTTGCTAATTTGAAAGGACAATGAAGCTAGTGAAGATGTGGTCCCCTATAGTAGGCTTCGGCATATAGAGTTATTGGATTAAAGGCTGCCCCAACATAGCTTAGAATCAAAAGAGAGGATGAAAGAAAACGACAACTAATCATGTTTTATATATTTCATGGCGCCATTGATCTCTTCCATCAAATTAATCATAAAGAATATTCTAGAAAGGGATTGAGGGACATAGAGCACAAGAAGTTAATTAAACATCAAACTTCCACCAGAACAGGACAAGACATTGACATTCTCTAACACCCTTCCTTTAGCCCCCTTTTTTTTTTCCCTTTGGAACAAAACAAGTCCACCATTCTCATACAAGGCATATGCTTAAGATAAAGGGAAAGGAATCTAGTTTCACCAGATGCTTATAAAACAAGGAATGAACACAGTAATGCAGAGAATTATAAACACTTCAGTCCCAATCCTCCAAATTGCTGATCCATGCACGTATAAGTCTAGCTATTACCATGGTTAAGCGAAAGCATGGAAGTTTTACTGCATGTTTAAGCTTGCAAAACAAACTCCAACGAAAATTTATTTATGAATTTTAATTCCATTAATTAACCAGCTTGCAAAGACCAACATTTTCCTTCGAAAAGTTTAAATGGAAACTAATAAGGAGAAAAAAAACATCTTCAGTTTGTAATCACATAAATGCTAATGTCAGCAATGCCAATACCAACAAAAACTAGCATTAATACCTTGAACCCTTATCGCCAAGGCCATGTAGCCAAACAATGGTGGCCTGGTGCTGCCCTTTGGGCCTCACAACGTGGGTCCTTCCAAACTCAAATGTCCTTCTTGTTGTTCTACCACCTGAGAGATTGCAGTAACAAAGTTCAAAATACAGAACCCAAAAGGCATAAAGTTGAGCCAAGTGACCAGAACACACAAGAGTGTCTACTTGAAAAGACATGCATTTCAAATATGTATACCCAGATAAAATAAGACAGTGAAACATGTAAAAAAGACTAACCAGAACTCTCAGAGGAGCTTCTGGAGCTCATGTCTTCCACCAGAATGTATAGACTATTGAGAACACTTGTTGGAATGGTTTAGACGAGTTTCTGCAATGAAGAAAATCAGAACTGACCATCTCTATATATACCCATTTGGGAGGATGGAAATGGAATAAAACCCATGAATCTGCATCAGCTACTCTTTGTTTAGACCACTTGTACTCCGTCTGAAACCGCCTAAAAAGAATTAGAAAGAGAAAGGGACCTAAATAAAGAAGAGACAGACAGAGACCAAAAATAAAAAAAAAAAGCAAGAACTCTTTATGAGCAAAGAATCCACAACAGATCAAAGCACATCAAATGCAACCTAGTCGGCCTCTGGTATGCAATGCACACAGAGGGAATCTATGCCAGTGGAGAATGGGCAAAGTAAAGCACTCCAACTAAAACAACCCAAGAATATTACCACAAACAAAAATACAAAAGAAGAATAATCCCATTTTTTTTCCTAAATATGTCTTCATATACAATATATATTATTGATGATTGATGGATACCCATTAAGCACAACACTAGAAGCTCACATGTTCAGTTATTTAATTTAATAAGGTAAAATATATAGCATGAAATTGAATAGACGGCAAAGATCTGATGAAATTGAAAAATAAAAATTGAATGAAGGTGTGAAAGAGAAGTGGGGTTTTAGCAGCCTTTTTTTTCCCCTTCTTTTTTTTACCAACCTGCACTTGGGGTTTTAGTAGAACAAACCCAAAAGCAGTAGAACAAACCCAAAAGCATATGGGCTTTTCTCTCCTTCCTCTATCTGTGTCACACTGTTCCTACGCTTTTCTCTCACTACCTCCTTTTGTGTTGTTTACTTGTTTGTTGTTTGTTCATACTTTATATGAGCGAAACTTCAAAGCACATCATAGAGAATCTAGAAAGTCCAAAACTGGTCCTTTTCCTACAACTATAACTGATATGACCAAAGTGCCCTTCAGACATGTTCACATTCAAGCCACTTCCACTAGCCTCTTCAACTTATTGGTGTTCAAAGGATTTTCTTGTAACATACATTACTTAATGTTAATTGTCAAAATGGTTTATCTTCTTTTTTTTTTCTTCTTCTTCTTCTTTCAATTTTTTGGCTTTTTTTGGGGGTGCTTTTTGCACTCTTAACTTGTAAATCAAGCCCCACTTCTCTCAATTTGTTTATTTGTTTATATGAAATAAATAAATAAGAGGGTTCAAATTTCAAACCTCGAATCTCCCTCCTCTTTTTATGTGGGAGAGAGATACTAGCTCAACCACAAATTAGAGAATTATTTTGCACAAGTACTTCAAACCTAAGCCTTTTGATATCATGTTGGCCAATGAAATTGTACTATTTATAATACTCTATAGAAAATCATTCTTCCAACCTATTATTTAGAAGTGGGTAAAGCTAATTTTACAATTACTTTTATTTTGGGCCCATATGAGAACAGCGGGTAAATTAATTACATCACTCCTAATAATACTTCTTTATCTAACATAATATAGATTGGTTTGAACCCCCAACAATTAAACAAGGCCTTTGTATCTCAAATGGTATTGGGGATGCCATTTGGAAAAGGTCATGGATTCAAAATCCACCAAATGCCATTTGAAAATTTTCCCGGCACATACTTACATCTAAACTTTTTATCCACTACTTTTCACTAAAAAAATATTCCATAAATAAAGAAATAAATTGTCCGCCGCACAAAAACTTAAATAAATAAATGAAGAATTGCCAAACTGTCATTTGGTGATTTGTTTGGCCCTACTCCAATTATATTGTAATAGAAAAATGTTATTCCCTCAATTATTTTTTCTCTCACTTTCTCTAAAGAAGAATGAGATACAGTAATGTAGGTAAATCCAAATATGCTATTCATTTCATAAAATATATTAATTAATAATACTTTCCAATCACTTAGGATGGGACTTGTATGAGACCCATTTCATGCGAGTAGACAAAAAAAAAAAAAAAAAAAAAAAAAAAAAAAAAACACTAGGAGACATATTTGCATTAAGATTGACGCATTTTTAACATTTCTTAAATGTAGATCCCATTTCACATCAAAGGAAAAAAAAAGAGGGGGGAGGGGGGGGGGGGGCACTAGGAGACATATTTGCATTGAGATTGACGTATTTTTAACATTTCTTAAATGTAGATCCCATTTCACATCAGAAGGGAAAAAAAAAGGGAAGGGGGGGGGGGGGGGGCCAATAATGGAAAAGTTTAATCAGCATTTGGGATCATGGTATCGGATGATAAATAATGACACGTGGGCATCATTTTTGAAGAACATTTGGCGTTTTGATGGCATTATTGGACTTTTGTACGTGTGAAATTCCATTTGTCCATGTCAAGAATCTGTGATGCCAGTTGTCATGCGTCACAAGCTAGTGCTGTGCGATAAAAACTTTCATGTAATTGTGATACTGTTGTTGTGGTGTCACGAGTCAATAAAGATAAAAAAAAATGGGATCATCAAAATACTTTTTAACCTCACAATCCCATCTTAGTTGATCCCTATTGACCTATGACATTATGTTACCATGTCACAATTACAAAGAAGACTCACTTCCACATATGTATGCACATTCTTTATTTCCATTTGTTTATGTCAGGATTATTAGCATGGACTTTAAACGATCTCATGGGGCGGTGGTCCCGTGTGGGGAGCGGAGATTAGTCGGGCTCTGGCAGTTCGAACACCTTGTTGCTTGGCAAAAAGGTCCACTTGTCATCACACCACAAAACGTGGTGATATTATGAACATTTTTTTTAAATGTTGCCAAAAAAAAATATATTTATGACAATATCCTTTTACAAAATTTAGAGGAAATAAAGGGAGATGAAAAGTCCATTAGGTGGGATGGTAAATTGTGTGGATATTTTATATATACTAGCGGTGAACATGGGATGCATGGGACAAAACACAAAAATAAGTAAAATATAAATAGAATTGCAACAAAAAACCAAAAAAAAAGGTCAAGAATGAAAATATTATAAGTGAGCTTTAACATATCATAAAAACAAATAATAGAGGTCAGCTTTAAACATGTCATTCCTAATTTCAATCAACATATTAGTACTTGAAAGTGCTGTGAATGTCACATTTAGAGAGAGAGAGATGTACATAGTAGTAGAATAGTATAGTATAGAACTCCCTAGATCCATGTGGAAGGGAATAGAGCCTAAATTTTCTAATGTAAATATCTAGATATTTCTATGAAGGATTCTAAAACATGAGTTTTAGATTATTCTTAGGTTTTCGTGCATATGTTTTTTTTTTAATTTAAAATATTACTCCAAGTGAGGTTTTTTTTATCCTCTTTATTTAGGTTTTTCTTTTGTTTTTGTTTAAGCAGAAAAAAACATATATTTTTTTTAACTTTTTTTTTCAACTAATTCATCTTTGTTTCTCTTGTTTTTCTTCTTCTTGCCTTTCCTTGGTTTTTATTATTTTGGCAATTGAACCAAACATGGGTGAAGTTTGTGTACAAAAACGTAACAAAGAAACCCAATTTTTTATTATTTGGCAATTGAAACAGAGATTACGTGAGTGAAATTTGTCGGGAAAAACTTACCATGCAAAGCAAAAGAATATAGAAGTTGCAGAAAAAGGTAGAAGACTTATCAGAGAAGGTAGAAGCTGCTGTTAATGGAGAAAGTAGAGAGAAAGTTGAAATTGCTGTTAATGAAAAAAGTAGAATTTAAAATCTCACTGTTAATGGAGAGATGATATATGTTAGGGTTTAGGGTTTGATTTATATGAATTATAATTTACTTAGAATTCATGAATTATAGTTTGTAGAAGGGTAATTGTGTATTTAAAATTTAAAATAATGGTATATTAATCAATCAAAAGTTTTTCTCACATTTATCTTTTTATAGGCAGTATAGATATAGATAGTCCTGGACTCCAGGTCAAGTAAAAATGTGTTGATATAAAAGAATTTGATTAAAAACTTTCTTTGTAGAAAAATAAACTTAGACTTTTTTTGGTTGTTGGCGTAATTTTGTTGTCCATTCAAATAAAAGTAAAAATATATGATATTTTATATCATTAATGGCTATGAAATTAGAAATTTTATATATCTTAATGGGGTCGCCTCCATTTTCATTTTTCAGTAGAATTGATGAATACATGATCCCACCATTGGTATATAAAATAGCAGTGCTCCATTAAATTTGATAAGGTGGTACCCATCATAGATTGGCATGCTCCTGTCCAGCATGACATGGTGTGAGCATCCACCAAGAAAAATGATAAATTTTCTTTATGATGGTGATTGGAACAACAGTGGTAGCACTATGGTGGTGATATATTGTGAGCCTGGATGAATCCTTGACTATATAATGAAGGGTAACCCTCTCTCTATCTCCTAAAATCCCTCAATCCCAAAGATTTGAAAACTCAAACCCTGGCCCTCTTGATGAAGAGATTGAGTGACAACACTAGACCACTAGGACCAATAAATTTTTATAATCATTTTTTTTTTTTTTTTTTTTTTTTGTTGTGTGTGTGTGGGAGGAGGTGAGGGTTTAAGATTACTCATATCTGAAGTGGGGGACAATGTGAATGCCAATCTATGGTAAATGTAGTTCTTTTCTTATTAAACTCGCTTTAATCTCTCAAAACAATCCCACTACTTCATTGTGAATATATACATACATGCTTTGTAACAGATCATTCATATTATATATATATATATATATATATATATATTGTATTTTACTTCAGAGTATGGTCTTAATCTGTCAGCTCTTTCCATACCCCACACCCAATAAAAGGAGAATCATAGTTATACTATAAAAAATAAAAAATATATATAAAAAAATACTCATCACCATATGAAAGTGAATGGTAGACTTCCCATTGGAATAATCATGATATAGGACTAAAACAATTTTTTTTTTTTCCCCCTAATTTATAGTCTTATACTCTTATTTAACTAGATGGGCAACATATGCCGATGCCATTACATTGGCTAATAAGATTTTAAATGGGTTTAATGTGAATTAATTATTGCCTAAGGATGGTCCAAAACGGTGACTAGAATAAAAGTTTCGAATAATTAACACGGTATGTCGGGCATTTTTGGGAATTTTAAATAATTAAACCAGCCATATGTTCTCCATACTGAGGGTGATGGCACCTCTTCGGAGATCCATAGGTTCGCATTCTTATATATTAGGTACCAGTCTTTTCAGAGTTATTTATAATGCTAATGCACTTGCTTAATGAGTTGTGCCCCATAACTCACATGACATAAGAGTCAGACAAGTCACGTTGAGAATCATATGACGATGTGATTACTATTATTATTGTTATTGTTGTTATTTTTGTTGTAGTAGTTTTTTTTTTTTTTTTTTGCTAAATATTTTTGTTCTAGAAGTTGTTATTTTGTAATAATGATAGGTACTTGGCATTGAAGTGAAGAATTTGGTGAAAGAAGATTTCTTAACAGACTATCCAAAAGAGACTTTTAATTTAATCGATTTTATTTTATTTTATTTTATTTTTGGGTGAAGGAGAAAGGGGTACTGGTGGTCATAAAAAATATTTGATGGGTCTTTTTTTTTTTTTTTTTTTTTATATATATATATTTCTAATAATGGGAACTTTATTGAACATATATTACAGAAAAAGTAGGAGCACAATTTTGGCAAGAGAACATTCCTCACCCCCACAAAACCATGATGTTGTACTAAAATAAGCTGGAAAAATAATGGCCGTGCTTGGATTTCTAAAGTTTTGATTCATCCATAAGGAATAGTTGCCCAATTTTATTCCTTTTCCCATTATTGGTAAGATTGTGATGCATTTTCTGCTCATTGATGGGACATTTATTTTTTATTTTTTGGTTAGAAAGATTGTGTATTGGGCACACGCACAGAGTACCTATTCATCAGAACTTTGTACCATACAAGACCTAAAGAAATGGATATAGAAGGTTACAGCCTTGCAGGATATCCAGTTCAACATTAGGGCATCCTTCAAACTATGTTATTCACTTGCACCATAACACTTACCGTATAAATCATGGATCACTTAGCATGATTTGAGAGAGAAGGGCTGTCACGACGACAGATTCATCACTTTAAAAATAATAATAATAATAATAATAATAATATAAACTTCCCAGTATTGGCTCCAACAATGAAGAAATATTTAAACACAAGGCTTAAAAATGTCGAAAAGGAAACACCCCAACCTGTACATGTTCATTTAAATTTCCACAATGGTCTATCATCCCCATCTATCAGCCGTATTAAAATTCAAGTTCATATTAGTGATGACAAGAAGGCATATATAGCATTAATTCAGACATCTGATGGAGAATGATTTCCACCCATAGAAACAGAGCCTTGTGGTGAATCTCACTTCTGATTTTAGTTCCTGAAGAATCTTTTACATTTGATGTCTGGGGCTTCAATGTTATACAAATTCTATTGTCTACATGTGAACCCAATCACATTAAAAAACAAGAAATGAAAAATGAAACCCATCATGCATAGTTGTGCAGTATTCAACTCTTACAGTGATCATAGCAGTTGGGAGAAAATAATCCCTAGCATGAGTTTCAAGCAAAAATTTCAAAGGGGGTAAACACTCATACCTTGTAAACTTAAACAAAACCTGACCATATACTACCATTGAAAAAATATGGGGTTCCCATCCAAATAAGAATCCAAGTTAGCCTCCATCATCTTCTTCATTAGCAGACTAGCCTTCTCTCGAGCTCTTACTGACCCTCTCACTGAAAGATCAGCAAGCACAGAAGAGAACTCAGGCACCCTCAAAGCATCTCTCAAGCAGCCCTCACTTTCTTCAAACAGGCGAAGGAGGATTTCGGCTGCACCCTCCTTGCTCAACATGCACCTCCCTTTTAGCACATCTACCATTGAACTCACAATCTGATCAGTTTTTCTCAAAGCATCTAATCCTTCTCCGAACCTAGCAAGGAGACCTAGAACAACAAGAGATGTTCCTACTAGATCCTCACCATCAGTGCTCTCAACCACTTGGATCAGCACCTGAACAGCTCCTGCACGGACGGCAACTGGTGCAGTTCCCATGGAACTGCACAAGCTCAGCCAGAGAACTAAGGAGGTGGTGGGCAGCAGGACCACGAGGTCCTGAAACTGCCTCGACCAGTGATTGAATGGTACCAGCTACCCCAAACTTGGCCTTGTTTTTATCTAGCATGGCCAAGCTACAGATCAAAGAGGAAGCTAATCTGCTGGATTCTGGGGAGCTTGAGGAGAGAATTATGGAGTTGAGGTGATAAATGGTTTCCATGTCTGCAAGAGACTGCTTTAAGTTAGGGTTTAGGGAGAGGTTAAAGAGAATGGACAATGACAGAGTCTGGATGATGGAGGAGGAAGATTTGGAAAGGGTGAGAAAGGCAGGGATTGCTCCATCTGTTTGTGCAAGAAAATTTCTGTTTTGGGGACTCACCTTGGTGATGGAAGCAAGCATTTGGAGAGATTTCTGCTGAATTTCATCAGAGTCCGACTGAGCGTCAGAAAGACACTCAGTGATGGTTTCACGGAGCCGAGCTGCTGTCATCATGGCTTGAGAGACTGAAAAGGTGGCGATGATTTCACAGAGCAGAGCTTCTAACTGATTTTAAACAATCTTAAAAATGAGGCATGTCCTCTAGATTTAAATGATTATGCAAAACAACATGTAGATAATTCCAATGTTTCATTGCATTGGAAAAACCTCCAAATATTGGGTTGTCAGTTTTCCATCTAATTTAGCTGTTTTGGAGCATTGTATCGATATTATCATAGTTTAAATAAGATAATAATATTAATCAATTTTCTAGCAGTTCATGGTTGTGCTATCACAAGCATCCGAATATTAAAAGAGTAAACTATTAACAAGTTAACAATGTCCTATGAAAGTGGATGGCTCCAAGTCAATTCACAAAAAGCCAAAACACTTACCAATGGTGACAATATCGAAATTCAGAAATTATTCAGCTTGGGATGAATATAGATACTGATTACTGAGAACTATTCAAGATAATATATCACGAGAGGGAAAAGCAAAGAAATTATTCATAATATCATGATGAGAGAAAAGCAAAGAAAACAATACCAGCGGGGACTAATTGTATAAAAACGCAGTAACAAATTTTAGAAGAAGAAGAAGAAGAAGAATTGCTATAAATTTACATTCAAGATTATTCATGTTGTTCATGATTAATTCTTGTATTATTGAATATGGGCAACAAGATGCACACTTGACAAAAGTAATGGTAAAAAAATTCAGAGTAAAATGCATTTATAAAAAGAATCAAAATGTAGCCATCAATTATTTGATAATGCATTGAAGAATGCTAACAAGAATCCAGTGATCCAATGGATGACTAGGCCATGAAGCCAAAAAATCAGACCCAAACATCGTCGGACACATTAGCTTCAAGATCTAAGGATTCAGAAAGAACAAAAGGTGTCTGAATCCACACATTATAACAAACTGTCTTCACCTCATCTAACCAAATTTTATTCCAGTGACATACTTGCAAGCCAGATCAGTGATGATCATCTCCATGGCCATCAGGAGGTCCTCCAGGGCCAACAACTTCCAGCTGTTAAACATCAATAATATATTAGAGAAGCTTCATTCAATTAAATTAAAACATAAAACAAAAAACAAAACCAAAACAGACAAAGCATTAGCAGCACCAAGGTAATTTCTTCATTTACTACCTTTTTTTTTTTTTTTAACGAAAATTTACTACGACTATTTTGGCTAGAGAGAGAGTAATAACAATCATTCAGAGGAAAATAATCATTTACCTTGAAATGTTGAGAACAGACAGGGCATTCATGTGGTTTGCCTTTCTCCAGCCAAAACCATACAACATCGTGCTCATCTTCTGTAAAATTAAATAATTCAGATAAGATGGTTAGTTACCAGCACTGTAGAATGAGTTCATATATTCCTCCCCACCCCACCAAAAAAAAAAGATTACAATTACACACACACAGAACTTAGGAGAGTAATAAATATAAAATGAGAAGAGGGTCTTACCTCCCTCACCACCAGGGCATCCAACAATTCTTTTGTCATAGACAGACTTAACAATAGCAGGTGATTCCTGAAAGCAAATACCATTATAGGTCTAGATATATGAGAATATGATTTGAAATAATTTTACTATCATATCATGCCAAGAAAATTACTGTCATCAGCTTTGTATAAACACAATAAACCAAATGGACCTTACATGATCATGTTTGCAATTTGATAAATGTGGAGGCAAACTTCAACTTAATTAGTGATGAAAACTTGCACATGAAGATAATATGGAAAGGTATATTATGTCACCTAAATAACAGAGAATAAAGATTCATTCTTTGTTTTCTTTAAGTTTCCTCCAAAACATGATGATCTCATGAGCATAGCAATCAATTTTGGACCACTGAGGATGTCATAGCTCTATTTCTTTGTATAATAGTGAAATCATGACTCATTAACACAAATGTGAGATGCCACTGATCTTCATATTAATTAAATAGATTAGGAGTTTGATCCACAAAAAGGTATAGCATCATGAAATGTGAGTGATGTGCATGTACATAACTATGTTTTCAAACAATAGTTGTGCATCTTGATAGCCACGTACGCAAGTAACACAACATGTTTTCAAACAATAGATATACATTTTCATAATCCTGCTAAATAAAAATAAATAAATAAACCACCACATCCATCATGAATGACGCACTAAGAAAGGATTGGAATTTCCATCAGTTCCCTCATGTAATTTAACAGAATTTATCTAGTAACAAACAAAACCAAACACCAAATGAAGTCATAATGTCAATCCTTACTAACCTTCGTACCAAAAGGACCAACCGGATAATTCATATCGAGAATGTTCCTTCCCTGCATTAATGAAATCTAATAAGATTACAATCTAATCCCTGTATATATATATATATATGCCAGGTAATAAAAATAAAATAAAAAATTAAGAAAAATAAAAAAGAATGAAACCAAATATAAACCTCAAGCTCGGCCTCAAGCTCCTCACGCTCATGTCCGGTAGCAATGGGCATTACATCTTCAACATTATTCTTCACCTTTGACAAAATATTGTCTGTCCTAATTCAGAAACACAAAAAGGGGAGAAAGGGGGGGGGGGGGGGGGTGTTTTCACTTTTCTCAGCAAAACAAATAATATAAATCACATTAACACAATCCCCACCCCCACCAAAAATAAATTTTGAAAAAAAAAAAAAAAAGCAGGATCTGGGCAAATCATGATCTGTTTTGTTGCTGGGAAAACGTAGGGGGACAGAGATTGAAAATTTTGAATCTTAGGTTTTCCATCAGTTGGAGCCCAAAACAAAAAAAACAAAAAAATCCACCACTCAATTGAGCCCAATAAAAACGTTTGAATTAGTAAACATGATTTCCTTATTTGATTAGTATGATTGAATTTTCTCGGCAAACAATCGGAGGGTCAGGTTTTCGACGAGTATGAAGTTATCATAACACCTTAACACAATCCATTTGGCTTAATTAATAGGATTTACATTATTTAGAAACTAAATTCAACATAAACCACTAAGATTATCAAAATTTCCAATTTTTTTTTCATTCTTTTCCTACGTTTTCTCGGTACCCAAACAGAAGGTAATTAGGATATCGATGAGAAGGGAGGATTTTTACCGGAGTCGGAGATGGGGTGATGAGAGAAGAGAGTGGCGGTTCTTTGAAACGGCGTCGTCGGAGAGGACGATGACGCTGACGATGAAGCGGAGGTGAGGGATCGGTTGAGTTTGATAAGTTGGGATCGCCATGGGGCTAGGGTTTTGAGCTGAGCTGATACCACTCTTCTCCACATTCTGTGCTCGGGTCTGCCCAACTAAAACTATTCTACCACTATGGAGAGCGAGAGGGAGAGAGAGAGAAATTGGTGTCGTCTGTTTTTGGCTGTTCTACAGGGGTGCTAGCAAACCAAGTTTGGTCATCAAGAAAAATGCTACTCCTATTATTATTATTATTATTATTAGTTTGGATTATAATATAGTGATATTTGTCTAATTAATTAATTAAGTACCTATTTGGTTGTTCA
Source organism: Liquidambar formosana (assembly GCA_039720395.1). Classification (NCBI taxonomy): domain Eukaryota; kingdom Viridiplantae; phylum Streptophyta; class Magnoliopsida; order Saxifragales; family Altingiaceae; genus Liquidambar; species Liquidambar formosana. The sequence continues at coordinate 25,051,354 of CM077831.1, forward strand.
ATTTGAAATTAAACATTTCGAAAAATTTTACAATGTTGGAATTATCACTATAGTTACAATTAATTAGGATTAAAGGCATAATTAATCTATTGTCTTGAATTAGAATATTTTAAAATATTGGAATTATCATTATAGTTGATATTGTAAAATCAATTTTAAGGAAACTAAGAAATGCCACTATTTTGAATTTTTACTCTTATTTGTAATGATAACCATCAGTTTTTTTGAATTTGTTAATTTAAAATGATAAAGTGTATCTACAATATTATCTAAAATTTCTTAAATTATTTAATTTCAAATTAGATAACCAAACAAACAATAAGTGAATGATCTCAATTTTAAGTTTATAGAAAAACATTGATATTCATATATTGATATTAAGAAAGGTTAGAGCATCTCTAATGGTGTAAGGTACATTACCTGGGCTATTACTATTTTAACATATGCTACAGTGGTGTAAAGTACATTACAGTGTCAAATGCTATAATTTAACACAATGTGTTCGATGGTGCAAATAACACAATATGTAATTTTTTTACACAACCACCATCTATTTCTTTGTTTTTTAATCAACTTTGTACTATTTTAATTCAAGAGTATGCCAGATATAACACATTGCTATTTTTTAGCACACCATTGGAGATGCTCTTAGGAGTAGTGGTAGGTTCCATCAATTCTCCCTAAAAAAAAGGTATAATGACAAGTTTAGATGATTTAACCATGAACCTTTTAGTCTAAGTGACATATTTCTCCTCTTATAATGAAGAGATTTGGGTTTTATCACCGGCCCGTAATGATACATGGTGGATGGGGGTTGTTGACAATGACAAGTTTAGATGTCGATTCCCAGTACATGGGTTAGGATAAAATGTTTGAAAAGAAGAAATGCAATGCACGTGAAAGATAAAAAAATAAATAAGAAAAAGTCAAAACTCGTGATTGTTTTTTAGCTTGCGCACAATTAGGATTCATCGACTGGTGGGTTATAATTCTTAACTTTTTGTAAGTGGATTAAAAATAGTAATTACTAGAAATCATAGAAGTTGTAAGGATACAGAGAGTCAAAATTAGGGACAATTTTTTTCTCACGATTTCCATTGACATTTTATGTTACCTTCTATTTTTACGAGTATCATACGCTTGCGAAATGTCAAGTCAGTTGAAAATTAAAAAGTTACTCCATCCATTAAGATCTCATAGCTCAGACCAACATTGGCTCCGCAATTTGGGCGCTTTTTCCCTCCCTTTCGAATGAAGCATATCAGGCTCTGGTAAACCAGCTTAAACTGGCAAATCATGCTAGGATGGTCAAGAAGTGGGATGCTTGGCCAAATCCAAGCAGATTCTGGTCATATTTTGCCGACTCCATGCTACAACTTCGGGCAAAAGGGTCTAGCATGGCCGATCTGACAAACCAACTCTTTTTTCTAACACGTCTTAAGCCTACACAGACAACATACCATAGTTCATTTTATTGTGAGATAGTGGGGAGGATTATTTTTCCCTATTCATTAGATTTTCTCTTTGCTAGAATATAACATGCACAATACTGAAATATAAATCCACTTCCCCAGAGAAATGTAACCCATTCACACTAACCAAACAGAGCATCTATAGCTAGTCAACTACAATTACTAATATAATCCATCCAATATCCATTATTTAACATATATAAATATATATATCCATAAAACACAAACAACTGATCTAAACTGAAAGTATGAAAATGTGATTACTCAAAGATAAACCCCTAGCAACAACAAAAGTAAATTAGAGAGTGAAGTCCGGTTCGGGAAGCACAAGCCTCCAGTTCGTCAAAGATAAAACTCAAGCTCGATGAGACCAAAATCCTCAATACTATGACACTCCCATTTTTACCTTTGGCCTGAGTCTGGGGAGCCATCTCCATAAGAAACCAGGCCCTTCTTTCCAGGAGGGCTTCTACTTCCAGACGACGACCTCGTTTTGTCTTTGCTAGCCCGCTTGGGAGATTGTGAGTCCAGCGACGACCTTGATACCGATGGGCTCGGGGTTGGGCTCCTGCTCCTAGAAAGTGACCTCCGCTTCACAACACGTGGTGATGGACGATACCTGGATGCCTCAACTGGGGAACGGCTGCGAATGGGGCTTCGGCTATAACGGCGGCTGCGGTAGCGAGGGGGGCTGCGTGATACAGATGGGCTGCGTGTCCTGCTTCTTCTGCTTCTGTATCTGCAACAGGTGTTATGAGGAGCAAAATGTCATGCTAATGTAAGTCTTAATCTGACAGCAAAAATTGATCACATGTTTAGTAGAAAGGCTGGATGCATGCAACAAACCATTTGGGTTACACATTATTGAACTAGAATGAAGACAATCCAACTCTCTTGGGTTTCACAACCATACAACCTCCTCTCTCTCTCTCTCTCTCTCTCTCTCTCTCTCTAATAAATAAATAAAAAAATAAAACCACCATCCAATGAAGCAAACGCAGAGGGGAGTGCTAATCCAAACTTTCATGTCAACAAAGGATGAGTGGCCAAATCCCACCTAAGTGCAACAAACAGAGTGAGGTGGGGCAAAAGAAGGAAGAGGCCTGGAGGGGTGAATGATTGTGGCCTAGTTGATCAGCTAGCTGTATATTTCATTTCCCAAAGGACCAAACACATCACAAGAAATAACATACATACAAATGTAAAAAGCAAAAAACTAACAAAAATTGGCAGATCATATACCTTGGAGGAGTTCTTCCTCTTGGTGGGCTTCTATACCGCCTAGGGGAACGATCAGAGTACCTCCTGTAATACCTAACCACCACCAAAAGAAAAGGCACCATCAGAGTAAGTGTCATTTTACACAAGAATCACCATAATGTTAATACTGCTTCAGATGCCTGAAGGATTCACAACCAGTTATTGCTATTTACCTGTCACGGTCACCCCTACCACCATAACGATATGACCTTACTGGAGAACGATCTGGAGAAGGTGTCCTATATCGTCGTGCATATGAGTATCGCTGACTAAACCCCCGGCCTCTTCTTATGCGCTTAGGCGACCCATCTGGGGAAGGACTTCTTGACAAACTCCTTCCACGATCAGAAGGAGGCGACCTTACCCTACGTACTGGGCTAGCAGGACTCCTTGAATAGCTGCGACGATTATTCCTGCTAGGTGCCCTTACTGGACTTCGGCTAGTGCTTCTACGTGAAGGAGCCCTACCAGAGCTTCTACTAATGCTTCTCCGTGTAGATTTAACAGGACTCCTGCTTACACTTCTTCTTGTAACCCTCACAGGACTTCTGGTAATTGATTTTCGAGATGAGGTTCTTGGTGGGCTCCTGCTAGGGCTTCTTCGAGGCAGTGACCTTACTGGGCTCCCATTAATGTTCTTGTGAGATCGGTCTCTTAGTGGGCTCCTGCTGACGCTTCTTCCTTTTCTGCCCCTCACTGGACTTCTGCTTACACTTCTAGCTGGACTGCTGCTACCACTTCTAACTGGACTTCTGCTGATACTCCTGCTTCTCAGTGGAACCCGCTTAGGGCTTCTACTAACACTGGGACTCCTGCTCACACTCCGTTTAGGGCTCATGCTTGGGCTCTTGCTCAGACTCCTCCTGGGACTAATACTCATACTCTTACTCATGGTCCTTTTAGGACTCATGCTTCGGCTCCTGCTCATCAACTTTTAATAAAATACCAGATCTGGAAGAATCTGTAAGCATAAAGAATAACTGATGTGCGACAAGAATGGAAAGTAGACCTAGATTTGCCTGGGTGATCATCTACTACATCGGGTTGTCTATCTGCACTTCTGTCAGATTTGGCTTCTGCTTCGATCCCATTGCTGCGCTGCTCACCATTTTCCTTGGGGGATTCACCCTCTTCCTTCTCGAGCATATCAGCTGCCACCCCCTTCTTATGACGAATAGAAGCAGCTTCTATCTCCTCAACCGAAGGAGATTGATTTCCAGCTGCAGAAAGTTGTACAAAAAAAAATCATATATTCCAATATTGAAAGAACCAAAAAATTCAGAACGTGTTTAAAAAACCCAAAGCAACATTATGTTGAGTAATGTTCATGCTGAAATCAGAATGTTCATCACACTTGTATACATAATGGAAAACAATCCAGTTGATGCTGAAATCAAGATGTCTATCTTTTATGCAAATAAACTGCCAAGGCTCTATATGTAATTCCCAAGCAATGCAAACTATATGCAAAATAAGACATGTCAAAAGAAATGGAATAGAAGGGATATAAAAATAAGGTAAAAAAAGTAGACATAACTTATTTCAGGGCAGTAACTCATGTATATAGCTTCCTATCATAAAAGCTTGTGTATACAGCATTATATAAACTTGTAAAGATTTTGGGTAGGAAAAATATATATACCATTACTTGATTATGGATAAATGTAGGTAGGGCTATGCATGCGATCATAGTGTCTATAGCTGATGAGATGCGCCCCCATATATGGGGGCATTACAGACCCAAGAAAGGCATGGCTTACTTTGAGGGAAGTTAATGAACATGCGACCGCAAGTAAGCGCAATAATGACTTGGCCTGGAGACTGAACAACATGGCCTGAAGCGAGGTAGTTGGGGCTCAAGCATTTTAGCAAAAACATTCCCCTCATTCAAAGAAAAGAAAGATGAAAGTTGAATAATAGCAGCCGGCTCCCTTTAACACCAATGGTAATTTTGCAATTAGAATTAAAGTGTTTAAACCCCTTCTCCATGGCCGCGGGGGGGGGGGGGGGGGGGGGGGGGGGGGGGTTGGAATCTCTTTCGCAAGTAGACAACTGAGCAACAATTAGAGAATCTCCAAGAGGCTCTTCACACTCCACTTTTTACCAAATTTGAAGAGCCACATAAGCATTCCACCCCTCCAAAGGGTTCTTCAAATATTAAAAATTAAAATGGTTTAGCTTTATCTCTCCAACTTTAAAAAGTGAGTGGTGCTGTTCAAGTATTTTTTGGCCAGTAAAATAGTCAAGGCTAATCTCCAATTCATAAATTCGAACTGTGGGTAATCATTTTACGAGTGTTTGGTGAGCCACTCAAATTGCCTTTTAGACAAAAGTGATTTACTTCAAAAGGCAGTTTAGCAAAAGCTGTTGGAGCCTTGGAGGTAGCTTTTGGAAATGGCATTTATGGAAACATCCACTTTTTTTCTAAATGCCATTTTAAAAATGATTTTTTCAAAAGGACTTTATCACAAATGACTTTATTTTAAAAAAGGTGCTGCGAACACTACCTTCTCTTTGTTGTTCTAATAATTTAGTTTTTGTTTTTTTATCAATCTAAAAAAGAATTCTCAGAACCTTACCAAATATAACTTTTATACTCAATTTCCTATGCAATCACCAAATCACCCAACTTCATCCTAGAAAAATAGTCATAAGTAAATTTTATTCATTAAATGTTTTGACAATTTTAAATTTTATTCCAAATTTGAATTCGAATTGTCACAAATTTATAATGCTTTTAATTTTTTTACAATTAAAACAGATTAAAATAATAAATTTTATAAACCAACAAAACAATAAAAGTCTTTCTTCAATTTTTTATAATAAATGCAATCACTTTGCCTATAAATATCTTGCTATTCAAATGGCCAAAGTATCAATTTGGTGAAAAAAATATGAAGAGCCCCTTGGAGATGCTCTTACAATGGTATTGTACTGTTCTGTCATCTAATAGTTCAAACAGGTTTCCATGACAGACTTTCACATCTATCAATCCCTAAAGAACAAAAAGACCAAATCTTGGGAGTTCAATTCTTTAGTGTCACTTGGTATTTCTAAATTTGGGAATTGTAAAGCCTAAACATCTTTTTCATCCATGAATTTGCCCACGCCCACATGCAAACACACAGAGATAGAGAAGACAGAATAATAAAGAAAAAACACTAAAAAGAAGTATAAACAGTGAAGAGTTAACACAAAAACAAGGAAAATATTACACACAACATAATAAAATAACTTCAAGCAATACCAGTTATCCGAGAAGGGTTTTTAGGTTTCCGATCTGGCCCTCGATCATCAATGCCATCTTCATCAGAGCTACTTCCACTTTTACTCTCACTCTCAGCATCAGTCAAACTATCCGACTCCCTTAAAGAAAATAAGAGGAAGAACTTCAGAATCAAGTACGTAAAAAGAGGTTATTTAAGACCATAAGGGAAGCTAACTGGCACAAAAATATTCAAAGCAATCACTTTTTTCTGCCACTCTAGACAGGAAAAAAAATTCCCAAAGTCAACACAGGTGACCATGACCATGGAGGGTGGTTAATTGAAGTGAAATAAACCAAATAATACCACCTATCCAAATTGATTAGATCATCAATGAAAGCAGTTAAAATGAACCTTACCTTTTGTTCTTTGATTTAAGAAAAATTGATAGGAATCTATAAAGCTTTTATTAGATTCAGTAATTAAAGGACAAGAAATAAAGCAACACTAAAGTTCACAGTCCACAAGAGCTCAGAAATAACAACATATAAAAAAGATTAGATAATTAACACCCACCCGCACCTGCCTCCAAAAGAAATAAATAAAAACAAAATCTCAGCACAAAGTTCATGCATGATAAAGGAATGTAGACATATATGTAACCTTTGGCCTCCCTCCCTTAATTAGTTCTCTATAGGATACTTATATGTATTATATGCATTGAGTATTGATCAAAATCAGCAAGAAAGCATGCAACAAGAAATGGCAATCATAAATGCATATAGTAGTAACGAGACCAATGATATAAATATAATGCTACTCCCAAATAGAGGTTTCCAAGTCAAAAACAAATTTGAATTTTCAAAACCGAAAAGAGGGTGAGGGGCAGCACAAAAGCAAAAACAAAAATGGGTATTGCAGTCAAAAGCTGAAAGAGATGGGAGGAAGGTAATTGGAAATAAATGGGAAATAAATCACTCTACTAAATTTTTCAGCCATGCACGCATACAACCTTTTTGATCTGCGCTTTGATCTCTTATCACGCCTCCTGCGCTTTCTCTCACGCCGTTTATCCCTTTTTTTCCCACGTCTATATTTGTCTTTCTTAGAAGATCTCTTTCTCTTTTTACGCCTGTCATCGCTTGAAGAACTATTGTAAGATGATGAGGAAATATCTGAGTCGGAATCACTATCAGATTCAGATGATTCCATTTCTGTATCTGACGAACTATCTGATTCAGAGGTATAGTATCTTCTTCTCTTTTTCCTTCTCTCTTTTGAAGATTTCTTGTGTTTTCCCCTCCGCTTTACATCATGACTATTAGCATCAGAAGAAGCATCCTTCCCAATTTTCAATTTGTTTAACTTCTTAATGTCTGCACAAAAGAGAATATAATCAACAAAATCCCATCAAAGTAACACAAACAGAGTAGGGGCAGGGTAGGGGTAGAGTGGGGGGAGGATCAAACCCCAAAAAAAATCCTTGATGTTGATAAATAATCCCATAAAAACACTCCCATTGCCTCGTGATCAGAGTAAACACACCCCCCCCCCCCAAGGGGCGCCACCAAAAAAAAAAAAAAAAAAAAGGGTAAAATAAAATGTATACGTTGTATGAAACTTCAAACTCCAATTTTGATATTTTATTTTGATGAGCTTAATTCATAGGGGAAAAAAGGCAGAAGGCACACCAAATGTACACAACAAATAAAATAAAATAAAATAAAATAATCTATAGAAACCCAGCAAAAAAAACTAGATGACGCTCCCAAAGTGCAAAAATTCACTGATTAACATTGTATGTCATCCTCTAAAGAAAAGCAGCTCTGGGATTCTTACCCTCATGAAATTCACCACAGTAAATTATTTTTACTGTTACAGCCGGTCTCCCTTCTTCATCACCAACATTTTCAATCTTTTTCAAAACTTCATGTCCATGCACAAGCTTCCCAAAAACTACGTACTTCCTGTTGCAATGATGCCACAGTAGAAACAGATTTTTAAATAAATAAATAAATAAGTGCACAGCATCAACTGACAAGTTAAATATGAGTATTCAAACTCAGAATAGTTTAACTTGCATCTATAAAATTGAATCAAGCACTCTAGCTAAATAGAAAATAGACAAACCTGTCAAGATGATGATTTGCATTGAAGGTGACAATAAAATGAGAACCCAGAGTGTCACGATCAGCAATTGACATAGATAGAAGACCAGGTCCATCATGCTTTAGCCTGGGTGGTTCATCTGAAAACAATGTCAAAACCACCACTTGTAATTCCTCAGAAAATTATGAAGGAATAAAATATGCTGGTTTCTGTAAGAGATATATCCAATCCAGAAAACCAATAATGAAAGAGTATTCACAATGCCTCATTCAAAAAGCATGTGTGCATGCCAAGACAGTTAAATGTCGAAATCAAAAGCATACGTTGCATTCAACCAACTCAGAATCATGCAACACGCAATACATTGCTGCATGAAGCATAGTGCACCACATGCAAAACACATCCCATTGATCTCCAAAGCTTGGGGGATGACAAAGTCATTTCTATTTGGTTCTGCGTACATCAACCGTGTTCACCATTCAGCTCTATCTAGAACCATATTAGATCATACACCAATAACATTTTTCAACTCTAAAGTCATTTTTTTTCCCAATCTTTGCAACATCTTCACCTTCAACCATGACACTGATTACTATTCTTAGTTACACATGTCCCAACCAACCAATTATGCATTTTCCCTAATCTTCAAACTCCAAGATCCCACAAACGTATTAGAGGCACCTCAGAGACAGAAAAAAGTTAAGCACTCACAATTTTGATTTTTGATTTTTCTGTTCTTATTTGGAACGTATCCCTATAGGAAAAGGAATACATCTAAGGGGATTGAATACATTCATCAGAAAAGGAACATGCACGTGAATCTTAATATTTCACATTTGGAAGTTGGAAATGGAAAGCTTTGAAATCTCTATCAAAAAATATATTTGCTTTCATTTACACAGCACAAATACAGCACTCGACTTCTTTATGATAAGGACATCATGGAAACATTTATAACAGCACGTGATAACAAATTTTATCCATAATTAACAAGTTCAGTAGTGTTTTGGAAACAGTTATAGAATTTTATACCAAATCATGATAACTCATTGTATCAAAATAATGATCTCATTAAAAAATGAGTTGCGACTCACATCAATATATGAAACATAAAATTCATTTTGTAACTAAATAACGTACAAGCACATGATCAAAATGATATTGGTGAAAGTAAGTGGCAGCGGTAGTGGTGGGGGTGGCAATCCAAGTATTGGTTCTTGCAACACCAGCTGTGCTGGTGACACCAGCATGGTTGTAGCAGCAGTGGCATTGGCAGTGACAATGGTGTTAGTAGTGGTGGCAGCAATGAAGGCCGTCAAGCCTGGGCTTTGGTAAAAGTGGCAGCAAGAGTTGTAGTAATATTGAAAGCAGTGTTAGCAACAGCAAGGAACAGTGATGTTATAGACAATGAAAATGATTTTGGAAGTGATGGCAGCAATGGCAAAGACAATAGTAGTGATGATTGAGTTGATGGCGACGATGGTACAGACAATGGTAGAAACTATACAGGGTTGAAATGACACTAGCAGTGGTATAGGTGGTGGTGGTGACATTAGTGGTCATGGAATGGCAGCAATTGTGGTGCCTTTTAGAGAGTCAAACAATTGACGAGGTGCGAGGTGCGTAAAACTTTTGCTTAAATGGTGATAAATAAGATCAACATGTCAGTCATAATTCCCAAAAGTAACAAGTTCCCTGACATCTAGAAATTAGGGAAACACAAATGGAATACAAGAAATCATTCACAAATGAAACCTCAGTCCTAGTAGCCAAACACTTTTTCTCTAGAATGCAATATCAATATAGGGGATTTCATTACATGAAGGAAACAAACATTGAACTTGATGAAGAATCACATTAATTAAATTGAAACCCTAACATATTAGTCATTATCTTTCAAACATTGTTTCATATATGCTTCATGCACAAAGTATTGAATTTTTGTGTACATATTTTTTCAATTTCATAAAAAAAAAAAGTATCTTATGACACAATCAAATATCCATTGAGATCACAATGAGAAACCATACGCATTTTGTTTTGGGGGCAAGAGCGGGGATGCGCCAGGGTTGGGGGGGCATGGTTCAAAGTTTTGTTCATCTTGGAAGAGATCTCACTGGTCAACCTGATCTCTTTTAGGGGTGAGACGATATCTAAGAACAAATCAAGTATCTAGTAGTTTTTTTTTTTTTTTTTTAAATGAAGTCTTAATGAATACCCATCGATCAAAACATATACTTGATTATTGATATGTTGTGTTTATTTGTGTTATTTGGGAGTATTTTAGGTATGTAAAACCTAATTATAGTGTATTTTCAAATTATAGTAGTGCACTAGGGCCTCTTTTGATATTTTTGACCGCATTATGTGTTCCAAGTTATTTGTTTAGCTTATTTAATGGTTCTAATATGATTGTCCTATTTTTTCTGATTTTTCTATATATTTTTTGAATTATTTAAAAAATTCTTTAATGCATAAAGTTACGTCTCACCAGAAACACGACGAGATGGACAAGATTGAGATGACTGAGACCAAAACGCAACGACGACCAAGACTTTGAACGATTGGGAGGGGGGGCGAATTATTAGAAACATTCACAAATATACATAATGCCTTGTTTAGAGTATGCATATTTTACATCAATACATAGAAGACAAACAAATATGAAAGATAAAAAATTCTTTAGTTTTTTAAATGAGATCCCTCAATAACATGTTACCTCGGGCTAAATGCACCCTGTTTCATACACTTCAATCTAACTACATGCTTGAGGAGTAATTAAATATTGACCTTTGCATGACGATTGAATTTTTGAAGAGGGAATATTTTAACAAGCAATTAGTCTTCCACATTATTAACAGGGCCAATAGGTTAAACAAGACAATGTCCAAACCCCACGCCAATAAAAGAAGTAAATTAAACTCATGCACTTTCAAGGATTTTCAAATCTCAGACACAAATAACTGCGCAAGCAGAGCAGAAGTTAGTCAAGGCATTGTAGAGAAGTTAAAGGTGAACCATTGATAATGCATACCTTCATGAACGAAAATTAAGGTAAATTCAAATACTATGAAAGGTCTACCTGCCTGAAATCATCTATGCTTATAATAAATAAATAAATATATATATATATATATATATATATATTACAAGTTAAACAAGACATGTATATACAGGTATACACAAATATACATATAATAACCCCAACAGTACAAGCCAATAACCCAAGAGATAGAGGAGCCATTTTAGATGTTAGATGCCATCAGCCCCTCCAATGAAACTAAACACATGCAGTACATCCACAACAGTGTACCCACATGCTTAGATGATCTTGCTAAAGGGGGCTTCCAAGATGGGAGATTGCAATATAGTGAGGTTTTGTCTGGCCTTCCTGTGGTGTAAATCCTCTCATGGCTCCCCTACCAGATTTGTTGGCAATCGGCCCATCACTTCTAATAAGTGCATGGGGTAGCGATCATCTGGTATGGGAAAAGGGTGCGATGATAGAACCCAATCTTTGTTCATAAAGTGACAGCCTTTTTTTTGGATAAGCTTGCTTTAACTACTTTGGGTAAATAGGGGGAGGATTCTTTGGTGTGGATATTTAACACCACAGGCATACTCTTAGTTAAATCCCTTTTTTGTTAACCTACATCGCACTAAACAGAGGCATTTTTCCTGATGAAAAAGGATAGAATTCTTGAATTCCTTCAAATGATCCCACATTGCCTAATGTGGTGCATGTGGAAGGGGAGGGGGAAAGAAAAGAATATATTAAGAAGGGAGCAACTGGTCGCAACAATTCAAGAAATTCTCCTAAAGTCTTGTTTTCTTTGGTTTGGAGCTACAAATATCGCAAATAAAGGAGTTTTTAGATTGGTGCTTTGATTTGATTTTATTTCCTCTTCATTTCTTGTATACTTCTCGTGAACTAGCCTAAGGCCTTAACCTTTCATATTTAATTAATGATACATTTACTTATCAAAATAATTATACTAATAATAATAATAACAAACTGAGTTGCATTCTATGAAAACATGACCTAGCAGAATATAAATATACCTTCATATTCTTCAATCAACCTCTAAAAAGGACCTTCCATTACCTGAAATTTACCCCATATTGAAAAAATAGGATTTAAGGGGGGGAAAACAACCATATACATCTGTTGTTACTACTTCGTCATATGCCCAAATTTGCTACATAATAACATGATAACATCCATAAATGCCTACACTAGACATTTTATATGACAATAAAGTGAAAAAAAAAAGACACTAACAAGATTAAAGTAGTTTTAAAATGATTACATGCACAATTTAAACACAAATCAGGCACTTTGGATGCTGTACCAAACATGAAGCCAAAAAGGTAATACGCATCTTGTCATCACACAACCAAAAACAAAACAAAAAAAGAACACACATCTTAACATAATTACCTATCAAGCCTATGAACTTTTAGAGAGATAAGAGAGAGAATATAGTCCCATTTTATTGGTTGAAGCTCCCATGCACCAAAAAAAAGGATCAAACTATTACAGTCTTCATGAGCAATGCAAAATAATATACAACTGCACTTTTGATACTAATCCATTGAGAAAAAGGGATGTGTGTATCCTAGTTAATTTTAACCAACTTCCCAAATCACATTCTGGAAACAATGCTATAAAAAGCTATAGCACTCCCTCCTTAAGTATGCATCATCACAAGACCATAAATATTTTGCAAACTGGCAAAAAGAGAAACATGATATTAACTTAAACTCACCAGGAAACTTTCCCCCATATATGCTTTCGCCACAAGTCCCTGCCAAACAGAAGAAGACAATTTAACCATTAAAACATATGATATAATAAATAAACCTAAGACATTGTAAAACACAAACAAGGTACTCTCATAGCAGTTGAACTAAAGATTAACCTTCCTTCCTAGTCATGGGTTTGAGACGCACATTACTTAAATAATGCTTGCATCAGATGGCATAATCCACTAACCAAACATCTAATGCTTATGGTGATAACTAATTTAAAAAAACCTTAGCTTGAGTCGATTATGTGCACATTATATCCTCTTGGGGTCAACTTTTTAAAAAAGATTTCCCATCACAAAGAGTGTTCCCAGTTTAATCAATTCCAAGTATGTTGCCTGAAATTTATTTTGACCTCATATCCAAGCAAATTCCAGTCCACGTTTGGAGACCCAAAAATGGGATATATAATATTTGAAACTACCATCTCCCACAAGTTCCTATAATGATCCAGATACATTTGGAAACTGGGTGCCCTTTCATAATTTTCTTAATATGTTGAGGTTGTAATTTGTATTGCTTTTTTTTTTTTCTTGGCTTCTTTGTATAGGGGCTTTTTTCCATTTTATACATATATATAAAGTTCTTACATGATCTAGAAATAAATTTTTTAACCATTAAAACAATTGTGAATATCTCTTATCACCAAGTACATAAATACCTCAGAACTAGTTTTTTTAGATCTCATTCTTCTAGATTTAAACCAGTTTCTCCCATGCAACTCCCAGCTTTTATGAGAACACCAGCTGGACTTAAGGATTTTCCATTTCCTGATCACACACTCTTACGGATCTCCTCAAGTAAGTGCATTCTCAAAGTCAAACATCAGCAATTGGAATTTGAAGTGTAGTAAATTTAGAAAGATCTTATCTACCTGTTCCTAATCTCATCACTTTTCAGCAGAAAACTCTGAATGTCTGTATCCCTCATTCAATTTAGAATTTACCACCACATGTTCAGACAAATAGTAAAAACTCAACATAACATTTTTATCTCCAACTTTTTTACAAACTTCACAATGCTTTATCCCACCCATTTGATGCCAGCTTCCAAAATCCATTTCTACGATTTAGCATCATACAAGTCCCTTTCTTTCTTTAAACCATAGCCCACTACAAAATGCAAGCAGCATTACTGGTATGGTGCAAATTAAGTGGCAGTTAAGTAACTCTCAAATGTTTGCCATGAAAAGCACATTAACAATATAATGTGAATTTTAATCCTATCATGGTTTAAAATTATTCATTACCTCCATCCTCCAATGGAAAATTATTGGTGGTCAATTGTAAATGACAATTACTTTACCAATGGACAAAACACTAATTGCTACTAATGTGCTCTGGTTGTTATTGAACTCATGGTGTTCTTGTCATCAGTAAAATATTTTCCTTAAGATGATGTAGAATGTTTTCACCCTTTAAAAAAGTTTTATTTACCTTATTAGCTGGTTAATAGACAAAAGAAAATATCCTCTCATTTGATCAAAAAAATAATAATAAATTAAATCAAATAGTTAACTAAACTTTTCCATGGTTGGGTCCAAAGGGCCCTGCCGTGGTATGGTTCCCCTGCTATCAAAAAAAAAAAAAATAGACAAAATATAAAAAAGGCAAAGATAATGGTTCAAAAACAAAAGAGGACATGCATTCTAAAGAATGAGAATCATATTCTGCCATAAAACTGCTCCCCTCGGAACATAAGCAGAGTGACACAAATACAAAAATGGCCAGCCAAAGAATACATACCATCACGTTTGACAAAATCTCCACCCTGCAAAATAAACATTACCCATTGATCAACAAATTAGCAGAAAAGCAATTGATTATACGAAACTGGTTTGGGTAGGCAAAGCTTAGTAAAATTTTGAGGATGGACAACTAAGTAAGTACAACCTTAAAACTACATCACAAGAAAAGCAGTCGTGACCATCAGCCCTGTACCCTACAGCATAAACAAGGGTAACTGACTAAAAGACAAAGACCACTTCTAAGTCATGCTCAACCAGAAAACTAAGCATGGATGCATCGAATCACAGTCAATTTAGGGAAGAAAATTCCAAATGTAAGCAAACATGAACTGAAGAACATACCTGAGCCAGGGATCCTTTAATAATCTGATGGAAGAATGACCCTTTGAAGTGCAATGGTCTTCCATATTTACGACCGATTCCCTTTTCTCCTGAAATATTATAAATGATTGAGGAAATCAGAAAACAATCTTAATGTTCATTGCATTATTCTTGTGGAGAAATTGGTACCCCAACAAAAGAAAAAGGTCTTAACTAGATATTCCTAGTGAACTTGTTAACTTACAGAGTATCGAAATTAAAAAAGAGAGCCATACATAGGAAAATTTTCAAGACAAAAAAGGTAAACTAATGGTATGAATCACGAAATAAAAATATATTGAACAACCATCATGCTTGCTAAAAGACAGAGTAAGAAGAAGTAGCAGCCATAGGCAAAACGTTCAAACTTTTCAAATCTTATTACACATGCATATATTACCTGTACAGAGGGCACGAAAATTTTCTGCAGTCTGGGGAACAACATCAGAAAAAAGCTGTAAAACCAAAACAAACACCCATGAATGAGTTGAACATGCACTGTTCACATTTAAAAGGATAAAAAAAATCACATAGAGCAACAAAGAGGTGGCTGCAGAAAGAGAATAATAAATTCTTCTTTTTTTTTTTTTTTTACAGCTAAATAACTTCTTTCTTTTTTCTTTTCTTTTTTTTGCACACAGCCCTAAATAATAAATGATAAATTCATAGCATTAACAATTAACAATCAGTTAAATCTATTCATTTGATATTCTGGTTGATAGGTTGAAGAAATGGTACCTCAAAAACCATTCTTTCAACAGGATCGCCATCAATAGACACATCTAGAAAAACCAGCGGATTCTTCTTCTTGGTCATCTTCTTTGCTTTCAGTATCACAAACTCAAGCCAGCATTACAAATGATCTGATGGCACAGCTACATATATCAGCTAATGAATACCAATTCAAACTAAGAAATATAGATATCCAAACAAACAAACATTACGATAATTTGAAGTTATAAACCAGTCATAATTTAAATAGATACCAAAAAATAAAAAATGTCAGGCAATTGATAATGTGTTGCACCGAAATGAAGCACCCATGTTGCACATCACAAAACATGCGTATTAGTTTCCAATATATTTTTTTTTTTTTGGGGTATATTTGGAGGGGTTCAAACCCCTAATCTATCCTATTCCTACCCTTTATCCTACCCTCCCTCAACACTAGGCTAGCCCTAGTGGCTTATTTCCAGTCTCTCATTCAATATATTATTAACTACAAGCCTACAGCAACTTCCAGAAAGGAGTCTCACGCATATATAAAGAGTTTCCCAAAGAGCCTATGAAGAATGCACACACACTCTCTCCCTCCCTCCCTCCCTCCTCGGAATTAATCTACAACTAAGGCTCTGTTTGTCTTGATGTAAAATCCACTCAAAAAAAAAAAAAAGGAGAATTTTAGATTGATCGAGCTACAGGAAAATAATTACAATTAAGTGCAAATACTAACTTCCTAGTAAATGACTACTAACTTAACTAACAATTACTACAAACCAATGTTTTAAAAGGTGTGGGTGTAGGCAGGGTGTTTTTCCTCCCATAGGGAGAGACATAAGCCCCTAGGTGTGGACCGTAAGCCTCGCGGGTCTTTTAATTTTTATATGTAAAAAAATATTAAAAATTAAAAAAAGTGAAAAAGTTACGGCATAAAGTGTGAAAAATAAATAAATAGAGCCTTCATGAGAGTTTGAGGCTGAAAATATTGAAATAAAAAATAAATAAACAGCCCCAAAGTGTCAAACAGCAACTTCATAAGGCTAAGGCTTTTCAATTTAAGAGATCTCTTTTCGGTGGATGCAGGGAGAGAGAGAGAGAGAGAGAGAGGGTGTGGGTGAGGGCACAGTGATACTGTGGTAGAAGACCTCGAACAGACCTTGATTTAAGAGATCAAGTCATCAAACTATAACCATCAGAGGCATTCAAAATTTGTAAAAAAATAAAAAATAAAAAAAGCACCGACCAAGAGGCAACGATCTCAGTAGTATCCTAGGCAATTAACAGTGTCGCACCATAACAAAGCCAGAGGCACATCAGCAATGATGAGCAAAAGGCAACGATCAGTCTGCTCAGGCAACTCATACTACCATCAAAACAGGGAGAATAAATAATAAAGTGTAATTGCTTTCGAAAGGGATGCCTGTAGGGTGGCCAGAAGGATCGCTGGACGTCATCACCGCCGCTAGTGCCGTCGAGCTGGTACAGTCTTCTTTCTTGTCGCCATCGTTTCTTTCTTCTTTGGTTTCATAGAGAATGGTGAAGGTTAGGGCTCAAATGCCTAATGTGTCAAACATATAGCCAAAACGCTACGTTTTGGTTGTTTGAAGGCCATTTGGGTTATGTCCTGCTAGGCATACGCCTAACGATCAGGGTGTAAAAAACGCCTTTTTTTGCCGTGAAATGTACGTCTCATTTATAGGGCGTACGCCCAATGAGTGTATCGCCTAATTTCATACGCCCTGAGGCATTTTACCCCCGTATAGGACGTGTTTTTTAAAACATTGCTACTAACTATAATAATTTTCCCATAGGCCGACCAATCTAAAATTTCCCACAAAAAAAAAATGATTTTCGAGTAAAGTATTATTTTCCATCTATTTGGTATGAAGTAAATAATATTATGCTGTAAACCCACATTTGGAAGTCATTTGAAGGAAAGAAACTTACAGATCTTTAGCTATCATTCATTTTACAAAGGGATGCAGTGAGCCCCTCCCATGTTCTCACTCCCACATTCTCACTACCATTCAACCATCTCCTTCCCATGCCACTTCTCCCACCCTTTTTCCACAACCCCTCTCTCTCTCTCTCTCTCTCTCTCTCTCTCTCTCTCTCTCTCCGATGAAGTAAGTATTTTATAAAAGAAAAAGGCAAAAGCCCAAGTACACGCAAGGTATACGAAAAACCTCTCTCTCTCTCTCTCTCTCTATACATATATATATATACAGTTATGTTCCCATCAGCACGTATTGATATATCAGCACCATGCATTACGGGTTGTACCCTGCATTGGTCCAATGTACCTAAAATCCCACTAATGCACAAGGTACAATTCCCAATACGGATGTTGAGATAAGTTATATCAGCACATGCTTAACTGATCATCATCCTATATATATATATATAGTATTCTAATTGACTCAATCATAAATTTCTTCTCAGTTTATTTATTTATTTATTTATCTATTACAAATTCTCTTCTTCTTTTTTGCTGATACAAATCATTAAAACAGTTTCTCCAATTTCAATCATTTTAGTCTCCAAAGCTAGCTATCAACAACAGTTTTAGTCCAAGACTCATATGTCAACCACATTATCACTAGTTGGTGAATTAGTCACAACAAATGATGAAAGCCAGAAGCAGAAAATTTATCGCTGTAAAATGCAGAAAGGTAGTGCTGAGAATCAGTTCAAAGGAATTGGCCCCTAATGAGTAATGACTATGTCAAAACAAATAGAAAGTACAACAAGATACAATAGTAAGTCCAAAGAATCCATTTCATGGTCATAGAAACTTCTCTACTGAGAGTAATTGTTTTTGTTAATTTTCAGATATTCCCATTAAGACCTGGCACAAAAATGGGATTTTCCTTACCACGAGAGTTTCAAGTAGGCAAACAAAACTCCACCATACTGTAAACCAAACCAACAAACCAGAATTTTAAACAAGACCCAGAGCCAAGTTTGAATAAAAGTTCCATTTAATTCTTCAATAAGGAGTACATGCCACTCACAACTAAAACCATCCAACCATTGTCCATAGATAATACAACACCCTGAATGCCCACCAAATAACTCAATAAAACCAACCAAATCAGCCTACCAATGTATAAATCCATAACCAGCTTTCAAGAAATTTGTGTATTCCTTCTGTAACAAATTCATCTGTTCTTCCAACACCAACATGGACGATGTCCAATTCCTTGCAACACAAGTACACCAACACATAAACGAAACATCCAACAATACCCAGTAGCCAGACAGGCAATCTTATTGGACTTGTGTCTAGAACTACAAGATGTCAAAATTGAATTCACATTTCAGAACCAAAAAAATAAAAATAAAAAACTAACAGACAGTAAATTTTGCCATAGATCTAAACTCGAAACTTCAAAACCAAACCCCAGTTCCGTAAGGGTGAACAGCTATCAACCTACACATAGCTCCAAATGCACAAAAACCCAGATCAGTATATACAGTTCTTGCCCTCATCATACCAATCACTAAACAGAGATTCCTCTACCTATCCCTAAAATAATAAATACATGTATTGTACATAAACTGAAAGCCCCCCATCGATTCACGATACCAAATGCCCAGATAAAGTTAACTGAGAACAATTAACAACAGATGACTATCAAACAAACTGACTCGGAGTAGAAACCCTAAACCCTAGCTAAATCTTCGCAAACCCTAAAATCGATCATTATAACAGCAAAATGAACTGAAATAAACAACAAATCCGACCAATCAGTGACTGCGTACCAGCTATGATGAACCAAAAAAAAAAAAAAAAAAAATCCTATATTGCAAGCTTAAACGAAATAATAGGATTGGATCGAAGTCGTGTCAATATAGAGAGAGAAAATTGAAGAATATATGTCTGCAACTCTACGTATATAAAAAGGGAAAAGATGCATATTTTTATTGCGATAATTTATACATACAAGAGAGAGAGAAAAAAACCCTAGTTTTCACCTGTAGAAACACAGCTGCTGCTGCTCCACAGAATTGTGTGAGAGGAGATGAGAACCTTGGTTTATAAAGGGGACCTAGCTGCTTCTACTGATGCGTGAAGTTACTGGAATACCCCTGGGTTTTGGTGTGGGTTAGCTCGAACTGCCCTTTGGGGTTGACACATTGCTCTTTTCGGTGAGAAAAATACTTGCATAGCATATCCACGAAATAATAATGAATACTCCGTATTACAACTTGAGTACGTGGACACGATAACTTTGTTTTTTTTTTTCTTTGATATCACAAAAAAATATAAATAAATAAACAAAAACAAAATTAATTAGCTTGGATACAAGACAAAAGTAGAGTGAAACTCGGTCTGTGTGAGAGAGTTGGAGAAACGGGAGATGAGAATTGAGATGGTCAAATTAGGAGGGGGTGGGGACACATAAATTTGTTCTTTACTAAGCAGGAGGAATCTCTTTCTAATTTTGATCAAACTCTATAACTCAACCTAATAGTCCTTGTTGGGTTGGTCAAGTAATCAGGTTTTTTTTTTTTTATTATTTATTATTAGTTTGACAGTCAAAGTGTCTAGACTAACTTATATGCATTTCGATTAAATCCTTCTCCTGGACGATCTTAAGAACATACTCTCTTACGTCGGCCCAATAAGTACAGGAATTAATTTCTAAAATACTCCCTAGAGTAATCAAGGTTTTTTTTTATACTCTTAATACATTATTATTTCGATTTCTCGTAACTATTGTTATTTATATAGATATGAGACGCCTTACATGAACCATTAAAGGAACAATTTAGACTTAAGACGAGTAAGGTCTAAAATAACTCTAATCGTTAATTAATATCTATATATATATATATATATATATATATATAATAAAAATAAAAATAAGAACTGACGTAACCCCATAATATTTTAATAGAATGATTTAAATATTGAAAATCCTTTTGTTTAAAAAGGTTAGGAGTTCAAAAGTTATTACGTCATCAATCATATTGATAAAGTGGTTTCTACTGAACTTGCGAGTGGGGTTAGGAGAAAAGTTAGAACTATGCATTGTCTAATATTGATTTTCCAATTAATGGGTACCAAGGGAACTCAACCCTTAAGATCATTTGTTGTAAAAAATAAATAAACAAAATAAAGATTATAATTATAAGTGTATATATATATATATATATAAAATGATGATCTTATATCAACACCCGCATTAAGAGTTGTACCTTATGCATTAGTGGGATATGAGTTACATTGGACCAATGCAAGGAGTACAACCCCTAATGTATAATGCTAATGTAATTTATATCAATATGTGTTGATTAGAACATAACCATATATATATATATATATATATATAGAGAGAGAGAGAGAGAGAGGATGATGATCTAGTAAACACGTGCTAATATATCTTATATCAACACTGCATCGGGAGTTGTACCTTATGTATCAATGGGATATAAGGTACATTGAACCAATGCAAAGGGTACAACCCGTAATGTATGATGCTGATATAATTTATATCAATATATGTTAACAGGAACATAACCGTATATCCATGTTTTTGGTAGAGAGAGAAAGCGAAAATTTCTTTCATTTTTTAAATCTTTTTTCTTTTACTAGTTTGTGTACACGTGCGTTGCACGTGAATTTTTTTGAATTAAATTATTTTTTTCAATAATGATAATAATTTTTTAAATTTAATAATTTTATCGTGCCTTTGCATAAGATGAAAGCATTTTGATTACTCAATCCTTTACTTCTTTTGATATGATTACTATTTTTTTCTTTTCATTATCTTTCCCAAATCATAGTACTTAAAATTATCTTTGAAACTTCATTATACATAGGTTCTTTGATATGATTTGATTTCGATATATATATATATTCTTCATCGATGCGTAGTGGATCACTGCTTGTGATTTTATTTTTTTGGGCCTGTACATGTTTTTTTTTTTTTTTAAATGATTTTCAACTTTTTTTTTTTTTTTTGTGGGTTGTGATCTAAGTTATTTTATTTTTTTTTTGTTATTTTTGATTTTGTTTTGTTTAGTTTGGTATTTTGGGTTTGCAGGTAGATATTGCAAAGTTTCATGAACCTCACAATTTGATAGGGACTTTTTTTGGTAGTTCATTAGACCTTCCTTTTTCATTTTCTGTTTTTTCTTGTGCATTCATTAATTTTTTTTTTCTTTTTTGGGGGTTTTGTTTTGTTTTTGTTCAAGCTTGCTTCTTTTTTAATTTTCCTTCAATTGAATCGTCTTTGATTCTCTTCTTTTTTTTGGTAATTTGACTTGATTATTTTCAAAAAAATCAGATATTAGATATGAATTCTCAACAAAATATGAAAATTATGCAACAACAACAATTTAAAAGTTCAATAATGCAATTCAAGTTTTTTCTGATATGCAAATCGTTAGAAAATAATCAAAGATTATATGTGCTATTCAAAACTTTACTTATGCAATTCAAGTTTTTTTTTTTTTTTTTTTTTCCTTTTTTGGCCTCTTAATTTGGGTTTTCATTTGTTTTTGTTCAAGCATGCGTCTTTTTATTTTCATTCAACTGATTTGTCTTTGGTTATCTTCTTTTTATTGTTAATTTTGCAATTCAAATAAAGATTTAAAAGTCCAATCATGCAATGCAAGCAGAGATTTAAATGTTTGTGCAGGCAGAGATTTAATTGTTTAAACATAATTTGTATATATGAGTCAAGTTTATTGAAAACTACATGCCAGACAAAGCACCAGAAGAAAGGCGACGCAATGAAGGCACATAGAAGATGCAGAAGAAGGAAGCAGTAGTTGTTCTTTCCTGTGTTAGGGTTTTATGATTTTTACAATGTATTTCTATTTGTATTTATATGTTAACATTGTTAGGGTTTTACGAATGATAGTTTCCGTTTCCTTAGAATTCCTATTTGGGTTTGATTTTATTTAATTATTATATGAATTATAGTTTCCTTAAAATTCTTATTAAGGTATGTATCTTATATTGCTATATTTCCTATATATGCAGAAAGGTAGTTGTGTATTTAAAAATTAAAATAAAGGTATATTAGTCAATCAAAAGTTTTTCTCACATTCATCTTTTTATAGGTAGTATAGATTATTATTATAATTAGGGAAAATATCCAAAACCTCCCTAAAAAATAAAATCATATCCAAAAACCCCATTAAATATTTTTCCTATCTATCTAATCCAAAAAATCAAAAATCATATCCATTAACTCTAATTAGTAAACTTTTGTTTACTGCTGTTAAAAAAAAAAAAAGTGATCCGACTAAAATATCCTTATTCAACAATTAATATGTTTAATAACAAAAATGGCTATTTAATTGAATTTCCCCTTTCGCACCCTTTCTTTTCAATTTATCTTTGGTTCTTTTCCTCCATTATCAAAGCAAGAAGAGGGGACAAAAGGGAAAATTCAGTTGAATGACCATTTTTGTTATTAAAAATATTAATTATTGAATAAGGGTATTTTAGTCAAATCACTCATTATTTTTAGCAGCACTAAACAAAAAGTTAATTGGTTGGAGTTAATGGATATGATTCTTGCTCTTTTTGGATTAGATGGATAGGAAAAATATTTAATAGGTTTTTGGATGTAATTTTATTTTTGAGGGAGGTTTCAAATATTTTCCCTTATAATTATTATTTTGGTCTAAAGGCCATCCAATTTCAGTCAAGCCTTTTTGTAGGTTGTAAGTGTTGCAAAGGCTTTTTCCTCTATTTTTTCCCATTCCTTCCAATTGATTTAAAATGAAAATTAGATGAGAAAAATACAAAAACAAACGTAACTTATCTCGAAACTTAGCCTTGTGAGCGGATAAAAATTAAGACCGGGAAATTTTAAATTCTCATATTGTAATCTTCACCATAAAGTAAAAAGAAGAGAGTTCATCCTTGAACAAATAGCTGAGTTAAGAGGTAAGAGCCATTGTATGTTTATATCATATGGCGATATGAGTCAATTTATTTATCTATCTATACTTATACTTATCTATAAAAAGATGAATGTGAGAAAAACTTTTGATTGATTAATATATCCTTATTTTAATTTTTAAATACACAACTATCATTTTACATATATAGGAAATACAGTAATATAAAATACATACCTTAATAAGAATTTTAAGGAAACTATAATTCATATAATAATTAAATAAAACCAAACACAAATAGAAATTCTAAAGAGACGGAAACTATAATAATAAAATAATCAGATGTCAAAAGCGTCTGCATGAACTAATTCCAAAAAGGTGAATGGGGCTGGAGTTAAGTCGTTTTCCTGAAACACCCCTCGTGAGACGGTGTATGATGCAAAAGATGAGTATCCTTAAAAGTGGCGAATCTAGTGGTTCCATGTGGTGGATTTAAATCCTTAATCCTCATGCAATCATAAACCTTTTCCCCTTTTCCCCTTTTTTGTTTTTTGGTTTTTGTTTTTATTTTTAGTATCAATTATAAACATTTTACTGATTGTATGAGAAACCTACACCTGCTTGAAAAAATAATAATAATAAAATAAATTTTTTTACATACCCGGCTGATAACCTTTACGAGTTTTTGTTTTATTAATAGAATAAATTATAGAAAACCCTCTTAAAGTTTAAGTCATTTTATGCATACATCCAAAAAAAATTCGTTATAATGTCCTTTCGAAACATAATGGCAATGTTTGTCACATTTCCTTTTGTTTCACTTTTTCATGTTTATCACATTTCTTTTAGTTTGAATTTCTAATTCCAAAACCTGGTTTCCACTTTGGGAGAATTGTGGCATTGCTTTATTATTGTCCTATGGTGATTTTGTTTTTCTACCAAAAAGTAGGAAAACACACACTCACACATCCATGGAGTCCAACTAAGACTTTCGCAACCCCCTACCTTATTAGACGGGATATGCCTTAGAAGTTAGACCCAAATGACATTGATGTCTCCTAGTGATCTAAAGAACTTGATTTCTGTCATTCTGGGATCATATTGCTGGCTTTAAGGCATTGGTTAAAACCACACGTTTTGTGATTGCTTCAAATGTAGCAATGTTGGTCTATGTGTGTCTCAATGCTCTAAAGTAAAGCTTTACTGCCGGTATAATTGTATAATGGATCCTTCAAGTTGGGCCATGTTTGTCAGCTCACTTTTCCTCTAATCCATGTTACATGATCCACCCCCCCCCCCCCCCCCCCACAAAAAAAAAAAAAAAAAAAAAATCAAATGTGCTCATAGCAACCCTCTCTCTCTCTTTTTTCCCTTTTTTTTTCTCTTTTTTTTTTTTTTTTGGGTGTTTGCCAAGGAACTGGATTTCTTCCTTCAGCAAGTATAACTTTTCCTTTGCCTCTCACTTCTTCTTTCCAAGATCCAAAAGTAGAGTTTTTTTTTTTTTTTTTTTGGGGGGGGGTGTGAATAAATACAAAAACAAACTATACTCATTATAACATAATGTCCAAACCAAATGTATCTTTCGAAAGTTCAGAATGCCATACATGGGTCGAAAAGAGCAAACAGTGTCCAATTGGGATTGGAAATAGTTTCCACTTGTACCAAAAAAAAAAAAAAAAAAAGAGATACATAAAAAGCTTTTATTCTCTCTTTGGTCATATTCTGCTTGTTCTGAAACCAATAACATAATTTTCATGTCATTTGATCAACTTGACCAGCTGCCCTAGGCTTTTGTCGCCAATTCGATATCATTATAGACTGAAGCACCATACCTAGAATTCTCAAGCTTGTCACCTTGACCCCAAATAGCATAAGCTTCTTCCCCATGAGCAGCCTCATCTCCAATCTCCATATCTTCATTAGACATCCTCAAAGGCACAATGAGTTGCACAAAGAGACATATCAAGCTTGTTGTTATAACATTGAGCACAATCACAAACAAGATCCCAAGAAGTTGAACCCCCATTTGACGGAATCCAAGATGGGTTTTTCCCTCCCCAAAACTATAGAATAAACCAATGATTTTGCTCGAATCTGTATAGAACAACCCGTTTAAACTTGGTTTAGCAAAGAGGCCGGTGAGGATTCCTCCAAGGCTTCCCGCGACAGCGTGGGTGTGGAAGACGGCCATTGTGTCGTCGACTTTTTGAAGGAGCTCAGATTTCTTGTGGACAACCATCATGGTGAACCAGGGGATGGAACCTGAGAATATCCCCATCAGTATGGCAGCCCATCCTTGTACAAGACCTAAATCAAGGCACAATGTGACACTTTATCATGTTAGATGTACATATATATAGGGTATTAGTATTTTTGTTTATGGCACCCAAACACTGCCTAACATCCAAGGTACCCTAATTTTTGGAAAGCCTAATGTCATGGATCTCTATCCTACATCGGATAGGCACTAGGGGAATCTTAGGCATATAAGTGGGGAGGGTAACTCCACCTAATGGGCTACCCTTTTGGGTTGGAGACCCGACCCGTGACAAGTGGTATCAGAGCCAACCCGGTCCTTTATCCGATATCACGCCAAGCGCCTGGGCCCACGGGGTATCGAAGGCATATGTGACTCGCGAGGGGTATGGGGTGCGGACAGGTAGGCAAGGTGGGCCCAACCACGACGAGGGCGTCGTGCGGGTTGGGTGGGGGAGAATGTCATGAATCTCTATCGCACATCGGATAGGCACTGGGGGAATCTTGGGCATATAAGTGGGGAAGGCAACTCCACCTAATGGGCTAGCCTTCTGGGTTAGAGACCTGACCCGTGACACTAAGCAAGAATAGCCATATAAGCATCGGAACTCAACACACCGACCTTTTTAATCTTGGAAAATTCACTTATTTCATATGTGTTGCAGAACAAATAGAATTATCAAATTTTTGCTAACAAAATTGTTACATAATTAGTATAATATCACTATTAAACTATTTAACACAATTGGAGAATTGTAGGTTTGTGGAATTACCAGCTGCTGGGGTGATGCAGACTAAACCAGTGATCATGCCTTGTACTGCACCAATAACAGATGCTTTCCCGAAAAATGTGACATCAAGCACAAGCCATGTCAGCAAGCTGGTGGCGGCGCACACGTGCGTGTTCAAGACAGCCAAGGAAGCATCGACATTCACTACATATGGGTCTCCTCCATTGAACCCAGTCCAACCCATCCAGAGCAGTCCTGCCCCGGCTAACATGAGAAGAATGTTGTTTGGAGGGAATCTTTCTCTGTCCTTAGTTAGACGTGGACCAACCTGTAATTTAAGCATGGAGGGAGTATCAAGGGATTTTGAAATTGAGTGATAGGGAGCAGCTGAATGGGCATCACTGTGACAACGGCAATCCACTTGATGGATGAAGCAAAAAAGGTCTAATAGGTCCTAATTTAATTAGGTTTCGTTTGTAAGTGTTTTAGATCATGTCCTGGTTTGGTAACTTGAAGCATATGGCCAGGTTTGGCCATGTTCTCAGAAAACAAGTTTCTGTTCAGAGAGTTACCCTCTATTTGGTTTGTGGATTCGACCATGGAAAAAAATGGAAAGTGAAAAAAAATATGGAGAAAAGAAAATGAAAGGAGAAGATGAAATCATATCAAACTAAAATTATTTCAATTATTCTTCTTTTTTCTAATTTTCCATTGCAACCAAATAAGAAAAAGTAAAATTCTCCATATTTTATTTTTTTTCCTTGATAAAATCCTGCAAAACTAAATAGAGCCTTACAGAAAACTAATTTGAAGCATCCTATGAAAAACCATCTTCTGATGAATTTCTATTAATTGTTTTCTGAACATGGTCAAGAAGGCTCTGTGATTTCTAAAATAAGCATGTCCCTCCAACAATTTCAAGAGTGGTTAAAACTTAAAAGGTTGAAATCAAAAGTGTTTTGTTGCCAAAACTGATTCGTCTTGAAATGTTTCGATAGCAAATTATTCCAAACTTGTAAGACTTTGTTGCCAATACCGATTCATCTCGGTATGTATTCCACCAAAATTTTCAAAAAATGGTTACCTACTGGGCTAGAGGGGGAAATAAATATTAAGAGAAAAAAAGTTTTTCCATACCCAAAATGCCGCCGTGAAACCAGCCACTCCAGAAGACAAATGGATCACATACCCACCGGAATAATCCATTATTCCCATCTTGGCGAGATACCCATTTGGAGACCATATACTGTAGGCTCCGAAGGTATACGAAAAAGTTAGCCACAGAGGCACGAACAACATCCACGCATAAAAATTCATCCTCCCTAAAACAGCTCCGGCAATCAAAATCAAAGTAATCGCCGCGAAAACAAACTGGAAGAAAACCATCGTTGCGTTTGGAAACATTCCAGCAAAACCCTGTCGGAGGAGAAAATCTTGTCCCAACGCTACATTGGGCTTTCCCCAAAAGGGAACAAGCTGATCCCCAAAAGACAGTCGGTATCCCCAACAAACCCAGCAAAGCAGAACACAAGCGAAGGCGTAGAGTGCCATGAAAGCCGAATTCACCGCCCATTTCTTCTTCACTGCGCCGCCGTATAGGATTATGAGGCCAGGGACACTCTGTAGACCGACGAGTGTGGCAGCGGTGAGCTGCCATGCATTATCAGCTTTGTTCATCCAGTCGGGACTACCCGCTTTAGGTAATAAGTTAGGAGGCAGAGCAAAGGTGCAATTACTCATTTTTCTTCTAATCTCTGAAAAAAATGGATCAGTGAGAGAAGTGGGGTGCTTTGATTTGCAGGTTTAATGGTGGATTTAATACCATTTTGGTGGGCTTATAACTTTGAGGTTGATGGGTTGTTCTCAGTTTCTCACGATATGCTGTCACATTGATACTTCGATACTATCTTGCTTTGTCAATGCTTGAATTGAATTTGCTGTTTACATTGAAAATTTATGTTTTCCCCTTGTCTTTGGTCACTTGGGTGCTGGATTTTTGAATTTTGGCGGGTATTCCAACCATACCAACGGTATTTTCTAGGATTGATAGATCCTTCTTGGGTTTGACAGCTGGGTTGCTGTAACATGGTCTCCTCTTACTGGGCTGTAATGGTCAGGCTCTGTGGCTAATCAGAGGGTGCCAAATCATATTGTAATGTAAGTTCAAAGATAGTGAGGGCCATTATAGTGACTCAGGTTTAGATTTTTAATTTTGGGTTGATATGAATAAAAATATAAATAAATAAAACACATGGACATGCTGGAATCCTTCTGGGGAATACTAGAATGCTGAAATTCGCATATTGCTGCGAGGTTTTTCTGCAGCAATATGTCTGGTTGTAGTAACCAATTTAAGACGAATTCTATGATATCCATATTATCTCATCTTAATTGATCATATTTTGTGATAAATGGTCACATTTGTGGTAATCTTCAGTCATATTTGTGATAATAACGGGTTATCATAAACGTGATCACTTATTATTTGGATACAGTATCTGTAAAGTATCATAGAATTTCCCCTCATTTAAACTTAAAATGTGTCCGCAATGATTTTTTTTTATTTGGACCAAATTTTTTTAGTTACACTCCTTTACATCACAACCACATGGTTAGTTATTTAAGTTATTTTATTAAAATGCCTATTATTTAAGGTTGCATCATATTTAAGTTGGAAATCTCTTTTAATAAAATCAATATATGTTGTTTGATTCAATGAGGTGAGTTTCATCATTTCAAACAAAATTGAAAGTTTTGAGAGGCCATTTATACAATTTTGTGAAAAATTTGAATCCTATCATGCCAAGCATATAAAAAAATCTAACATTTAATTCAGGAGCCATGGTCTACATCCATCCCAACACAGCTTCACCCCTTAATCACAAGTTAATAAAAAACATAGTAGAAAAACATATGTATGTGTCGTAATAAAAGAACTTATGCCAAATGTGTCAAAGATTAGCTCAAGCATAATGGAGGATCCAAATAGCATAGGCTCAAGAACAATAAGCAATAGAACCATATTAGGAGAATCTAACCTGAAACCTTAAGTTATTGAGGTGAAGGGTTCAAACATATATATAAAACTAGATCAATTATAATATTTAGGCAATGTGGAATGTGAGATTTCATGACACATGTAATATTTATGTGTGTCTTAGTCTAAGAAGCACAGACACGCCTAAGAAAGTGCTATGGTTGTGCCCGACACGTGTCGGACACTTCCTGTACGTGTCTATTAAATAAATAAATAAAAAGATTAATTTCGGACATGGCATGGACACGGCGGGGTAAAAAATAGAAATTTAAATTGTTTTAAAAGGGGTAATTTTAGTTATTATAAACAATTGATGGGTGCTTTTTCAAAAGCTAAAAAATTCTTTATTATAAACAATTTTAGGAACATGGCATTTTTACCTTAAAGAATAATGGTTTTGTATCATGCATGCCTTTTATGACTGGGGCATAATTTTTTTTTTAAATTTAAAAATTGCATAAATAATTATATATATATATATATATATATATATATATATATATATATATATATATATTATTATTTATTTATTTATTGCCGTATCCTTACCGTGTTGTGTCTTGATATTTTTAGAAATTGTTGTGTTGGAGTGTTTGTGTCGTGTCGCAATTGTGTCGCGTGTCCGTATCCGTGCTTCATAGGTTTTAGTGCTCGATCTAAGCATTAATCCTTTACTGCCAGTATAATGGATCCTTCAAGTTAGGCCTTTTTTTTTTTTTTTTTTTTTTTGGTATAAGAGAAAATGTCAACACAAATGAAATTCGTGGATTGGATCTACCAATAGCATTTTCCCAAAGAATACCTAAAATTTCTTTTAGAAAATTAAAATTTCAATTCTGATTACATTTAATTATGTAATTGGATTAAAATTAATTAAACTAAATCTAAATTAGCGATGTGGTATAAACTTGGCCAACCAGTGAAAATAATGATTTGAGGTGTCTGGTGCTAGGTTTAAATTTACACCATGTTTGGATAAGGAATTTTTATGTGAAATTTGTCTTTGAGATGGAATTTGTAAAATTTTTATAGGGATTTTGTCCATCTCATCTTTATAAAAATTTTACAAATTCCATCTCAAAGACAAATTCCACCTAAAAATTCCTTATCCAAACATAGCATTAGTGAATTAAAGAAATTCAAACTAAGGGAAGAAAAAATATTAATTGCCCTTGAATTCAGAGTCTAAAGACAATGCTCCTCACTTTTCTCCTTTTTATAAATTGAATATTGGGAAATCAGGAGAGCAATCCTAGCCTTTTCCTATTCATAATTCGATCTTTTTCATTTAGTAAAAAAAATGCGTGCATATACACACTATAAATTCTCCTCCACATGGAATCTCTGTCTAAAACTAGGTGAACACGATTCCATGGTGTCTAATGTTCATGACTTCATGTTTTAGAACTAATTAAAGCACATCTCATGTCATCTCAACTTGAATTTTGTATTGGTCACCCGTTACCCTGGTATCATTATAAATTAAACATCCTTAAATGACTAAAAGGAAATACTATAAACAGCACCTAGTTATTGTACCTGACATGACATGAGTTGTTTGGCACCTTAAAATTGACCATGACTAAATGAGAATTATCCAGCTTGTCACCCTGAAATTGACTTCAAATATCATAAGTGGAACCCCTACTTGCCGGAATCCTGTATGGTGTTTTCCACTTACGAAACTATAGAATAATACAGCACCATAGAAGATAGAACAACTTAATTGTTTAAATTTGGTTTAGCAAAGAGGCCGATGAGGATTCCTCCAAGGCTTCCGGCGATGGCATGGGTGTGGAAAACAGCGATTGTTTGAAGCAGCTCAACTTTCTCGTGGGCAAATTAACATCATGGTGAACCAAGGGATGGAGCCTGAGCACAGCCCCATAATTATGACAGTCCATCCATAAATCAAAGTAAAATGTGTTTGTCACGACCCAAATTAATTAAGCCGTGATCAATATTAATAAATCCAGTTTAATTAAGAAAATCATTTAGAAAGCACGTGAATGGCACGTGTTAGAAAACTGGTAATTTCAATAAAAATTTTAGCATGACCCATTCGTAAATGGAATATACCGTAACAAAATCCTGTATAAAATAGTTATAAAGTTCCTATCATCCATCATTGGTATCATCACATGCTAAATAAACTATATAAAGAGACCTACGAAATTAAAATATTGCAAACCATGAGTTATTACGTGTCTAACACTCATTGGCCGATTACAAAGTGTTTAGTTAATACATATCCATAATATTAAAATTTTTCCCATTAAAGCATAACACCTCAAGGCGAGGTCTCCCCAGCTATGAAATCATCTGAAAAGGGTTTACAAAACATAGGAGTGAGCATAAAACTCAGTAGATATAATTTTCATATAGAAATAACCAAAGCATGATAATATAACCAATTAAAACCATGCTTAAAATAATTAAAACCCATGCAATGTCATGAATGATATGCGACTCGTGTCCATTTAACATAATCTATAATTACCGACCACTCTCGTAGGAGTTTTCGCGCGGAAACGGAGGATTTAAACCCACTTCCAAGAGGACAACACAAGGGTTCCTACCTGGAATCGGAAAGTACCCAGGACCAAAGGAATGGAAAACACCGTTAAGTCCCTTGACCGCTAGTAGTCCAAATCCAATAACCCTTTAATATACTTTTACCAAGTAATTAATTAAGTCTTTTTCATGCATTTTATGCCAATGAATGCCATGAAAAGCTTAAAAACCCATACACGTGTCAGTTATTTCAGAAATCAATAATATATAATTATTTCATAATTATATAATATGTGGGAGCTATGTAAAACATATAAAATGTAGACCAACAAGAATTTACATAGCATATACATCCAAGATAAACCAAAATATAACAAGTATCTCAACCCATATACTCCCAAATGTAATATTCCTAAATATAGGGTTATGTAAACTAGACCCCTCAGTACATGTATTACAAAATATACATGATAATACACCCAAAAATCACGTAAACTCATAAATAACACCAATATACATTGTCATTCAATATATATGGGCTTATATCTTAACCCATTATCATCCCTACGGTTAAAACCCATGAAAATTACACCTACCTCAAATATGTTGCACCAAACGTAAGAAAATGTGTTGGGAGGGTCAAATCCAATCTTAGAATGCAAGAATAAGCTCTAAATTCCACAGATCAGGCTTGAATCCTAACCAAGCACGTGTGTAGATCTTCAAATTCAGCCCCTAGAACGTGAGTCCAAGCGTTGAAATGAGGTGAGAGAGTCAAAACCCATGCATGCAAGAGAAAAATGTGATTTTCTCTCTCCAAACAAGTCCTTTCTCTCTCCTCTCTCTCTTCTCTCTCTCTCCTGCTCTCTCTCTTTTTCTAACACTCAAAATGCTGAAAAATAGGAATTAAAGTCATGGTATGAGGGTTTTAAAAGGGGTGAGGGGCACATGCGTCTTTTGACGCATTTAAAAAAAAATTTCCAGATTCTGCGATGCACAATCGATTGTGGATTGAGAGCACGATCGATCGTGAGTTGAGGGCACGATCGATAGTGGGTTGAGGGCACAATCGATCGTGGTTAATAGAAGCTAAATAACGTTTCTGAGACACCTACAATCGATCGTCCTCAAGGCACGATTGATCGTCCCTTGCTGAAAATGCCCAATAACTCAGGCAAATGTGTATAAACTCTCACAGTACACACCACTGCCTTATTTTCATTAAAAACATTTAAGTAAAAGGAAGAATAAAAGTTATTTAATGAAAATAAGCAAATAACCCCCCATTTGAATTAAAATAAAATAAAATAAAATCAAATTCCAAGTATATCAAAATCTCATTTTTAAGTTTTAGTACAAAATCCGACTCCCGACAGATTTTTTAAAAACAAACGTACGAGGAACCCAATCGAATTGTGGTAATAAAATCCCATAAAATCACAGATGTCTTATAATATTATAAACTTCTATTACCGCCAAAAATTATCTTTAAAAACGAAGTTTTATGAAAATTCATTTTTTTCCAACACTTAACCAAATTTTAACAGTCTAAAAGTATGAAATCGTAAACACAACAATATCACACACATGCAATACCCACGCGTGACAATACCCGACAAATCAACTAAAGTACATGCAAATTATGCATTAAAGGTGAGATTATCTTAATTAAATAACACGGGTATTACAGTGTTAAGCCCTTTGTCCAACCCATCCATATCAGTTCTGCCCCAGCTAACATAACAAAGAATGTAGTTTGGAGGCGATCTGTCTCTACCCCTAGTTAGGACAACCTATAATTTTGTTATCCGATCCAAAAACTTATATTTCGATCTATTTAATAAAAATCTCACATTTATGAATAGGACAGTACTAACATGAAAGCAATGACACTCAAATCATGATCGCACATGGGTTTTAATCCTCTTAAAAGAAAGTTAATCCATAGTTTATTATTTTTTGTTCCTCATGGATAAAACATTTTTTAATCTCAAATCAACTTAATTTTTTGCATACATGTTTTATATGGGTAGACAATTTAATTCAAAGACGAGTTTTGTAAAATATGACCTTAGTTGGCTTTTCACTATCCTTGTAAGCTGCCTTGGGATGTTTCTATAAACCCCAAGTCTAGACAGTTTTTATTGTTTCCGCTTATCATTTTTGTCTTTTCTTCTTTCCTTGAATAATATATATAATGGAGATACTTGCTGTGGAAAAAAAAATTAAATATAAAAATAAATAAATATAAAAATAAATAAATAAATATATATATATATATACGAAGATGTTCTGGTTAGCTTCAGCTTACATACTGGTATGTAAGCTGAAAGCAATCCAACCGTTCCTGCCAAGTCAGCTGAAGTGAACGGTGAAGATTATGTTTGGAGGTAAGCACTGTTTATCCATGACTTTTTGACCCGAAGTACATCTGCAGCTAAGTCCCATCACCTCAGCCTTTCTCGAACAGTGAGAAGCAATTCGAAATTGGCGGAAAAACACCAGCCCAGCCCTTTCCCTTCTTCTCTTCTCCTGTTCCCTCTTCTCTTCTCCTGTTCTCCAAACCCTCACGCCCCGGCAGCTAGGAAGCTCACCTTCTCCCTCCGTCTTCTTTACCCGTGAGTTATCAAGGAGAGAAAGACGAAGTTGCTGAAGAGCCTCGCCTCACCGCCGGCGTCTCCCTCTCCATGAAGGAGGTAAGCATCCCCTGTTGCGTTTTTTTTTTTGTTTTCCTCTTGTCTTCTCTGAACTAAAAATATTCCTCCCCATCGCAGCTGAAGACCTCCCCATCGCAGCTGAACTCACCGCCGTTCATTCCCCACGAACCTCACCCACCGCCGGCACAAGTAAGCATTCCCCTGTTTCCGTTTTAATTTTTTTTTTTTTTCCTCTTCTCTTCTCTAAACTAACAAATTCCCTCCCCATCGCAACTGAACTCACCGCCGTTCACTCCCCACGAACCTCACCCACCGTCGGCACAGGTAAGCTTTCCCCTGTTTCCGTTTTAATTTATTTTTTTTTTTTCCTCTTCTCTTCTCTAAACTAAAAAAATCCCTCCCCATCGCAGCTGAAGACCCTCCCCATCGCAGCTGAAGACCCTCCTCCTCACCGCCGTTCACTCTCCACGAACCTCACCCACCGCCGGCACAGGTAAGCATTCCCCTATTTCGATATTTATTTATTATTTTTTTTCCACTTCTCTTCTCTAAACTAAAAAAATTCCTCCCCATCGCAGCTGAAGACCCTCCTCACCACCGTTCACTCTCCACGAAGCTCACCCATCACCTGGCACAGGTAAGAATGCCCCTGTTTCGATTTTTTTTTTCCCCTTCTTTCCCTTGTTTCGGACTGCTGGATTGAAGTTGTTTTGTATGGCATTGGAGTTGAATGAATGAATTCAAAATTTTTCTCACTTACTGTGTTTTTTCCCTTATGATACCTATCAAATTGCTATGTCCCTTGTTGGACTTCCTCTCTAATTTGCACTCATTCTTTTGATTAATACAATTGTCTATTGAAAAAAAGATCAACATTACTTCAACCTTGAAAAATTTTAGGACTAGTAAAAACATTACTTGACAACATTTTACTTGAAAATATTTTAGGGTGTCAATCCCATCTGAACCATCTGACATGATAAAACATTACTTGAAAAATTTTTATTTGTGGTTACTTTTTTGCAGGACTTTCATTGTTAGCACATAGGGTGTATTAATGGCATTTGAAGGAAGCTCATGTAGTACAGCACCAGACTTGCGAAAATATTGTGTTTGTAGTCGCCGAATGCCATGTGAAATCAAGATTGCTTATAGTAAGATTGACAACTTCGGTAAACACTACTATGCATCGTCATGCAATGTGAGAAACTAATTATTGTTACTCATATTATGATTTTCCAATATTATTTTAGTGTGGAACTAATTATTGTTACTCATTATTGCTTCCACGATCAGGTTGGGAGATGCAATGGATTTGTGCAGTGGGTTCGTGATTGGGAAGATGAATTCCAAAGACGACGACGTGACAGACAAGGTTCGAGTGGTGGGAAGGGAAGATATGAAAGCATTGATAGCCAACCATTGTCCGAAAGAAATGACAACCAGATTAGAAATGATACCCAGATTCGAGGAATCCGCGAAGAAATAATAATGTTGAAGCGTTTGATAATCTTGCTAGTAATCATTGTAATATTAATGTGGATGTTTAGAAAGTAATTTTTTAATTTCTATGTGTATGAAGAAGTGGTTTATTGAAATAATAGGTTTTTTGATGTTAAGTATGATGAATTTATTGAAGTAACAGGTTTATAGTGGTTAAATAAAAAAAAGAAGGAAACAAACAATCAGATATGCCTCCTAAACCACCAACTAGACAGCATAAAGGCAAACGCAAAACACCAATTGAACGGGAAAAAGCACCTAGTGATGATGTTGGATGGTGCTATGCAGCTTCTTGTGGAGCAGTTTAGGCATAAACTCCAATGCCTACTTTGTGGAAAAATAATCATAGGTGGGATCACAAGATTGCAGCAACATCTTGCTCATGAAAGAGGTCATGTTGAACCATGTCAGGCAGCCATGGGTGATGTTAGAAGGGAAATGCAAGCAGTCCTACAAGCGGCTCAAGAAAAAAAAGCTTGACAAACGACAGAGAGAACAGGAATTTAGACAACGATTGAATCCAGGGGGTGAGCTTCTGATTCTGATAATGAGGACGACAATGAGGACTGCCGTCAATATTGGAGCCATTTAGTTGTTTGCTTTTTTCATTTTTTTTTGAGTGATTATTGCAACCCTCAATATTATTTGCACATCCCATTTATTTTAATTTTTTTATATTTTATAAAAATATAAAATGTTTTTATAAAAACTAGTTATGAGTTTTAATAGGAATAGATTTATAAAAAAAAAAGATAAAAAAAGGGAAGAAGAAAAAGTATTCATGTTAATCTATTGTATTCTTCATAGCATAGCATTTAGTTGATAGTCCGGAATAACCCTCATTTAGAGGGGAAAAAGTCATTAAAAAAAAAACAAAAAAATAACCAGCAATATGGGACTGTCATTTAGATTGGGACAAACATTTCGGTTGAGAGACGGAAGAAACATACTGAAAAATACATTAGCATGCTATAACAGTCCACTTCCTACATAGTAAATGGGACTGTCAATTGGCTACTCTGAGCTTCTTCTCCATCGAGAGAAGCTCTGCAAAGCCGGTAAAAGCTTCTCTATTAGTACCTGTATTCAACAAGTTCCACAAACTTGCCAGTCTCCAAATTACCCTGGACACCAGCTTGTCAAGCAGCTTCTCCCCAATTTGCACAAGATTTTGCAGATTCTTTGCTGTTGCAATATCAACTGATGATTCATCACCGGTCAGCGTATCATTATGTATATCCACCACAAGAAAAATCTTATAACATCACATGCATGGTCCAAAATATATATGTCGGAATCAAGAGGTTACAAAGATTATAATTTGGTCTTTGCATGGTACCTGAATACAGGGGTAATTTTTCTCGCTGTGGAAGGCTTTGAAGACAGTGGTGACATGATAATCAACCAAATCCGAACTTGCATCCTGGAAAATGTCGGTCAATGGTGTGGCGCCATTATTAAATACCCAATCAAGCAAACCCCATTTGGAGGCTGTGGCTGCATTGTATCTCCCTTTATCTTTGGCAGTGCCAGTGCCTAGTGATAGCACTAGCATCTTCTGGCCATTCATCGGTGTTGTATCAATGAATTCCATAGCCATCTCTCCATAGCCATCTCTCCAAGGGTGTCAATAAACAAACAAAGGATCAATACACACTTAAATAAACTAACCTTAACTCAACAAAGAACACTACACAAAGGCTAAAATTCAGAGCAAGCACAAACAAAGAACCCCAAGCACTAGGATACAACGCGTAGCACTAAAAAACAAAGAGCTCCACACAAAGATACAAAGAATTCCACACCCGAGGGAACATCCAAACTCTAAAAAAAAACGCAGAAAACCCACCCAAACAGACTGCGAGGGATGGATGAAATCATCTAATACACTCATCCTTAAAATTGATTGTAAATTACATGTTATCTTAGTTTTAAACAAAGTAACTTCAAAGTAACTTCAAAATGTTATTTGAAGGACTATAATTTAAATATAAATTAAGAACAACAGACCATACATACTAGAGTAGGATCCATCCAGGGTCAGCTCAGCAGAAGATGAATAAAAAAAAAACCAGCTACTACCACAGTATTGAAGAATAGATGGAATCAAGCTAAAGTATTACTAGCTTTAAACTAGACCAACTATTTTAGCAATGAAACTCACCAGATAGTCCTCTGTGTCATCAATATACTCCCTAACCGACAATATCTTGTTACGAGTCCCGTCCAGCTGCATGAAATAAGCCTCAAGCAACATCTCCAGAGCTTCCACATCGTTATCATCCAAAAAGTTACTAGTGATTAAACTTGCACTCCTGTTCGAACTATGTCGAGGAAGATGATGTTGCAGGAACAATGTTATCATCCATCGTTATTATCCATCGTTATCTTGTTGCAGGAACAATGCTATTTGAAGCTGCAGCTCCCAACAAAGCCTCAGATTGCTCAAAAATGCAATGCGTTTTCTGCAACCATTTGACATGACTCAAATGTGTGATTCATCATTGTGATATCCATTGTCATAAGAGATAAATATATAGGAAACATAGCTATACTGATGAATTTGATTAATTGTTCCATCACCTATCTACAATATATACATTCATGAGGTTCTCTCATCCAATATTAATTGTTCCATCACCTATTGGTGAACCCTACAAAAACAAAAACAAAATAAAAAATAAAAAATTTGTTAAATAAAGAATTACAAAAATTTAAATAAAGAAAGTATGTAGTAAATATAAACCTGATTAAATATCATTCACTTACCAGTAGAAGAAACCACATCATCATTGGATATAGGACCAAGGCTATGTGAATTTCCAATATTAGTACTAGGAGCAGGTCTACATGATAATCCAAAAATCAGATACTCAACTATTGGCAATTATTAAAGTATGGACAATAAGTGTTTTAAGAGACAGTAATAAGTAAACTTACATGTTTATTAGGGCTGGGCAATTCTTCTTGTCATGAGATTGTCCCCATTTATTACATCCATTACATCTTCTCAAATTTTGCTCCCTAGCCTTTTCTTTTCCTCTTTTTAGCCTTTTCCCACATCCCTTCGCTCTAACTTGATTTGGCTCTAGCAACACAGGAGTAGAACTAATTGAGGGGCAATTGCTATGAACTCCCAAATTGTTGCTACATTCTCCAATAGAGCGTGATTTGATCTTCTTTTCAAATGTCAACAAATCTTCTTTCAACATTTCGGTTTCCTCTACACTTAAAACAGCTACATCAACTACCCTTGCAAAAATTCCATATAAATCATTACGGCGAACCAACAAGCCCCTATCACCTGCATCCTCCAAGTTCACCCCACTGCCCTCCATTAAATTTTGACACTTTTGCACCCTTTGTCAACCTCTTCAATATATATTTACCTGACAAATCATGGTATTGTTTTTTACAAAAAAAATAGTGCAACAAGTGTCTGCAGGGAATTCCTTCCCACTCAAAATTCTTACAACTGTAACTTGAAACATCAGCCACCTTATCTTCCACAATCAATTGGACCCTGTCTGGTATCCGTTTTTCACCATTTTCATTTTGCCTTTTGCTATCATCAGGCACACGCCTTTCAACCTGATAGATGGTATGGAACTCATCATCCACCTTAACAACACCCCCATACTTCATAGATTCCCATAACTCTTTTTGAAATTTATGAAACATGGCACGTGTATAAATTTCAGACATTTGCTTCTCAAATGGAACTGGAGTCTTCAGCATGGGTTTCTCTTGATGGTCAACATGGTCGGCCTGCAACTTGCCATACCTTTGCCGTTCAAGCGCCCTATTGAACCTTGTCACAAAGTCCATCAAAGAATTCCTTTTGTCCACATACTTCTTTATAAATGAATGGCTACCCTCTGCTCTTTGACTAGATGACATTCTAGCAGAGAAAATATAGTCTAACAAAAGCTGGAACCCACCTATCCCGCTTGTTAAACATCGTCTGCAACCACCCATTATCATGTAACTCACTTTTTTCAATTAGAGCACCCTATATGCACTCAAACTCCTCTGGTCCCTCTGAATCTCAAATACATGTATAAAAGTCATCGTAATATTAGTTACAAATGCGAGCACCAAGATTCTCAGAAAACTTGTTCAAGATGTGCCAAATGCAATACCTATGGTATGTATTTGGGAGTACATATTTAATCGCCATCTCCATGGCCGGATCTTGATCAGTAATGATCATCTTAGGTGGCTCGCCTGGCATAGCTTTCATCCATTCCTCAAACAACCAAATAAAAGATTCGTGGTTCTCATCACACAAAAACCCACAACCAAACGTTATTGTTTGCCCATGATGGTTCACCCCCAATAGTAGTGCGAAAATCATGTCATACCTATTTGTTTGGTATGTGGTGTCAAATACCACAACATCCCCAAAATGTTTGTAGGCCTCTCTACTTGTTGCATCAGCCCAAAAGATATGAGAAATCCGATTCTCATCATTTGTCTCAATGGTGTATATAAAATTCGGATTTCTCTCTTTTTAAGCAAGAAAATGCTCATTCAGCATGTCTCCATCATGTCCATCATTCGCTTTTCTTACATCTCTTCTAGCATTTCTAATATCCCATTCAGTGCATCCAACATTTTGTAAACCACCCGCCTGCATCTCCAAAACACTCATCAGTTGGGCTGGAGGGATATTTGCATTACTGAAAGTTTGTGCCAATGCTCTTTGGGCAGATGAGACATGCCGATGAGATGGCAAAAGCTGAACTTTGCCAGGGGATGAAAAAGTGTGATTGTGCACCTCCTCAAATATAGACACTTTAAATTTAGCATCCGACTTTACAACGGCGAGCCTCGCATTGCAACTCTCTCGTTTCAACCCTCTTCTCCTCTTTGGTTGTTTACTATCTGGCTTTGGTTCTCGCTCTATTTTCTCACCTTCTTTTGAACAAGTATACACCTTCCTAATTACTTCATTCTCCCGATTCTTGTTACTATTCCCCATTCGAACACTAAATCCTGCTTGTCTTGCATAATTATTGTAAAAGGCATAAGTATCATCCAAAGAGTCAAACTCTTGTCCCACAAAAGGTTTGTGTCCTTGCATTACAGTGGGAACACAACACATTTCCGAATTGATTGAGGAGGAGTCCTGGTGTTGTGGTGGTTGTGAGTCATCATCTAATTCAATATCAACATCCTCCATTGATCTGTATGAACAAAGAATCTTAATACTGTTTAACAAAAAAAAAAACATAAACAAATAAACATAAACGATACTCCAATGAACCAAAAAGTAAACAACAAAAAATTGTGGGTGCATAACCCAATCACAATTAAAGTGCACCCTTAAATAGTATATCATGCAGCCTTAGAGCCTATGATTTGGTAAAGTATTCCACTAGATTGACACCCTATGTGCTAACAATGAAAGTCATGCAGAAAAGAAACTACAAATAAAATTTTTTCAAGTAATGTTTTATCATGTCAGATGGTTCAAATGGGATTGACAGCCTAAAATTTTTTTAAGTAAAATGTTGTCAAGTGGTTGAAGTAATGTTGATCTTTTTTTCAATAGACAATTGTATTAATCAAAAGAATGAGTGCAAATTGGACAAGAAGTCCAACAAGGGATGCAGCAATTTGATAGGTATGATAAGGGAAAAAACACAGTGCGTGAGAAATATTTTTAACTCATTCATTCAACTCTAATGGCATAAAAAACAACTTCAATCCAGCAGTCCGAAACAGGGGAAAGAAGAGGGAAAAAAGAAAAAAAAAATCCAAACAGGGGAATTCTTACCTGTGCCAGCAGTGGGTGAGCTTCGTGGAGAGTGAACGGCGGTGAGTTCAGCTGCGATGGGGAGGGATTTTTTTAGTTTCGAGAAGAGAAGAGGAAAAAAAAAAATAAATTAAAACGGAAATAGGGGAAAGCTTACCTGTGCCGGCGATGGGTGAGGTTCGTGGGGAGTGAACGGCGGTGAGTTCAGCTGCGATGGGGAGGGATTTTTTTAGTTTAGAGAAGAGAAGAGGAAAAAAAATAAAATAAAATAAAACGGAAAACAGGGGAATGCTTACCTGTGCCGGCGGTGGGTGAGGTTCGTGGGGAGTGAACGGTGGTGAGTTCAGCTGCGATGGGGAGGAATATTTTTAGTTCAGAGAAGACAAGAGGAAAACAAAAAAAAAAAAAAATGCAACAGGGGATGCTTACCTCCTTCGTGGAGAGGGAGACGCCGGCGGTGAGGCGAGGCTCTTCAGCAGCTTCGTCTTTCTCTCCTTGATAACTCACGGGTAAAGAAGACGGAGGGAGAAGGTGAGCTTCCTAGTTGCCGGGGCGTGAGGGTTTGGAGAAAAGGAGAAGAGAAGAGGGAACAAGAGAAGAGAAGAGGGGAAAGGGCTGGGCTGGTGTTTTTCCGCCAATTTCGAATTGCTTCTCACTGTTCGAGAAAGGCTGAGGTGATGGGACTCAACTGCAGATGTACTTCGGGTCAAAAAGTCATGGATGAACAGTGCTTACCTCCAAACATAATCTTCACCGTTCGCTTCAGCTGACTTGGCAGGAACGGTTGGATTGCTTTCAGCTTACATACCAGTATGTAAGCTGAAGCTAACCGGAACATCTTCGTATATATATATATATATTAATCCTAAATGGAACTATAAAAACTTGTATCAAAACTCATGTCTCCTTATCCCTAGCCGTATATTGTAGTATGTAATATATAAAATTGAGATTTTCAAGTCTGGGATCCCAAATATGAAGCTAAGTAGGGGGTTGTAACCTTTAACCCACCAATTCATGGGCTACAATGCCTTAATGCATTTGTTGATGCAAGTTATATTAATATGTTCTTATAAAACCACCCCACCATGTCAAGAGTAGTCAAAAGGACCCACTTCAAATTATGGTTGTTAAAGAGTCCGGCTATCATAAGGTTCTATCA
Source organism: Liquidambar formosana (assembly GCA_039720395.1). NCBI lineage: Eukaryota > Viridiplantae > Streptophyta > Magnoliopsida > Saxifragales > Altingiaceae > Liquidambar > Liquidambar formosana. The sequence goes on from CM077831.1 coordinate 25,094,524, forward strand.
TTAATGCAACGAACATTAGGACACATAACACATATTTAGAATATGGTACACATATTTAGAATATGGTTCCCTTATGCTTTTGTAAATACTCTGGAGTGCGCTTGAGTGTCCATCATTATAAAGCATTTTCTATGTTGTGATGGAATTTTGTCATGAAAATTGATTTTTCTTAAAAAAATTTCAGGAGCAAAGTTTTCAAGAAATGGTTACGTAACTAGCTAGGAAGATTATGAGGACAAGTTTTTTCCCATACCCAATATGCCGTTGTGAAACCGGCAACTCCACTAGACAAATGGATCACATATCCGCCGGAATAATCAATGGGTCCATTCATGGCGAGAAACCCATTAAGACCCCGTACACTAAACCGTCTAAACGCATATGAAAAGGTTTAGCCACAGAGCTAGGCAGAAACAACATCCATGCATAAAATTCATCCGGCCTAGCTAAAACAGCTCCGGCGATCAAAACCAAAGCAATCGCCGTCGAAAACAAATTGGAAGAAAACCATTGTTGCATTTGGAAGCAATCCAAGAAACGATTAAGCTTTTTGGAGGAGAAAATCTTGTTCCAAATTCCAATGCTGTATTGGCCTTTCCCTAGAACGAGATAAGGCCATCCCCAACAAACCCAACGTATAGAAGAACACAAGCGAAAGCGTAGAGTGCCATGAAAGCCGAATTCACCGCCCATTTCTTCTTCACAGAGCCTCCATAGAGGATCATGAGGCCAGGGACACTCTGGAGACCGAAGAGTGTGGCGGCCGTGAGCTGCCATGCATTGTGAGCTTTGTTCATCCAATGGGGAAAATGGTGCAATATATTACTCAGTTTCTTCTAATCTCTCTCCATAAATTGGTCTAGCAGTGCAATGACGTATGGGTGAGAGACTGATTTTGCAGGTTTAATGGAAAATTTAATACCCATTTTGGTGGGCTTGTCACTAAGAGGTTGATATATTTGATGATTCTCATGCTAGGCCGACACTATGATTCCCAGCCAAAAAAATATAAGAAATAAAAAATAAAAAATCTGAATCTATGTCTCTATGATGATATTCTTTTTGTCATCGTTCGTCTCGGGTCACTATTGTCTCACAATGCTGTTGCATTTTTCGAATTTTGGCTGATATGACAACCATTCCGCCGGTAATATCTAGGGTACTTCATGGGTTCGGCAGCTGGACTGCGCGCTGTGACATATATGGTCTCCTCCTCTTGGGCACTAGTGAGGGGCATTTTAGTGGTTCGGATTCCATTTTGTTTTTCTTAGTTGAAGTACAAAAACAATATATATATATATATATAGATAAGACACATGTATAAGGTTGTAATTTGTGCAAAACTTTAAGAGGTGGATCGAGCTATTGGTCATAAGGTCTCTTGCCAAGTAAGAAGTTTTGGGTTTAATTTTTACCACTCTCCCTCAAGGCCATCCTTATAGATTTTTGTCCTGTAATTGCCGGCATGTGGGACAGGGGACTTCATGTGCTTAAGGGATTAGTTAGGTACAAAGAATCTGGAACCTCTTGAAAAAAATAAAGAAAAGATAAAAAGAATAAATTGTTGTGCTGCATTGATTCGGTGGACCATCGGGTGTTGCAACATTCATTTTTTAGAGTAAAATAACTCACATTTTCGTTATGAGTAATTATATTCTCGCCACTAACACATTAGTCAATCGGTAAACATGTCAAGTGAATGAAATTGAAATTGATAACTTTAACATTTTTTTTATATTCGTATATGGTGGTTTGGGCATCACTATTCATCCAATGGATGAAGGGGCATTAACCTTTTCAAAATTAAAGGCTCATTTTTGTAAATCATAATTTTACTATTGACACATAACTGACAAATGTTAACTTTAACTTTTCTATTTTCTTATAAAGCCTTTGAGTTTCTGTGAAGTAAACTTGTGTCTATTACGATCTCTAAATTTTCTTTGGATAAATATCCGTTGTGGTCTTAGTAACCAATGAAGCTAAGCATGTCCCTATCGAAAATTAATGCAACCGCCTTATGATGAGTCTCATTGTTAGGGGTTCACCAATAATATTTAGATTGAGGTTAACTTCTTGAAAAATGAATCTCACAAAATATTAAAAAATTAGAAAAAAAATAATAATAATTCTTCATCGTTTCACCCGCACAAAAAAGGATGTTAGCAATTGGGTCGTGGGTTTACTAATGCAAATTCCACTCTTCAAGCTCATTTGGTGTATGTGGTTTGTGAATTGAGCAATGCTATGTAGTTCAAATTTATTCGTCTAAATGATGTATGTCTGTGTTACATGTAACAAGTATTTTCTGAAGATAAAAAAAAACATTATTTTTTCATTTAATTACAAGAATGACCCTTCTACAGTTTTACATCAGCCCAATATACAAAACCTGTAAATATATGTATGTAACAAATATACAAAACATTTTCCTATTCCTTTTTACGACACAACCTCCAAGGAATTTTTTGCTTCATGCAGAGTGGAAATTATTCTGTGTACGAAGTTCAAACCAATGACCACATGAAACAGAGAAGTACCCATCCGAGCTCCTAGGTACAATGCCCATTGTAATCCACTTTCATATGCAAACGAAGGCCCAAGCCCATTACAACCCATTTTCATGCAACAGACACAAAGGCCATTGTATTGGTTAGGGTTTAACCCTTCCCAATGTTCTCATCGTCTCCTACTCCCCTCTTTCTCTGTGTGTCTAGGGTTTAAGAAATCTTTTGACTGCATTCTCTGCCTCTCTCTCTCTCTCTCTCTCTCTCTCTCCACACATTCACTGAATCTCTCTCTAAATTTGTATATTTCTCTCTATAGATTGGGCGAACGAGGAGGGATCAGAACCATCAATGGCCACAACCAGAGCCACACTTCTCACAATTAACTCCCTCGCAGTACTGTCCAAGGTATGCTCTTCACGCAACTCCATAGATTCAATCAAAATTCTGTCTTTGGTCAAAAACCTTAGTACTGCAGCTGAGAGATCATCAGATTTCCAAAACCCTAACGGGTGTAATGTAGAAAGTTCCTCAGAAAATTGCCAAAACCCTCGTGTGGTCTACACTGAGAACCAAGACCCTATAGAGTATCAGCAGAAACCATATGGGCATAGCTCAGATAGGCTTGACGGAGGAAAATCTGATGAGTGTTATGGAGGAAACTTTGTGGAAGGTCAGCAGAGCTTAAACCCCCATGGAGGTTATAGGGAAATGCCTAGAAGTGAATTTCAGCGTAAACCAGTTGGGACAAAATGGAAATATTGAGGGGTGGTACTGGGAGAAATTCTGGAGAGAACCCGAATGGGTTTTACCCAGAGAGGTCGAGGAGTTTTGAGCAAAGTGCGACTGCAGGGGTTTATGGAGGAAATAGAAATTTACAGAATTCATATGGGTCTTATAATGAGGGATTCAGAGAAAGTCGACAGAACCCAAATGGGGTTTATCGACAGAGTGCTGTCGGTTCTCAGGGAAGGTTTGATGGAATTTATAGAGAAAATGTTGGGCAATTTGAGCAGAGAAGTGATAATTCAGTGGGAAACGTTGGAATGTATCAGCAAAGTGCGAGTGGGTACCAGAAAGAAAATATCGGAGAATATCGGCATAACCTGAATTTGTGTTACAGGGAAAATGTTGGAGGATATCAGCCGATCCCAGAGGTAAATGTTAGTATTAATAATAATGTCGGACACTTGCAGCAAAGCCCGGGTGACTATTACAATAGTGAGGATGGCACATATCGGAATAAAGGAAATGTTAGAGGATATCAGCAGAGTCCGAATGCGTATTATAGGGAAAATGTTGGAGACTATCAGCAGAGGGCAAATGGAAATTTTAATAACAATAATGATGGACAATTTCAGCAGAACCCGAGCGACTATTACCCAGGGAACACTGGACCATATCAGCATAAAGGAAATGTTGGAGAATATCAACAGAGTTCAAATGCTTATTATAGTGAAAATGTTGGAGATTATCAGCGTAGCCTGAATGTAAATGTTAATTATAGTAATAGTGCTGGACAATTTCAGCGGGGCCCAAGTGATTTTTACATGGGAAACACTGGAATGTATCAGCAAAAAGAAAATGTTGGAGGATATCAGCAGAGCCAAATGGAAATGTTTCTGATAACGTTGGTCAATTTCAGCAGAACTCAATTGAACCTCAGAATGGAATGGTGGGTTCTCAAGCATCAAGTAATTTTGATCCTGACAGAGGACTCTGTTGAAACTACTGAAAGTGGCCAATATAAAGGTACTCTTGAGGAGCTTGATGGTTTCTGCAAGGAAGGGAACATGAAGGAAGCTGTGGAAGTTTTGGGTTTGTTAGAGAAGCAGAATATTCCGTGGACCTGAGCCGATATTTGCTGTTGATGCGGGGGTGTGGAGAGGCTAAAGCTTTAGAACAAGCAAAAGCTGTTCATGAGTACATAACCAGAATCAGTGTCCCCTCTCAAAGTCAGCACTTATAACAAGATTTTAGAGATGTATTCACAATGTGGTTCAATGGAAAATGCATTTATGGTGTTTAACAAGATGTTAGACCGCAACTTGACATCTTGGGACACCATGATAACATGGCTTGCCAAAAATGGTCTTGGAGAAGATGCCATTGATTTGTTCACTCGATTCAAGAAAGCAGGGCTGAAACCTGATGCTGAAATGTTCATTGGGGTTTTCTCTGCATGCAGTGTCCTAGGTGATATTGAGGAGGGAATGTTGCACTTGGAGTCGATGAGTAAGGAATATGGCATTGTCCCAACCATGAAGCATTATGTAAGTGTAGTGGACATGCTGGGAAGTTCAGGCTACTTGGATGAAGCTTTGGAGTTAATTGAAAAGATGCCATTGGAGCCAAGTATAGATGTTTGGGAAACCTTGATGAATTTTTGTAGAATTCATGGGAATGTGGAGCTTGGGGATCGTTGTGCTGAGCTTGTTGAGCAGTTAGACCCATCCCGCTTGGCTGAACAATCAAAGGTGGGCCTTATACCAGTGAAAGCTTCAGATATTGAAAAAGAAAAAGAGAAGAAGAAATTGGCAAGTCAAAATCTTTTAGAGGTAAGGAGTAGAGTCCATGAATATCGGGCGGGAGACACATCCCACCCTGAGAATGATAAGATCTATGCACAACTTAGGGGGTTGAAGGCACAGATGAAAGAGGCTGGTTATGTGCCAGAGACTAGATTTGTGCTGCATGATATAGACCAGGAAGGCAAAGAGGAAGCTCTTCTAGCTCACAGTGAGAGACTTGCTGTTGCTTATGGCCTTCTCAGTTCCCCAGCTCGTTCACCTATTAGGGTAATTAAGAATCTTCGTGTTTGTGGTGATTGCCATAATGCACTGAAGATCATTTCGAAGATTGTTGGCAGGGAATTTATTATACGAGATGCTAAGAGGTTCCATCATTTCAAAGATGGGTTGTGCTCTTGCCGAGATTATTGGTGAACATGATGAAATTCGAGGTATCATTTATCTAGCTCTCCTATTTACTTATTGTGATTTTGATCAAAGCACCATGATCTGTGTAATTTAGGTGTGAATATGGTAATAATTATTGTTAAGGAATAAACAATTTTTGATCTTATGAAGGGGAATTATGAAACTTATCAAAATTTTATTGGTCGAGTCAATTCGTATATGATAATTTAACAGTTCTTATATCCTTCAGCTCTTCACATGATTTCGTAAGCTTCAGGTGGTTCTATTTAAGATAAGCTTAATGATTGAATGGACAAATCTGATTAGAAGATGAAGAAAATTGTATGGTAGGCTTTATAGTAAATTTGAAAGTTTATCTGTTGCCTATATGAAACATTTTGTGGAATATATCTGGCTCTAGTAATTAGAATTTAGACACATGTGCCCTACCTAGTGGCTAGTGATGAGAGTTTAGACACTGTTTGAGTACTGTACCATTTTTGGAAGTATTTTCTTGCTTTTTGAGAGAAAAAAATAAAGCCACTTTTGCTTTCAGAAAGCAAGAAAAGTAGTTTTAAAATTCGAAGCACAAGATGCTTGACATTTTGTAACATTGAAGAGATTAATTAATAAAATATTGTTAGAAAATAATGATTTTTTTTTGGGTCAGATTAGAGAATGATGAGTTCGATATTTGTGTTTGTGCCCTAAGTATTTTCTTGCTTTTGAGAGCAAAAAATAAAGCCACGTTTGCTTTTAGAAAGCAAGAAAAGTAGTTTTAAAATGCTAAGCACAAGATGCTTGACATTTTGTATCATTGAGGAGATTAATTAATAAAATATTGTTAGAGAATAATGAGTCCTTTTTTCTTTGTTTTTTTGGTTGGATTAGAGAATAATGAGTTCGTTTTTTTTTTTTTTTAATTTTTTATTTTTGTGCCCTAAGTGTTCTTCTGTTGGGACTTTATGAAGCATTAGCTTACAAAATCCCTTTTGTTCGTCTAATAAGGATAACATTAGAGGTCATGCTATTGTGTTTTCTTGTTGATATTTTACTTAATGTGTTTTGTGTGCATTTAAGGGATTTTAACCTGAAATGGTAAACTTTTGGTGTTGGACTTTGAGGTGTTAAAAAATTAAAATTTAATGACTACCCCTTTCACCCTTTAGGGTTTTGCTCTCAAGCTGCTCAAAATGGATTTATTCTTGCTACTCATTTTTGAGTTTTTGGTATTTGGTTTGTGCTCTGCTCAAAAGATGGAGCTTTTCTAAATTTTTAGTGTGTGACTTTTGGGTTGCTCAAAAAATGAAAGTTTTAACCGCACATTTTCAAATTTTTGGTGTTTGACTTTGAAGCTGCTCAAAAAAGGAAATTTCCTAGGTCATAGATTATCAAGATTTCGATACTTGGCTTTTGAACTGCCTAAAATTGAAATTTCCTAGCTACCAATTTTTAAAATCCTGGTGTTCTTTGAGCTACTCAAGAGGTTTGATTTTTTTTTTTTTCCATGCTGCTCATTTTAAATTTTTTGGTGTTTGAATTTGTAGCAGCTTAACAATGTATTTTTAACCTACGGTTATCCTGTTCTTACCAATATTATTTTTGTGTATTGTGTAATATTCATATTTTAAATTTGATTATAACTTTGATAAAGTTTTGTTAGTTTTTTTTCTTTTTTTTTTTCCTTTGCTATATGATTATTATAAAAATCCCTGTTGATTTGCTCCTAATGTAGCCGATTCTTTATTATTTCTGTTTGTGATCAACTGATCATGTATGTTATTGAACTTCAGAGTTCAGTCCTCTACCCTATAGTTCTCGGAAAGAAGGAAGGAAAGGAAAGTAAGCATTTTTCTTTCCTTTCTTATAATCTTTCCAAAAAACAAATGCAGACCTAGCTTCTGGATCCTTTTTCTTGGATTTGTCTTTATTTATTTAATTTTTAAACTAGTATGCTGTGTTATTATTCTTTATCAGTATATTGTGTTAATTTCCTTGGAAATATGTGACTTGGGGGTGATTCTTCTGGTGCTTTTTACATTTTTGATTTGGGAATGTAAAAAGTCTTTTTTCTTTTCTTTTTGGGTTTGGTTGGGGCGGGGGGGGGGGGGGGGTGGTTTGGTGGGGACTTGGTACTCATATTAACATCTATCAATCTTATTCCCTTTGTGGATCTTGACTGGTACTGATTTTGTAATCCATGAGCTCCTCCGGACTTGTTCCAATAATGTTGGATGCTGTGCTTAACTGCTGCTTATATTCTGCATTTCTGAATAATTTGCTTTGTATTCCCTCTTTTTCTTTTTTAATTTTTTTTTTCAAATGTTTTTAGTTTTAAAATTTTTAGGTTTAAGAGGAAGTATATATCTGCCACAGTGCCACTTATATGAAACTCGACTTTGTTAGTATTCTCTTGTAATGAGAATTAAATATGAGTGTGGTTATGCATGCGAAAAGCTTGGGATTATTGGAAGTACAGAACCTTCAAGCAAGATTTGATCTTTGGGGAAGGGAATTAATTATTCAAAATTGAGTGTGAAACCTTTGCTTGGACACATACTAATGCTAATCACTAGTGACATAATCTGAATATGTGACCTCAAAGACAGGGTAGAAAAACCTAAGGTGCTGCTTGAGTAGGCAAAATGGGTAAAATATCAGCTGATGGCGAGGAACAGATGCATGTCTATTGATATTGTTATTATAGGATTATGTTAATCTCTTCGTACTTGCAGGAACAATGCAGCAAAAGCAACCTGCATATTCAGTTCCTTCTGCTTGTTGGAGCTTGTGGTGTTTTTTAAATGGGTTATTTCTTGTTTTCATTTCAGCATCAACAAACATATGGTAATCTCCATAAAGGGAAATAATGTATGTGAATTGCATAAAATGTGAAGGGAAAAGAAGCTTTTAGGTCTCTTGAAAATTGTCTGATTATCTTTTTGGATTAGGAATGTAACATTTCTGTTTATAATAATCAATTTATGCCTGCTTTATCTTTGGTGTTTCGTGTTATTATTGGCCTATTCTTTCCTTGTTCTGGATGATAAGCTGATATTAGCCTGCAAATCTCATGGTAGATAAATATGTACATGCAGATCTCTATCTTGAAGTTGGGAAGAACCATCAAGTTTGCTTACGGCAAAATTTAGGGAAGAGAGATGAACTCAGCATGTTTAAATTATTTTTCAGAATAACTAAACCTCTGCCATGGGGATGCATAATGTTCAAGAGTTTCCAGGACCTCCTGTGCATGCATGGATGGTGAGGTGAACATGTAACAAAATGGGTCATATCATCTGCTGAAGCGTTTACATTGTGGACTAGTCGGAGATAGTTGATTGTTCTGTTGTCCATATAAATTATCTTCTAACTCATTTAACTTTATATTTTGATTTTAAAAATATACAACATTTATACCCCAAGTTTGAAGTAACGGGTAGTTTGTCAGATGGCAAATTATTCTCATTAGTGTATTTTTATTTTTTATTTTTTTGATGATATATTATAATCACTGTTTAAGTCTTGTTTGCTATGTTTGGTTGCTCATAAAATTGAAGAAAGGGGAGAAAATTGGGCTTTGATCTTCTTGGCAGTAATAATTGTTGGGAAATTTGCCTAAATGGCAGAAGAGGAAAAGTAGCCGCAGGCACGAATAAGGAATGCAACTTTACTGACCAAAACCAACCTTGATGTGGTGTTGGACTGTTGGGTTGAGGTTTTTTGACCTTATATACAGTCTGGATTACAGAATGTAAGATTCAGGGTTTTGATTTCTTATACCTGATGCCAAACCATAAACTACCCTACTGCATTCACTCTGTCTCTTAAATGAACTTTGTCCCGAACAAAAATGTGAAAACTATGGTGGGTCAGGCACATAATGCTACCACCAGCCTTATAGTAAAACATTGAGGACATTTTTTTTGCTAAAAAATTGAGAACTTGGTTGGGATGGGAATTCATAGGTTACCACCAGTCCTGTAGCTATGGTGGTATTTTATCAAGTCTAAAAAAATTTGTTGTACTGGGGGAGTTGGGTATTGAATTTCAACCTGCTTAACAAGGGCTGGGGAATCCATCTTGCTACACAATGGCCTAACGGGAAACGCTTTCCCTCTCCTTAAGCCTCTCACCTCTGCTTAACAAGGGCTGAGGACTCAAACCCAAAACCTCCCTCTTGTAGGAAAGAGAGAGATACCATTAGGTCACAAGGGTTTGTATGGGGATGGCTTTTGAATAGCTAGCATGGTATAACGGAGAATGATCCATTGAACCATTGATAAATGAGGTATCCAAGCCTCTTACAACACCCAGCTAATCCTTGTCCCCTTATCTCAAATGCTTGGTTTTACCAAGATAAATTCTTAAGGGTAATCCTAAGGAGAGACGATTAGAAGTCTTAGCCCTAATGACGTTGGGCTTAGTCACTTGGAGTTGGTTTTATAGATCTTTTATCTTCTATGTAAAATAAAAATAAAAAACAAAAAACAAAACAAAACTAGGCATCATCGTCATTCATCTTTGTAGCTTCAGCACATCATTTCCCTTCTTATACAGAGGAGAAGCGTAGGATTCGAGTTGTGAGGTTGAACATATCCCTATGGAACAGGGAATATGATTCTCCGAATATTGGAACTTTAATCCTTGTATAATATGAGTAATGCTAGATTGTCTAATAGTTTTGACTCAAATCCTTTGTACTCAAATGACATAGTAGTTGTAGGTAATCAATCAGTGACAATCACAAATTTTATTATTTAAAAAAATATAAAATAACTGATTTAGCAATTGTCACATCATTTGAGTAAGAGAATTTGAACAAAAAAATTCTAGATAATTTAACATTTTTAATCAAATATATAACACATACAAAGGAGAGAAACAAACATACAAGCATGACGCTGGAGTTTTGAAGGTTTGGGGGTAAAAAACAAAAACAGTGCGTTTTCCGTGATCAGTATACTGAAACCGATCGTTTCGGGATTATAAATGAAACGGCAGCGTTTAGTGTATTCACAGAGACGACGTCGTGTACTCGGTCCGTTATACACCCACTGAGGAGACGGCGTCTTCTGCGAAAGAGGAATCGATGGCGGAGGGTTTCTGCAAACGCGAAGACGAGCCATGGAGACTCCTCGAATTCTACAGTGGCATTGGCGGCATGGTAATACACAAACTCATGTACTTATAATATATATACACAAACAATTTGTAATTTTGTATGTGTTTGCAGAGATACTCGGTGATGAAGGCTGGGATTAATGCGACAATAGTGGAAGCCTTCGACATTAATGACAAAGCAAACGATGTTTACCAGCACAATTTCGGACACCGCCCCCATCAGGTATCATGCCTTTTCTATTTTTATTTTTATTTTTTAATCCAAACTAGTGTGCCGCTCTGAGAAACATTTTGGAAAATGCTTTTCTTGCTTTTCGAAAGCAAAAATTAAAACCCAGCTTTGTTTTTAGAAATCAAGGAAAAGTAGTGTTAAAATGTTACCATGTAACGCAAGAATTAAAACCCAGTTTTATGGGAGTTTAGAGAGTATTGAGTTATGAAGTCTGGCTGTGATTTCATGCTATTTTGTTTCTCGTTTTAGAATTCATACTGTGCTCGTGATGTTTTACGTGCACTGAAGTTGAGGATTTTACTCGTGGAATAGGAAAATTCTTGGTGTTTGGGACATTTAGGTGCTTAAAAATTGGAATTTTGCTGACTATCCATCTTTGAAATTCTTGGGTTTTTGGGCTTGAGCTGGTCAAAGATAGAAATTTCCTGACTAATCGTTCCTGTTATTTTGGTGGGTGGCTAATGAGCTGCTCAAAAACTGAAATTTTTGTAACTCTCCATTTTTTTAAATTCTTGAGGTTTACCTATTGGGCTGCTTTAAAAATGGAAATTTTCCACCTGCTGATTATTAACTTAAAAGAAAGAAAGAAAGAAAAATCCATTTTTAAATATTTGGTGTTTGGCTCTTGAGCTGCACCTGAGATGGATTTATTATTTTTCCCCCCACCCCCTCTAAAAACCCATTTTCTTTTGAGCCACTAAAAAATGTATCAAAAACTGCCCATTGTCATAATGTTACTAAAATCCTGGTGGGTGTAGGGTAATATTCAGAGCCTGAGTGCTGCTGATCTTGATCGCTACGCAGCACATGCATGGCTTCTTTCTCCTCCTTGCCAACCGTACACACGGCAAGGTGAATTGTTTCCTATTCTTCTTTTTCTTCACCCCCACCCCCTGGTTTTTTAGATCTCCTTGTTGATTGATTAATAGTTCAGCTAACATCTTGTTATTAGGTCTCCAGAAGGGCTCAGAAGATGCTCGGGCATCGTCTTTTCTCACGATTCTTGAACTTATGCCACACACTTTGAAACCTCCACTCATGCTATTTGTGGAGAATGTTGTAGGATTCGAGGTTTGTTTATGAAATTTTAACTCAACACGTTTATTTAGTTTTTTATTTTATTTATTGAAATAGTTTTTACTTATTGTCTCTGCTTTTTTTGTTGCAGAAGTCTGATACGCATAGTAAAATGATTGAGCTATTGGCAAAAACTGATTTTGTTACTCAGGAATTTATTTTGAGCCCATTACAATTTGGTGTGCCATATTCCAGGCCACGTTACTTTTGCCTGGTACTTACTCTCTCTCTCTCTCTCTCTCTACATTTTTTTTTTTTTTACTTTACTTAGGATATTCATTACTTGCTTTTCCATTTTTCATCCTTTAAAAAAAAAAAAAAAAAATAGTTGGACATTTGTGAATTTGGTAGAATATTAACCCTTTGAATTGGAGCCGGTGTTTCATGGTTCGCTCTTTTGATTATGAGTCAGAAAATTACTTCATATGGTTGACCTGAACTATTTTTATGATTTGTTTTGAATCTTATCTACTAGACTACTAGTCATCTGAATATGGTTTTATGTTTCTTGATTATTTATATTGCTTATAGTCTCAGCTGCACCTAGCAATGAGATGTACAAGTATAATACAACTAACATGAGTTTACATTGATTACTAGTTATCCAAAGGGAGCTGATTCAATTGTACTGATAATCATTCCTCAAATCAATGCCATGTTGATGCCATTGAAATTTTCTATTTGCAGTAGTCATGCATATAAGAAGTTATTGTGTAAACTTCTAGTAGTTGGGATTATGGTTTGTAGAGTTCTTGAGTTATATGAGAATTTATTATGTAGATTATTAGTCTAAACAACGGATATCAAGGAGGATAATTTTGTGTCAGGGAGCTTCGAAATAGCCCGATCAGACTGGAAAAAATAAAATTAGAAGGCAACCTCAAATAGTTGGGGTGAGGCTTTGTTGAGTTAAGTTGAATTGGAGAACTTGAAACAAGATGCTTTCCATTTGAAGGTAACATGCTTTCTTGCAGTTTCCAATATGATCAAATAGCAACCACAGGTATACTGTATACAATATGTTTCCCAAAAAAATCAGTTTGTGTCTATATAGGTAAAGTGATGGTTCAGTCATATGGACTTGTTGAATTGGATAAAAGCCCCTCCCTCCTCAATAATATATATGTAAAGTAACTTGGCTATGACTATGTAATAGGTAATAACCCTTTCCCATATATGACCAGATGGAAATGGAAGAGCAAGTATCAATTGGATCAAATAGTTTGTGGGTTCGTACTTTTGTCAATTAATTGCTAGGGAGACACTGATACTGTTAATTTTTAAAGCGTCATTGTGGAGGATGGTTGATGCCTGTTTCGAAATTGTAGTTCTTATTATACGTGGCTATGGAAGTTTAGTCGTTTCAGTTGATGGGTCCTTATATGTGGGTTTTTGGCAAATAGAATGCCAAAAATGCTTATATGTTTTTTATATTTCAGAAAAGACTTCCTTGTTATTGAGAATTGTGAATTCTATTATTTTTCATGGGTTTTCAAGCATCTAATATTACAAAAGTATAACATGTAATTTTTCCATTGCAGGCAAAAAGAAAACCTGCATCAGTTTAAAAACCCACTCTTTAGTAACCAGTTGCTTTGGACTCCAGGCCCTTTAATTGGGGGCGATGACACAGTGATCAATGAAAATGAACAGTCAGAGGAGAGTTGGAACAAAATGCTCAATTCTTGTGATCCATTAGATAGATTTCTTGAGTTCAAGAATATAAACAACCAAGTTGAAAAGGAATCTGGCTTCTTGCATGCCATCAGTGTTTCTACTGCTAATCTGATGTGTCAGAGGAAAATGATGAAGCAAAAGGATCTGACGGTAGCTCTTTAGACCTGTATCTTGTTCCATTAAGCTTGGTAGAGAGGTGGGGAAATGTAATGGGTATCCTTTTCTTTGTCACATTGCTTCCTGCAGGCATTTTTGATTCACTATTTCACTCTCTTTTTCATATAATATTCCTTCCTCTATTTCTGTAAAGATATCCTTAAAAGAGTTTAGATATTGTCTATCCTGATTCACATCGTTGTTGTTGCTTTACGAAAAGTTACTATCGATATGTGAAGGGCACTGGCTCACTTTTGGCGACTGTTCAAGTAGGATTCTTGATCGTCCATGCAGACCGTTGTTAGACTTTTTGAGTATTTTTAATTTTTTTTATATTATTATTTTTTTCTATATCAATTAGGAAAAACAAAGTTTTCTTTTGATATATATGTTTTTTGAGATTTCAAAACCATTGGCTTTGATAGTTTTTTTTTTTTTCTTTTGATCGGCACATTGGATTTGATAGTTGACCCCATACAATTAGGTTATATTATAATTGGGGTTGTGTGCTATAAGGTGGTGGTCCTTTACAATACTCCCACCTTTTATATATAATATATATATTTTTTTAATTCAATATTTTCAGGAGAGTGAATACTTCTTAAAATGATCTTGCTATGGACATTTTATATTTTTCATGACATTTATAAATTTAAGGACATGCAGCCAGAGAAGAAGGGCAAATTGTCTTCACTGAAGGAGCAGTGCCTTAGATACTTTACCCCTAGGGAGGTATGTAGATATTGCTTAAATTTCATTATTCTTTAGATTTTGGCTTCTCTTCATATTTCATAAAAATAATTAGACATGATTTGCTATGACAATCAGGTTGCTAATCTGCATTCTTTTCCTGAGGATTTCCAATTCCCACAAGACATAAGCCTTAGACAACGGTATGTTATGTTGTTACTTTTTGGATACATACATATGTATGAATCAGGATCAGAGGACAAAGTTTTTGCACTTGGCTGATTTGTCAAATAGTAAGTGGAGCTTGTCTGCGTCAGCTGTTTGGAATATGGTTGGATCTTGTGAATCCAATGGCTTAAGATTTAAGTGCAAAAATTGTATCTACTGATCCATGACATATATGTGGGCGGGTGGGTGGTGGTGTGTAAGCTAGGAGTGGATGTATATTACTTGTGATCAAATAGATTGATCTAACAGATGAGAAACCTAAGTGAAAATATTTCTCTTGAACGCTTCTGATTCTAATTCCAGATAATCGTTCTCTTGAGCAAATGTACATGATTTAAGTTACTATTCTTTGCAGTTATGCATTGCTGGGGAACAGTTTAAGTGTAGCAGTGGTTGCTCCTTTACTTCAATATCTCTTTGCTGAACCAACTTGATAATTTGATCACAATCAGATTTTAAAGAATGATGATGCATACTCACTGCCGTTTTCCTTTCTGGGGTACTGAGACCGAGCAGCTAATTCATATTGCCCACACATTTCCTTTTCTTCCAGCCAGTGCATGAAGCCTTGATTGGAGGTTTATTATTTCCCATTATAATGTTTGACAAGCTTTAGCTTTTGTTATAGGATTCGGATTTTTCCGATAGCATTAGAGAGAGGAAAAAAAGAAAAAGCACCACCAACATGAACTGGTCGGCCAGTTGTAGTCTCATGTATAATATGAAATCAACTTTTTACGAATACTACTTGGGAAATGGGGGCTTGAGTCAAATGCTATTGTGAAGCACAATGAGATGACTCTATTTGCAGCAGTGTCCAAATTTCCCTCTGCAGACTGATTTATGAGTTGTTTCACTATTCTCACCTTGTGGCTTGTGCAATTAATCATTCATATGATGGCAATATGGCATGCGGTCATGCATAGTGTTATTGTTCAATTATTTCATCCATTTTTGTAGGATGGGCGTCTCCTTATGGATTTTGTTGCACTTACTTGGATCTGTTGGAAAAAAAAGAAAAAAAAAAAAAAAGAAGGGAAATACCAACAAAGGTATCCGCCCAAAACTCTTGGGCCTTGGGCGAAAAAATAAAAATTGTTTAAAAAAGGTTTGAGATAAAATTTGTTTAAAATAGGTTTGAGTTTTAATATATATTTTTTTAAAATTTTTTTATTAAAGGTTGAAATTCTTTGAGATTGCGTTTGGACTGCCTGAGCCAGAGTTGGGCTTACAGTAGTTCTCAAAGAATGCGTGAAACCATTAGCCAAAGCGAAAAAGCAAAAGCATAAAACCATCAGTTACATAGGCAAAACGAGAATAAAATGATAAAAAAGTCACAGGGGAAGGGGAATTACTTTAATTTACGAAGACACTCGACATTGATTCAACAAGAACCGACCACAACACAAAGAAAGCAAAACATCCCGAGTAAAATCTACAATTCTAAAGCACATAAGATCTCTTCCCCTTCAATAACAACATAAAAATCTAAAGCTCCTGCTTGGCCTCGTCGCTCCTCTTGAGCTCAGCTCGACGTCCATCCTCTTCTCCTCCTTCAATACTAACCACCTTCGGACCCTTAATCCGATCAGGCGCCACCTTGGCCAAACTCAAAGTGAGCACCCCATTCTCCAGCTTGGCCTTCACAGACTCCAAATCCACGTCATCCGGCAAACGGAACTGCCTCCAAAACGTGCCGTACGACCTCTCCACCCGGTGCCAGCGGTCTTCCTTCTTCTCCTCTTCCTTCTTCCTCTCGCCGCTCACACGTAGCACCCGGTTCACCTCGTCTACCTCTATCTTCAGCTCTTCCTTCTTCATCCCCGGCACGTCCAGCTTGATAACGTGACCTTCCGGGGTTTCTTTCCAGTCAACCCTCGCCGGAGGCAGCGCCACGTCGGTGTCCTTGTTGAGGCCGAAGGGGATGTGTTCTAGAACCTGGAATGGATCCGGCAAGCGGTCCGGCCAGAGATCCGTTAGGGGATTCCCGGAGGAACGGTCGATGAAGGGCAACAAAAACCCATTGGATGACACAATACTAGAAAGAAATAACAGTTGCAAGAAGCTGAAGAAGAAGAAGACGGTTGAAGAAGAATACTGTCTCATTTCTCTTTGCTGTAGTGGGCTTGAATATTTTTTTTTTGTCTGAATGGAGAGGTATGTGGAGTTCTGAATTATATACAGGGAGAAGAGACATGGCGAAAGTTCTAGTGCATTGTTGACAAATGGTGGAATAATTAGGAATGGCAGGAAGGTTCCAGTTTTATGATATAGTGAGTTGGAAAGTTGAGATGAGGGTAAATACGGTGCGAGGACATTCCAGAGGCTTCATGGATTGTCTATGTTTTTAGTTTAGATTTAATTACATACGCATCCAAAAATATGTATTTACACATTCATGCAATATTACATTACATACCCAAGCATTTTTGTTTAAAAGTGGGATTTTGGACTTCCAAATTAATCTCATGATGTTCAAATCCTGCATAGAATGTGGCAAATTTTATCCTGAATTGCCCAAAGGATATATATAATTGGTTAATAAGAAATTTGAAAGTTCGTCTTAACCTCAAATGTGTTATGGGAATCTCTCATTAATTGTAAAGTATGTACACATACATGTGCCCAAAGGAATTAGTTGGGTACAAAGCATCTGAAACATCCTAATCAAAATTACATTAAAAAGAAACGTACGCATTAAAGTAGGTTTTCACTCAACCTATAAAGTGGGATTTGCATATTTGTGAAAAAAAAATGTTACTTTGTATCAACTTTATGCGAAAACTCATACAACAGTTGAATTGAAGAGTCACATGGTTTTTTATTTTTTAATAAATCAGTGTCACATCATCAACCCATAAGTTAATTATGGAGAGAATTGGTGCAGATAGCACTACTCCTTTGTTAGGGTTTGGCATGCAACTTGGAACGGGTCAAACCAAGAGCTAAACCAATCTTGATAATTTGATTTAGTTTAGTTTGGTTCAATTCGATTCGATTTTGAATAAGGTTTGATTTAGTCCTAATTTAGAAATTTTCATAACTAAATAAGTTGATTCGGTTTTTAGTTTTAAGGCGGATTAGAATCGATCAAATGTAACCAAATCCCAACTAAAACCAATATTGGAAGGTTACAAAATTTTATGATTATATATATATATTTTAATTTTAAATATGTCTTCATTCTTTTCATGTTATTTTTATTGTTTTTATTTTTCTAAATAAGTTTATCATTTTTTTCCATCAAAATAATTACAACTTGAAAGCAAGTTTATTATTAAATACTTTCAAATTGAGAACCGAATTAAATCAACTCAAGTAGGTTTGATTTGGTTCGCTTCAATTTTGGTTTAGGTTTTTTAGAACCAACTTAAACCGGTTTGATTCCGATTGGCCTCAAAGCGATCCGAATTGAATCAACTTGCACCCTTGGTCTAGGATCCTTTCATCATATGCATAATTTCACCCGATTCACATGATTGCCGACCTTAATTTCAACAAATGTTAACAATTACTTAATAGGCAATTACATATAAGTTTAGCATCTATCCAATCCGCTAATCTCTACTAGGGATGTCAATGAGATGGGTTTGGGAAAAGGAGCTCCTTCCTAACCCCAACCTTAACGAGAATTATCCTGCCCCAAACCCACCTCGGGTTTGACATCAAATTCACATTGTTGTCCCAATTAAATTTGAAAATCTCATTACCGTTCCATCCTGTCCCATTTATACTTAACGAAATAGGATGAGACGGGTGGGTTGGAATGAAAAACCCATTGCATCTAGTAGCCTAGATATGTTAAAATAAAAAATTTTTAAAAATTTTTAAAAAAAAGTGAAAAATAATCTTTTTAACTTACTATATTTATAATGAAAAATTGGTAAAATTTGTAAATTAGATTCATGAAACCACTTTCAATTTAAAAAGCTCTATAATAATAATAATGAAATACATCATAATAACCAAAAAAAATAGTCACATTGTAACAACTAATATATTTGTAGAAGATATGCTATTATTTAAACAATTTGATTGAAATCTATATGAAATAGCTATTATCATTCAATAAATTTATGAATAAAAAGAATACAATGTATTTTGAAGAACTAGTATATTGTGTCTAGTTTGACAACTATGCTTGAGACATGGGATAACTTTATGGATGGAAGGATGTATTATCAAGGAGGGACATAATCTCTATTTCATTTATCAAAAATCAATATTTTAAAATCTGGATCATTAGGCGATTAATTTGAACTCAAGTATCGGTGAAAATAAGGTTTAGGATACCTCTAATTAAGGCTGGCAATCTGGGTGGGTTGGGTGGGTTTGGGTTGAGTCATTAATGGGTTATGTAATTTGTGCCATTAATGGGTTGAGTTATGCCTAACCCAATTATTGTGCATACCCAAAACCAACCCGCAACCAACCCATGAATCATTGCAATAAGCCCAAAGCCAGCATAGATCATATTCGACCCAATTTATGACCCAATCCAAATTTAAACAAGGTCCAAATTATGACCCGACGCATTTTGGGTTTTTTTTTTCTCTCTCTCTCTCTCTTTCTCTCTCGGGAATGACTATTGCAACCCCCCATATTTTTTAATGAGGGGGGCTATTGCCACCACATAAAGTACTCTAAGCCCCTTATTAGTTTACACATTTTAAGATTTTATGAAAAATATGAAAGGTTTTTACGAAAACTAGTCACATTATTCACTAGAAAACATCGTTTTGAACAACTTTCTAGAAGGAAGTTTTTTCAAAATCTATCATTTAAGTAGACTTTTTGGCCATCTACAATCTTTATTTCATTTTCCATGAAAAATGGCTAAAAAGTGTACTTAAATGACAAATTTTGGAAACAAATTCTTCTACAAAGTTGTTTGGAATGATGTTTTTTAGTAGACTACATGATTAGTTTTCATAAAAATTTTTTATATTTTTCATAAAACTTAAAAAATAAAAATTAAGTGGGGGGCTTAGAGTATTTTTTGTGGTGGCAATTATCTGGCCCTTTTTTAATTAAAAAAATTATAATACAAAATTACCAAAAAGGGCTTGTCCCTTCAGTTGCCCCTCAATCCCCTCACCCACACCCCTCTCCATCAGCAATTTTGTCCAGCACCCCACCCCATCGGCGACGGCGAGCACCGCACCCCCTCTTCCCTCTTCTTCTCTCTTGGTAAGGCCGCACCCCCTCTTCTCCTTCCTCCTCTTCCCTCTTCTCCTCTTATTTTATTTTATTTATTTATTTTTTCTTTCCTTCCCAGAACCCCCCTCCTGTCAGCGAAAAAATGGAGGCGTCACGGGAAAAATGGAGGCCCTCGCCGAAAAACACACAGATCTGACCAGCAAGGGGGAAAAAAAAAAGAAATAAAGAAATAAAGAAAAAAGAGGAGAAGAAGAGAGAAGAAGAAGAAGAAGCACCGTCGCCGGAAAACACAGATCTGACCACCATCGTCCCCAACACCGTGAACCCCACCCTGCCCATCGCAGATCTCACTGTAACCTCCACCATCGAGATCTCCCACCAATCGTACCCCAACCCTCAACCCCAACCATTGCAGCAGACCATCACGAAAAATAAAAAATAAAAAATAAAAAATAAAAAATAAAAAAAACCAATTTTTTCAGATCCAAAGCTTGACCATCAATAGAAAAAAAAAACCCAATTTTTCTGGTCTGAATCTCCACGGTGGCTATGCTTTGCATTTGTCCATGGCATATGACGGCGATGTCTCACCGCCATAGTCACCGGCCAACTCTATTTTTTTCCTGGCCAACCTTTTTTCCTTTTTTTTTTTCCACGGAAAGGAAGGAGAGAATGAGATTGGATGGGATGGAATCGGCCGGAGTGGTTGAGGTAGAGAAGAGGCGTCCCCGTCGCTGGTCGTCACTGCCATGGGAGTGTGAGGTGGGTGAGAGGGGTGGGTGAGAAAGAGGGGTATTTTAGTCTTTGAGAGGGGTGGGTGTGTAAATTTGGGGGGTTGGGAAATAAAGAGGGTCAACTTATAACATTGGGGGGTTGCAATAGCCTTTTCTCTCTCTCTCTCTCTCTCAAAACGCCATAGGTTGAGAATCTCTACCCATTTACTGTGCATAGCCAAAAACCAACCCAAACCGCTGCAATAATACCAAAGCCAGCCTAGATTAATACCCGATCCAATTCATGGCCCGACCCAGATCTAAACCCGAATCCAATTCTGACCCGACTCGTTTTATGCTCTAGGTTTTTTGTTTTGTTTTGTTTTTTTTTTAAAAAATTAGTAAAAGATAATTTTATTAAAGATAGGAAGCCCCAGAACACCCAAAATCAGAGCAAACTAAAAAAATACACCTATAAAACTCCTAAAATCAGCAACACAATTAAAAAAAAGAATAAAACGAAGAGGCCAAAATTCCCAAAAGAAGCAAAGGAAAAATAATTCATCTGGGGAGAAGACCAACAAAATTAAACTTTGGAAAGAAGGTAGTAGCTCCAGCCACTCCTACGAACAAACCACACACCAACAACCACTGCTTTCCTTTTCTTCCTCTATCCTTTATTTTATTTATTATTATTTTTTTTTAGGTGGAAGACCCAAACAAATTTTTTGTTGTGCCAGATGGTAACTGCGTGAGAGGGCAAAGAAAAAAATTGGAGAGAGGAGAACCCATAACAACCATGGCTAACAGTAGCATCAGCTTCAGATTTGGACGACAATAGAGAGATTTGGATGACGATAGAGGTTGGGGTTCTCAAATCTGCCCTCTCTCTTACCGACGAACATCATCACTCCTGCCGATGTTCTTCAGTTTGCCGGTGGTCTTCAACCCCTCAGATCTCCTTAGATCTCTCCATTTGGAGTTGCAAATGGCGACCAAAAATATAAATCCCTTGAAACCCTTGAAACTCCATTGCAGCTTTCCATCTAGGTTCGACGTCGATTGCGACGATGGTCACGATTGGTTTGAACGCCGGTGCTTGCTATTGCCTAACACCCCCTCCTCTCTCTCACTCTCTTTCCCTCTCCCTACCCTTTAGTTTAAGTTACCCAATAAAAACCCAACGGTTCAGCAGTTAACCCATAACCAACCCATTTATAATTGGGTCAGTTATGGTTAACCCATTATCAACCCAATTAAAAATTTACTTCACCCAAACCCATTTATTGCAGGTGGGTTTGGGTGGGTTCATGGGTTTGGATTGAGATTGCCAAGCCTACCTCTAAGGGTGCGTTTGGTTGAGGGCATCAGGAATAGGAAGTGGAATTTAGAGAGGATGCCAGTGTTTGGCTTACATTAACCCAGGAAACCATACATTTCTGGTTCCTCACATTCCCACCAAATGACCAAAAATCATTCCCTTATTTTTGGTGGGTTTGATTCCCCCCCAGCCGAGAATCCCATTTAGTAAAAATTTAATACCAAGCGTGCCCCTTTCTATTCCTCACAACAAATCTTTATTCCTTCCATATCCCTCCCCTTTCATCCCCAAAACACGATCAGATCCTAGTTCTCATCTCACCACATCTCACCCCACAACAACAGCAGCAAAAGGAGCGGAGCCTCTCATTGGTAATGGAGATTGCAGTGGTTGCGCTGAGTTTGAAGCCTCTTCTTCCGTCCATGTCCCCCCCAATTCACGACATTACCTTTCCTCCTTTTCCTTCCCTCTTCTTCTCTTTCTTTCTCTCTCTCTAAAAAATCACTCCCAGATTTGATCTCATCCCTCTCCCTCTCTCTTAAGCACTCCCAGATCTACAATAAACGCCAGATCTCAAAAAGAAAAAGAGTTGTCGTCGTTGCCATCGCCGTTGCCATCACCGTCCTCGTCGCCCTCAGCTCCTGTGAACCTAGTACTCGTTTCAGTCGCCATCCTCGTACTCGTCTCCTCCCAAATCTACACCACGCATCCAAATCTGTGATTCATTCCTTTCCTTTTTCTTGACAAAAGAACACAAGATTCTTTGAAGATAATGATGATGATGATAGTGGTGGTGGTGGTGGCCGTGAAAAAAAAAATGGGTATGACGGTGGGTATTGTACTCAGATGATGAAAAAAAATGAAGGAAAAAAAAAAGTGGCAAAACAGTGGGTATTGTGGAATGAAAATTAGAAGAAGATGATGATGGTGGTGGCCATAAAAAAATTAAAAAAAAAAGGTATGACGGAGGGTATTGTGCTTAGATGATGAAAGAAAATACAGGAAAAAAAATGGTAAAACAGTGGGTATTGTGAAATGAAAATTATTAATTTAATTGATGGGATTTTGAAATGAATTCATTTTCTTAGATATACTAAACAAGGGCATTGTGAGGGTATTGTGGGAATTTGATCCATATTGGGCATCACTTTCCTGACTTTACCAAACATGAGAGTAGGAATGGTAGAGGCAATATTGCTTTCCATACCCCCAACCAAACGTCAGAATGGGTTTCAATATCTCACATTCCCATTCCCAAGTAATGGCACATTCCCTTGACTCACATTCCCAATCCACGAAACAAACGCACCCTAATTGTTAATACTCCGTAATAAAAAAATTCAGATCAAGACAACTGATAGAATAATGGACTAGTCCAACTTCCATATAAAATAACCCTTTGAAGTTTGGAATCGTTTTAAACTTTCAAGTTTCAATATAAAAATTGCTACTCGCACAGTCCCTCCATTCCTAATTTATTGTCATCTTTTTTTTTTTTAGATGTTTCAAAATTATTGTCACATTCAAAAAATAAATTATTCAAACTTTTTTTAATTGGCTTTCTAAAATACCATTTTTCACAAGTATTTTATTTTTTTCAATATTTTATATACTTGAAAGAAAAATTAAAATATTAAAACATATAAAAATAATGTGAGAGCATTTAAAAAGATTTCTTAAAAAATCATATTTTTTTCAAAAGAGATGGTCAATGAGGAATAAATGGCCATAAGAGTATGACACCGTTTGATTATGCTTTTTATTTTATTTTTATTTTTATTTTTCGTTTTTAAAAGCAAAAATGTCAAAAAACAAAATGCACCGTTTGTTTACAAGTATTAATAAGTACTCCGTATCAAAATCCAATTAGACATGAATCCTTTTATTTAAAGGGAAAATTAGAGAAAAATCCACTTGGTAGGACTTATAAAGGCATAAGTCCATATAGAAAACTTATGTAACCATAAATCCACTTTTCAGTAAAACATGAAAGTTTTATGCAAGTGTCAAATGAGTAAAATTATTATTACCCTTAAGTGTTATTTTTTGTTTGCAAACTTAAAAGTGGCATAACTTTTGTTGTACATAATAGTTTTTGATAAAATTTATATGTTTAGAATTTATTCGTTGAGACTTTTGAAAGAAGACCCATAATGAATATGAAATTATGTATTAAAAAAAAACAATTAGATTGATTGCATGTATATATTTCAAAACAATTAAAATAGTTCATCTAACTTCAATATCTCCATAAAATTTGTTAAACCAAGTGTCTGTGCTGAAATTTAACTTACTAAAATAGTTAAATATAAGTGATTGTAACTAATTTTTATTTTTCATAATGGGTTATGTGAAATAGTTATATGTAACTGTTTTGAAAAAACACTTATAACTTGAATGTTTATGTAATCTAATTTCAGTATGACATACAAATAGTTAAATTTAAGTATTTGTGACTAAATTTAACTTATTAAAATCTTAAATTTAAGAGATTATGATTAAATTTAACATTTTGAAGCGGGTGTTATGAAACAGTTACATATAATTTTTTGCAACCAAATTTTGAATTTTTTTTTATAATGTGACTTAAATATATGATTAAAATAAATAATTTTAAGTGTTTATAACTAAATTTAACATATCAAGTTGGTTTGTGATTAAATTGAATTCTTTAAAATGGATTTTATGAAACAGTTACATGTAACTGTTTCAAGCAAAATTAAATTCAAAATCATGTATTTAGAAAATCTTCACACAGTGGCATGTTTTATATGGGCGCAATAAGGGGAACGATGAATTAAGAGGAGGTTAGGTGAGGTTGGCTTCCGTACAAGAAGAGCACATACTACTAAATCCTCAACCATTAAACAAATGTATTTACTTTCCTACTACATGTTGCTTTGTGACAAAATGTATAAGAGATCATCATTGCTCATATACCAATCACCTCATTGAACTCCTTGTCATCAGGTAAATATCTATATTTTAAAAATTATATTGTGTTTTTGGTTCCCAAGAAAATCTAACAAAAAGCAAAAGAAAAACGAAAAATTGGTATCATAGATTTAAGTGTTACTTTAGATTTGTTTTTTTTGAGAGAATGACAATGATGACAACTTGACTGCGTGATGGATTCATGATGATAAAATGGATGCTTGAAATTACCAGGCTCGCAGTTTCAAGGAGAAGGCGCACAAGTTGCCAGTTTAAGAAAATGCACACAGGTTTAATGGTTTTTTTTTTTCTTTTTTTTTTTTTTTTTTTTGCTGAGGAAGTAGATTACGCTGTGAATAAGAATATTTTGATATGAAAAATCTAAGATGGACTCTCAACTATATAAATTTTTTTTTATGAACTTATGCCTACACAAGTTTTATTTTATGGACTTTTGACCAAATTCCCCAATTTTAAAAGCAAATCTTATAATCCACCGTACAGTCACACGGTCACACCCCACGACAAGACAAAGTCGACCACTCGAGCTTTCTGTTCTCTCCCACTTTCTCTGGCGACGACAGGCGAGAGGGATTTTCTGGCGACAGTCCACCGTACTCCGGCAACGTTCACCATACTCCGGCGACATCCGCGTATTTCAACAACGTTTTCGTAGCATCGTCAAAGTGGATAATTTTGAAGAAGAACCGGCTTAGCCACTCTAGTGAACGTAGGTATTTGTCTTCTACTTCTTTTCCTCTTCAATTTCTTCTTTTTCCTCGACTTTTTAAAGTTTTTTTTTCTCATTTGATATCTTGTTTTCGGATCCCAAACCTATTTTATGCTAGATTCAGCTATGTGGCCATTGTAATTTGTATTTATTTATTTATTTGGATCTGGATGTCACCTGTTTATGTACATTTGGTTTACAGTCTGACTATTCAATTTCTTTCAGATTTTGTATTTTCTTTGCATGTTTTATCATTTATTTATTTAAATATATTGAGTGAATAAGGTTTGCAAACATATAAGGGTTGGAAGAGAAGTAAAGGGTGGAGTCACACCAGCTGTTTGATAAAATGCTTGAAGGAAAAAAAATGAAGAAAAAAAAGAGAAAGGTATACGGATTTTGCAGGGCATCAACGTGGCAGCTGTATTGGGTTTGTTGTATTGATGTGGTAGTAATATTTGTATGTTGGATGTGCTTTGTATTTTGGGTGTTGGGTCGTCGAAGCTGCTTTGTGTTGCATAGCTCTCTTTTAATTGCAGCCCAGGTGTTTGGTTTTAGATATTGGTGAATGAGTTTAGTAGGTTGCAAGCCATTTGGCTAGAGCAATGATTCATGGAACCATATCTCGCTTTTGGAGCCATTGGCTGGATCAAAGAGTGGGTGGAGCATAGTTTCAAGAATCAAAATTGGTTGTGTGGAGGTCTTGGTGCAATGGGGGCTTTGGACAGCAAATGTCTATTTCATTTTGGATGGTTTGTAATCGTTGGGATGGACCGGATGGTCCATTTTCTTATTTGTGTCGTGGGAAGTTTTAGGCATGTTCTTTTTGTCTTTTCCCCTGGTTTGTGAGGGTTATTTCAAGAGGTGTTGTGAGCTTGTGGGGTGTTCAGTCTAGGTTCTGTGTGGGTGTAATCAATTTTCTTATTTATTAATCAATGTTCTTTTAGTGCCATTTTATATGGATTGTGTTTTTTTGGGTTATATGTTCTATTTTTTCTCTCATTTCTTTAATATTTATTTTTTATTTATTTATCTCTTTGCATTTTATGTGAATTACTCGGAGATTGCAAGTTTCCTATCTTTTCTTTTTATATTTTTTTTTTTTTGAAAAGAAAAAGCCATTTATTAAAAAAAGTAAAAG
Source organism: Liquidambar formosana (assembly GCA_039720395.1). NCBI lineage: Eukaryota > Viridiplantae > Streptophyta > Magnoliopsida > Saxifragales > Altingiaceae > Liquidambar > Liquidambar formosana. The sequence goes on from CM077831.1 coordinate 25,121,132, forward strand.
AAAAAATTATGTTACCAATCATGCTTTTTTCTTTTCCTACAAAAATTAAAAGCAAAAATCATTTTTACTAAACATGCTTTTACTTTGTTGCTTCTACTAAATAGCAAAAAGCAAACAAGTTAAGGAATTTTTCTAATTGTAAAAAGATCTTTTAAAAAGCGCAACCAAACAGAGCTCATATTTTTTAAAATCTGTTCGAACCTGCGGTTAATTCTGTAGTGTGAACGTTTAAACTTTAAACAGAACCGCCCGCTTTTTTCTGTTGAAGAAAACCAGTTCTAGGGATTTCTTTTCTGATTCAGTTTCTTTCTGTTGTCTCAGCTCTCTCTCAACTTCACGGTGGCACCAGCTGTGGTTTCTTCTTCACGTCTCAAATCTCTCTCTCTCTCAAAATCAGCTGGTGTGTTGTAATTCACAGAATGACAAGAACTAATGGCTGGCTGTACATTTTACATCTTCTTCGATAATCAGTGGTAGCTTTTTTCCTTTTCCTTTTCCTTCTTGCTTTTGCTGTGTTTCATATAAAGTACACATAAAAATGGATATACATCTCTTGTCTTCTTCAGTAATCAGGGAAAAAACACCCCTTTCCACTAATCTAATACTAGATTTCATTAATCAGTGCAGGTTAATCATGGCCATACTTGGAGAATGAACTTCCATGCAGCCAATACAGACCCAATATTCTGATCCACAGGGTTTAGGGTTTTGCATAGTCTTCAGAAAACAAACCAAACAATGAGAACCATGCTCCCTTCTTCGCCGATCATTTCATGGCTAACACGGTCTCTCAAAACCCACAAATCTCTCTGCTCAGTCTCAACATTACAGTACTCTTCAGAATCACATTTTCTCGAGAATCCCAATCCAAACACCGATTTTTCCGAAAAACCCACTTCAGAATCATCCGCATCAGACTCCAGAAACACACAATTCATAACACCCTCTTCAAAAGAGACAGTTTTTACAAAAACCCATGTGATAGACACTCTCCTTACCCACAAGAATGACCCCATCTCGGCCTTGAGGTACTTCAAACGAGCTGTGAAAATGGAAGATTTTGTTAAAGACGTCGACGTCTTTTGTGTTTTGCTCCACATTTTGACGGGTTCTTCGGGGACTCATCGATACGCTCGAAATTTGCTTAATCGATACGTTCGGGGCGATTTGGGTCCAATGGCTAGGGTCTTTGTTGATCACTTGATTGAGAGCTCGAAGAGGTTAGACTTGGAGTTTGATTCGCAGGTTTTTGGTTATTTGTTGAATAGTTATGTTAGGGCGGGGCAGATAGAAGATGCTATGGCATGTATTGATGGAATGATTAGCAACAACGTTTTTCCATCAGTTCTATATTTAAATATTGTTTTGGCTGCATTGGTTAGGGAAAACATGATTGGGAGGGCGCAACATTTGTATAATAAGATGATTTCAAGAGGATTTAGTGGTGATTGCGCTACGATACATGTGATGATACGCGGGTATTTGAAGGAAGGGAAGGCTGACGAGGCGGAGCAGTGCTTTAGGGAAGCAAAGAAAGAGGGGTTGCTTTGATGCAGTGGCATATGATATTTTTATCCAGGCTATTTGTAAGAAACCTAATTCAAATTTGGCTTGTGAGTTGTTGAATGAGATGAAAGAAATGGGGTGGGTTCCTTCAGAGTGTACGTTTACTAGTGTTGTCGGGGCTTGTGTGAAGCAGGGAAATATGGTAGAGGCTTTGAGAGTAAAGGATAAAATGGTTGGTAGTGGGAAGGCGATGAATTTGGTTGTTGCTACAAGTTTGATGAAGGGGTATTGTGTGCTAGGCAATTTGGATAGTGCTTTGGATTTATTCAGTAAGATTAGTGAAGATGGACTTGTGCCAAACAAGGTTACATACTCTGTTCTGATTGAGGGGTGCTGTAACAATGGGAACATGGAAAAGGCATATGAGCTTTTCAACCAAATGAAAGTCATGGGTATCCCTCCTAGTGTCTTTAATGTGAATACCTTGATACGGGGATTCCTGAAAGCTCAATTGTGGGAAGAGGCAAACAAGCTGTTTGATGAGGTGGCTGAATGTGGTGTTGCCAATGTTTTCACGTATAATATTCTCATATCCTGGCTTTGTAAAGAGGGCAAGGTGAATGAGGTTTGCAGTATATGGGATAAAATGGTGAGTAAAGGAGTTTTGCCTAGTGTAGTTTCATACAACAATCTTATACTTGGTCACTGCCGAAATGGGAATATGGATATAGCATCTAGTGTATTTTCCTGAGATGCTTGAAAAGGGTTTAAGACCTAATGTGTTACACATATTCTATTCTGATCGATGGGTACTTTAAAAAGGGTGAGATGGAGCTAGCCTTGGAAATGTATGATGGAATGGTGGATCTAAATATTTCCCCCACGGACTTCACAATCAACACAATTATTAATGGTTTGTGCAAAGTTGGTCGCACGTCTGAGGCAAGGGATATGTTGAAGAAGTCCATGGAAAAGGGTTTTATTCCTATGTGTATGACATACAACAGCATTATAGATGGCTTCATGAAGGAGGGTGACATTAATTCTGCACTGTCCGTTAAGGCAGAGATGTGCAAAAATGGGATTTCTCCTAGTGTTGTCACTTACACTAGCTTGATTGACTGGGTTCTGTAAAAGTGATAATATTGATCTTGCTTTGCAAATGCGGAATGAGATGAAGAGCAAGGGTCTTGAATTGGATGTTGTGGCTTATAGTGCTCTGATTGATGGGTTTTGCAAAAGAAGAGACATGGAAAGTGCAGAGGATATTTTCTCCTGAACTTCTTGAAGTTGGTTTAACTCCAAATAATATTGTTTACAACAGCATGATTAGTGGCTTCAGAGATCTAAAAAATAATGAAGCAGCTCTTCTCTTGCAAAAGAAAATGATTGCTGAGGGAATTCCATGTGATTTGAAGACATACACCACATTAATTGACGGATTTCTGAAAGAGGGTAAAATACTCTTTGCTTCGGATCTTTACTCCGAGATGCTTGGGAAAGGTATTGTGCCTGATATAATCACATTTACTGTTCTGATAAACAGTCTTTGTAAGAAAGGACAGCTAGAGAATGCATGCAAAGTCTTGGAAGAGATGGATAGGAAGAACATGACACCTAGTGTTCTTATTTATAATACATTGATTGCTGGATACTTCAGAGAAGGCAATTTGCAAGAGGCTTTTAGATTGTGTGATGAGATGCTTGACAGAGGTCTTGAGCCTGATGATGTAACTTATGATATTCTTGTAAATGGAAAGTTTAAAGAGAGTGACAATCTTGCTTCGGCTTCATGTGATTAAATTAGCAGCTGGCTGTTATTTATATATTGTTCCGGGTGTCTGTTTGGTTCATCAAATAAGAAACATTACTGATGTGATTAATCGTTGCCATGTCCTTCACCACTGGTTTGGAAAGGTAAAGGTCTAAAAGTCGCTTCTTTATGGTATATTTGAATTAGATCAGCACACTGATGGGTTTTTGTGACTTACCTGTTATTCTTCTTCTTCTGCTTCTTTCTTTTTTTTTTCCCCGCCTTTTTAATTCACTAGGTTAAATGCTTTCATTCCTCTTTGGCTCATCATAGCATGCAAACAGAGAAGTGATGCAGACCCTTTCCAATTTCTTCACTTCTGCAGTCTTTCAAGGTAAATACCAATCCTTCACATTTTTAGTTGTTGAATTTATTGATATGCTTGGAATTGAGTTCGCATGCCTTGTTCATTTTTCAATGAATCTAGTGTGACTTTGTTGTACTTTCATGTTGCACATGTAGTCATTTGTGTGTGTGTATTTTGGTTTTGTTTTTTCTTTTTTTCTCTCTCTTTATTTTTATTTTTATTTTATTTTGTTTTTCTTCCTTCTTTGGGTGGGGGTGTGGGGGCGTGCGTTAAGGTTTTTTCACACTCTAGCTTACCATGATGGAAAACTTCAAAAGAGTTGCTAAGGATTCTGCCACAGCCTCTTCTTTAGACAAGTGGGGCTTGTTCTATGAAGCCTGCATAATCTCAACCTTAAAGCTCAGAAAAAGATTTTTCTGAGCAGGCTCTCCTTTAATCCAAGTCTTCATACGACTGCTTGGTTAGATGCCCATTTAGGGTAGCAGATTATGGTCAGCATTGCAGATCCTATCACCATTGTTAACCCTATTCACTGATCCCATCATGAAAAAAAATATAGTACCTTAATGTCTGCTGCTGGTAGTTTGAGTTTTGTAAAATCTATGTTCTACTTGGTTAGCGAGGAACCAGTGCTTCATTTTCAATAGCTAGTTATAACTATATTGTTGGAGCTAGTTTCATGTTTTATAACTTGCCTGTATGGCTGTTTATATCATATTACTTGCAAATATTTAAGTAATTTTTTTTTTTTATTCACTGATCCCATCATGAAAGAAAATCTAGTACCTCAATGTCTGCTGCTGGTAGTTTGAGTTTTGTAAAATCTATGTTCTACTTGGTTAGTGACCAGTGCTTCATTTTCAATAGCTAGTTATAACCATATTGTTGGAGCTAGTTTCATGTTTTATAACTTGCCTGTATATATCATAGTACTTGCAAATATTTAAGTATTTAGTTTTATCTTTCAATCTTTTGAATTTAAATGCAAGTCTAAATCATATTGCTTTATATATATATGGATACTAGATGCCCCTTATTTTGAGAACAGGATTAAACCTTTCAGACCATGACACAGTCACCAATCCAAGGGCATGAATGGCACAGAATATCACCCATTTAACTGCTTTCTTGTATGATACTTATTATACATGACCTCTTATAGATATATTCCAAGGATTATGGATTTGAATTCTGTTCTGTTGTTTCTACTCTTTCTAGTTAGTGCTTTTCTTGTTCTTATACTAAATTGAAAAAGATAGTACCGTATCCGTAATGTGCAGAGTTTTACAGCTTGATGAACAATATGGGTTTCTAAAGTTGGTTTCTTGTACTCTCTACGCATGTGCTTTCTGAACTTTAATGACCCTGATAGATGCTATATCTATGGTTAACTTGGTCACCTGAACACCTTTTTTTTTTTTTCCTGCCATTAATTTTGTTTTACTTCTCCTTTAAGGATGTTGGATCTGTGAGCATGTCTCAATCCCTGGATGAGCTCTCAAGTCTCAATTGACTTGTGTCAGGATGCAATGGACTCCCCGAGGTTGAAAATTTTGGGCGTTGCTGAATTTTCAATGTATAATTCCATCTTTGCATGCTTCATGGAGACTGCTTCCCATCTTTTGCCTCTTTGGGATGGTTTTTGTTCAGCCTTGATGCAATTATTTGGATATTTATCCTCCAGGAATGAATATTGTTTATTTATTTTTTTGTCTTTAAGTTTAGCTGGAACTAGCTTTCGTTTGTATTTTCTTTTAAGAAATGTGGAAAATATTTGATCCTGTTGTACAAAGCCAGAGACGTAGGTTGAAGGCAAGAAATTTGGATTGCCTACAGAGATTTTTTGTCGAAATGGACGGTTCTATTTGTTTTCAATGGCCAATAATAGCATGTTCCACAGTAGGATTAACTGCAATTTTATACTATTGTTAGTAGCTTTTTCATGTAATGAAGAAATATAAATACCCTAGTTCTAAAGTATCACAAAATTATCCCTCTACCCAACTTCAAAAATCTATCCAATGACATAATCCAGTCACGGATGGTAGCTCTCTGGATTTCTAAATTGCTTCCTTTCAGTTTGAAATTCTTACCCATAATATAGAATAAAATAATATAACATAAGGGGTTCTTATCTTGGTTTGTGTGTTTTAGTGCATTTCTAAAATTGATAGCCTCACTCAATGGAAATCTGATATATAAAGATGCCAACTGATGTTGGTATAATCAACGTTTCTATGGCTATTTTCCTAATGAGACTTAATTTATCACTTGTTATGTAATCTTCCATTATTATTATTACAGTATCCCAACTTCCCAACTTCCCTCCATCCTCTCTTTCGTGTGTGTGTGTTTTTTTTTTTTTTTTTTTGCCCGGGTGGGGTGGAGAATATTTGAACTCGCGCTATGTATCCTAATTACTACAAGTTATTATTAGACCAAGACACTTTAGTAAGTCTCCTCATGTTATCGATTTACATTTTCAATTATATTTATTTGACCTCAGTGGATTTTGGGTATGCAACATTAAACATTGATACAGATCTCTAGAATCTGATGGTCGTTCCAAGAATTCTATGTTAGATTTAGTACCCATAATCCAATGGAGCACCTTTTAGCCTTGTGCAGGCTATCAATTTACTGATAATCCAATGTAAGTTTCCTTTCCATTTGCCCCCTTCAATTATGAAACAGGATTTTGTTTGGAAAAATGAAGCTGGGTTTTCTTGGAAACACATCTTCATGGGAGAACATTTTCAGTACCAATCACCAATACTATAAGTAACCTACTTATGGAGCTTACTCATACAGTACTTGATATCATGGAATCCCCTTTAATTTTTCCCTTTTTTGTTGATATTTTTGCTGATTATTTTCCCCATAAATAAGCAATCCACATTTCTCTTGCTTATTTGTCTTCACATGCATATAATTTATTGCACAATAATTTATATTTAAGCATTTATTCAATCGTGGAAGAAAGGGTGGGGCTGAAACCCCCTACCCATCAAATTCTTGAAGATGTGTAATTAATGACTATAACAAAACAGATAAAGGTGAGTAAAGTGAGGTAAGAATCAACCGCTTTGGTATTAGCAAACATGAGACCCTATTGAGATTTTAAAAGTAAAAATAGGCAAACATGAGACCCTATTGGTTGGGTTCTGCTCAAGATCCATGACCCCCCAAAAAAAAAGAGAAAAAGAAAAAGGAAAAGGAAAAGAAAAAGAAAGTATTAAAAAAAAGAGAAAAATAAATAAATAAAAGGAGGGAAGTTAGGCTTATAATAACACAAGATGCTTTCATGCTATGTTTGGTATATTGTCCATTCAACCATAAGATATTCTATTTAAGAGAATTATATTCTACCAAATATTCCTAGAAGCATTTTTAATTTCTTCCTCCATTTGCACTTTGGTCACTGATTTGCTTTGCTAGCAGAGTTCATAAGCCATAAAAGGTTTTTGGAGGTAATATTAATTAGCGGATTGGGTCTCAAACCCCACTTGAGCTCAGGCCAATTTAAAAAGGGCAAAAAAAAAAAACAAAAAAAATTGTTGGGCTCTTGCACATCCCATGGACATCAAATGATGATGAAAATGAATTTGATTATGGGAACGGCTATTGCCACCCCCCATTCTTATAAGCCCACCCCTTTTCTTTTAGTTTTTAAGATTTCATGAAAAATATAAAAGGTTTTTGCAAAACCTGATCACTTGGTCCACTAGAAAACATCATTTTGAACAACTTTGTAGAAGAAATTTTTTCCAAAATCTATCGTTTAGGTAGACTTTTTGGCAAAAAATAAAATAAAGGCTATAAATGGCTAAAAAGTATATCTAAATGATAGATTTAGGAAAAACTTTTTTCTACAAAGTTGTTCAAAATGATGTTTTCTAGTGGACAACACGGTTGGTTTTCATAAAAACATTTTATATTTTGCATAAAACCTTAAAACCTAAAAGATGGGGGGTGGGGTGATAAGAATGTAGGGTTGCAATAGCCGTTCCCTTTGATTATAGTACAGGGCCGATTGCAGTGTTGCCCCATTTTGAACTCAAAAGCTGAATATATGGTATTATTTGCCCAACAAGTTGAAGTCGTTTAATTTGTTAAAGGGATGAATGTTGGAAATTATTTAGATCATTCATAGTACATAGAATATTTTGTGAACAGGTTAGGAAATATTGAAACATACCAAACATACATCTCTTCATTTTTATTTTTTTTTAATGATAATAAAAAATGGTAGAATGGGACAACCAGTCATGCGCGACTCTACTTAGGCATGATCATAATAGCTCCTCTACCACTGAGGAACCAATGACAAGAAGGGACTAAACAAGCCAACAAATGAGGGATCTATAGGTGTTCCCTCAAATCGATTGAGTCACAACTTGATCTCAGTCCCACAAAGAGATAATGACTCCAATGCATGAGTTTGACCATTACGGGACAAATACACGTTATACCACCACCCCTGAGACTTAAGAGTTGATTACTTGGCCTCCTCCACTTTTACCACTAGACCACCACCCTTGGTGGTATACATCTCATTTATTTACTTAAAAAGGCTTGGATTTAATTGAAAGGTTTCCACAATAACTCGGGATATTTATCCCATTGAAAATAAGCAAAGTTATTGATCAAATAGAACTTGCTAAGTTGCTAATACCAATGTCGTGTTGGTCTTATGGTGTATAGGCATTGAGAGACTTCTATTTATAGAGATTGGATGGTGGTCACTTGGTCTATTAGATTAGGTTTTTTTCTTTTCTTTTCTTTTCTTTTTTTTCCCGCCCCCCTAGGGTTTTAGCCTCCAAAGAATAACAAAATATATAACATACCTCAAACTCTTACTATATAGATTAAGGAGTTTGGATTCAATATTGAGGTGCAAAAACCCAGCACTAGGGTGAACGAGATAGTGCTATGTAGACCATTTCATGCAATGAGAAGTGCTAAGCTTTTGCACCGAAGAACGCATTGTTTCAATAATGTGTCATGTTATTGCATGGAGGAATGCATTGTTACATGTGACCACGCAAACCCTCCATTGCCCTAAATTGTCCAAATGTCACCATCCTATGCACCTAGTACAGTGTCAGGTTTTGGCACCCTAACATAGAATCTGAACTCATAGATTAAGTGGACACCACCGGATCATTAAGGCAATAAAAATTCTAAGGAAAAAAAAAAATTCTCATCAAGATCATTCAAGTTTGTTCATTAATTAAACGAGTAAAGTCTTAACTTAAAACTGAAGTTTAATTTTTTAGCAAACCAAGCTCGATGTTTTAATCAAGTCTAGCCATCTAAGATATCCTACATGTCTCGGACGATCACGATCTTCTATAATTAACACGTATTTGGTTCATTAATGTTACACGCTCATGCATGTCATTTATGAACAATCGTAATCATTTAAAACAACACGAGACATTCAAACCTAATCAGTTTTCCCCGAGCTCAAATAGCACTTGACTTGCAAAAATTCAAGGTAAGCATCTTTACACATTTGAGTACCTCTGAAAATAAAATAAAAAATTTATTCATCTAATGAGACATGACAAAGGATCGATCCATCATTCTCGAGGCATCGCATATAGTTTGCTTCCAAAAAATAAAAAATAAAAAATAAAAAATCAACAAGTGTTGTACAAGCGCCCTTTTGGCGCGTGAACCGAAGGAAAGGGAGGCAACTCCTCCTCCAACACAAAATTAGGTGTTAGTACGTTTGATGCACATTACGCACCCCTCAACTTTTCTGGTTGAGATAAATCCAAACTTGAAACTCACTCTTTTATTTTCTCTCTCTTTTGTTTTTTTTTTTTTAATAAGAAAAATATATATAGAAATTTTTTATATATTTTACCTCTAAAAATTGTACCAAACCCTAGCTTTAATTTCTTCTTCAGCACCCAAACACACACACACAGAAGTTCAGAAAAAGAGAAGAGAGTCTCTCTCTATTCTCTAAGATCGATTTGAAAGAGGTCAGTTGAAATCTCTTTGCCACTTTCCATTTTGTAGGGTTTTGATTCTCAATCTCTCAATGTCTGATGTTCATTGTCAGCCTTTGAATTTTTTTTTTTTTTTCCAAAAAAATAAACATTTTTTTTTCAACATTCTTTGCATGCTTAAGAAATCAAAGTTACACACACACACACACACACACACACACACACATATATATATATGCTTAGTGAGTTTGTTTAATCTGTGATATGATCAGTTCAATTTTATTAATTTTTGGGATTTTTTTTTAATTTTTAATTTTTGGATTTATATTTTGTAAGTGCTTAATGTTCTTTGCATGCTCAAGGAATTAAAGTTGTAAATTTACGGAGATTTATGTAAATTTAATGACTTTCTTTGCTTGTTGTCTGCTTACCGAGTTTGTTTAATTCTGGGATTTGTATAATTTGATTTGATTTTTATTGCGTTTTTATTGAGTAGTTTTGTCCTGTAAGAGAAGGCTTGGGTGGTTCCAAGGGATTTTATTTATTTATTTATTTTTGTGTGGTCTAGGCAGATTGTTATATGAAGATTTTGATGTGAAAGACTTCGCTTTTAGGGTTTTTATGTTAATTTTGGTTCATAGTCTGACTTGTTTTCATGAATCTGTAGGTTTTTGTTGTTTTTTATTTTTTATTCTTAATGAAGTTTTATGGAAGATCATGGTATTTCAGTGATGATTGCTTTCAAATATAAATGTACAGTTGTTGTTATGCTTAGTTTGTCCCCACCCTTTTTTGGTGTGGGATTTTTTTTTTGGGGGGGGGGTTGTTGATCTGTTTGTCTCTTCAGATCATGTTTCTATGGAAATTTTTCAGGGAAAAAAAAATCTAGACATATTTCTGCATACTATTTTCTTTTAATACAGACTTTCTCTGTTACTATTATATTGTGTTATTATTGTTCTTATGGAATGCTTTGGGTTTGTTTTCTGATTAAAAAATTGTATTTTTTGGTTGTTACAGGTCTTGGGAATTTTGTTTGTGATTTTTCACTAATCATGAGATTTAAGAAAGGGACTAAAGTGGAGGTCTTGATCGGGAAAGAGGTGCCATCAGGCTCATGGTGTTGTGCTGAAATTATATCTGGTACTGGGCACACTTACAGTGTTAGGTATGATTGTTCTCCAAGCATGACAAGTGAGGCGATTGTGGAGAGGGTGTCTAGGAAGGTGATTAGGCCTTGCCCTCCTGTGGTAGGCGTGGAGAGATGGGCGGCCAGTGACGTGGTGGAAGTATTCGATGATGTTTCTTGGAAACTCGCTACAGTTTTGAAGGTAAAGAGTCGCGATTACTGTTTGGTTAAGCTTATTGGATCTTCCAGGGAATTTGTTGTCCACAAATCTAACGTCAGGGTGCGACAATCATGGCAAGATGGCAAATGGGTTGTGATTGGAAAGGTATATTTTTTATCGTGGTTTATTTTATTATTACCTTTTTCTCTTCAGCAAAGATTGTTAACTTTTAAGGCCTCACTTTGTGTTTCTAGGTTTCACGGTGATATCTTTGTGTTCTGTTGTTGTACCTATTTGATCCAGTGGTTGTTTTTGCTCATGATGCAAACTTTTGAACTGTTAACTCATTAATGGATTTTTTGCTTTTCATATGGATGCCCATGTTACTGGTTATTGCCTGTCTTTAGAGAGATATTAGCGTTTGAGAATTGCATGTCATTCGCTTCAGTCAGTTATTTGTAGTTCTGTTGTTCACAATGTTTTCTCAAGTATCTGAGTTGTATCAGGTTGCTAGATTTTAGAACCTTTTATATACCTCACAACAGATTTCCTTTGTTTTTTTCATGAATTTATGCTATTAAATGGTTCTTATGTGCTATCTTCACGTTTGCATTGACTAATTATTTGTTGGCTCCCATGCACAGGGTTCTTGGAGTTGTGAAGATGTGAAATTCAACAAGCTTTCTACTTTGAATTGTTATCAAAAGAGCTTCCAGGTGCCACTAGCCAATATGGAGAGAAAATTTCAAGCAGGAGATGGTCGTTTGTCTGTTCAGAATGACATTGGTTTGCAGGAGTCTCATATTGTCTCTTCTAGAACATTGAAGAGAGCATCCCCTTATTGTTCTTCTCATGTTGAAGCATATACTGGAACTATTCAGAAAGTGAGAGCAATTGAGAAAGATGGTAGGTGTCAACGAGTGGTTCACGACCTGTTTACTGGAAAAGGTAGATGCTGTTGCTTACCCACAAGAAAATCTGGGTGAAAAACACATGCATGCTTCCTTTAACAACCGAACAATTGGATATTACGAAATGGAGAGGGGAAAACCAAATGATGTTGTTGAGTGTTATCTTGCAGGAAGCTCGGAACCAAATGATTTTGATAGTGATGCATGCTCTGTTGGTAGTTGTAGCATTATTAGTAACAGAATGAATAAGTTACCCAGTCGTATTTTAGTCAGGTTCTAATCAAGATAAAGATACCCTTTGTAGTGATGCTGAGTCTTTTTATGACTGGGGAGACTGAGGAAGAAAAGTGCCCTCTTCCTCCAAAAGAGGATTTAACAGCAAGAGTCCATAGGTTAGAGTTGCATGCATATCGCAGCACTCTAGAAGCATTTTTTGCTTCTGGGCCCATGAGTTGGGAACAAGAAGCATTGTTGACAAATCTCCGTCTTTCGCTCCATATTTCAAATGATGAACATTTGATGGAGCTAAGAAACTTAGTTTCTTCCAGAACAAGCCTTCATATTAGTTAATTGGTAATCAGGGAATTTTTTTCCTTTTCTTTTTAGGATAGGATCTTCATTAGTTGGCGTTCATGTCCACACAACATTGTAAGAAGCAGGATGAAATGTAATATTTAGCTTCGGTCCTGGTGTTTTCATTTACATTGCTTACTGTGACTTGGAAATTATGTAACAAATTCTTACAGAGAAATAAATATTTCCTTCCCCATCCTTTTGTTGTTTACTCTTCCCCTCTTAGTTTTTTAGCTTGTTTTATGTAACTATTTCCTAATAAAGATATTGAATGTTTTATAGTTATTAATAAGGGTAATTGTAAACATTATGCACCAGATATAACTGGGCAGCTGCCAAGGATACATTGTCTTGTTATTTCCTCAATTTGATCTTTTAAGGATTTCTGTGCAATGAAGTGGGGACAGACTTCTGTTGCTATTTGGTTGGATATGAGTGTTGAAAGTCCCTACCTTGCCCTCTGTCTATGCACACATATTAAGTTAGTCCATATCCATTCTTTTTCTCACCCCAGATGTGTTGACTAATTATTTTCAATAAGAACGTGGAAGCTTTTGTTAGTTTACTGGGAGTTGCTCATGTAATTTGAAGCTTGGATATTAATAATGTTACTGTATCTTCTCAGTGGCCAATGGAAATTATGCTAATTACCTTTTTTCTTCTTTTTAATTCCCTTCTTTTTGGAGTTTATAACTCTAATTGATTGGTATAGCATTAAAAGTACTAAGCAGATATTCCATGCTCTTTAGTTTTCATATAAACACCTTGTTGGATTTAATTCAGAGTAGCTTGATTTCCTCCATACCATTTGACAACATATGGAGTTCCACTTTGAGGATGTTATTGATCAATCCCCTGCATTTTCCAGGGCCAAAGTTGGAGGCATGCATGCCTTGCTTCCATAGGTCTAAAGATGATGCTGGGGTTTGCCACCTTTCTCCTGGCGTAAAGAATGGGGCAATATCTGCATCCAATTTTCTACAAATAAGACAACTCATGGTCAGCCACTGGTATCATTATTTTCTCTGGTTTAATTATATATTTCATTTCAGGCTTGCTGTGAGCTGTCGATACGTATTGTGCTGAAGGAAAAAAAACTAGAACTTTGAAACAGCTGCCATGACTGTCCTCATAAGGAATATCTTGTGATCACTTCTAATTCAAATAATGCACATCATTACATCTTTTCCTTTCTGAGCTATGTCTTTATTCTTCATATATTGCTTAATTATATTACCACAAATACGTGATCTTTATTGTTCTATAAATTGCTCACCGTTAACAGTGGTTTGATATCCATATTTCTTCAAAATTTAAAAACCACATGGTGTTGTGCCGTTGCTATTTATATGTTGCTATCAGTAGATGGGCTACTTTTAGAAGCTTAAGGCTACTCTTTAATGATTGTAGTGTGTGTAATAAAGGAAAAATGGTTTTCATGTATGCTGTGTTTAAAAGCACTTATGAGTCTTCATCAAAAGAAAAAAAAAGGCACTTATGAATGAAATTGTGTTGATATAGAAGGAAGTTAAATTTTTATTGCTATTAAATAAATTTTGAGGAAAATTTTCAATATCATGTTAGTTTTAGATATTATTCAATTAATGCTCTGTAATAATTTTTTTTTTTTCCTTTCACAATTTATGAGGCATTTCTTTTGTTATTTTGCTAGTTTTGTTATAGAAGGGTTTTGCTTGCATGTGGTTGGCATTTGCATTCTTCTTATGGAGTAAATGGGACTACTGCTGATTCTCTCTGCCACCTGAGTGTCTTATGATTAGTGGGACTCATCCATTTCCTCTCCATGTGAGCCATTTGCATTTTTAATTCTTTCTTCACTTGTAAGAATGGTTTTATCAAGGTTTTCTATAAAAGAAGAGGCAAAATATCTGTGTTGACACTTGACACCAATAGAAGTAGGAAGCACAATTTCCTTTATACAATTTTTTGGTGCCTTTGGAAAGAAAGGAACCTTTGAACTTTTGAAGACAAGGAGGTCTCATTAATTGAGCTTAAGTCTATTTTTGTGAAGACTATTTTTTGGTGGTTTAATAGTTTTACTCATGACCACAACAAACCCTCTTTTGTTTCCTTTTTAGATTCTCTTAAACTTTAGCTAGCTACTTCATTTTGGCTAATACTTGTATATTCCTTATGTACTCGGTTTTTGCCCTTTACTTTCAATACAATCCTTACTTCATCAAAAAAATTAATTGAAGGAATTTTTGTATAATAAAATTATCTATAATATGATATTATATTTTTGGAATGTTGGTGCATATTTTCTTTCCCCTTTTTGATGGATTTGCAAACATGTATGGAAAGGGGCACTGAAGAAAATTGGAGGTGCACCCCATGAACATGTGAGGTATACAAAACCACAAAAAGAAGGATTCAAAAATAATACATCCCTTCCATGCGGTGAAAAGTATACAAACTTCTTGAACTTGGTTTAGAAACTTATTTTGTTTTGAAAAATATTCTTTTTTACCCGTGATATAACCTCTAAGCTTTAGAATTTCTTCTATTGCGATCATTCCATAATCAACATACATGCTGATACATGCACTGAATTAAAAGAGAGGAACCCTCCTTCTCATTAATATCTTCCTATTATATAAATATTAATATTTAAATATTTTTCCCCTTATAAGTCAAACAATGATCAAGATAGTACCCTCTTTAAGCAAATGGGGAAGGGAACAAATTCTTAAGCCAATGGGTAACGAAGGCATGATGCAAAATATGATTGATTCCTTCTTGCACAGATAGGTTCCATTAGGCAAATCCTATCTACTTACCAAATGATCAGTCATAGGAATTTTATCCACAAAAGCATCCAAAGATGGCCCTTAGACGTTGCAAGATATTATTTTTGTAGACATTTCAATGATTGGGAGATGGAGAATGTTTTGACTTTTTTTTCAATGTTTATATGGTAGCAAGATTTCATTATTAGAGAATGACACCTTGTTATGGCATTTTGAACCCAAAGGTTTATTCTCAGTGAAATCTTCTACTCTATTTTGAGAGTGTTTCATCCGGCAAAAAGTATTTGGATTTCTTAAATTCCTTCAAAAGTGGCTTTTTTCTCTTGGTTGGTGGCGCATGACAAATGTCTTACTATTGATCGCTTGATTAGAATGAGATGGGAGATGCCTAATAGATGTATTATGTGCAAAGGGGCAGCAGGAAACGACGGATCACCTATTTATCCATTGTGTGGTGGCAAGAAGCTTGTAGGATTTCATTTTTCATCTTTTTGGAGTGAAATGGGTATTACCTTCATGGCTTCATCCACTCATGACACTTTTTTAAGTTGGTGGTTCATAGGAGGCTGGAAGGATGCTAAGGTGGTGTGGTATATGGCTCCTCAAGCACTTTTTTGGTGATTTGGAAAGAACGTAATTTGAGAACTTTTGAAGGGGTGGAGAGGAATGTTGTGGAAGCTTAAGTCCATTTTGATTAAATACCTTTTTTGGTGGTTTTGTAGTCTTAACAGTGGCTGTAAATTTTCTTTTCTGACTTTTGTTGATTCTCTTAAATTATAGTTAGGTTTGGGGGTTTCATGTTCCCCTCTTTTGTTGGTCCCCTGATTGTGTCTTAGGGTGGCCAAGCTTTTCACTTGTATATGTCTTATGTACGAGGGTTAAGCCCTTTTGATTAGTTGCAATATAAATCATTACCTTATCAAAAAAAAAAAGTCATCTCTTGTACTATAATGACATTTATTGTATTTCGTTTTCTTGTTTCTTAAGAGTTGGTGTTAAATGATCTCTATCGACCTAATTTAATCTTGTGTGAGGAAGAAAATGATGATATTAAAATGGTTTGATGTTCTTTCTTTCTTTCTTTCTTTCTTTCTTTTTTTTTTTTTTTTTTTTGTTGGTTTGGCGGGTGGGGAGTAGTTGTTACTGGGGAAGGTGGATGATTTTACACTAAGTGGTTTATCATGAAAATTTGCTTGAAATTATTGTTTTGACATGGTTTTCTTAAAGGGAAATATATTACAGGCCTTTTTTGAATGGTGGAGGATTATTACACCAAAATAGGGGTTGGCTTACCAGTTTGTATTGTTGTTATAACATTGGTATTAAGTTGCTCCCATTGCTTGCAATTAAACCTAATGATCATTTGTACAATTTACACATTTACAGGAGATGGTCATGTGAAAGATTTTTCCAAATTTAACGATGGCTCACAATTATTGTGTCAAGAGGCTTTTACTTGTGTTTGAATTCAATTATAACTTGCCTTGGTGTTTTTATTTTTTTTGGCAGGATACTAACGCTATCCAATCAAACCTAATGCTATCCAAAGGGGCACATGCTTTGTTGTACCAAATGATTGGATCATCAAAAAGGTTTCTGACTTCTGGTCTGGTTTGTAGGCTGTGTTGCTTTGCTGTAGCAGATGGTTTGGTTATCAAGAAAGCTCTGTTTTCTTTTATAGGCGGTGTTATGTGGAACAAGAATCGAGAACAATTTTTCACCTTATGTCCTATTATGAGTTTGCAGAGGGAATTAATGTATCTTACTTCATGCGTGGACATGGTAGTACATTTTGGGACTGTTGGGCATCCTTGGAGGCATTTTAATATTGAAAGTGGATGATGAGGACCATAGAGAGTAGCTGCTTTCATTTGTTGGGAAAATTTTGGAAGGTCAGGAATGAGATGTAGCGCCTAGGCTTTTGGGGTGTGGTGTGCCTGTGAGTCTTGTGTGCTATTTCATCACCTCTATTCAGTCATGTAGATGTGTGGTCCTCTAACTTTTTCTCCTCCTCATGTTACCTCTAGTATTTAAAGAAGAGAGAGAGAGAGAGAGAGAGAATAAATGCCTGCTAAGTGAACTATAAGTTACCAAGTTAAGACATGATACAAGTTGGAGTCGAGAACAGTGAGTCATCCTGAAGTGAACCACAAGCTACTGATAAGACATGATACAAGTTGGAGTTGGAACAGAGTCGTACTTTTGGGATGGTGACCAGTTGAGAAGACCAGGAAAGGCATTTGGAATGGGAGCAATTGACCCTCGGCAACAGCTATGGCTGTTTTTTGTAGTGTGAAGTTCTGAATAGTGAGTAGCAGGAACTTTCTTTGTTCAAAGGGGACGGCCACCCCCCCCCGCGCGGGGCAACAGTTATTTCAAGTCTTGCTAGGAGATTCTTTGATGTGAACTTTCTATCATAGTTCTGATACTCATGATACATATATTTTTTATTATGTGAACTTTCTATCATAGTTCTGATACCCGTGATATTATTGTCCCCGCAATGGATATGCCGTATGGTTCATTAGCGATTGAAAATAATGTTTGGTTTCGCCCTTTCCCATCATGCTTTGAGCTGCATCTTGAATGACTATTACTGCTATCCTTTATTTAATATTTCATGTGGGGGTTGAGATCACATCACCCCTTTGCAAGAGCATAATTAAATTCCCAATTTTGGGATAGTATGAGATTTGCGACTCTGACAAGATCTATAAAAGAATATGAACGATAGCCACAGCCGAAACTCGAAGCTATTACTGCTTGCGCAGTTTTAAACTTAACACAGGGAGCCTGGATGCATAAATGCATAATGTGTTGTAGGAAGTTGTGCAATACTTCTGATCCGGTCTTCACTTACACCATCATCTCAGTGGGGAAGGTGATGGTAAAATTAATTTGGATGCCATTCCTGTAGGGGGTGTCCCATCTATTTTGACACCACTTCTACATTTCTCATTTTTCTGAACGCATTTAACTTCATACTTTTTCAAGTTAAAGACGGGGTGAGGAAGAGTGATCACAGGGTATTTGGCTACGTCAAACTGAGTTGAATAGACATTAAAACTTGCTTTAGGTACCAAAAATTAGAAACCCTAACAAAACAGAACCCTACGAAAGCAAAGGCCTCTTATAATAGACATCTAATCATTGGTATGGGGAAAGGAAGCACTTTCCGGAACCAAAAATCTTCACTCAACATAATCCACAAATGAAAGTCATATAAACCCAAGAGTACAAGACGGAGGCTCTTCAGCATTTCTAACATAAAGCCTATCACAATCTACCCTTGATCCAAGGAAGAAAAGATCAGCAAGCATTGCAGGCCCCAAATTCCAAAGCAACCAAAACCTGCAACAGTGGGCAATAACAAACAGCACAACAAATCTCGCACAAAGAAAGAACCCCACTAGTCAAATGCATCATCATCATCATCAGGAAGTGGCTGTGCAGCAGCTTGTATCAACTCGGCTTCATGCCTGAAACAAGAAAAACAGGTGCCTGGGTTAGCATAAAGTTTCACATAATTTAATCACAAAATTTGCTCAAAACACGTATATTGGCTGGGAACAATAATTGTCCACATCAAGCTTGAGGTGCTAAATTGCACAATTGAAAAATTAATTGATCAATCAATCACCAAGGTATCTTCAATTTGCTAAAACATTTGTAGTGCAATTGAAAGTGTTCTGTCGAGTTGATAGTGCATGTAAATTAAATGGTTTGATCGCTTACTGAGCTTGTGCAGCAACGTCAATCTGAACTTCAGGAGGTGCAAGAGCAGGTGACTCAACAAAGTGAAGGTTGGCATCTCTGCAGGTGCAAATAAACCAGTTAACAATCTAAAGAGAGTAAATGGAAGTACAAACAAGAAAAACCAAACCCAAAATGGATAAAAAAATAGAATAAAAATCCTTCTGAGCATTACCCAGCAAGCTTTCTGGCAAGATACAAGAAAGGTTTCTCAAAGTTATAGTTGCTCTTTGCAGAAATTTCATAGTACTGGAGGTTTTTCTTCCTGTGGAAAGTAACCTGCTTTGCTTTCACCTGCCTATTTTTCACATCAACCTTGTTGCCGCACAAAACAATGGGAATGTTCTCACAAACCCTAGCAATAAAAGCAAATGTAGAATCCACTTGAGAAAAAAAAAAATCTATTACAAAAGAAAAGATTGAGAAAAAAAGCAAAAAGAAGAAAATTATGACTTAAACCAAACACCTGCAGAGGTCCCGGTGCCATGTTGGAACATTTTTGTATGTCAAACGAGCAGTGACATCAAACATAATGATGGCACACTGTCCATGAATACTGCAGAGGGAAATTATATTACATATAGTTAATTGTTGAAGATCGAATAATGCAAGAAAGATAGAACCAAAACCTGTAATCCCAAATGCAAAACAGAACTAGAGAAAACACAGGCTAAATGGGACTAAGCAAGAAAAGGCATATTCCATTCTTGATAAAACCAGATGGAGGGTCATGTCACTTCAAGGATACATTTCAAAGTGATTTTTCATTTTTTTTTTTGGTAACAAATCAAAAAAATTACATGTAAACAGTAAAATAAAGTCAATACACAAATTACCAGCCGGGGTTCAAGTGAACTGAAAATTCAACTTGAAAACTTGATTTAAAGAGAAAAAAAAAAAAAAATCAATTTTTAACAGAAACAGAAATCCTCAACAAAACTATCAAAATTTTTGGCAATAACCTAAAATCTAATACACACACAAACACACCCCCAAAAGATGAAAATTCTCTCATACAAAGATAATATCATGCAAGGTAAACACTAGGTGCCAGATGAACAATTTCATAAAAATCTGAATGATTAACGGCTTTCAATAATCTGCTACAATTAAAAAGGATTGATTACTAAACAACAAGACAAACACGTACTAGTATCCATCTCTCAATCCGCCAAACTTCTCCTGACCAGCTGTATCCCAACAATAGAACCTGATCTTTCCACAGTTTGTGAAGAAATCCAATGGGTGCACTTCAACACCAATTGTAGCTATCGTTCACAATATCACAACCCAACACATGTTAAAATCAACTCTCTAAGGCACTGTTCGTTTTAACGGAAAATATTTCCACAAATAACTTTTATGAGGAATCAAAAAAATTTCAAGCGTAAAAATAAAAAGCTCTTTTTTTTTTCTTCATGAATCTTAGCACTTCTTTTCCAGGAATTATTTTCCATCAAAACAAACAGTCTGAAGAAAAAAACAACAAAAAAAACTGATTCTTACGCTCATATTTCTTCTCGAACTCTCCCGTAAGATGCCGTTTAACAAATGTAGTCTTCCCTGCAGCATATCGGAACTCATATATATCAACAAAATGCTCAATAATCAAAAGAACCAAAACAGCACCAAATGATGCGAACATTTTTTTAGGGTTTTCAAAATTGGAAATATCAGATCCAAACAATACAACAACCAATGTCGATCTAGTCTTAGCCACACACACACAAAATGTCGATCTAGAAGTCTTAAATTCGATAGAGATCATAGAAAAACTAGGGTTTTATGAAACACAAGTAATATCGGTGTACCTGTTCCACCATCGCCTACGATGACGAGCTTGAAGCTAGGGTAATCCACAGTCTGCTGGTTCGGAAGTGCCTACACATGAATAACAGCAAAATCATTAGAAGCTGAGAGAGAGAGAGAGAGAGAGAGAGAGAGAGAGAATCATATATATATATATAGAGAGAGAGAGAAGAGAGAGAGAGAGAGATTCACCATTTTTGGGTGAAGCTGAGGTCGGCGGCAAGGAGTGGAGAGGGGTTTTGTGAAGAGATTTTTTTGAATGTGATAACAGTGGTGTTGCCACAAGGGTGTGATATATAGTCATCTCGTTGTCGCTGCTTTTGATCGACGCAATTGTGTTGACCGTTAGATCGAATCCCGCTTCAAATTTCCGCTTGAATTTCAGCCATACAAGTGGCACGGGATATTCGCTTTTTGAATGGAAATGATTGAGTCCGAGCCTTCATTATGTAGGGGCGAGGCGTTTGGCTTTGGCTTGACGCGATTGTATCCACCGTTGGATGACTTTTTCGCTTCAAAACGGCGCTTCAATATCAGCCTTACACGTCCACTTTCTTAAAACGTTTTGAGTTTGTTTCTATATTTATATTCAAATTCTAAGTTAGGATTTGACTTATTTATATCATTAAGTCCTAAGTTTAAACAGTACTTTTGAAATACAGTTTTCGAATAGAAAATTTTTTTTTTTTTTGTTATTCGTAATTTTTAAGTTTCTTCTATTTTTAACTTAAAAGCAAAAATTATAGTTTTTCAAACAGAGCCTAACTCGACGCAATAGAAATCATGGGTAGTCGTGTTTAGAAATTATAAATGAAATTCGATAAAAATAAAACTATTATTAGCATGCAAATATTTTATGGCTTATGAGTCTTGGCTCCTAATAGGGTGGTTCACGAACATTTCACAAGCAAGTTTAGTAAAAACTCTTTTGAGTTTAATAATTTATTATGGAAGTCAGGTTCAAGCAAGTCAAATATTGGCTCAGCTAAACCATAACAAATTTAGCTCAAGCTTGAATAATCAGGCTTTTGAATGGGCTAAGCTCAATTTGACTTGACTCAACTCGTCTGTAATCCTATTTAAAAATCAATGACAAAAATATTTATATGAATAACTATATAGAAATTTAGGAAGAGCATACGCGGGTGAAAAAAAAGACAGAGGAATAACATGGGGAATTCGTGAATACATTCGGAATATTCAACCAGGTTTTTTTTAATCAAATTTTAGATGCGAAAGGGATAAATGAAAGATTGCTCGCAGAATAAATTGAAAAGCCCATTACTATATATATATATATATATATATATTTTTGGCTGCGATATTGCTAGTGATGTCGGTCGACAATCCAGCTTTTTTTTCCTACCACACTTTTTTGGGGTCATTGACAAGACTCTGAGACGTCACCCTCAGCCACCCACACCAATACGATGCAGCCCACTGAGTTAAACAAACGGCATCATCCCAAATTCTTCCACCCCCCCGGGCTGCGGCTGGCAAAAGAAGATAAGTATCATCCCAAATTCCCAATTACACCGCCTGGCAAAAGAAGATAAGTATCATCCCAAATTCCCAATTACATACAGATAATTACTGTTAAGATTCAACTGGTCACAGTTGCATTTCCTTACAACCCGAAAACTGTTTCTACAGTGACACATTACGATGTTGTTACATCCAAGTCGGTCTCGATTTTCATAGGCAATCCCCTACTGAATCTTGGATTGGCTTATGATTTTGCGGCAAGCTTTAAATATTTTCTTCTATCTTTACCAATATATATATGTATCCTTTTCCTTCCCTGTATCAGAAGGGTATTCTGAAAGGCCTGGATTATGGGTAAAGATGATGGGGATTGGACAACAAAGCAAAAAAACAGGATCAATTTAATCTGTAATCATACTAGTATTGAGATAGGTTCGGACTAACGTCTGCGCTGCATTGGTCACCAAATAGAAATTCTCATCCAGAATTTATGCTAAGTAGTAACCATACAGATATACCCCTTCATATGTCTGTCAAGCAACAGAACTTCACATTGATGTAGTTTAAAAAATATGTAATAGATATATTCTGGCCATACATAAATACTGGCATAGATCCAATGATCATTCAAAGCCTCTTAACTATCATTCAAAATCTTTTAACTAAATTTAGTCTTAAGACACAGATGGTCCCTAAATCTATGGTAAAATAAAAAAATTGGAAAGCCAAAGCATAACAGGAGGTATGGGACAGAACCCTGAAGCCTCTCCATCTCTCTCCACAATATCACAAACTCCACATCTACTCGAATGCATCATCATCATCGTCAGGAAGGGGCTGACTAGCAGCTGCAGCAAGCTCAGCCTCATGCCTATAAAAATCATAACCAACACATACAACATAAGGTCATAAACCAAATCAATGGAAAAAACTAATAACCAATGTAAAGGCCTGTACTTGGTGCTTTGCAAAGTTGCTTGAGGCGATTTAGGCTCCATTGGTTCTTGGAAAGTGAGATTTAAAGAACAGAAAATGCTTAGAAAAATGTCTCACATTTTTTAGCATGTTCTTTTCAGGATTTCCATTCTTTTTTCTTTCAAGAACCCAATGGAGGAGGGTTTAAGATAATGGAAAAACAGCATAGTATAACATTTTTGCTTGTGGCAACTTAAGGAGAAGAAACCGCTGTTAAAAACATCACTCGTACCGAGTTAAAGGCAGTTACTAGAGCAAGGCTGGTCATACTGGATAAATCCTCGGACTATTTTATGTAATACTGTAATATAATCAACTTCCGTGTGGTGTTGCTCAGAAGGCCTGTCTTAATGTAGTTTTTGCAAGGCATCTTACGCATATATGGTTTGGTGGTGTTATTGCAGCTACTATGTTGTATGTATTTATTTAATCTAATACTGCATGTTGTACTCTTTAAGGGTTTCATATGAAGTTCTTTCCACAATTTTATATATATATATATATATATATATATTTTGAAGGCCCAATATCACAAAAACATATTGATGGAAGAATTCTTAGTGGCTACTAGAGATAAGTCTGTAACTGTCCAGGATATCATGACATGAGTTTCCTGTGCAATTTACCTGAAGTCTTGAACATAAACACTGTACTGATTGATTCCCTAGAAAATAAAGGAGCCACCTGCTTCTACTGAGGAAGTTAAAAGTTAAAACAGTCCTCAGAGTTGTAAGAATGGTATTCCCTTGACCACTATTCCTTAAAAACCTAGGATACTTAACAAAATTACAATCCTAATTATAATTTTTTTCAACTTCAATATATTTTTCCTCTAGCATGCTTCAAAGAATAGGCCACTTAATCCACTGAAAATACATATTTTTCAACCAATGAAGGCAAGGACCAAATATTGGGCACTATTTCTCCAACTCGCAGTTCAAGGGAGAAATGGTGTAATCTAAGGAATCATAAAATCATTCTAGTAGTAAAAAGTAACTCTTCCGCGAAGTCACTTCCCAAGAGACGATTTCCCAAATCAGAGTAAGTTATCATCTATAAAAGAAGTTGATTCTTATTGGGATTTCTAAAAATTGCAATTCCCATTAATCAGTCTATGTGATAGTGTGCACGTGAGTATGTACGTGTGAGAAAAATATAGAGAGATTTTGGTTTGTAACAAAATGCTTACTGTTGCTGTGCAACAACGTCAATATGCACTTCAGGAGGAGCTAGGGCAGGAGACTCCACAAAATGCAAATTAGGATCCCTACAAACACAAACAACTTTCACTTTAATTGCCGAGAACACCATTCTGAAGAAACTAAAATGAATACAATGTTAGCCTTCTATTGGAATGGATAATTATGGTTTTTACCCGGCAAGTTTCCTGGCAAGGTACAGAAAGGGCTTCTCAAAATTATAATTGCTCTTTGCAGATATCTCATAGTACTGCAAATTCTTTTTCCTGTGGAAAGTAACCTGCTTTGCCTTCACCTGCCTGTTCTTGACATCAACCTTGTTTCCACAAAGCACAATGGGGATATTTTCACACACCCTAGATTGACAAAACAGGAAATACTCGTTAGACATTAACTCTCCCTGAGAAGTTAACGGTTATAAGTTATAGCTGAAGAAGTGAGAAGTTAGGTTTCAGAACAAACCTACAAAGATCCCGGTGCCACTGTTGGGACGTTCTTATATGTCAATCGGGCAGTAACATCAAACATAATGATGGCACATTGCCCATGGATGCTGCACATTAAATAAAAGAAAATAAAATTAGCAAAGTGCTTGGAAAGGTGAAATTTGCACACCATTAAAACATTTTTCACATAATCCAGGTGAATTTACTACACACCAGAAACACAAACAAATACAAACATACATACATAAATACACACACACCCCAATAGTCATTCTAATGAATATGCCAACAAGTGATTATGGATCTCATATTTTTTTTTTTATAAGGATTATGGATCTCATATTATATGCATAATAGGAAGTTTAACCAACTATACAAAATTTTAACAAAACTCTGACGTAAGGAAAATTTTCTGACTAATATCCATCTCTAAGACCGCCAAATTTCAACAGCCATTCTAATGAATATGCCAACAAGTGATTATGGTACAGGCATTCAACTGAAATAGCTAAGTGAAATTAGGAGTCATGTAGTCCATTATTTTTTGATGAAGGTCATGTGGTCCATCATTCTGATCATGATTCTAACAACAATGGATGGGAAACTAAACAAAACCAAATAACCAACACAGTATAGTGATGTATTAAATATGGATAACCCATATTACATGCATAATTGAAGTTTAACCAACTACAAAATTTTAACAAAACTTTGAGGTAAGGAAAATTTTCTTACTAATATCCATCCCTAAGACCGCCAAATTTCTCTTGACCAGCAGTGTCCCAGCAATAGAACCGAATTTTCCCACAATTAGTGAAGAAATCCAATGGATGAACTTCCACACCAATGGTTGCTGGTAGGTGATGAAAAGAATGAAATGAGATTCATGCAGAAAACTCACATAAATTAATAATCTGAATAAAACACTCAATAAACAGACTTACGTTCATATTTCTTCTCAAATTCACCCGTAAGATGTCTTTTCACAAATGTTGTTTTCCCTGCATTTTGCGGATACTTTCAGATCAGCTAAAATCATTGTACTTAAAAGCCAAGGACCTTCAAAATCTAACTGAGTACTAAATTTTTATTATTACATGAACTTAACAACTTGGTGAAAAGTGAATCCCATATAATCAACAAACATACCAGTACACCACCTTAGCTCCAACCCAACCGAAACAAAATACAGGTACATTTTTGGCTTCCACATAAGTGCTTAAGATTTGAAGTTCCAATCCCATTGAATTCAAAAGTTTCAGAGTATATTATGGAATTCTTTCCATGGATTCGACATCTATATTTACTGGTAAGAAAAGAGACCAAAAATTCAAACTGGAATATCAATCTTCCATTTCCGTTCACTAAGCTCCTAGTCCACATAGCCAAACGCAATGAAAGGTCTGGCATTTGATTCAATTATAGATTTGATTAAGAATTTCAATTCCGATGAATTCAGATATCTTGATTTCACATAATGTGGATTTCAACATCTATCGAATATAAATTCAATTCTAAAGTCAATGGTATATAGAGCAACGGAATTCAATTCGAGTTTCCAAAAATCCAAAATTTATGTTCTTTTCTTTTCCTACATTTGCTTAGCAATCAAACTGAGCTGAAGGCTCTGTTTCGGTTTCCAAAAAAATTCTATAAATGAAAAATTGCCTAAACGAAGCGAAAGAATTGTATTCGGGGTCAATTGAGTGAGAAATCTTCTTCATGTTGGTCAAAATTCTGAAATATAAATATATAGGTAAGAATTTTATTTTTCTTAAAATTGATTTCCTTGCATTTTCCCAGCACCCGAACAGATTACAAAACAAAAATTAAATATGACAGAATATACCTGTTCCACCATCGCCTACGATTACAAGCTTGAAGCTCGGGTAATCAACCGTCTGTTGATTCGGCAAAGCCTGTACCACAGAATCGACAGATCAGTACACAAACAAAATATATGAGAAATAAGAGGGGGAAAAAAAACAAACTAAAATCTAAACATCGAAAAGAATGCTCTGTTTGGTTACTAAGAAAATGAATTAGCATCAATAAGAGGGAACTTACCATTTCTCTCTGTTGCGGGAATGTGTGCAAGAGTGTCGAGAAGGAGAGGCAAAGTAGTGCAGACTGCAGAGAGAGAGAGAGAGAGAGAGGGGTTTTAAGAGACCCTAGTTGTGTCAGGTAGCTTCAAGCTGACGCGAGTTGCTGGGCCGTCCGATTAAGTTCTCCTGATGAGTTTATCCACGTGCGAATCACGTGATTCGATCTAGGTTGGTGGGTTTGGGTCATGGATTTGTGGGCCGTTGGCAAAGGCCCATAGCAAAGTTTCATGCAAGTATGCAAACCCAAAGAGGTTAGCTCAGTTGTCAAAGAACTATACCTCAAGAAATGGAGTTCTGAGTTCGTCTCTTGTTAAACCATCCACACAAGATTTCATAATTCTCATAAGTCTTGGACTTACCTAATTCATATGAGTCGCTATATATGAGCCTGGGGTTTGACCAAAGGTTCTCTCGTCATCAAAAAATAAACAAAAAGGAAAAAGAAAAAGGCCATGCTACAATTAGTGGAGGAATCTATTAGAGAGATTCATGGATTGATGCGGCATTCACATTTTTCGAAGTAATAGAGATTTTTTTTCACTTAACAAACTTACCATTGATACATTAGCCTATAAACAATGCTAGTAATAAAACCCGGTGGTTACAAAATTTTTCCAATCAAAATGGTCAAATTAGGAGGAGAATCCAAATCTTTCAGAACAGTTTGCACACAAATTTGCTTCTTCAGATTAGAATGCTTTAACTCTGCATTAGCAGTCTCTTTGCGTGAATTGCTTAGAAAAATGAATGTAGCACCATCCCGGTTATAGAGAGTGTCACTTTCCTGCGGTTAGTGTCAAATGCAACTTGAGAATCAATTACCGCAACCATTGCTGGAGTGGAGATCCTTAGCCTTAATCAAAGATAGAGGACCGTGGCAAGTTGGCAACAGCACAAAGCTCACCACCCATGTTTCTTGCCCTCCCTATATTAATAATGAAGCCTCTCCTCTAACAACCACAATTAAAAATCCCTGCCACGAAGTGTATCCGTGGCCCTTTTTTCTCCTTTTTTGGTAAAATTTATCGTTTTAAGTGGACTTTTTGACCATCTACAATCTCTGTTTTACTTTTATAGAATATTTTATGAAAAATGGTCTAAACTCAACCATCCCACAGTTATGTTTAATGGAGATCGCGTGTGTGCTTTGGGCTGTCTTCTGTTGCAAACCATCTCAAGTATATCTCAACTATGATAAGGAGAACAAAAATATTAAATTTCAAAGCTATATCGAACCCCAATTCAGGCCACGCCGCGGTTGAACAGGCTTTGGGTTTAGCACGGCTGAGCTCAAGCTTTAATTTGGCCCTATAACTTGATGCCCAAGATTGAACCCAGTTCAAAAGTCTAGAGTAGGCATGGTTTGGCCAATCTACACTTTGGACGTGGCAATCATAGTTCAAGTCTCAGAGGGTATCATGAAAAGTCCTCTAACCTTTACCAAAACCCAACCCATTTTGCACTCCTCGGATTTGGTTTGGGCTCGTATGACCTTTTTATTTCCCTCCATCACCATAGGGGTTGCCCAAAGCTCATGTGGTAAAGGGATGGGGTGGAGTTAGGGTTTGGCCTAGGTTCAAATCTCATATACCAAAAATGCCTTCTTTTTTTTTTTTTTTTTTTTTTTTGATAATTGTACCAAAAATACCATTGAAAACTTGATGCGAACTGTTATTTAGCAAATTTGGGTAATTATTTGAGGTGGGGAATTTACACCTAAGAAGCCTGTTTGGGCTCTATCAAGGACCATACGAGAATTTAACAAAATTTTGACCAATGAAAAAGTAAATTAAAAAAAAAAAGAAAAAGAAATCTCCAAAGGAAAACTCATAGATAATTTCGTTTTTTCTTTTTTTCATTTATTTTGCTGAAGCACACTAACTCAAAAACTCGTAGTAAAATCACACTACCATATACTCTCCTGACATTGGTATACATATACTTCTTATTTTTAGATTGTGCTAAGCCCAAACTAAAAACCCTTGCTTTCCCTTGCAACAAAAATATTCATAGTATTAAACCCCTTGATGTCATACACCTATAGTTTGCATCAACAATGTAGCCTCTCACATACGCCGTGGTTTACGAACACTAAGCAGCTTCACATCATCAAGAACAGGTCCACATAGAGAAGAAAAATCATCACTCCTCATGGTGTAAAATGTGCTAAGGAACATGATCCGAGTTCGCGGAGAAACGGCCACAAATCGAAGAACGGCCCGTTTATAGCCCCCTTTGCCCTTAGATTCATAGGGCACCTTTGTTGTGTCTTTGCCGGCGAAGGCCTCAACAATCATGGACCCCTCACAAGAGTTACTAGCATCTCCAACGGCGAATGTTAGGTCATAGGTCTTGCCCGGGATGGTTCGAGCCACTTGTGCAATGGCACTTTCTTTTCCAGCCACGAGTTCGACCGCCCGTTTTCCTTTGGGCACGGAGAAATGGTCGGAGTCTATGTACTTGACGGCCTTGAGGGATTCGACCATCCAACTGGGGAGGGGAGAGTGATCGTCCTCGATGTTAGGGGGGACGAGAACTCCCCAAGATGTGTTGGGAAACACATATGGGCCCTCTTCGAAATCTCCATTTTTCAATATGTTCTCTGCAATGCAAAAATATATACGCGCTCATGATCAATGACCAAAGAATAAATTTGAACCATCAATACTATAGTCTAACAGTAATTCATAAATTTACAAATGTGAATTAAGTTTTGTTCTTTAGACCGCCTAGATTATTTGGTATCACTGCAAGAAATAATTGTGGCATTTATGGTTAGAGTCTTGATTTAAAATGGAGGGACATAGTGTCCCTTACTGTTTTTATTATAAGAATGATATATATGGTGTGTATTCAGGTCTGTGGGACCTAAATAATGTACCCCAGATGTGGCTTATTAACTAAGGTCGTGTTTGGACGTGCTATGAAAATTGAAATTTCCCATTATATTGTATGTATAAATTTTAGTACAAAACCATAGTCAGAAATGAGGTCTCATTAGAGAATATTGCAGCAATCACTATCCTACACAATCAGTGACAGCTTTAATTTTCTGTAGTCGATGGAACCATTACGGATGGTCATTTGCTCAATCTATACTTTAGAATGCTATGAAAAGTAAATGGGACCATTCGATTTCCACAATACAACAAAGCTGCACTTAAGGCCAGGGCCCATAAATATATGGGTTCCTTGTACAGTTGTACGTTTGTAGGTAGGCCTGTGTATACTATTAGTATGTATGTAGTAGTAGCTATCATAATAATGGGCATTGGTGCAGGTCATAAATTTTTTGGCACAAGGTACAATCTACATTAACCTAATTTTTTTATCTTATCTTGTACATCAGCTTCTTGTACCCTGTAACGCTATAACCCACCAATGTCATACATAAATAGATATTCAAATAAAGTATCAGTGAATGCACTCACATATTTCATTCATTAATAACTAGAGGTGGTCACACACGCAATGCTTGTGCAGGAAAGAATTATGGGCACTGGCAGGAAAGAATTGTGGGCACTGGTGAAGCCAGCGGGGCCTTTGGGGGCACGCCCTCACCGGCTCAACCAAGTTTTTATTTTTTCGTTTGAGAGAGATATTACCATTTGATGATTATTTCTCAACATATGCTAAAAAGAGAAAGATGATAGTCATTTTAAAGCATATTTACAGTCAATTTGTAATAAGTTGACAAGAATATCTTTTTTTTTGGTATTAAATTGAAAATTGATTACTAAAAAGTAATTTTTTTTATAAAAAAAATGCTTTCTAGAGCTTTTAGTTCTCAATTTCTACCTCACAGAATCATAGCACAGTATCCTCACTGAAGATAAATCTTAGCTCCACCCCTGATTATGGGTTTGTGAGTCTGGAGTTTAAAACTTCTAACACGATAATATGTTGATTAGTCATAGGTAATTAATTGCGGTGTGTCAGGAATTTTTCTATTCGTGGAAGGATATTTTTGTAACTTTAAGTAACTGGTTATAGATGAGAAACTAAATTAAGTTTTCACTTTCTATAGTAGTATAGATAGAAAAACTTACGATTTGTCGCTTTAGGAGGATATAGAACTTTGATGGCAATGGAATCAATCAGCGGTCCGCAAGCGGGATCCTCCTCGACTCCCGGATTATGAATAACGATCTCCGCCACATCGACTTCGGCTTGAAACGCCCATGCGTACGAGTCCCACCCATTGCTGCTATACATAGTTTGCATCGGTAGCACGCCGGAGTCCGGCGCCACCGATACATTCAAGCGCTCCTCTTGAGCACAAGTCCGAGCCGCACTAAACGTCAGTGAATAGTACAATCCCTTAATCACTTTTAGTCTTTGTTTGATGGATGCCTCGTTGCCTAGCCTAACTGCATAGGCTCCTTCCGGCACTACTAGCAGCATGTCCCCTTGTTTTTGGCCCGATTTTATGTACTCGACGAAGCCGGAAATTTCCCATTCCGGTACGGCTTGCCGGCCGATCACCACCGTGCCGTTCATCTCTGATGGCTTCGGGCCCAGCTCGAAGTTGCCATTTGGTAGTAATCCTGCATTAGATGGGTGAAAATGGAATTCAGTTTCAACAAATCTTCATCATATAAGCTTAGGAATTAATATTAATATGTGATGTACAAAGTATATAAAAGCATAGCTAGAGTATAATAGTACAACAACATCACATTGAAAAATATCAGATGGACCGGAAATACCCTTTCTTATATTTATATTTATTGAGTTGTGTTTTAGTATGACGTATCATTTAAGTTTTAAAATAAAGTAAAATAAAAAATTCATACCCCACATGGCATGACGTATCATTTAAGTTTTAAAATAAAATAAAATAAAAAAATCATACCCCACATGGCATGTCGCGCTAATTACCACCGCTGAACGAAAAATGAGTAATGGGTATTTCCTTTTTTATTTTTTCTTTTTGGGTGCAATAGAATTTATTAAAGCAAAATCAAATCCTAAGTAGACCCAAGAGAGTTAGTGCCGTTAATAGGAAAAAGTCCTTTTTTTTTTATTAATTTGGATTCGATTTTTCTTGAGAACATTTTAAAAATTAAATTTTGAATGCACGAGATCGACGTGAAGGAAGCATTTTTAAAATTACCTAAAAAAAATTTAATCAAAATACACACAAACTAATCCAAATAGGCCGTCAAATAAAAAAAAAATCCTAGAGTGAAAAACACCAGCCAAGCCTGCCATCAAAAGGTACATAACCCAATCCGCAAAATTTGAAAATTACAACTGATCTTATGACCAGAGATAGGAATGCAGAATGAGTAATGAGTATTTCCATGAATATACCAATATTTTTTAGTCCTATATTTGTAATAGTACTGAAAAAAATGGAAAATTACTAAAAGACCCTACTGAAATGAAATAAAATGGGCAACTTTGTCCTTCTGACAAAATGTTCTGGCAGATTAAGTGGCCTTTAATATTTGCCAGAAATTTTCAGCACCAGGTGAAAAAGTGACATCTCCCTGCTGTTTTAAGGCATAGTGCCTAGCTTACAAAAGCTGGCTAGTCAGTGGCCCCAAATAAGGATTAATCACGACCGTTAAATTTTCTACTCCCTCATCAGATGCTATAGACCCAAACCATGATGTGAGTACATATATGTGTGTTATATCTATGAAGTATAAAATGACAAATGTACCCCTGAGGACATGTCAACATCAAACAGACAATCGCATGACTGACCGACCACATGCGTAAAATTAGTATTATAGTCAAAATGGTCACCATGTGGCTCTCTGCAACTTGGCCCGAAAACTTTACAGTTTACAGGAACGTTAGGACAGAGTATCATCATGAAAAATGGATTTACCGTGGATCAATTCAAGCCACAAGAGTGAGGACAATTTGGTCATTTGATCTTATCAAACTTTCAAAGCCCAATTGGCACCCCCAACTCACTGATCCTAGTTGAGTAAAATTGGAGGGTGTCCTAACAATTTATATGAAAATATGAGAATTATATTCTTTTAGGTTCAGAAAAATACCGGAGGAGCTGGTTTAAAATGGACTGTGGAATGTTCGAAAATCAAGATAATCTAGTAAACCAAATGGAATTAAAGTTTTTTTTTTTGGCCTAATCATAATTTGCCACTTTAAATCGAACATCGTAAATTCAAATCCAAAATTAAAAATTAAAACGCAAAGGACGAAAATGGTCCAGCTTGGTTCCTCGTAACTTTGAAAAAATATCATTAATTTCAAGATAGTCAAATGGACCGTCGAAAACTCGAGAAATCAAGATAGTCAAAGAAATCAGTTGAAATCACAGTTTGTCTTGACATGATGATAACTTGATGTTGTAAAGTAAAGAATGAAGTGAGCTCAAATTCAAGAGGGAAAAAAAAAAGGGAAAAAAAATTATGAACGAAAATGCTCTTATTGGGTTCCTCATAACTTAGAAAAATATATCACTAATTTTAATGGATGATGAATGTCCAAAATTAAACCTCAAAGCAAAGTAAAATCACAACAATATCACCATTAGCTTACCGTCAGTGATGGCTGAGGCGATGTAGCAGGTGGCGCACAATAGCACCGACACTAAGAACACAGCTTGCATTGTGAGAACTCTGATCACTTTTGGAGAGAGAGAGAGAGATGGAGAACGATGATCAAAATTGTGTAGAGTAGCGAAGGGGTGGGCATTGCCTTTTATGCATGCCAACCTCGAAAAAGGCCCTCAGATTTCGAAAAATAGCATTAATTTGCCATTCATGACTGTAATTTCACGTGGGGGGGGGGGTCACATTATGACGAATTTACCCTTTCTATATTGTTATTGATGACCAAATCTTGGATGTCCTCTGGTGGAGATGCGAAGACAAAAGGGCTGTCCCAGGTCACATGGTTTCAAACCCTAAGCTGTTACATAAGCATGTAATGCCACGACAACTCTTAAAGCTTCACTTTAGGTACTTGTTGTTAGAGGGCAATTTTGTCATATTCTCAACATATTGGATTTGATATGTTTAAACCAACACCACTAATTGAAAAATTATTTTGGGAATAATTGTTGGGTGAAATGACCAAAATTGTAACAACATTTTGGTGTTACTAGAGCACATGGTTCTGCTGACATATTAATGTCGGGTTTAGAGATCTTTAGAAGGGGTAAGTATCCAAGAATCATGGGTTTGGAAGACTAAGTTACCCTCAATATAGAAATTGGAGCCATTAAATAATTTTATATTTATTTAAATTAGCACCTACTTATAGGTCAAGGAAACATTGGGGAAAAATGGGTTTACCACTTTCTTTTCTTTTTTCTTTTGGTGGGTTGGTGGGGGAGGAAAGGAGAATTTCACATAGTATCATTTGTATAGAGTTAGGATTTGGTTCCGAGTTACAAAAACTCGATACTATGCTAAGTTAATAGAAGTCTTTTGATAGGGTTTTCAATAGTTTAGATTAAAACATCAAATAGTTCTCTAATAAAGTCATTTAAATCATTTTAATAACAACTTTTTGTTATTTTAATATGAGTCATCAAAACACTCATCCAATGGCTCCTATTGTACTCAGCACCCAATCTAAACTCATTCGCATAGTAGTTAGTTGATTACTATGTCATTTAATAAAGATGAGTGTCTCTATCTAGATTTTACTTCGAGAGTATGATGTATGCACATTTTACCATTCAACTTTAATGACAGATTTAACTGAGATCATATATAATAATTATGTGTGTAAATCACTTTGCCAAGATTATATTACAACCATACCATGTGCATTCCATAGTTGCTTATGCCATGAAATTCTTATTCCCATTTTATTATTCAATCAATGATGGGTAAGGACTAAGGATTTATGGTTGAGTGGACAACTTAATTAATCAAGAAAGCGATATTTATGCAATTATGATTTCATAGGATCTCATCACATCTCATTCCATACACTCAACTATATGTGTGTGTGAGAGAGAGAGAGAGAGAGGGAGAGAGAGTGACAATCAACAACATTGGAACACCCTGTCAAAGTTTATAGTACTCCATTATTCTATATGCGAAATGGTGGATTAATTATGTAATGGAACTTTCAAATCAAGTTTTTCTAATCTAAAATGTGGGTTCATATTTGGAACTGTCAATTTTTTTATCCGAATCAAATAAGAATATAATAAATACATCTAATCATATAAATTTACAATTGTACAATTGTTTTATGCATCAATATGAAACATACGATGACTATTTAAATATGAAATATGCATCAATGAACATCATAACACTTGCTATGCTAATAGCTATCTTGGCTTAGTGATAATTTTCAATCTTTATGGAGTAGATCATGTGAGTTCAATCCTAATAATTTTAAAGTGAAAAAAAAAAAAAATGAAAGAAAGAAAGAAGAAAGAAAGAAGAAGAAGAAGAAGAAGAAGAAGAAGATGCCCCTTAATGGAATAAACTTTGGTTATAAGTTACAATAGTGAGGGTGTGGTTATTATTTAATTTTTCAATTACATTTAAAATTGAAATTGTAACCATTGACCTTCTAACTTGGGTTGTATCTCTCTCGTATTGTAAATGGAAGGGTGAGCGTTTCGAATCTCAACCTACTTTTTTTGTTGATGGTTGGGAAGGGAGGGGAGAGCACAAATCATGGGTAGGATGCATGGTTGATACTATTGAAACAAAAAAAAAAAAAAATTTTAAAAACATGTGAAATTAATACATTCATTTTTTGCTATTAGAAAGGAAAAAAATAAAAATAAAAATAAAAATTTTGAATCTCATTGATAGCAAAATAGCTGGCTGACCCATTACTCCCATGCATCCTCCAACTTCTTGTATTTGTTGGCTTCACACTGCAGATAGCAACGAGGAAACAATTGTGCTTTGTTTTCATTCTCTTCACGGGGTTGAATGAAAAAATTCATGCACTCAATTGTAAATCATTCAACCACAAATTTGATGAAAGTGATCTAGACACCCCTTATTATATTTTGAAATAGAAATGGTACGTTTTTAACTTTAAATGCAACATTCTGTTCATCCCTATTTTCATTTATTTTGTAAATTATTATTTTTGGGTGTTTATGACCCACAATGGATGCTTCCCTACTATGTACTTTTTGCCAAGATCCACCAAATTATATATAAATATATACAATTCAATCTAGATAGGGCACTTCCGCCTCTTTTCTCCTTGCGCGAAAAATAATCATAGCCATCCATAAAAGATCGATATTTTTAGTTTAAATGTGAGATAGATCTCTTTAAGGTGTCACTTTACATCTTTACTTTACTCGACTTGAATGCTGCAAATCACAAGTACAAATCTCAGGGAGTGCAAAGCTTCTTAAACTTACCCTATTCTTTCCCTTTTCATTTGAATGAATGTATCCATCCTATTCTTCTTCCCTTTTCCCTTCTATTATCTCCCTCCCTCCCTGCCACACGGTAAACATGCGCCAAGAGAGAGAGAGTAGCTCACCAAATTTATCTTTGACACAAGATGTAGTAATACAAAATAATGTCATGTTATCGTTTCATCTCACAACCTAATAGCCTCACATCCCTCTTTCTAAACAATGCCATGTCATCATCCTATGTCACAATTTAATGACTTTGCAGCACTTAAGTATCAAATTTAACTTTGGCAGTATTAAATTTAACAAAATTATTGAAAATGCTCCTAAAATTCTTCTCATTACCACCCCCCCCCCCCCCCCCCCAACCCCCTTCTTCTCTCTTCTCCCTCCACTTTTTTGGCATTGTTAAAACTGTTCTAAACTAATGGGAATTACGTTTGGGGATGGGGGTTAAGTTGAGGTAGTTGCAAATTAGTGGTTGCAACGAAATACTAACTGGTGTGGGCTCAGTTTTAATGTGGGTCCTTGTAAATAAATAAATAAATTAATAAATAATGCATGATTTTAACTGTTGAAGGTTATTATAGTATTTTCACAACAAAGTTAACAACATCCATCTTGAACAAAACCTTTGTTTCTTTTGGTTTTGATTTTGGAACAAATTCTAACCCAAAACCCAAAAAGGCAAAAATGCCCCTAAAGTTGTAAGACTTAAAAAAAAAAATGGGAACATATCACGAGGATCGTGGGGCAGTGAGCAGAGGGGTAGGACCCACAGGATGTGGGGGATACTGAAAATCCAGCTGACCTAATCCAAAGCTTGATGATCGTGCATTGTTCCTGGGCCTTCCACGAATAAGAAGCATGTGGACCTATGTAGGCTTAAAAAACATATGTATGTACGCCGCGGTGGGCCGACACGAATCACAACCTCATCTTTATCTATCAGATGCATGTGGACGACCGAGCTTAGGCCGGATATCAAGGGACCTTCTTGTCCTTCTCCTTTTTGGAATTTTCTCTGGCCCAGGAAACCTAGATCCACCCTCCTCCCTAATTACTCTTTTACCCCCAATTTTGTTTTTGTTTTTGTTTTTCTTCTAGGAGTATCCTTTTTTTTTTTTTTTTTTGGGTTTCTTCTTTGTTCTTATTTTTGTGTTTTTTTTTTTTTATAATCCCAAAGGTTTATATTCAGGTCGGCTGCCGAGAAAATAAATTAAATAAATAAATAATAAATAAATAAAAAACGAAAAAGGGAAAACATAACTTGGTCTACAATCATTTCTAGCCTACAATCTGTCCGTTTTTTTGGTTCTTAATCTATCATTATTCTAAGTGATCTAGTATTTTTTTTTTTGCAAAAAAAATAAAATTTGATAGTGATATTGTCAATGATATTTAGTTGCTAATTTTTTTAATCCCTTAACTATACGGTAAATTTGATTGGTAATTGGCCCTAGTTTTTTTTTTTTTCTTTTCTTTTTTTGGGTGGTGGTAATTGGTTATTGGTCCTAGTTAACTCAATTAGTCAACTGCTAATTGGTCCTAGTTAACTCAATTAGTCAACTGCTAATTGGTCCTAGTTAAAAATCTATCATTATTCTTTTTTCCGTACAATTAGAGGTTTTTTTTTTTTTTTTTTTTTTTTCCCTTTTTTTGCCAAATAAAAAGATATCCGAACTGTCAAAACCCGTACAATTAAAAGGGTTTGAACCCCTAACATATATTAATCCTACCTTTAACTACAATTTTCCTTACCACTAGGTTAGCTTCAGTAACTTATATTATGTATCTATTAGCATGAAAATTATATTATATTATGCATATATTAGTATGAAAATTATGTCTGTAGAGGTGGAAGCTGGCTTTTCCTCTAATGGTATTAATATAATCATATTAGGAAGGAAGTAATTGAGTTAACCATTCAAGGACAGCCTCTGTGACCCAAAAAGTTCTTAACTAGCTCACTTGTCAAACTATTGTTGACAGCCACAACCTTTTCAAAGTAATTGGTCTAAAATTAGATCGGCGAGAGGGCATTGGGGTCATGAAACATCAACATGGTATTTGGATCTCATGCTTTTGGCTTGATCGATCAAGACCCATGCTTTTGGGCACCTCCCATTTCAAAAGAAAAATGTGTCTTTTATCCCCCAAATTTTACCAAGGTAAACCAAATATTGGTAATCCACCATTTAATAGGTCTCACATAATAAATTAATTTCATTAGGTATTAGCTTAATTTTTTTTTTATAAAAAAATTCTATATTTCAGAAATAAAAAGTAATTATTGAATCATAGAATAGTTTATTGACTTCTCTTCTCCTCTCTTATTGTAAGGGAGAGGCCTCGAAATCAAGTATAAGCTTTATGTAAATATTTAGTAAGAGGGTGGGGTGGGAGTGGGGGGGGGGTCACCCTTAACACTAAGCTAACCTTAGTGATTTAAATTCTTAATGCCTTAGAACTAGTCACTTGAATAATTATCTAATTATTTTAGTAAAAATTATTTCTTGTAAAATCACAAGAAAGCCTAATAACAAAGAAGAGTAGAAAAAAAAAATAGGATTGTGATTAATTATGGATTAGAACCCCTTTAATTATTTAAGAAAAAACAAAATTCGTAGTTAAAATTTGTCTCTCTCTCCTCTTTATTTTTTTATTTTTATGGATAAGAGCAGAAGCACTTTGTTAAATTTGTCGTTGGAGCTCCAAAAAGATGAGGGCCCCCTCAAGAAAGCCGGACTCATGCACAAAACAAAGTGCCACGTGTATATAACATTGACACGAAGACCATGCCGACGTGGGCTGAACTGACACTAAAAGGCGGCTGTCAGACCGTCGGAAAAATGAAAAGAAGAAAAAGTGAAATCGGCGTCAAATAACGGTCGATAATTTGAATTTGATATGACATCATATTTTTTATTCACCCTTTTTTTTAATTCTTCCTCATTTTCGTGCTATAAACTGCATGAACGAAAGAGACAACACAAGTCGCAACCGACACCCAGGAGTAAATCTGACGGCCAGTGAGGAACCCACGTGGCTCGCAGTAATGGCGTTGTCTCAAGATAAGAATATGATTGAGACGGATTCTTAAGGGGGATGCTTGGCAATCAAGAAAATCATTTGAACTTGCCCCTTTTTTCTTAAAATTTTCATTTTCCTTGTATTATTGATGTCAAATTTCACACATAATTTATTATATTTTTAAAATGGAAAATATCTATTTCAATGACAAACGATTGAACAGTCATTCAAAAAAAGATGTTATGCACCCCAAATCTTTTATTACCTTCGAGTTTAATGGTATGTCTCATCTTAATAAGAGTGTATATTTTACAGAGGTTTTGATTTTAATTTCGTGTGAGTGTGTATGGGTATGTGTTCTACAATCATTTGAAAAAGAAAAAAAAAAAGAAAATTCTCTTCCAAGCTTAAACTTCTCTATCACAAGAGAATCAGGGGAGTTAGGGTCTTGAAGAATTTGAGTGCATAGAATTTTTTCGTTCAAAATAAGTGGGAGAGTAATAAAAATATTTATGGGGGTTGTTGTTTTCTCAATATCATCTAAAAAGTTTGCAGTTTGATTAATTTTATTAATTTAACAAAGAGAAATTTTGATTCTTTTTCCTAAAATTTAGCTCAAAATTGGAGAAAATGTCTTAAAATTTTGGCTTTTTTGATATTTTTATAGGAGCTTAGGGTTTATTTGGATAAGCTTCTACTTTCTGTCTATACCCTTTTTTTTTTTTTTGCTTCTTCAATAACTATTATGGGTGTCTCAGATTTTACTCCTTCAAAAGTTTCGACTTAACCTATTATTCTAACTGCCCATGTGAGATGCTTTATACCTATATGAATAACGATATCTGTGAGAAATTGAAATGATGATCTCTGGGGAGCACATCCAAGACTATCCCGCTCACCAAACCCCACAAAGGCCCTATTTGTTACTTTCAAAAGTTAAAAAATTGAAAGTTTGTAGTATGAAAAATTTTGAAAATTACTTTTAAAAGTTGAGGTAGTAAGAAATTCCTACTACCTCAACTTTTATAAAATAACTGTCAGAATTTGTACTCAATAAACCTATAAAAAAATTTCAATTCTTTTTTTTTAAAATATAAAAAACAAAAAATAAAAGCTTATCCAAACAGGGCCAGTTAGCTACACATTTTGGAGGAAAAAAAGGAACTAATTAGAACTGAATAATTAGAATATAAGAGCAATACTCTAAAATTTCCATAGAGTTGAATTAAACCATAGGTCCATATATCTCTGTTTCTCTCTCTCACACACACATGTTCGGTCTCAACCATGGGTTCATCTTTTTATTTGATCAGAAACCCGTGGGTTCATATCTCCTCTCTCTCTCTCTCTCTCTCTCTCTCTCTCTCTCACCCCCACACAGACGCACACATGTTTGGTCTCTCTCTTTCTCTCTCACACACACATGTTTGGCCAACGACGAATACGACATGCACAAATCAGTGGTACCCATCAAAATTAATTCCATATGGGTCCTAATCTCGTCGACTACTTAAAGATTCGGGGCAACTCCATCAATATTTAAATTGATAGCTCAATGAATTGCAGATGTAGATGCTTGTATATATAGTAGTATTCAACCTCACCCTTTCATGATTGGAGATGAAAGTCTTGGAATTAGACCAATAGTGAAAAAGTACGTGTTTGAATATAACTTGAAGTTTTGCATTTATTCATGTGTGGAGGTTCCTTTTTCCTTTACTTTTTTGGACGAAATTCATGTCGTAGAGTCCATACAAAGATACTACCATCCTTGTTTTTCCGATTTAAAATACATACCTTGTGCCTCCTCTTTCTTCTTCTTCTTCTCCTTCCCCCTTCTTTTTTTTATTTTTATTTTTTATTTTTTTTAACAATCGATAAAATCTACCTTTTTCCATAAGTATCAATGTTTCTCTATAGGTTTGAATCCAAGATCACTCATTCAATAAATGAACATAATGCCAATAAAATATCATG
The DNA here is from genome assembly GCA_039720395.1 of Liquidambar formosana. NCBI lineage: Eukaryota > Viridiplantae > Streptophyta > Magnoliopsida > Saxifragales > Altingiaceae > Liquidambar > Liquidambar formosana. Next base: position 25,162,387 of record CM077831.1, read on the forward strand.
CCATCGGCATGCATACTTTATGTTCATAACAACAACAACAACAACAACAACAACAAAAAATATAAATATATATTGGAAGAATTAAGTTGATGCAAAAAAATTGAGGTGCACAAAACAACAATATATATATATATATATATATATATATATATATATATATATATATATATATTTTTTTAATCTTTTGGGTCCTTGGAAGGGGAGGTTGGAGATTCGAACCACCACGAGTTCTTCTCAATCGGTCACTCTGGGGCATGCATTTTTGAAACAAACATATACTAGGAATTCTATAAGTGAAAATTTCATCAAATATTCCCACTATTCCCCTCTTTTATTTTGTGACCTTTGGGGCATGCATGGGCCCTTGTCACTAGAACTTGAAGAAAGAGCATCCACCAAGACATATATAAGTCACATATCCTCTTTTATTGCCAATCACTTTCATATATATATATATATATATATATATACACACTATATACTATATGAATGTTCAATGGATTGCAGATCGAGATGGTTGTGTTCATTTAACTAGGAACTCTAGCTGCCCTACCACTTTTTATGATTGGAGAATGGAGATGGACATCTTAACAACTCATAATGCTCCACTTCAACCCTATCCCTCTTTATATTTTGGGTGGTTCACTTGGAGGATGCCAAGACATCCCTCTTTATATTTTGATGGTATATAAGTTCAACTTTCAACCTACAATCGTTGATGTACGGTCCAAAATTCCACTCAATTGATATAAGATTGTCTCCATCACCTGCCCGATTTGTCCATTTTTAATGTATAATCCTTACTTGAGGTTGAAATTAAGAATAAGAGAAAATCTTTTCAGATTGAACCTGTCAAGTTGATTTTTTTTTTTTTTAGTAAAATAAATAACACGTTCGTTACAAATTATATTCGTTATCAGTTATTTATTTATTTTTATAGCCAAAAGGAAGATTAGATTAAGCAACTAAAGCAACAGTACATGTTCACTAGCCTTGATTGGAGAGGTATGAGTCATTAACCACAAAGTTGATAATATTAAAAACAAATAAATAAACTAGGAGGACTAGAGAAAGTAGAAACACATAGATAAAGCAGATGATGTACATTACCCTATTTGCGCAGTTGTTTTTTCACACAAATTTTAAAAGAAATGAGGTTAATTAGAGAACCCACAAAGACTCCCAACTTCAACCCTTTGCCATTTGAAGCAATGTGGTGCTCGTATAAGACACTCTGAAGCTCAAGTTAGAATAGTACTAATAAAAGATATTAAGCCTTTTCTATTAGGAATGGTGCATTTACAAGATGGAAACAGTATGACTGAACTATGATAATGTGAGTCAATCCTAACTTTATCAGCTAGTAAAGTGGCCAGCTAAATCTTGAGTGATTCTATCTACAAAAGGCTTGAGCGTGACATGGTCTAACATACTTTTCATAAAAGACAATGTTCATTAAATGCTCGTATCTAGTAGAGAAGTGGTCACCAAAAGGTCATTTCCCCAAATTTTATTTGTAACCTTTGAAATCTTCATGTGCTAGAAAATCATCGATGTGCTTTTTACCATCCAAACGATTGACTTCACGGCAACAAAGACTTGAGAAGGTTAAAACAAAAAAAAAAAAAAAAAAAAAAAAAAAAAAACACACACTAATGTAGAAGATAGCTTATATAGTGGGAGTAATGTAGTGAGGGAAAGTGCAATTGGACAACCCATATGGTCCCTAAAAATGCTTTATATTCTTGGCTTCTTGCCTATCTATTGCCTTGAAAACTACCATTGCTAATCTTCCCCTGTGCATCCCCCTATTCTTGGCTTGCCTATATTGCCTTGAGAAGTGCCATCGGTATCCAACTTCTGATTAAAGCTCCCTTGCATAATTGTAAAATTTTCAATTTTGTACAGCTATAAATTATAGTTATATTCATTTTTCAAGCATTTTTAATAAACTAAGACTAGTAAGAGATGTCATTATAACCCTACTACATAACTACGACTGTGTTTGAATATTTTTTTGCGGCGTGATTGCGTTTATTGCATATTGGAAATATATCACATCTCACATCGTTTAAATATTGAGTTAAATATGTTTTATATACTAGTTTGAACCCTTCACCTATCAGTTTAGGCTGTTAAGATGAAACTAATAAGATATCAGAGCATGCTTGTGCCTTTACTGCCTTATAGGCAATACAATGTGTAAATTTACTTTCTAATATGTATAAGAATGTTGATTTGTACGAGTTTGGAAATGTGTCATTATTCCTTCTTTATGTGTTGGCCCTAGTGAGATAACATGCCCTTGCGGATAACATTCCCTTGCCAGATAATCCAGAGGAAGGAGGAAGATATGGAGTCTATTTATGATATAACTTAGTAGACAAAGAGGAGGATGGTTTATAATTGCACAAGAACTGTCCTCCATTAAAGCATGGGCTCTTGGTATCACATGGAATGTCCAACTGTAGAAAGTAAATTTATTCCAAAACCTTGAAAAAGGAATTTCCCAATTAAATATCCACTGAGAATTACCTAATTGCCCCCTTCAAAAATCCATCTGCTCTCTCTTAACCCTAAGTTGAGATGGAAGGGACAAAAGAAGTCAACCAACCATTGCACAACACCATATCCACATGGCAACTACAGTCCAAATCTAGTGGCATGTTTCAAAAGGGTCCTTTTATTTTTTTCTTCTTGTTACATATTTTATCTATTATTAAATTAAATTGATAAACTAAAAAAAGAAAATTGTGGCTATCATTTATTCTTAGTTTGTAATTTTGTATAATTAAAAGAAACTCTCTCAATATGAAACCAGCTACAGACTAGAGTGTGACCAAGGATCTAAAGCGTTCCTCATTAGTTCATCTATAGGTCATAATTGGATGGAAGACTTTTTTTTTTTTTTTTTTTAAATAAAAAACCAAAAAAATCAGTTAATCTCTCAGTTATGTACAAAGAGTAATGCTCTCTTTATTATGATTGCATATGGCTTCCAGTTCAAAAATTGAACCATCTGCTACTATATATTTCCTTATTTTTAAAAGTGAACTCGACCCATTAATCATGATGGGGAATCGGGACTTACAGGTCTTAATTGATAGTTATTGTAATAAAACCTAGTTAATCCCCTACCACCGTCGCCTCCACTGCCACCACCACTCTCCCTCTACTAATTTTGTCTTTACAAAGCCCACAAAAAAATAAAAATAAAAAATAAAAAATAAAGATACCCATGTAAACAATCACCTCAAGGTAGGTGCATGTAACAAAAACACCTCAGTGAGGGAATGGCACATGGACACATTTATGTGGACATAGCATGAATGAGTCAGAGGGAGGTTTGTGGATGTGAATTGGGCTAGCAGTGTATGGGCCCTGCATTAAAACTTGCAGGGGAAAGGGCAGGAGGGTGAATTTCTAATAAGGAAAAAAGAGTGTCAGCATCTGCTGCAACATGTACCCCAAAATGTGTAGACATCTTTCATGCCTGAGAAAGATTACTAAAGTCTGAGACCGCCTTAAGTATTGGCCAATGGCAATTTTTTGTGTCCGGTTTTATATTGCAAGAGTGATTTGGACAGAAAGGGATAGAATTTTAGTGTGGGGACTGGTCATCATAAAGAGGGTTAAATGACTGCACAAGTTGAGCCAACACATCACAACCCAATGTCTCAAAATAATGGCAATTTTCCACTAGTCTCTTAGCTTGCCTAGCAAATGCGACCCTCTAGGTTTTTAGTATGAAATTAACCAGTTTTCAAAATTCAATTAGTGCTCAGATTAGAGATAATTAAATGGTGTTTTTTGTTAGACGAGATTTGAAGCCTTTTAGCTCAATTTCTATCATCAAATGCTATCGAAGTCACATCAGAATGACCTAACGGGGAACAGGTGACACCACAATTTACTGGTCTAAATCTTACAAGATGTTTGTCAGCCATGTTATGGCTTGATCTCAGTTTAATTTCCAAGTATTAGAAAGAAAGAAAGTGAAGCGTGGTCGTAAGGCTTTGGAAGAGCTAGAGCTAATATCATTAAGCTTAAATCAGAAAGCTCAAGTTTAATCAGAACCTCGTTGAATCGAAAGCCAAGAGATTCACTGATGCAATGGAAAACTAGAATGATATGACTATGACAAACGTCAATAGCCCGAGTTCTCGAATCTACGAGAAGTAACAAAAACCACAGAGAAAACTCTCAAAGAAATATTATTGATAAAAAGTTAATCCCTGCCCATAAGGCTACAAGCCTATTTAAAGAGACTAATACTTGAACTCTAAGTAAACTAGGAAAATGAATCCTACTAAACTAGGAAAAGGAATTCTACTAAACTAAGGAAAGCAATAAAATAGGAGAAAGCAATAAAATAGGAAATGAATAAACAAAATAAACGCCCGGGGAAAATTAAGCAAATCTAGTTAAGAAACTAACTAGATTTGGCATGCCCGACAAATCATATCCAGTTAGATGCCCTTTGCTTTCTAGTTAAGTGCCTTCTGTTTTCTAGTTAGGTGCCCTCTAGATTTGCTTGGCTTTGTGAAGACTTTTGATGATCCAGCAATGGCCAATGGCCAAGGCGACAAGCAAGGGTGACTTGTCCTACATTAGTCCCCCCCACTTGAAAACAACTCGTTCTTGAGTTCGTTGCATGAGCTTGAAGTCTTCCATTCCAAACAAAAAGACACTTCGAGTACTTCAATTGTTTCATCCTCCTTTGAAATTTGCACTCTAAAATATTTTTTACTGGAACCATTGTCTGTGTAGCCTTCAATTGATTAATGAGGTCAATCAAGTAAGGACTGATAATAAAATTAAATTTTTCGACCCCAATAAAATCAATGTCTCGTAACTTGTAAATATTAAGAAGATCAATTGATAAATTATCAACTTGATGCTGTGATTGGATTTCTCCAGAAATTTTGACGAGCTCTTTTTTTGATGAAATTTCGCAATCAATGGTCTCTCCCAAAGCTTCATGCGTGAAAATTACTTCCTTTAGATCATCAAACTTCTCACAATTTTCTTCAAATGGCAGTTGTGCCTCATTAGAAATGACAACTACCTTTGACTCTAGCACTTCCACCACAATACTCTCAACCACCTCTTTAACATCAATTATAGACTCAAATTCTTCTTGAATAACCAAGTTAGCTTCTGGCTTTGAGTTTTCAAGATTTTTATGAACCTCTTGTTTTGGCAGATGATTGTGAAACTCCAGAGTATAATTTCGTAAACAATATTTACTGAACTTATAAATTTTATCCATATGAAAAAAAAAGTTCTTCATAATTGTAAAGATAAAATTCATATACTATCATCCTTTTTATTTGAATCCATGAACGAATACAAGATTTACCTTGCCATTGTCTTTCCCTCTGCAATTGATCCCAACATGTTGCAGCCTCACCTTTTAATTTGAGTGCGACAAATTCCACCATCTCTTCTTCTTGAATATCCATTGTTGCAAAGTACCATTCTAATTCTGATATCCAATGGAAAAACTTTTCTCTATGAAAATATCCATTAAAGCATGGAATATTTGTCTCCAATCAGTAATCATCAAAATATTTTTGTTGTCCTCTTTCATATTTAAATTCACGCTCGACATCTGTGTGATAACGAGCAGGACATCCGAAAGCATTTTTATTAGCAGGTTGGCCTTGGGCAAATCCGTTGGCTTGTCTCCCATTATTAATGTTTGGTTGCCTATTGTTGATGTTGTTATGCAGTCCGGCGATCGTTGCACGAAGTTCATTAAACTTTTCTTTTGACTTCAAAGCTTGTTAATCAAACTGCCGCTGTTGTGTTTCCAACGCTTTCCTAAAGGCTTCCACCCTACAATCAACGTCAATAGGATTGCGTTTTCGTACTCTTTCATTAGCCATCAAAGCCAGGTGAATCCTCGCTCTGATACCAACTGACGCACCAGAAAACTAAAATGATATGACTATGACAAACGTCAATAGCCTGGGTTCTCAAATCCACGAGAAAGAACTTGAATCCACGAGAAGTAATAAAAACCACAAAGAAAACTCTCAAAGAAATATTATTAATAAAAAGTTAATCCCTGCCCGTAACGCTACAAGCCTATTTAAAGAGAATAATATTTGAACTCTAAGTAAACTAGGAAAAAAAATCCTACCAAACTAGGAAAAAAAATTCTACTAAACTTAAGAAAGCAATAAAATAGGAAATGAATAAACAAAATAAACACCCAGGGAAAATTAAGCAAATCTAGTTAAGAAACAAACTAGATTTGGCATACCCGACAAATCATATCTAGTTAGATGCCCTTTGCTTTCTAATTAAGTGCCCTTTCTAGTTAGGTGCCCTCTAGATTTGCTTGGCTTTGTGAAGACTTTCGATAATCCAGCAATGGCCAATGGCCAAGGCGACAAGTAAGGGTGACTTGTCCTACATCACTCACTATCTGAGCATTTAGCTCATTGGAGACCAAAGAGGAGGCCAAAGACTGTCTGATCTGTAGAGAATAATTTATGATCATAGAATAATAATATTGGATGGGACCTGGAATTTTTAAAGTGAAGGATGAAAACTAAGAGCTATATCAGTAGAATAAATAACTTTCAAAATTCCAACCACTACTATACCTAGCGTTGATCCAGAATATGGATCATGAAATGGCATAAGTGACTACCTCTTTCAGTTAGACAACCATCAAAAGCCAAAAGAGAAGGGTCTAATATCTAGGAAAACAGATTATAAGGCACAAAAATAGCAAAATCCCAATGCATTGTAGACAATTTGTCCATTCACAACAAGTACAATAAAGTTGTGCTATCAGGCTGATTTAATAGGATTTTATCTATAACAGCGAACTTTTCTTTTTATTTATTTATTTTAAAGTCATATAACACCTGAACTTATTAAGTAATAACAGCACATTATTGCTAGAAATGATATGCTGCATAGCCAAGGAAGAATGAGTGCATTGATCATTTAAACATCCCGACAGACAGCAGTGAACAAAGAAGCTCCTAAGAAAAAAACCTTAATCTTTCTTTGAAGTCCAAACCACCAACAATCCTGATTTTCATTCATATCAATTATACAACAACATCACCAAGAAGATACAACACGACCACCAACAACAGCTATATAGAAGGCAATATGCTCAAGGAATTCTGCTCTGGTAGAGCGGCAAAGCTCCCAAAGCTTCACGTTCTGCTTTCTCCTTCTTTACCTACAAAACAGAAGCGACAAAAGTTAAAAGTGATTTTGGACCATTACTAATACTCAAATGATTGTTTTAAGAGGGATTTTTTTTTTTGGGGGGGGGGGGGGGGGGGGGGGGGTGGGGGTTGTTTGCGAGAAAAACACTCCTACCATAAGTGTTCCCCCTCCAGAACATGGATAGGAATTTGAATCATACACTAAATGATGAACTATCATTTTTCCATTCAATAAGGTGAACATTGCTGAAAAGGAGCACAAAAACAAACAGGAAATCAAGAAGCAAACAGTAGCCAAATTCATGCCCAGGTATGCCTGGGTACATTCGGACAGGTGTTTTCTCTCTCTCCATCTCTCTCTCTCTCTCTCTCATACACACACCCAGTGATATTTGTGATAGACAAATTTGCCTTTTGACTTGGATTGAATGTGACCAACATATAAACTTTCAACACTCTAGTAAATAAAGCCCAAAGAAAGTCAATTGAAATGCTTTGACCATGTACAACGAAGAACAAAGTAGAACTAATGAGAAGTTATAACACTTATCCAAAAAAAAGAAAAAAAGAAGTCATAAGGCCTATTAAAGACAAATATATGAGATGAGGTAGTAACAAAAGGCGTCATCAGTCTATGATTTACTGATTTAGCAGGGGAAAAAAAAATTACCCCAGATAAAGCGACATGGTAAAACAAAAATTATGTAGCTAGCCAAAAATAGTTAACGACAAGGCTTCATTGGGTTGAGTCAGGCCAAGTTGTGCCCAACCACTAATATAAACCAAATAAAAGAAGGCATATGACAATGCAGAAATCAAGAAAGATTGCATTGCAGGTATAACTATAGATGACCTGCCATGCACATCAATATTGAGAAATGCAAGCATCTCTTGAAATATTAAAACAGACAGAAAAATAACGGATTTTGGTTGAAATCTAGAACAAATACTCAGAATTCAGGGGGGGTGTTAATCATGCTATAAAGCAGGTATCAACACTGGCGGCAATATCACAATGGACATACACATGAGATGATATGTTGGTGATAGAGAGTCTCCTTTTAAAAAGGAACAATAACATAAGTAAACGACTAAACATATCAAAACAAAATAACCACCTATATCATTTTCAGATTAACATGAAATTGGTAAGTCAGAACAAGACATCAAATTGCACTTATGAGATGGAACATGAAGACCATCACTATTAGGCCGATGGTAAAACTGGACAGAAGAGACAGATAACAGAACAAATTTCTCAACAAAGTGTCTGATAAAACATGAGGCTTGCATAGATCTGTGTTTCATTGTCATAGTCAAAGGAATAATTGAGCACATAACCTGCCTAATGATAATTGAAAGAGGTGCACGTGAAACCCTGAAGGTACAGAAAGGTGGTAATAGAAGACTTTGAAAGTGGAGATTAAAAGATGTAACCAAACCAACACCTCATTCTGCTGCATAATAATCAAGTAGAATAAGTATCATGCCACAAAACCACGACAAGAGATCAAAAAATACTTGGGAGTGTGGATTTGAAATTATAGGAATACTGTAAACCGAAATACTGAATTCTTTTCTATGAAATTACAACCACTGAGAGAAACTCATTCAAGTTTTAGATAGCATAATCAGTACTTAACCAAGAAGCTAGTCTCCCTGATCACATTTAGAGTAAGGATAAATGAACATTTTGTTAACTAAAGAACTCATCAAAAAGCCCAAGCTGTTAGAGAGGGGGAGAAAAATATATATCAAAGAGCTTTCAGACACACACACACACACATAACACAAACCCCCCCCCCCCCCCCCCCCCAACCCCCCCTTTCTCTGGGGGATCAAAGCGTGCAGGAGAATGCATGGGAACAAACTTTCATGGATAATTGATGGGGCAGAAACAAGGAAATAAGCCAATAACACATCTGTAGGGATTCAAACACAAGTTCTCCCACTATATTACTATGGTAACTAGCCAACTCATCTAAAAAACCAGAGCTGTTAGAGAGAGGGAGAACAGTGTATATCAAAAGGCTTACACCCATTACTACACAAAAGATGTGATTCACTATTCAAACAAGATAAAGACAAGAAAAAACAAACTGCCATCAAATCACGCAATATGTTAACATTTAAAATAAGTAATGCAGGGAAAAGAAAAAAAAGAGGGGGGTGGGGGTGGGGGTGGAGAGGCCTTCCATATTTGGTTAAAAGTATGACTGAGCAATTGACATGAGAAGGCTTTGTCATAAAAACTACGACACAATGTCTAACTCACTGGCCATACTCATACAACATCCAAAAGTATTTAACTAACAAGTTGTAAGCAATACAGAAATCATCCATATCATAAAAACATGTTATTAATTAACACAGCAAGTAACATGATAGATTTATGAAGCACTTACCAGAGCCAACATATCTTGAAGGTAGTACCTAAATGGTGTTTGCATTGCCTGTAGAAAAATAAATGAAACATAAGTACATACAAAACTTGATATACGATGTATTCAGTTGAACATCCACAATATTCTTTAGATATTCCACAAGCTCCCGCTTTTTCATTCTTCTTTCCCCAACCCCATTCTATTTTCAAAAACAACAGCAAATAGCAAGGAAAAGCATCATATGCATTGCCTGATGTCATTAGTATCAACAGGATCCAACCAAATTTTATAAACCCATTAAAAATAACCCAAAAAAAATTAAATCTTCGAACAATAACTAGAAAATGGTGACGTGGAATTGAAAAGACCATTATGTAAAGACAATACATAAGCAATACATAGTATGACAAGCAACGCATAGCAATGCCCCATAAGACCCCACCCTTCCACATACAATACATTTCCTGCTTTGGGTTACGCCTCGTGGCAAACGAGTCTTTTATGTTAAGGATGAAAGTTTGCATCTATAGTCCAACAACCTTCTCTAACCATGTGATGCGAGACTAAGTAAACAGACTAGGTACCCCACCCCACCCCACTTGATGCAGGACTGCACTATATTAATATTGTATGTGATTCTTATGAATGGCTAAGGCCTGTGATTTTAGGTTTAGAAGGGTTGTAAAAATGTACTAAGCTTTGTAGGTGAATTAGGGTCAGAGTACGTCAAGATTTAAAATGTGGTAAGCAACTGGAATTTCATAAAATAGGCTGCTAGAATTCTAGACAGCAACTAATCTGTAGGATGTTAAAGAAAAGGCCTATGGTATATCAATAGGGTTAGAATCAGGGGAGTAAGGTTTTTGGTTGAAAAAACAGTGAAAATAGGGGCTGTTTGTGATTTAATCAGAAAATGCAACAAAACAGAGAATTAAAGAAGAGAAAAGAAGAAATAGAAGTAAAAAAGAGAATCTAGGCAAGCATGCCTTCAATAACCCAAACTGAATCACTCAATACTTCATTAGTCAAAGTCTGCATTCGTTTTCGTACAATAGCCTTTACTTATAGACTCTAAAAAAATTAGTAGACAACTAAAAGCCTTCTAAAACTAGAATAACCAAAATAGAAACCAAATAAGACTTAAATTCTTCTAAAATAAAACTTTTTAAACTCATAATGAGATGATTTACAACTTAAGAAAATTCTCCTAATTAGACTCAAATTATAAAAAGAAACTCTTAGAAAGTCTAACCAAAATACAAACTATACAAAATAGAAAGTTTCTAAATTTACTTAAATACGCCTAAGTCCCTAACCATAAAAGTACCTCATACAAAGAATGTCCCAAACAAACCCTAATATTCCCTTTCTTCTTAACATGATCTACATTACCACCCATCTTCACTTAAGAGGTTTGTTGGACCATAGGCCTATTGGACAATTGGTCTATCGGACTGTCAGATTGTTGATAATGACCACTGGTCTATGGGTAATTGAAAGTAGCATTGTTATTTATATATCACTCTATAAAAAAATTCCATCATCATGAATGAGGTCTTAAAAAAATAAAAGAAAACAAGGCAGCTTTTAACACAAATTATAGCGAATATTTCATACGGTAATAGTTCCATTTTTTTTTTCCTCAATGGAAACATTTGGATGATTGGGTTATAGCCACAATTCCTACTATGCAAAAATTAGTGGAGCTATACAATTTTCAGGGGACGTCCAAACACACTGCACATTCAGACACTTCAAAATAGCACACTGCACATTCATACACACTTCAATATAACCCACTAGCCCAGTGAGTTTCGATATCACAATAATATGTTCTCATGAACCAAACAATCACAATACACAGAATCCGAAACTTTCTGCTTCATTCTTTTCCTTTCTAACGTTTTCTCGGCAACCAACGAAAAAAAAAGATAGAAAAAAACCTGCAAATCCTCGGGGAGGTACTTGTGCTTCAGGGAGAGGTCCATAGCGCGCTTGAGACGCTGGTTCCTTGCATCAACGATTTCGCGAGGGAGACGATTTAGGGCTTCCCTTATGTCCAGATCGTACATCGGATCATACAAATCATCGTATCGCAACCCTATATATAAACAAGTATGTTGTATGATAAAAGTTAGGTTTTTGATATTAAATAGAAGTCATATATGATGAGAGATTTTAAGGGGAAAAGGAGAAATGGAGATAGCGAAACCCTAACCGTATTGGCGGAGGCGTTTGGAGAGGGATTTCATGTGCTGAGCTGCGAACCAGTTCTTCTTTGGTGACAGAAATGACTGCAACCATGACGACGCCATGTCTCCACACACCTCTCTCTCTCTCTCTCTCTGCAACTCTTTCTCTGTCAATATGGATGATATTTTCTCTCTCCGTATGTGTATTACCTCTGCCTCCCCAATTTTCTGGAAGAATCGTCAAGCTTCGCACAGTGAAGAGAAAACGGTGTCGTTTTTTCTCTAGAATGGTGTGTTATAATTATAATTAGGCATAGATGGCCCGTAGCTGGGTGGGCCTTGGCAAGGTAGGGAACATTGCTGAGCTTTAAACCATTGGGCCAAGAATTCAATTCGGCCTGTTACCATCCAAAGTCTGGGTCAATATTAGTCTCGGGCCTAGCCTGGGAACGGCTATTGCAACCCCCTATTCCTATAAGCCCACCCCCATCCTTTAGGTTTTCAAGGTTTCCCCATCCTTTAGGTTTTCAAAGTTTTATGCAAAATATAAAATGTTTTTATGAAAACCGGCCGTGATGTCCACTAGAAAACATCATTTTGAATAACTTTGCAGAAGAAAGTTTTTCCAAAATTTATCATTTAGGTAGACTTTTTGGCAAAAAATGAAATAAAGGCTATAAATGGTTAAAAAGTATATTTAAATGATAGATTTTGGAAAAACTTTATTCTGCAAAATTGTTCAAAATGATGTTTTCTAGTAGACATTACGGCCGGTTTTCATAAAAACTTTTTATATTTTGCATCAAACCTTAAAAACCTAAAGGATGGGGGTGGGCTTATAGGTCCAAAGTCTGGTTCAATATAAGTCTCGGGCCTAGCCTGTGGAGTTTGGGATGGGACGGGCCTGACCCGACTCAAGGTTTTGTTTGCCACCCCTCAACTTCTGTGCCTGCAAAAGCAGATTGGGAGTGCATTATAGATCACTACTACAGGGAAAGAAATACTTATCCAGATTTTACTGCATGTCCAGTTACTAGAGAGGACTCCTAGGTTTGTTTAGTCTTTTTGTTTTTTTGTAGGACTCTACTCCTCTCAAAAAGAAAAAAAATGACATGGTACCACAGCACTTAGGGGCAAATGTGTGGAATACAATATCAGGAGAACGACATAAAAATCTATAGGTCTAGCAAATGATGTGACATATCCGTACTACACAAAACATGGCTTTTAAGGGAAAAAAAATCATTGCACCATACGACGTTGTAATTTGCTGTCGCGCGGCGTGGTGAAGGCATTTATGCTCGCATGCTGTAACAGGGAGTGCCACTTTCTCCTCCTGTGCATAAGTCAACTGAGATTGAGTTCCAGGAAATTGTGTATTGCTGTTTCAGTGACCATGACATTGCATTTTCGTACAGTCATATGCCTTTGTGGCCTTGTGCTGGTCCAATAACCTGAGAAGGGAGGAGTCTCCTTTCCCAAGGAGGACCTATTCAACAAAGGATAAAATGATAAATACATACTCTTTATGAAAGTTCTGTTTGACAACTGTAAGAGTAGTGTGTTTTTCATTATTATTATTATTATTATTATTATGTGTTTTTCATTTTGTTTTTCAAGTGCTCCTTAAATGTGACACATTCATATATTAGGTTGGACTCAACAAAAAAATAAAAATGTGGTCATTGTTAATGCTATGTTTGGTAGTGAGGATGAAAATGTGGAAGGAAAGGAAAAGAAGAATGATAGATTTTTCATCCTCAAGGGAGGGATTCCCTCTTTTCCTTCAGTGTGTTTGGTAAAATGGGGAGAAAGACACACTTTTTCCATCCTTTCTGTTTGGTAGAAAGGAAAATGAAAATGAAGGAAAATAAATTGAGGAATAATTTTACCATATTACTCTTAAATGAAAAGGCATAACAATTACTTTTATGAACCATAAAATAATGAGGAATAATTTTACCATATTTTCCTTTCCTGTTACCCTGACTTAATTTCTATTTCATGTGTTTCTCAAATAATTGATAACTAAAGTTATCTTTTATTATTTTATTATTTCCCCTAATGGGTACGGTGGAAAGCCAGAGTCTTTGATAATCATTGTCGCATATAATTTCAAGTAATTCATGAAATTAAGTTTGCATCAAAGGTAAATTTGTCTTTAAAACAAGCTGCCCCTTTCCCCTCCCCAAAAGTGGGCGGACTCCAAAAAATTAAAAAGAAATGATTTGCTCGTTTCCTCCCCCTTTCCTTCCCTCCCCCATCCCCCTCTACCAAACACGCACCATCACCCCAATCCCCCCCCCCCTTTTTTCCATCCCCGCTTTTCCGTCCTTTTCCCCGCAACCAAACATGGGGTAAGATTTGAACTTTGAAGTAATTACACCATCCCTATATGGGTTCGATTCTTATATACATGTGACATAACGACATAGCGTAGAATCCTAGTCATTCGTGATTACGTGTGACAATTTACATACGATCACAAATAGCTTGAATCCTATGCAACTAGCTTGAATCCTTCGCAACGTTGTGCAAGTAATTCAAACCAATATATATTAAAGTAATTGACAAATTGGATTCGATAGTTAAAAGAAGGTTGGCATCTAGATAGTGGCTGCTTTATAGTAAATATTGAAGGTTGGTTAATTCTAATGTATCCTAACAAAAAATTGGGTACCATACCCATAAAATCATTTGAAATGATAGATTGGTCATTTCAAATAGTAAGTGGGCTACTTGAAATGATAAGTTAATCACTTCAAATGGTAAGTGGTTACCAAATAGAAATGGGTCACTTCAAATGGTAAGTGGGTTACTTCAAATGGTAAGTTAACCATTTTAAATAACTTAAAATGGTAAATAATTATGATATTTTAAAAATCTTGTGAGTACTATAAAATTACCCTTAAAGGTTAGATTTGCATCTATCTATTTCAATCCTCCCAAGACCTACTTTGCAGAAACTATTTCTACATGGCTAATGGCCTTCGGAGGCCCTCTCCTTTTTTTTTTTTCTTTTTCTTTTTGATATATATGTATACACATATATGATAGCCCTCTACACATTACTGATTAGACTGATAGTCATTATTTCATCTTACCCTTTTTTTATTTTGGCCTTTTAGATGTTTTCTTTTCTCTAAAGGAAGTTTATCATTAGGGTGCTTTCACAATGTTCTCTAGTACGAAGGTAGACGTTAGGGTGCTTTCGCAATGATTCTTATGGGCTCTATCTCCAAATGCCAATTTTCAATATGATTTTTGAAAA
Organism: Liquidambar formosana; assembly: GCA_039720395.1. Taxonomy (NCBI): domain Eukaryota; kingdom Viridiplantae; phylum Streptophyta; class Magnoliopsida; order Saxifragales; family Altingiaceae; genus Liquidambar; species Liquidambar formosana. The sequence continues at coordinate 25,177,433 of CM077831.1, forward strand.
ATGGTCAACTAAACTAAAGGACATAATATGAAATTTCAGAGAAATTAAACGAGGAATGTGAAAACTTTGAGGGCCTGTGTGCAATTTGTAACACGTAATGAATTTGGATTTTTAAAAATTTTAGCTCTAAGATCCACATGTGATCTCCATGGATCCTACATAAAAAAAAACGAGGAAAGGAAAAAAATGCCACAATGTACCAATTTAAGGGAAGATTGCCCGAGTATAAAGGTAAGTGGTGCTCTCTCTTCCTAGTCTATAAAAGTCTATAAATCAACCAAAATTTCTTTTATTTCAGCCATGCTGATTAGTTGGTTTTATACCAAGCATGATTAAGGGATTCAAAATCCCATGTAGAATTAGCCATGAATCTGAACTTTCCTTAATTTTGCCATGCCAATCAACATACGGCCTTCTCCTTACTAAGAACGGCATTAGCATGAAAAGATTGATTCCTACCATCAGTCACCCTCACCATCGCCAGCCCACAACTAATTCAAATCACCTGTTTTGAGATACCCCTTGTTTGGCCACAAAAAAAAAAAAGAAAAAAAAAAGAAACTAAGTCTTCTTTTTCGATCATACTGCTGATCCGTAAGTATAATAATAATAGTAATAATTTGCCTTGATTTTTCTTCTTCTTAATCTTCATACTAGACTATGCTAGACTGCCTCGACCTAATATTTTCAAGGATAATTCCCTAAAAAAAAAATGCTTGATTAATGCTAACTGACTAATTGTTATGATTATCGCATAGATTAATGCAAGAAGCGGTGGCACACTATATATGCATCACACCTTATCTTACTTTATCCTTTAAGTTTTTATTCTTAATTGATTTTAACCTTGTTTAACGCTATGCATCACACTCTCCATATGGAAGTTAATTTTGTTACGAATGAAACTCATATCTTCATATGATCTTTTACCAAAGAAAGGAAAATCTTAATAGGGTTTCCATGTATGTAAAACAAATTCAAAACTCAATATCAAACTTTTTAAGAGGATTGTTCAAGATTGTATATATGTGAGTGATGCAAGCCAATCACTGTACTCATATGATCGGTTCGATTGTAAATCAGGTTTTTATTTTTGTCAAAAAATAGGAGAATAGACACACACCCCCATACAGGCACTCATATAGAGTCGAAACTAAGACGTTCGCAAACCTTACATATATTCCTATTAGGATGAGATATGCCATTATCAAGTTTAATTGATGGGTTCTTACAGATTTAGCAAAATTTTAAAAATTTTAATTCCTTTTAATAAGATTTTAAGCTGTTTTAAAAATATTTAAAAATATTGTAATTGTAGCTAAGTATCTCAAGGTATTTAAATATTATAAAAAAAATTAGAATCTTGTATTTAATTTTTATTTTTTTATATCGAGGGTGTCCAATATGGGAATAAACGAGCTGGGTAGTTGGTTGCTCAAACTCAACTAGTAATTGAGCACATGCGATGCGTGTGCAACATATTTTTTCAAGTTTCCACCACATCAGTGGAACTACTATGCTAGTTTTCAAGTTTTTAAACCGCATGTGTGTGTGTGGGAGAGAATTAAGTGGAAACAGGTTGTGCTAGGTTTTTCAAAGTTGGTAAAATTATTAAATCGTCTCTTAACTTTATTAACTTTTAAGGGTATTTTAGTATTTCCAGATGCAGTCCAACCACAAAGAGAATTGGCTTTATATAGTAGTATAGATTAACTAAATTAACATTTTAATGATCAATTGGTTTATTGCACAAGCAAATTCGAACAATTTTTTATTAATCCGAGATTTAGCCAAACCAGGATAAGTTGACTTGTCTTATAGCTCTAAATTGTACAGGAGCCTTGTCCCCGAACAATTCTCTCTAGATGTGCCATCTCTCCATCCCATGCACAACAAACAATTATCAAGACCTTAAAGAAGCTCTAAAATGATCGAATGATTTCGTAAAATTTCGAACACTTGACTTGCACTTCCCATCAGGATTATCCAAACTAAACTCCACCTACCACAAGATGGTTACCCTTGGGACGTTTAGAATCTTGTGATTTGGGAAACTTAGTTTTCATTTTCCTTATTTTGTTGATTCCCTTATAAAGGGCACTGATTCTTGTTGTACAACTATATTTTAAGGGGAGGAGGTTTAGTGCTGAGTAGATAAAACTCAATATAGTATCAAGCTGAAATGGACCTCTGGATTAACCTTTAAATGGTTCGGATTTAAATATTAAAAATTACCATTAAAATAACTAAAATGATCTCAGTGCACAATTTTTTAATCTTTAAATTCAAGTCATTCAAAATTTAACCTAAAGGCCTATTTCACTTTCATACCATATTGACTTTCATCAACTCAACCCTGAATCCTCTCCTTGTTTTAAGTGCGAGTGACAGCTTAAATAACTTCCCCAATATAAATTCGAGTAGTCCGTGATCGTACGTGAATTTCATACCTGCGTCACCTCCCAACGAAATCCAAACCATACAAGGAATATATATATATCTGGACAGAGTCCCAAAGCGGCAAAACAAAGTGGCAAAACGAAATGGGCGGAGAATTTGTATAAATCTAACGTAAGGAGACTCTCAGAGAAGCCTAGACAGAGAGATGTGGGTCTGTAACGTCAATGGCGCAGAGGAGGAGGAAGATGGAGGGTTATAGAGAGGGAGAGAGGAAGATAATTCTAGAGAGAGAAAATGCCGCAGAAGGGAAGGAAGAGAATAGGGGTTCTAAAGGGGTCAATGTGCGGTGCAACGGAAGAGATGGAGCAGATTCCAAGGGATGATGGAAGTGTTCACAGCGTCTCCGGTGGCATTCTTCCTTCTCTCGGTGGACGTAGCAATCGCAGTGTCAAGCTTCGTCGCTTCATTGTCTCCCCTTTCGATACCCATTACAGGTCTCTTCTTTATATATATATATATATATATATATATATATATATATATATATATGCACATATGCATATATTTTTCTCTCTCTGTATTTCTCTCTGAGTATTGGTTTGATTTTGATAATGGTTTATTTGCAGTTTTTTATTATTATTATTTTTTTCTAGGTAGGAATATATGAAGGAAAGGAAATTGGCTCTTTTGATGTTTATTCAAATATTTTGTTGTTGGGTTTTCTTCTCTTAATCAACTTGTTTTGTTTAATTTTTACACATGATTCATGAAGTGTATATGTATATATTTTTTGGGGATTTAGCTTTCAGCAGAATGCAATGAAATTTTTTAAAAACTTTGTAAAAAAATCATATCGTAAAAGCTAAATCTTTTACTTCTTCCCCCCCCCCCCCCCCCCCCCCCCCCCCCCCCCCCCCCCTCCTTCTTCTTTTTTTTTTTCCTCCTTTACCTTTCAATTTATATTGCTTTTATTACTGTGGGTTTTTTTTTTTTTTTTTAATTGTTAAAAGAAAGGTTTGGGTTTTTTTATGCTAAAAATGGGAAACCCATTAGTTGCATTGTTCAATTAGCATAGATTTATTCGCTTCATCCTTGATAATATGAATGGTTTGAATGTCATATTTCATATCTCTGTTTTCTTTATTCTTTTGGGGTTTTTAAGCTGAAAATAGGAAATCCATGACTTCCATTGTGCAATTGGCCCAGATTCTTGGTGTCATATTGTCAAAACTCCATTCATAGAAAATGGTTTAAAATAAAGTTTGGTTTTTTACTTGTTTGATTGTTTTGCTCCTCTGTTTTTCTCTGTTTCTTATTGAAACGAAAACAAATTAGCTAAGTTCCATTCAATCCTTTTGGTTTTAATGATTTTCCTTTTGGCTAAACTATGTATGAGCTGCAGATAATTTCATATAAGCTGATTTTTGCAGATTATGGGAGACATTTCTGGTATTTCTGGTCTTCTACACAGCATGGGTGTCACCATTTGAATTTGGATTTCTTGAAAAGCCGAGGGGACCTCTGGCCATTATTGATAATGTTGTCAATGGATTTTTCGCCATTGATATTGTTCTGACATTTTTCGTTGCCTACCTCGATAAAGCTTCTTACCTTCTCATTGACAACCCAAAGCTGATTGCTTGGAGGTATACAAAAACTTGGCTGGCTCTCGATGTCGTTTCCACAATCCCTTCTGAAGTAGCTCGGGAAATCTTGCCCACTGCTCTACGACATTATGGCTACTTTAATATGCTTCGTCTTTGGCGGCTCCGAAGAGTCAGTTCCATGTTTGCTAGGTAAAGTGGGAGTTCTTTTGATTTGGTTGGCACAAATTTTTAATATAAAATGTTTTGAGCATTCTCACACCATATTATGTCAAGTTGGTTGATTTCAAGAGAATTATTTTTTCCTAGAGTTTCCCGTTAGAAAATTCATGTTCCTCTACCTACATTATCAATAGCTGGTTCTGAATCAATTATTGGATCTTCTTGGAAATTTGATTGTGTGATCATTAGACTCTTTATCATTTCATGTTTGCAGATTGGAGAAAGATAGGAACTTCAAGTTATTTTTGGGTTCGGTGTGCAAAGCTTATTTGTGTGAGTATCTGTAAGAAATATTTGGTTATTTCCAACAAAGTGAGGGGACTTTGTGATGATGATCTATCTTATTGAGCTGTGATGTCTTTGTAGGTTACTCTCTTTGCAGTTCACTGTGCTGGATGCTTCTACTTTCTTCTTGCTGCTCGTTACCGAGATCCAAAAAGGACATGGATTGGAGCAGTCATGGAGAACTTTCATGATGAGAGTTTGTGGGTTCAGTATGTGACATCAATCTACTGGTCCATAACCACACTTACAACTACTGGCTATGGTGATTTGCATGCTGTGAATACAAGAGAGATGGTATTCGACATCTTCTATATGCTCTTCAACCTTGGATTGACGGCATATATAATTGGAAATATGACCAACCTCGTTGTCCATTGTACCAGTCGAACTAGGAAATTTGTGAGTTATTTTCCCTTATTGTTTAAGCCAAATATTGAGATGATGTCTTATGTTGTATTGTGCGCACTTCTAGACATGTCAAAATAATCTCTTAGGCCTCAAAATCCCTTGTGCTAAAAACAGACTTATGGTAACATGGCTAGCTGCCCTCTGTCCTGATGCCCATCTTGAGAATAATGTTCATAGGAAGTTTTGAATTTTTGAGTCTGTTTGGTTATTCTGAGATGATATTTGAGTAATAGTTTAACTGCAGAGTGATTGCTTGTAGTGAACATATACCCACCCAAATTTTATTTACAGACAGAAGCTACTTTTCATCCTAAAAAGCTTAACAAATACCCCATATTTATTCAAAGTCCTTCTCTGAAGTTCTTAACTCTTAAGTGGAAATCCTTTAATGTATGACATGTTCCTAGGACAGAAGCTATGGCCAACAAGGCCTCAAAGTGATTGAACATCTATAAGTTGGTTTTGTATATGCTCTATCAATTTTTCATTTTTCTAGATCATCTATTGTTACTATGATATATATCAGTCACAAAGGTTGACATATGCAATATTCTAACAATTTTACTACTGATTATTATCTTTTTGTTTTGAAGTACTTGAGCTGCATGTGTATTGTTATCGTTTTAGTTTTACATGATTGCTTTCAAGCTTTTCATTCCATTAGTTTTATTTTATTTTTTATTTTTAAATATGAAATTACAGAGAGACACTATTCAAGCTGCCTCGAGCTTTGCACAAAGGAACCGACTACCCGTTCGCCTTGCAAGAACAAATGCTTGCTCACTTGTGTTTGAGATACAGAACTGACTCAGAGGGGCTACAACAGCAAGAGACTCTTGATGTCCTTCCTAAAGCCATTCGATCAAGTATTTCAGACTTTCTCTTCTACTCACTTGTTGATAGGGTGTACCTGTTCCGAGGGGTATCAAACGACTTACTGTTCCAACTGGTAATTCTAATAACACTACTTCATCTTCTTTGATGGTGTTTGGATGGAGCAATAAGAGTTTTTTTATTGTGCTTCTTGTAGTTAGATGCAAAAGGGGTATAATAGTTGTCCTTTTGGCTTTTACCCTTCAATTATTGTAGAAACACAAACTCTATAGAATTCTATTCTCCAGGTGTTAGGGTTTCACCTTATGTGTTTCTTGAGCTGCCAAATTCGCTTGTCTTCATTCAGTTTAGAAGAAAACACAATTTATATTGTCACATTTAACAAGAACTCTTTTTTCTCCCCTCTTTGCTGGATGAGACAGCAAGAACTCAATATCTTACAGTAATGCTCTAAGAGAGACGCACATAAACACACCAACGATTGATATGTGGGATATTTTGTCTTTCTCCCATGTATTATTATTTAATTATTTTTTCCTTTTGCTGAGACTTTTCTTTCATGTTTTGAATTTTTAAATTTGAAGGTCTCAGAGATGAAGCCTGAGTATTTTCCTCCCAAAGAAGACGTGATTTTGCAGAATGAAGCTCCCACGGACTTGTATGTACTGGTCACTGGTGCTGTGGTAAGAACTAAAATCCTCTCTCCCAAAACAAAAATAATTTTTTTAGCGCGGAGTAATATTAAATGAATCTAGAATTCAGGTGTATTAGAAAACAACTTCAAGAAAATTCTTCCCAGATATATATAAATACACGCACACACATTGTTAAGAAGAAAAGAAGAAAAAGCGAAGTTGATGAGATAGTGTAACTTCAAAAGAACATTATCTATCATAAGTAGAATCATGTGTAGCAAGTGGCACCCACTTCTTCTTTGAGTACTTAAACCTCGAAATTACTTGAACTCATTAAACTGGTGCTGTAATGCATAAGATAGAGACATATAAAGCCATAAAGGTTAATGTTGAAGTTTGTTGGAATTTTTTTTATAGGTCTTTCAGATAATTTTTCTTTTTATTTTTTTATTATCTTTTTTTCCCTTTGCAGCAAGCATTGAATTCAAGTGGTGAGAAATTGCTTCTTTAATCTGCTCCTTACAAATTCTCATATCACTCGGTCGAACTCGAAATATTGACCCCACATTCTTTGGGCTATTATTCAAAATTAAAAAAAAAAATCCATTTTGTTGTTGTTGTTGTTTTATTCATTTTCTTATTTCTTCTTCTGACATTGAAGTCTATCTGACAGGATCTTATTGCAACCATGAATGGGATAGAACAGGCAAGTCTTAGGGCATAAACCTTCTTGGTAGCATTTTACAAAATATTATTGGGGTCTGTGGGAAAAAACGGTACAGAGGCTTGTTTACAATGAAGTAAATGCTTTCTAAAATGGATGATTGCAGGTTGTTGGGGAGGCAAAAACTGGAGACGTTTTTGGAGAGGTGGGTTTGCTTTGTTACAGGCCACAATTCTTCACGGTTCGGACCAAAAGATTGAGTCAGCTGCTGCGATTGAACCGTACTGCATTTTTAAATATTGTTCAGGCAAATGTTGGAGATGGGGCGATAATCATGAACAATCTCCTTCAGGTTTGTCAAATTGATGACATCATTCACATTTTTCTTGAATAGTTAACTCTGTTGGTTTCCAAATATCATTTCTTCACAGAATACTCGTTCGTAGTAAGTTGAGTTTGCATAGAAATGACTTTTTGATCAGTAATATAATTTAAAATGTCTCAAATAATTCCACTTTCTATGCAAAGTTTTACTTTAGGAATTTAACGAAAAATTGTTTGCAACATTTTGTTTCTGGGAAATATGCTGGATTTATACACTTCATTTCTCCCATATGCAAATGTTTCAAGGATGGAAACATTACAACTCTTATCCTACATACCTCATTCAATGGTGTTGATAGACTCATGTGTCCTGATTTTATTTTGCATGAAGACAATGAACTATATCAATCAGATTCTTATATAGAGAATGTCAAAACTATACTTATGGGACATTACAAACTCATGTTATACATTTAGGTGGAGGATATATTGTAATGTCTTACATAAAATATTTATGGCGGATGCAGCATTTGAAAGAGCAGAGGGACCCACTGATGGAAGGAATTTTGACCGATACAGAGAAGATGCTAGCTCGTGGTAGAATGGATTTGCCTCTCGGTTTATGTTTTGCTGCAACAAGAGGTGATGATTCCTTGTTGCATCAGTTGCTAAGACGGGGTTTGGATCCAAATGAATCGGACAATAATGGGAGAACGGCTCTGGTGTGCAAATCTCTTCTAATCATGCATAGACATAACACATATTTTTGTTTTAGAATTGATCTGGAGGTTAGAGCTCATTTTGCTGTTTTATGTGACAGCATATTGCTGCATCCAAGGGAAGTGAACATTGTGTGGTCTTACTTCTAGAATATGGAGCAGATCCTAACAGCAAAGGTATCTTCAAGCTCATAGCCAAATTCAACTTCCCTATTCCGATTGAGTTGAATGTGTTGTTTGTCTTTTCTGATGCTTATTTCTTCATGAGTTATTTTGCCTATTATTTTATACATGGAACCTTTTATTTTATTTTATCTTTTCTGACGCTTATTTCTATCCTTGTTACATGGTCTCTCTACTCATCGTATGGGTTGTACCTACTTGACTTTCGTCTTTTTGAAATAAATTTTTCTAATATCATTTTGTAGATGATTTTCTGACATTGAGATTTTCAGCTTGACACAAATTATTTGCCACTTGATATTTTTTTTTCCTTTTCAACCAAGCACTTATTACGAAGCAAAAATTGATACAAAAACACAGCTTCAACTTCCAATTGTTTTTATTTGTACAGATTTAGAAGGAAGTGTTCCCCTATGGGATGCGATATTGGGGAGGCACAAAAATGTGATTAAACTACTTGTAGACAATGGTGCTACAATATCTTCAGGCGATGTTGGTCAGTTTGCATGCACCGCTGTGGAGCAAAACAACTTGGAGTTGCTCAAGGACCTTGTCCACTATGGTGGGGATGTTATGCTGCCCAAGAGTTCAGGAATGACTGCACTTCAAACAGCAATTTCTGAAGGAAACATCGAAATAGTTAAGTTCCTGTTAGACCAAGGGGTTGACATTGACAAACCAGGTAGTGATGGATGGACCCCAAGGGCTTTGGCTGATCAGCAGGGCCATGAGGAAATAAAAGCTCTATTCCAAACCAAGCAAGAGCCTGATAAGAACCCTGTCGTCAAGGCCGTAGTTTTGAAAAGTGCGCCTAAGAAGGGGGTTGCATCCCTTGGGAAGTTCAAGAGTGAGCCTGCAATACCTCCTTTTTCCCGTGAAGGTATTCCACCTTCTCCGGACGTACACTGCATGGATAACCGTCGGAGGCGAAGGGCCAGCAATTTTGACAACTCGCTTTTTGGGTTCATATCAGCTGCCAATACAGGTGAGCACGGTTGCTTTGGTATACATGTTCTTTAGTTTCTGAGAATTTACATGAATTTAATTCACCTCTAAAATAGAGTTAAAAATTGGGGACTTGGGATATGTTGCCAGATTTAGTTGGGTAGATATCGTGAATGTGTTAGGAAACTTTAATAGTGAATATGAGTATGGAGACGAGCATTAACTGCTGAAAAAACTAATAGTAGTAAAAGAAGCATATGTCGATAATTTTGGAATTATATGAACGCATTGAGATTAATTTTTAAAAATATTTTAGAAACTATTAGTTATATTTGGAGAGGTCATGAAAACGCCAGAATTATTGAATTATTCATATTGATGGTAGGTACGTTACATCTTTAAGGAAGAATAGGATAGAAGTGAAAATTTAATCATAAAATTCGTAAAATCCGTCACAATGTTCTAGATTTGATTGAAGGTGACCTTAGTATTTAAGTTACATATTGGATACTAACATAACCACAAAAGCTTTGACCAGGTAGTTTTACTTCTGTGGTGATCAAAGTTTAATGCGAAGTCAAAATTTTAAATGATGCAGGTGAGAAAGACCCTATTTCATCTGCAAGCTATTTTGCAAGTAGCCAGAGTTCAGGCAATTACCCAGCTAGAGTGACACTTAGTTGCCCAGAAAAAGGTGAAGTTGCTGGAAAGCTGGTGCTTTTGCCGGAGTCCCTTCAAGAGCTACTTGATATTGGTGCCAAAAAATTTGGGTTTTCTCCTGCCAAAGTTCTAACCAAAGATGGAGCTGAAATTGAAGATATTGGGGTTATTAGAGATGGTGATCATCTTCTTCTTGTTAGTAATGGTGGAATTGAGAATTCTAAGGGCGAAAAGGCTGGGGAGTCAGAAATTTAGATATTCCAGTCTAAATTTGTGCCAGCACGTGTATCGATTTTTTGCAAGTGCTGCTATGATATTCCAGTCTAAAATTTGCCATATCCTTTTTCTTTTTTGGGTGGGGAGTATTTAAGAATATTTCCAACCTATGTGAAGGGGTCACATAGGGGCTTGAGGGTGATAAAAGGATCAAAAGATGAGATTTGGATGGCCAATTTTGTTTTACTAAGGTGATCTTTAATTTCTCAAAGAAGTTGACATAGGTTAAAAGTTTCTATTAAGAATCTTTGAAGTTTCTTTGTTCATATATATATATATATATATATATATATATATATCTCACATGCGCGCAGAGCTACCCATGGTTTTTAATTAACAAATTTCTTGATTTTTTTCGTTTTTTTGATCATCAATAGCAAGTTACTGAAATTTTTGGTAAATAGAAATTTCAATTTGGAAATTTATTCATGCTGGCATATCTGAATTTGCTGCCAGAATGTCTTTATGAAAATGGGTGGGCTTTCATTTTAATTTGTTTATCTTTGTATTTATATATAACTTTGTGTATGTAATATTTGAAGATTCATACAAACGCTCTCAACTTTTATGTGATAGTATGTCATAAACAACCATCTAAAAATTTTTAAAAAAAAAATTCATGAAAGCGTTACAGTTTCAAAAACATTCATTTAACATATTTATTGATTTTTAATGTGCTTTTTTTAATTATTTTTTTAAAAAAATGTGCTTTTTAGAAAATAATTTATTTTTTAATTAACAGCTCGGATAAGATAAACGAATAAGATATTTGTTAACTAAAAATTGGATTTGGATTGATGTATTAATGACCTGGTAGATTAATGGATCAGATATTTAGCTTAACGAATTGGATTAGCATATAGCCCAATCCAATTTATATCCAATCCGCTTGCAAGTCTATTTTGGAGCAGAGATAGTCAGACTCAGGATATAAACTATAGGGATAGTCAGGGTTTAGTCAAATGATGGCATTGGCATGACATATAACACATCATTGGACATGGTCTTAGCATGGATGCAAATGCCATTTGCCAATTGTTCCACCGCCTCCAAAGGAATTTGCACTTTTAAGTATGACTGATGATGCTGGCTCATCTTTTTTCTTCTTTGTTTTTTTTCCCCTCATTTTTTTTTAATAGAACCTACTCCTACCCTAGGCCCTGATCTTCCTTATATCCAACAAATGGGTAATAATGTTTTTCTGTAAATTTGAACCTAAGATCGCTACTCAACAAGTAACAAAAATTTCACTAGGCTATCATGTTATTAGCATTCTCGCTCAATCCTCAAACAGGCAAATACATAATTGATAATTCTACAAATGGGACAATATTGTTTACATGTATGACAATATTATAAATATAATACTCTAGAGATCGTTCTTTTTTTGTGCAGCCCATTTTGAATATGCATTTTAATTAAATTTGGATTGGTATAGGTCTGACCAGCCAGATCAAACACATCAAAAAGTTAGGTTTTGCATGGACCAGGCTTGAGCCTAGATGGGCTTACCTGTTTAATCAGGTGACTTGAAGGCCTCCCTAGAATCGTTGGAATCAAGCCCAAAAAGTAGTCACGGGTGGCACCGAAATCATTTTTAAAATGGCTCAACTCAATTAGGAAATAATCCAGTTAGTTCTTGGAGGCAGGTTAATTCACTATATGTGATGTGATTAGGGAACTATTGCCACTGGTTGGGATTAAATTGATTTCAAGCCTGCGTTTTTAGTTAATGATTCAAACCCAGTAGTGATCAATAATAGCTAAGGGGACATTGATTGCTTGATTTTTAACATTAAGAGGTTTTCTGTTGACTCCCATATTTTAAAGAGATTATCTGTGATTTACCCTTATATTTTTATAAGATCATATAAGTACGGAGTGTCGTGTGTCCAGTTGACCACTAATCATTTAATCTGTGTGGAATAATTTGAAATAATAGCAATTTACTAGACAAAGATTTTAAGACAAAAAGGAAAAAAGGGATTTCCACTACCAATAGAAGAAAGCATAAAAAATAAAACAAAAATAGAAGACAAACAAATTAGAAGGAAAAAGACAGAAAGACCGTATGGGAACTTCACGTAGTTGGTGAATTGTTGGGGTTTTGAGTGGTAGAGGACAAACCAAGGAGCAGAGGATACCATCAGCAGCAGAGATGTACCAAAGGCAAAGGTGATTTTCAGTAATACCAATCGTACTTCCATCAACTTCTTCGCTGCCCAAATCAGTGTTGGAACTCGATGGAGGACCATCGACACCAGAATCTGGGAAATACCAATGGCTAGGTTCATGTAGATGGCAAAAGATAAGGCCGTGGAGAGAAGTGTGTGGGATACGTTTGCCGTAGCTATTAGTGGCGGGTTTTTTTTGGCACCAATGGCGACGAAAATCATCAATAGCCCAGATTTGAATAACTTCTTTTGATATTCAGCTCTGCTTAGTGATGATTGGGCTGGAGCATGTGCTTCGGCTGTCGTACTGAGCTCATCAATAAGTTGTTCGTCGATTGTGATTTCTGATTCTTCTGCCATTTTTTTTTTCTTCTCTTGTTTTCTTTTGGGAGTTGTGGTTTGGATGTGTTATATATATAGTGATCCGGTGTCGAGGCAGAACCGCCGGGGTCAAACAGAAGGAAGTTTATTAATGTGGAAAATGGTTGAAGGAAGTTTCCCAGGAGTTTCCGCAAACGCACACCATGGTATCGACATGCAACTCAGGTTGTAAAGCAAAGCACACACCATAATATCGACAACTCAGGTTGTAAAGCAAAGCAGTTAAATATCATTTAACTACATTTAATAACTAACTAGATCCTAAACTACTATGATAGGATGATTTATTAGGTATAATCTTATAATTATCAGATAATTTTTTTGTGAGTTTAGTATGTATATATATATATATTTAAAAATTACACACATAGATTACCTTTTTTTTAATAAGATTTCATTTTTTAATAATTATTATGAATTTTTAATATTATTTTAATTATAAGACCGGTCCAACCAATGACTCAGTAGTTCAACCAGTAATCCGGTGACCCAATCTCCCGACCAGGTCATTGTCTAGTTTGGATTTAATAACCATGCTCCAGAGTGGACATCACAAAGTGACGTGTACTTTTGTTTTTTGTCGCAAGTTTCCACCGTGGCAGCACAACACATGGCATGCATTTTGGTTTTTTGTGTCTTGTGTTCCAGCGTGGCAGCACAACGCGTGTTTTTTGTGTCAAGTGTTCCAACGTGGCAGCACAATGCCACATGCATTTTGGATTTGGATTTGGTGTATTTTTGCACTTTAACTGCACAGTGCAGTAATCGTTGGGTAAGCAATACGTTGCAAGGGGAAGATAAGAACGATTGTGATTTGTTCCATTAGTAGCTCACTGCATTGCGCAACTCACAACAAATTCCTCTTCAAATCCCAATCATTTCTGTCCTCCCCTTACAACTTGTCGCTCATCTAACTGTTACTGTACGGTGCAGTTAAAATGCAAAACTACGCCAAATCCGAGTCCGTGCATTTTTTATTTTTGTCAAAGTGTTTCCAGCGTGGTACCGTCCATTGCGTGAAACTAAAAAAACTATCCATTGGGCTTGGTTTAAAAGCCCTTTTCGACCTCAGAAGCCCTTTTTGTAGAAGGGGCTGGATCAATATAAGGAAGCTTCCGCAGAGTTTCCTGCGCCCTTGTGTGCAACTAAAGAAAGGGAATGGCTATTGCAACCCCCCATTCTTATCACCCTACCCCCTATTATTTAGGTTTTTAAGGTTTTATGCAAAATATAAAAGGTTTTTATGAAAACCGGCTGTGATGTCCACTAAAAAACATAATTTTGAATAACTTTGTAGAAGAAAGTTTTTCCTAAATCTATCGTTTAAATATATTTTTAGCCATTTATAGCCTTTATTTTATTTTTTGCCAAAAAGTCTACCTAAATGATAGATTTTGGAAAAACTTTTTTCTACAAAGTTGTTCAAAATGATGTTTTCTAGTGGACCAAGTGACTGGTTTTTGCAAAAACCATTTATATTTTTCATAAAATCTTAAAAACTAAAAAGAAAGGGGTGGGGTTATAAGAATGGGGGGTTGCAATAGCCGTTCCCCTAAAGAAACTATGCATTGGGCTTGGTTTTTAAGCCGTTTTGGCCTCAAAAGCCCCTTTGTAAATAGGGTAGCCATTGGTAATTTGGTACCCAAGACTGCTTTTTATCCCTTACTTATTACTCCGTATAAACTTTTTAAGTTTTTATGAAAAATACAAAAAAAATTCATGAAAACCGATAACACTGTACTATCCTTTAGAATACATAATTTTCAACAATTTTGTAAAATAAAGTTTTTTCAAAATTTATCGTTTAAGTGGATTTCTTGGCCATTTACAGTCTTTGTTTCTGTAAAAATAAAATAAACTACAAATTGCCATATTTTCTTTCTTCCCAAATAAAGACTATAAATTGTCAAAAATTACACATTAAAATGAAAGACAAACTATAAATGGCCAAAAAGTTGAAAAAACTTTATTTTACAAAATTATTCAAAATTATGTTTTTTAGTGAACAACGCAGCCAGTTTTTATAAAAAAAAATTATACTCCCTCCATTTCATATTGACTGTTTCGTTTGAAAAAACACATTTTTTTAGGAATTCCTCTTAAATGCTTGCACACCCACACTTATATTTTTACATTCAAATTTTGCCCTCAAGTGTAGTACAAATCATTAATTAATACTATGGATATGGGTATTTTGGAAAATCGATTACAATAAAGTCTTTGGTTTTTTTAATAGGATAATAATTTTGAAACAGCCCAAAATAGAAAGGAAGACAATCAAAATAAAGTCATCGATTAAAATAAAGTTATTAATTTTTTGACTAGGACAATAATTTTGAAATGGTCCAAAATAGAAAGGAAAACAATCAATATGAAATGAAGGCCCATAGTATGTAATAAATTTTTGGGGACTTTTGCCACAAGTCCATTATATATGACTTGGGTAGGCATAAGTCCACAAAAAATTCTTATGTTGCCTAAAGTTTCCCTTAAATTTTTCATACCAAAACACCCTTACCCATAGCGTAATCTGTCTCCCTAACAAAACAAAGCGTTAAACTTGTGCGCATCTCTCTTAAAAGCGGCAACTTGTGCGCCTTCTCCTTGAAGCTGCGAGCCTAGCGACTTCGAGCATCCATTTTATCACCATGAATCCATCATGCCGTCACACTGTCATCATTGTCATCCTCTTACAAAAAACTAATCTAAGGTAACACTCAGATTTATGAAACCAATTTCGTATTTCTTTTGTTTTTTACTAGATTTTCCTGAGAACCAAAAACATAATATAATTTTTAAAACATAGATATTTACTTGATGACAAGGAATTCAGTGAGGTGATTGGTGTAGGAGCAATGATGCTTTTATACATTCTACCACAAAGCAACATGTAGCAGAAAAGTTAATGCCTTTGTGAAATGGTGGAAGGTTTGGTAGTACGTGCTCTTCTTGTACGGCAGCCAACCTCACCTAGTCTCTTCTTAATTCGTCATTCCCCTTATCACACCCATATAAAACATGCTACTGCATGAAGACTTTCCAAGTAGATGACTTTGAATTTAATTTTGCTTGAAACAGTTACATGTAATTGTTTAATAAAATCCATTTTAAAGAATTCAATTTAGTCACAAACCAACTTAATATGTTAAATTTAGTTACAAACACTAAAAATTATTTGTTTTCATCATATATTTAAATTGTTGTAAAACCGAGAATTTAGAACAAGTTGTGAGGAGAATAAAATTTCTCTATTCATCTTCTTTCTCTTCTTTCTCTCCAAATACACATTTCTTCATTCTCTCCAAAATATACATTTCTTCATTCTCTCCAAAATACATATACTCTCTTCTTTCTCCCCTTCCCCTTTTATCTTTGTTTGCATTAGGTCCACATGATGGGATTACCTAACCCACTTATGAAGTGGTGTTCCCATTATCACAAAGTGGAGGGGTGTGGACATCCACTCAATTGTCCACTCAATGTTTAATATTCATAACACTCCCCCTTGGATGTCCACCACACTAAGATAATGTGCCTCGTTAAAACCTTACTAGAAAAACCCAGTGGGAAAAAACTAGTGAAGGAAAAAGAGTACAACATTTTTGTAAATCTTAGAGTGGTGTTGGACGCACTAAAGAAACTGCCTCATTAAAACCTTGCCAGGAAAACCCAATGGGACAAAACCTAAGCGAAGGAAAAAGAGTACAGCGTGCATATGTCCAAAAATGAATACTCCCCTTGATAAGAAGATAAGTATCAACTTAACTGATCGCAAACCCGACGCATTCCAATGCTATATACCAATTTCTTGAATGTTGACGATGGTAAGGCCTTGGTGAATAAATCCGCAAGATTATCAGTGGAACGTATTTGCTTCACATTAATTTCATGCCTCTGCTGGAGTTCATGAGTGTAGAAGAACTTTGGTGAAATGTGTTTGGTTCTATCACCTTTGATGTACCCTCCTTGAATTTGTGCTATACATGCAGCATTATCTTCATAAATTGTTATTGGCATACCTTTAATCAGAGGTAACCCACATGTGTCTCGAATGTGATGGACTACAGATCTTAACCATACACATTCACGACTTGCTTCATGGAATGCAAGTATCTCAGAGTGATTAGAAGATGTAGCAATTAAAGTCTGCTTTGTAGATCGCCAAGAGATCGCTGTATTGCCACATGTAAATACATACCCTGTTTGTGAGCGAGCTTTGTGAGGATCAGAAAGGTATCCAGAATCTGCATATCCTTCTAAACAAGGACCATGGGCTAATTCCTTTGAGTAAAACAAACCCATATCTGTAGTTCCACGAAGGTAGCATAAAATATGTTTAATACCATTCCAGTGTCGTCGAGTTGGAGCAGAACTGAATCTTGCTAATAAGTTGACTGAAAATGCTATATCAGGCCTAGTGCATTGTGCTAAATATAACAAAGCACCTATTGCACTAAGATATGGTACTTCAGGACCAAGTAGCATTTCACTATCTTCTTTGGGGCGAAATGGATCTTTCTTAATATCAAGAGATCGAACCACCATGGGAGAACTTAGTGGATGCGCTTTATTCATATTAAAACGTTTCAATACCTTTTCGGTATAAGCTGATTGATGGATAAGAATTCCATTTGATTTATGCTCGATCTGCAGGCCGAGACAATATTTTGTTCTCCCTAAATCTTTCATCTCAAATTCTTTTTTTTCAAATATTCAGCAGCTTTCATGAGCTCTTCAGGAGTCCCAATTAAATTTATATCATCAACATAGACTGCAATGATGGCGAATCTAGATTCTGATTTCTTTATAAATACACAAGGGCATATAGGATTATTAATATATCCTTCTTTAACTAAGTACTCACTGAGACGATTATACCACATTCTTCCAGATTGTTTTAATCCATACAAGGATCGTCTCAGTTTAATTGAGTACATATTTCGTGGTTGTGATGTATTTGCTTCAGGCAATTTGAATCCTTCAGGGATCTTCATATATATATCTGCATCTAACTTTCCATATAAATATGCAGTAACTACGTCCATAAGACGCATGTCAAGTCCTTCTGAGACCGACAGACTAATTAAATATCGAAATGTAATGGCATCCATTACAGGTGAATATGTTTCTTCATAATCAATCCCAGGTCTCTACAGGAAACCTTGTGCTACTAAACGAGCTTTATATCTGACAATCTCATTTTTATCATTACGCTTTCTTACAAACACCCATTTGTAACCCACGGGTTTCACATCATTGGGTGTTAGGACTACAGGTCCAAATACTTTACGTTTTTCTAGCGAATCCAATTCTGCTTAGATTGCTTCTTACCACTTTAACCAATCAGGTCTACTGTGACATTCGTCTACAGTGCGTGGTTCGAGATCATCATCATCTTTCGAAATTTCAGTAGCTACTGCGAAAGAAAATACATCATTAATAACCACTTCTGAGCGATCCCACAATTCTTTTGTACATGTATAGTTTATGGAAATTTCTTCATTTCCATGTACATATGCCTCTTTATTGTTTTCTGTCTCTTCAGGGACATTTTCCTCTTCAGGAGTTATTAAATCAGAATTTGTGGGAATATTTATTTCTTGTTCAATAGCCTCTTTCGGAGTACTATTTTCTATATTTTGTTGCCCTTTTATTTTCTTCTTCCGGGGAACTAAATCTTTTGAACCAAAGGGTCTACCACGCTTCAGGCGTGTAGTAGATGATTCATTTGCTGCAATAATAGTAGACTTACCAATTGGTACATTGATCTTTGCTGGTGTACCAATAGATGATTCATTAATAACCACTTCTGAGCGATCCAACAATTCTTTTGTACATGTATAGTTTATGGAAATTTCTTAATTTCCATGTACATATGCCTTTTTATTGTTTTCTTTCTCTTCAGGGACATTTTCCTCTTCAGGAGTTATTAAATCAGAATTTGTGGGAATATTTATTTCTTGTTCAATAGCCTCTTCCGGAGTACTATTTTCTATATTTTGTTGCCTTTTTATTTTCCTCTTCCGGGGAACTAAATCTTTTGAACCCAAGGGTCTACCACGCTTCAGGCGTGTAGTAGATGATTCATTTGCTGCAATAATAGTAGACTTACCAATTGGTACATTGATCTTTGCTGGTGTGTTTGCAGCCGGTATATAAGACTTAGTTATTTTTGCTGCGTCTGTAAATGCATCTGGCATTTGATTAGCAATCTTCTGAAGATGAGTGATCCTCTGTACTTCAGTTTCACATTGAGCAGTACGTGGATCAAGATGGGACAAAGATGGTACATTCCAAGAAAGTTCACGTTGTTCTTCTATCAGTGGTTCACGTCGTTCTTCTATCAGTGGATTTCCTCCTCCTAACGACGGGAACTGTGTTTTATCAAAATGACAATCTTCAAATCTTGCTGTAAAAACATCACTTTGTGAGTTTGGGTGTGTGAATTCTTACCATACTGTGATTACCATCCCTTACCATCATTGTGATTATGTTAAAGTATAAAGATCTTTATGTTAGAGCACTTCTGGTGCGCTACCACATGTGTTTCAATTGTGCTTATAATCGTATAGAAGAGAAAATATTTAATATGAGCTTCTACCCCAAAATCATAGAGGTAATATAAAGATAGTTTCAATATGATAACTATTTACGATGTAAATTTTAAAAACTCAATAAATTTCTTCTATTTCTGGTAGAATATAAAGAATTGTCAACATAAATTTTTATTCTTTTTGGCAATATTATATTTGCTCTTCTGGAACCTTCAATTAGGTTAGATGAACCTCATATGATATTGACAATAGTTTTGAATAATGATAAATATTAGAAATGTAATGATTGTGTGAGTTATAGCACTGTCTTCCAGACATATATTTTTAACAATCATCTTGAAATTAGATCTGTAATATCATATTGCAATTCATATTTGATCATATACTAGTTTATAAATTATGCTTGTTTTCAGGTGAGTATATAGGGGAACATATATTCACTAGATATAGACGTGAAGTAATTAGTACACCTACAATAGTACTTACAAGGCAAGAAATATTAAAATATTTTCACAATCTTGCCACTCTGTTCAGTGTATTGTCACATTTTGGTATCTTGAAAATATTTATCTATATAAGATTTTGCAATAAATCGATCATTTTCAAAAGAATCAAATATCAAAAGAATTATGGTCACAAATATTTAATTTCAATGGTCATCAAATTTAATGATGAAATGGTTTTGATAATAATCAAAAAAATTGGCTAACAAATAATTTCAAACTCATAAATCAAAATTGATTGTTATCACGTAGTAAGTAAAACCAATTTACTTGTTTTATAAAGCTTTATGACCATTTTTTTTTTTTAATATGATAGAGAAAATAATTCCATATTGATACATATGCCAAGGTATCTTTACCACGGTTAGAGTAACTTACCCAAAGCACTAGTACTTCTCCAATGGTAGAATAGAATTAATAGATAGCCTTTCATCAATTCTTCAAGGTTTGCTTAGGCAATTGGCACTATTGGAAGTGCCTTTAATTAAACTAACGCATGCCAAAATGGGGCTAGGATTCTTAATGGGCTGCAGAGACAATCTCCAGTTGGTCTCTCTAGTTCTCAAAATGCTACTAATAAGTAGCAAAAAATCTGTAATCTGCTCCAAGTACAATGACCAAATCTGAAATTTTAGTGAAAACAATTTGTGATGTGTATAAATGAATTTTTATATGTTCAATCCAAAAAGGAATGGGCTTTGGGGTTTATATCACTTAAAAGTATATTAAATGTACTTTGTAACCTCAAAATTTGGTAGAGAAATACCTAACAAAACCCATTCAAAAATATTTTTCAATATTGAGTTAGTGCTGTCTAGCAGAAATCCCAGATTCAGGTGTACCACGAAATAATTACGCAAAAAATATCAAATGGTCACCCAATGACACGAAAATTGGTAGGATGTTAGCCCAACAAGTCAGTGACAAAATCCAATTCGTTTCATCTCAAAATCATAACTAGAACTAAAGTTATGAATTAAATGGTAAAATGGGTTCGTGCTGTCAACATAGTATAACACACAAAACCTCAACCAAGTATTTACTTAAAACACTTATCTCATAGGTTTATTCTATAAACCAATGCTTATTTCTTCAGTGTCATTCCACTTCTAGTGGTTTGGTATTTTATTTTTCCACACCAAATATATTCATTCCACTTCTGGTGGTTTGATATTTCATTGTTCCACTTCTAGTGGTTTGGTATTTCATTAATCCACTTCTAGTTGTTTGGTATTTTATTTTTCCACACCAAATATATTCATTCCACTTCTGGTGGTTTGATATTTCATTGCTCCACTTCTAGTGGTTTAGTATTTCATTAATCCACTTCTAGTGGTTTGGTATTTTATTACTCCACTTCTAGTGGTTTAGTATTCCACTTCTAGTGGTTTAGTATTTCATTGCTCCACTTCTAATGGTTTGATATGTCATTAATCCACTTCTGGTGGTTTGATATTCCATTATTCCACTTCTGGTGGTTTTTATCATAAAATGACATACTTTAAGCTGACACAGTAAAGTTACCAGTAAATCTGAGAGAAGTTGACTGACAACAGAGGTGACGTTGACAGTCAATTCGTAGTAAAACAAGAGCAGATTTTTGTGTGTTCTTCTATGCTAACTAAAGCAAAAGTTAAGACGCACCCACGAATTTTCACCAAAATTTTACAAGCATCTAAAGAAGTTGCATAACACATAATAGAGAAATATATTACTCAATTTAATTTGGTCATCATTGACCATCACTTTATTCAATTAAATTGAGACTTTATTCATTATTTCTAAAACTTCAGGTTTTGAAATTTGTCTCTTGCTTCAAGAAGAGAAATATGAATAATAACCCCTTTCTTATAATAGAAAACTTCAGGTTTTTATATTTACCTAATGACATATTTTAAGTAGACACAGTGAAGTTACCAGTCAATCTGAGAGAAGTTGACTGACAACAGAGGTGACGTTGACAGTCAATTCGTAGTAAAACAAGAGCAGATTTTTGTGTGTTCTTCTATGCTAACTAAAGCAAAAGTTAAGGTGCACCCACGAATTTTCACCAAAATTTTACAAGCATCTAAAGAAGTTGCATAACACATAATAGAGAAATATATTACTCAATTTAATTTGGTCATCATTGACCATCACTTTATTCAATTAAATTGAGACTTTATTCATTATTTCTAAAACTTCAGGTTTTGAAATTTGTCTCTTGCTTCAGGAAGAGAACAGATGAATAATAACCTTTTTTTTTATTATTTTATTATTTTATTATTTTTTATTTTTATAGAAAACTTTTGGTTTTCAGATCTTTCTCTTACTTCAGGAAGAGAAGATGAATTGTTACCCTTTTTCCTTTTTAATTATAAAACTTCAGGTTTTATTTTAAATCTTCTCTTGCTTCAGGAAGAGAATATATGAACAACAACTTTTCTTATAGAAAATTTTGGAGATTGAAATTTGTTTCTTCCTTCATGAAGATAACATGTAAATAATAATTTTTTGATATAGAAAACTTCAAGTTTCCAAATCTTTCTCTTACTTCAAGAAGAGAAAATGAATCATCACTCCTTTTATTTATTTCTAAAACTTCAAGTTTTATTTTTAAATCTTCTCTTGCTTCAGGAAGAGAAGATGGATTCATCCATTCAAGTATATAATTTAGAGTAAAAACCAATCCACAACCAAATTGGTTAAAAGCATACCAACTTACCACAATCAAATTGGTTTAGAACGTACCAACTTACCAACTTACCACAACCAAATTGGTTAAGAAAGAAGATGGTGGTAGTATGATATTGCTCCCAAATTCCTTGAGCAATTCGTGCTGATAACGTGTTGTAAAACCGAGAATTTAGAACAAGTTGTGAGGAGAATAAAATTTCTCTATTCATCTTCTTTCTCTTCTTTCTCTCCAAATACACATTTCTTCATTCTCTCCAAAATATACATTTCTTCATTCTCTCCAAAATACATATACTCTCTTCTTTCTCCCCTTCCCCTTTTATCCTTGTTTGCATTAGGTCCACATGATGGGATTACCTAACCCACTTATGAAGTGGTGTTCCCATTATCACAAAGTGGAGGGGTGTGGACATCCACTCAATTGTCCACTCAATGTTTAATATTCATAACATAAATCATTTTATAAAAAATCTTCAAAATTTAGTATCAAAAAATTATATGTAACTGTTTCATAACACTCACTTTAAAATGTTAAATTTAATCATAATGTCTTAAATCTAAGGTTTTAATAAGTTAAATTTAGTCACAAACACTTAGATTTAACTAATTGTATGAGATATTGAAGTTAGATTACATAAACATTCAAGAGATAATTGTTTTTTCAAAATAGTTACATGTAATTGTTTCACATAACTCACTTTGAAAATTTAAAATTAGTCACAATTACTTGTATTTAACTATTTTAATAAGTTAAATTTAGGCACAAACACTTGGTTTAACAAATTTCATGGAGATATTGAAGTTAGATGAACTATTTTAATTGTTTTGAAATATATACATGTAGTCAATCTAATTGTTTTTTTTTTTTTTTAATACATGATTTCATATTCATTATGGGTCTTCGTTCGAAAGTCTCGGCAAATAAATACTAAACATATAAATTTTATCAAAAATTATTATGCAGAACAAAAGTTATGCCATTTTAAAGTTTGCAAACAAAAAATAACACTCAAGGGTAATAATGACTTTACTTATTTGACACTCTCACAAAACTTTCATATTTTACTTAAAAGTGGACTTATGGCGTTATAAGTTTTTTGCATGTACTTATGCCTTTATAGGTCCTACAAAGTGGACTTTTCACTAATTTTCCCTAAATTTTTTGGTGTTACCCTTGTATGTAATATGTAAGCAAAACTTTGAGGATTTGGATAGCTCATTTGTTTCGGCCTTTATCAAAAACAAAAAATATAAAAAAGGTTGTTTTGGCCTATCATGACCCAACATCATCTTGGATTAGCCTTTTAATTCCCGCTTTGGACTTTTGTTGGCAGGTTTTAGTATTTTAAAACCCAAATATGGTTTTTGACAATATAAACTTGAGGAAATTTACCATGTATTACCATGTCTATATCCGATCATAAACATGGGCGGAGATGAGGGATGTCAACAAGGCGGGTTTGGGACGGGGAGTTTCTTCTTAACCCCAACCCTAATGGAAATTACCCCATCCCAATCCGATCCTAAACCCACTTTGGGTTTGATATCAAATTTCCATTCCCGTCCCAATTAAATTTTAAAATTCTATTTCCATCTCATCTTGTCTCATTTATGCTTGGCTAGAGACGTCAAAGCAGGATGGGACAAAAAAACCCATTACGTCCAATAGCTTAGATTTGATATTAAAAAAATGTAAGAAATAATCCTTTTAATTTTCCACATTTATAATGAGAAATTTTTCAAATTCGTTAATTAAGTTCATAAAATCACTTTCAATTAAAAAAGCTCTTAAAAACCTTAAATAAATATTAATAAAATATATCATAACAACTAAAAAGTAGTCACATCATAACAATTTTATATATGTATATTCAATAAAAAGTGAGAACTTCATTGGGGTGGGTTTCTAAAAAACATCCCAACCCCGCCCCGAATCTTAACGGGTTTTTAAAAAAATCCCCATGCTCATCCTGACCCCGCTGAGTAGTATCCCAAATCCTTTCCAATAAGAGTGGGGTGGGACGGGGCCCCGAAAAAACCCATCCCATTAGCATCCCTAGCGGAGACACATCGCACTGAGCCACCAAGGTGAGTCCTGCCGGCCCACACCTATATTTTGTACTGATAATCACAATTTCCACCTTTTTCAAAGATTTTTTGTTTGGCCAATAGGGGCTTATTCTATACATGGGGTGGGTTTTTCCCTAGTTTTTTTTGAGGACTTTGCTCATTCCTTCATTCTAATCATTCTTTTTAGCTTTCGTTTTTCGTTTTTCGTTTTTGTTTTTTGCCAAGGAAAATAAAGAGGGTGGACACAAAGGACAAGGGAGTAAGGGACTGTAGTAAAGACTCCATGTGTGGGAACAAAAGGGCATAAGCTGCAATTCCAGACAAACCCCACCAAGTACTGCCAACACAAAACACAGAATTGAAAAACCAAAATACCAAACCATGTAATTACAATCTTTGCCTAATTATGACAAATAGGCAAATACATATAGATACAAAAGGCATACTTAATTTAATGAAGGCTAAAGATTGAAACCCTAAAAGAGCCCAATCAGTGCAATGGATATTACAAGACCTCACTCAAAATGAAAACCCTAAAAATTAAACAAGTTGCTGAGATCTTCCCACAATTGTCCATAACGCCACCAAAGACAATACAAATCAGCTTTTATAAAATCAAATTTAATATCTTTCACTTCTTGCACGTTAATCCAATAACATTAGCCCAAGGCCTTGATAAACATATGATGGCTAAACTTTGAAAGACAAGGCCAAGATAAATCTCACTCTATACCCCATGCTATTGTTGCTGATATATGGTGAGTTTCCATGATTTTACGTGCAATTCTAAGCTCCATTACTTTCCAAATCAAATTCATAATACAAATAATTTCCCAAAAGCATTATTCTTTCATTTTCAAACCATTTAACACAAGTCTTCTCCTGATTTACAACTAATTTCCCATTCGAAGATCACCGGCTTATATGGGCCTGATCAATCTCTTACCTTTGCTAAGCTATGTAAGCAACTTCAGTAAGCCATTTAACTTGCTCATTAATTCAGCATTGAGTGTGTGTGTGATGTTTTTTTAAAAAAGTTCAAAGCCGCCTTTTATTGTTCCCAAAAAAAAAAAAAAAAAAAAAAAAAACCGAAGAAAAGAGTACATATAGTTTTAATTTAATTTTACGCCCTCCCTTTCTATGATTTTGCAATGGTCCATTTTAGGCTTGGAAATTGTGCAAAAGAGGCAAAAGCATAGAGTTAGTTGATCCAACATTGGTGGATTCTTGTTCGGCGAATGAAGTACCTCGATGTGTTTCAATGGGTTCTCTTGTGTCTGCAAAAGGAAGCAGCTGCCAATCGACCAACCATGGAAAACCTCGACACCTGCAGCAGCTCTTCCTCTTCCTGGAAAACCTCCATTTGTGACTCAAGTAAGCACGACTGAGAGCTGCTTCACCTCTATTTAGTCATGTCGTTGTGTAATCCTGCGACTTTCTCCTTTTCTCATCTTACTCTTAACAAAATCTCATTAACAAGTCGTTGGATTCCTTCTTTCGGTGGACGTAGCAATCGCAGTGTTAAGCTTCGTCGCTTCATTGTCTCCCCTCTCGGTACCCATTACAGGTCTCTTCTTTATATATATGTATATGCACATATGCGTATATTTTTCTCTCTCTGTATTTCTCTTTGAGTATTGGTTTGATTTTGATAATGGTTTATTTGCAGTTTTTTATTTTTATTTTTATTTTTTTTTCTAGGTGGTGTTGTATTTTAAGTATAAAATAAGTATTTCAAAAATCCAAAGTTTTTCTTGAAAGAGTTTTAGTGGGTTTATATAGTATCTCACTTATTATATATGGTGTCATGTGGTGGGATGTAGGGAGTCCCCACGTGCACATGAGACAGAGCTCAATCGAGTGATTTGCAGGATAGGGGTCCGAAAATTGACTTAGTCGGGCACGTCGCGAGCGTACGACGTGCGCGCAGGTGAGGTACAAATCCTGAATATTTGGCTTCGCGTGTGTGGGCAGGTTGACCCGTATTTTGTTACTTTGATTTTTGGATTATCCATGACCCAGTTCAACAACCCATTTTAAACCAATAAATTTTATGACCGTTTTCTAACCGTTGGGAATTTATAACCGAATTTATTTTATGATTTTATAACTGTTGGAATTCATTATTTTATGACCGTTGGGATTTACACCAAAATTTATTTTATGTTTTATACTAGGATTTAATGTATTTTATTGTGTGACCGTTTTTTACTGTTGGGTTCTTTTTCCCAAAACTTAATATACCAGCTGTTTGGTTTAGCAGAAGATACAGAAAATACAAAGTCTTTTTCGTTTTCATTCTACAATTTCGTTTTCATAGAAAGGAGCCTTTTGAGTTCTTCATTTTTACTCCTACACTTGCGAGTGCACGCTTGTAGGAGTCCGGTTGTTGAATCCTGGAGGGTAGAGCGCTGTGACCTACTGCACCGAGTTGAATACTCAGAGGGGCGGAACTACTCTTAAGGACAGTGCCTTGTACACGCCTCAACTGACACTGTTTGTATTTCTGCAATTTTTATACTAGTTTTATTTTATACAGTAGCATCTATTCTATTATTTTCAACAATCTTAAGAGTAGATCTTCATGGATGCTGCTACTATAACTGGGGATAGAGACGTATCATCTCAAATCTATGATTTCCATGTCCTAGTGAGTGACCTAAAAATGAAAAAAAAAAAAAAAAAAAAAAAAATAGAACTAGTATTGTTATTTCTAACATGATAGTCTTATGACCATTTCTATAGGATTCATTTTAGATTGGCTAGAATTAAATTTGTTCATACTATTATTTATATAATTCGTATATATGAAGGCATAGTTCTCTTTTTATGCGCTATACTTGTGATTTGTTATTCTCTTTGAACATCCCACAGATAATATTAAGATAAATATTTTAAATGATACTGATTTGTTATATTGTTGCCCAAGTGAGAGCACATCTAGAATAATATATGTAACTTTGATTTTACTAACATGCATTTTATTTAGTTACATGAATCAAAGTTTAAAGTTTCATGTTTGAACATTTGGTGTGAGTATTTATATATTATTATGTTATCATTTGGTCATATGAATTCTTATTTCTAAGAATCCCAGGCTATTAAGAATTTGATAGCTTGTTTTAAATTATGCTAAAATTAAAATAAACAAAAAATGGTAATTCTAGAATGCCGCACAATGCTAGTATCTTTAAAGATAAGAGATAGAGATTCAAGGACCAAGGAATCGTATTAAAAAATATGGGCCACCACTCAGTTCATAGAACAGAGGAGTATTTGAGGGAAAGAAATTTACACAAAATGAATCTTTTATATCTTGTTTAGTGTGTGGTTAAGCTATTCATTTATTGTCTATGAATTGGTATCCATTTCTCATATTTTTTAGAATATTTATTTTGTCCATGAGAATAATGGAAAGAAGAACCTGGTGTAGATCTCTTTCTTTCTGTGTAATATATTATATAACTTATGCATTTTTGGGTATGTGTTTTAAATTTTATATGATGATAATATATGGTTAGCCATGGAAGGAAATAGTTGCTAAAAATTGTATGAGTTATTATTTCTAAGAGTCTTAGAAAATTTGATAATAATCTCCATTTATTTATTAAGCATGTGGTGTTCTGGCCTGCGGTTGGATATGAAACCCATCAGTCCCAAAAGTTATCTTCTATGCTGAAACTTAAAAACTAATATTTAGAGACCAAGCAACAGTAAATAATTTTATATCCATAATATATTTTGAATATATGCGAATTTTTATTATTGATGAGTTAGATGGATTATATTGGGAAAAAAAAAAAAAAGATGTCTACTGAATTCTTTTTTTTAAAAAAAAAAAAAAAAGAAAGAAAAAGAAAATTCTACACTATTATATTTTTATGTTTCCGTTAGAATAGCATGTTTTTGACAGATGCAGTTCTAACCGATTGGAGGTGATAAATAAGCTTTACATGTAGTGTATAGCCATTGTTTTTTGGAGTTGATTATGGCTGGTGACTATTATTTTTAGCCTTTATATATTGCTTTAAATGTTTGGTTCTTTATTGCTGATAATGGCTGGAGTTAATCTCTTTTAATTTGGTACGTTACTAGCAATTTTTCATTGTGCTATGTATGTACATACTTTGATACCAAACGATCACTTGTTCTTTCACCCATGTGTTATGTTTGAAGGTTTGTGATATATATATTTGGTCATCAGCATTTTAGTAATATTGGAAGATATTGCTTTTAGTCAATAGACGGTCTTTTGTTATTATGTTAATTTATTTTTTGAGCCATTGGTGCATTATCATATTGTTATGCTTTAATGCTATTAACATTTGCAGACTTTAATGGACAATGATTGTCACTCTTAGCCGTTGATAGTTTGATACTAGTGATGAATAATGGCTATGAATGCAGTGTTATACCATTTATTTACCTAGTGGTAATGCTGCATATAATATCTGTGGTTACTTTTTTATGGCCTTTTTATTTTAACCTAAGGAAGGTGTTTATTATCCATACATAGTATATACTACTGCACCAACACTTGAGCTATTGGATATTGATCATTTTGGGTGTTTAGAGCTTGATCAATTGAGGTATATTAAAAATTAATTTTAAACTCTTTATTCGTTTTGTATCTATCCCTTATTTTCCTAGCTCAATATTATTCTGGACTATCATATCTTATGCTACCATTTTATTTTAGATGTTGGTTGGGTCACTATTTTGAAGTGATTGAGAGAGTGTCATAACTCATAAAGCTTACCTGGGTTAAAATTGTACTGGCTCATCTTTGTAAATACTTTGGCCCGATAAATAAATATTTATATTTTGAATTATGGTGGCATACTTGAATGTATACTTGAATGTGAGAATGCATGTTTTTGGTTTAATTTTGACTAAGCCTTCTACAACTAAATTGTCGATCCAAATTAGATGGGATTAAGGCTTTACTGGAGAAAATTATAAAAATGTTAATTTTGGATGATTTTTATGGACTACTTGGATACATGCATTTATGAAAAGGTGAATATTTTCTTATCTTATGTGTTCAGAATGAATTGGTGCATAAAGGAGTTTTTATATTTTGAGCTGTGGGGGCATTCTTTAATGTAAAAAAAAAAAAAAAAAAAAAAAAAAATATTGAGTTATAGAATTTTTCTCAATATATATATCATGTGTTGATCTCTTATTTTTAGAGAAGATATAAATATTTTATATTGCAGATGTGGATATATTTCTTTAAATCCACAAATAGTGGGGGTTAACAAATTGTACTCGACCTGATATTGCATATGCTGTTAGTAGATTGAGTAAATATACTCATAATCCTAGTAAAGATCATTGGACTGCGTTGTATAGAGTACTTCGATATTTGAAATGAACTATTTATTATGGTTTATTTTATAATGGTTTTCCTTCCATATTAGAAGGGTATTGTGATGCTAACTGGATTTCAGATTCAGATGAAACGAAATCTACTAGCAATTATGTGTTTACACTTGGTGGAGGTGCAGTATATTGGAAGTCTACCAGGCAAACATGCATAGCTCGGTCTACGATGGAGTCTGAATTCATTGCCTTAGAGAAGGCAGGTACAGAGGCTAAGTGGCTTAGAAAGCTCTTAACAGATATTCCTATCTGGACAAGACCAGCTCCATCCGTGTCTCTATATTGTGATAGCCAGGCTGCTATAGCCAAAGCTAAGAGTAAATCCTATAATGGGAAGAGTAGGCATATATGCCTAAGAAATAACATAGTGAGGCAATTGTTTAGTGATGGGATTATATCCCTTGACTTTGTGAGGTCAGAGTTGAATTTGGCCAATCCTCTGACAAAACCCCTAGGTAGAAATCTAGTGAGTAATACATCGAGGGGAATGGGACTAATGCCTATAACAAAGGGTCAACAGTAATGGTAACCCAACCTATATGAATGGAGATCTCAAGAATTAGGTTCATATGGGTAACAACAAGTCACTGGTTGGCTTGGAGTGTACTATCAATTTTATAATATTTTGAGAGTCCCTTCCTATGGTGTAGATAGTGCAAACTGTAACGTGTAAAGGTTGAGTTTTAACTCTTAATGGATTCCATAGTCCTTGTTGGGTGGTGTGTTTAGTTGTAGTGCACACTTGATGGATCCACCTATATGAATGTGGAAGTGAGGCCGCTTCCTATGAGAACTTGGGCAGGTTCTCTAGAGCATTCATGAATTTCCAGGTATGGCGCATGGCCTATTTGTGCCACCCAGATCAGAAGAACTCAGAATTCGAGAATTGGATGTGGGTTGTAAGTCGATTGATTCACGCTAAGGAATTTTGGTTCATAGAAATTTTATATTTCACCAGTTTTCTGTGGGTCACTGCTTACATATCCTAGGTTTGGTTCATAGTCCAAAAGACACCATAACCGATGCATTAAGTTTTCACGCTCCTTTATTTCTTTTTGTATTTTTGAAAGATGTGGGGATTGTTGTATTTTAAGTATAAAATAAGTATTTCAAAAATCCAAAGTTTTTCTTGAAAGAGTTTTAGTGGGCTTATATAGTATCTCACTTATTATATATGGTGTCATGTGGTGGGATGTAGGGAGTCCCCACGTGCACATGAGACAGAGCTCAATCGAGTGATTTGCAGGATAGGGGTCCGAAAATTGACTTAGTCGGGCACGTCACGAGCGTACGACGTGCGCGCAGGTGGGGTACAAATCCTGAATATTTGGCTTCGCGTGTGTGGGCAGGTTGACCCGTATTTTGCTACTTTGATTTTTGGATTATCCATGACCCAGTTCAACAACCCATTTTAAACCAATAAATTTTATGACCGTTTTCTAACTGTTGGGAATTTATAACCGAATTTATTTTATGATTTTATAACTGCTGGAATTCATTATTTTATGACCGTTGGGATTTACACCAAAATTTATTTTATGTTTTATACTAGGATTTAATGTATTTTATTGTGTGACCGTTTTTTACTGTTGGGTTCTTTTTCTCAAAACTTAATATACCAGCTGTTTGGTTTAGCAGAAGATACAGAAAATACAAAGTCTTTTTCGTTTTCATTCTACAATTTCATTTTCATAGAAAGGAGCCTTTTGAGTTCTTCATTTTTACTCCTACACTTGCGAGTGCACGCTTGTGGGAGTCCGGTTGTTGAATCCTGGAGGGTAGAGCGCTGTGACCTACTGCACCGAGTTGAATACTCAGAGGGGCGGAACTACTTTTAAGGACAGTGCCTTGTACACGCCTCAACCGACACTGTTTGTATTTCTGCAATTTTTATACTAGTTTTATTTTATACAGTAGCATCTAGTCTATTATTTTCCAACAGGTGGGAATATATGAAGGAAAGGAAATTCGCTCTTTTGATGTTTATTCAAATATTTTTTTGTTGGGTTTTCTTCTCTTAATCAACTTGTTTTTGTTTAATTTTTACACATGATTCATGAAGTGTATATGAATATATTTTTTTGGGGATTTAGCTTTCTGCAGAATGCAATGAAAATTTTTAAAAACTTTGTAAAAAAATTATATAAGCTAAATCTCCTACTTCTTCCGCCCTCCTTTTTTTTTTCCTCCTTTACCTTTCAATTTATATTGCTTTTATTACTGTGGGTATTTTTTTTTTTAATTGTTAAAAATAAGGTTTGGGTTTTTTTATGCTAAAAATGGGAAACTCATTAGTTGCATTGTTGAATTAGCATAGATTTATTCGCTTCATCCTTGATAATATGAATGGTTTGAATGTCATATTTAATATCTCTGTTTTCTTTATACTTTTGGGGTTTTTAAGCTGAAAATAGGAAATCCATGACTTGCATTGTGCAATTGGCACAGATTCTTGGTGTCATATTGTCAAAACTCCATTCATAGAAAATGGTTTAAAATAAAGTTTGGGTTTTTACTTGTTTGATTGTTTTCCTCCTTTGTTTTCCTCTGTTTCTTATTGAAACGAAAACAAATTAGCTAAGTTCCATTCAATCCTTTTGGTTTTAATGATTTTCTTTTTGGCTAAACTATGTATGAGCTGCGGATAATTTCGTATAAGCTGATTTTTGCAGATTATGGGAGACATTTCTGGTATTTCTGGTCTTCTACACAGCATGGGTGTCACCATTTGAATTTGGATTTCTTGAAAAGCCGAGGGGACCTCTGGCCATTATTGATAATGTTGTCAATGGATTTTTCGCCATTGATATTGTTCTGACGTTTTTCGTTGCCTACCTCGATAAAGCTTCTTACCTTCTCATTGACAACCCAAAGCAGATTGCTTGGAGGTATACAAGAACTTGGCTGGCCCTTGACGTCGTTTCCACGATCCCTTCTGAGGTAGCTCGGGAAATCTTGCCCCCTGCTCTACGACATTATGGCTACTTTAATATGCTTCGTCTTTGGCAGCTCCGAAGAGTCAGTTCCATGTTTGCTAGGTAAAGTGGGAGTTCTTTTGATTTGGTTGGCACAAATTTTTAATATAAAATGTTTTGAGCTTTCTCATACCATATGATGTCAAGTTGGTTGATTTCAACAGAATTACTTTTTACTTGAGTTTCCCGTTAGAAAATTTATGCTCCTCTACCTACATTATCAATAGCTGGTTCTGAATCAATTATTGGATCTTCTTGGAAATTTGATTGTGTGATCATTAGACTCTTTATCATTTCATGTTTGCAGATTGGAGAAAGATAGGAACTTCAATTATTTTTGGGTTCGGTGTGCAAAGCTTATTTGTGTGAGTATCTGTAAGAAATATTTGGTCATTTCCAACAAAGTGAGGGGACTTTGTGATGATGATCTATCTTATCCAGCTGTGATGTCTTTGTAGGTTACTCTCTTTGCAGTTCACTGTGATGGATGCTTCTACTTTCTTCTTGCTGCTCGTTACCAAGATGCAAAAAGGACATGGATTGGAGCAGTCATGGAGAACTTTCATGATGAGAGTTTGTGGGTTCAGTATGTGACGTCAATCTACTGGTCCATAACCGCACTTACAACTACTGGCTATGGTGATTTGCATGCTGTGAATATAAGAGAGATGGAATTCGACATCTTCTATATGCTCTTCAAACTTGGATTGACGGCATATATAATTGGAAATATGACCAACCTCGTTGTCCATTGTACCAGTCGAACTAGGAAATTTGTGAGTTATTTTCCCTTATTGTTTAAGCCAAATATTGAGATGATGTCTTATGTTGTATTCTGCACACTTCTAGACATGTCAAAATAATCTCTTAGGCCTCAAAATCCCTTGTGGTAAAAACAGACTTATGGTAACATGGCTAGCTGCCCTCTGTCCTGATGCCCATCTTGAG
The DNA here is from genome assembly GCA_039720395.1 of Liquidambar formosana. Taxonomy (NCBI): domain Eukaryota; kingdom Viridiplantae; phylum Streptophyta; class Magnoliopsida; order Saxifragales; family Altingiaceae; genus Liquidambar; species Liquidambar formosana. Next base: position 25,211,258 of record CM077831.1, read on the forward strand.
AATAATTTTCATAGGAAGTTTTGAATTTTTGAATCTGTTTGGTTATTCTGAGATGATAGTTGAGTAATAGTTTAACTGCAGAGTGATTGCTTGTAGTGAACATATACCCACCCAAATTTTATTTACAGACAGAAGCTACTTTTCATCCTAAAAAGCTTAACAAATAACCCATTTTTATTCAAAGTTCTTCTCTGAAGGTCTTAACTCTTAAGTGGAAATCCTTTAATGTATGACATGTTCCTAGGACAGAAGCTATGGCCAACAAGGCCTCAAAGTGGTTGAACATCTATAAGCTGGTTTTGTATATGCTCTATCAATTTTTCATTTTTCTAAATCATCTAATGTTACTATGATATATGTCAGTCACAAAGGTTGACATATGCAATATTCTAACAATTTTACTACTGATTATTATCTTTTTGTTTTGAAGTACTTGAGCTGCATGTTTATTGTTATCGTTTTAGTTTTACATGATTGCTTTCAAGCTTTTCATTCCATTAGTTTTATTTTATTTTATTTTTTTAAATATGAAATTACAGAGAGACACTATTCAATCTGCCTCGAGTTTTGCACAAAGGAACCGACTACCCGTTCGCCTGCAAGAACAAATGCTTGCTCACTTGTGTTTGAGATACAGAACTGACTCAGAGGGGCTACAAGCAAGAGACTCTTGATGTCCTTCCTAAAGCCATTCGATCAAGTATTTCAGACTTTCTCTTCTACTCACTTGTTGATAGGGTGTACCTGTTCCAAGGGGTATCAAACGACTTACTGTTCCAACCGGTAATTCTAATAACACTACTTCATCTTCTTTGATGGTGTGTGGATGGAGTGATAAGGGTTTTTTTGTTGTGCTTCTTGTGTTAGATGCAAAAGGGGTATAATAGTTGCCTTTTGGCTTTTACCCTTCAATTTTTTGTAGAAACACAAACTCTATAGAATTCTATTCTCCAGGTGTTAGGGTTTCACTTTATGTGTTTCTTGAGCTGCCAAATTCGCTTGTCTTCATTCAGTTTAGAAGAAAACAAAATTTATATTGTCACATTTAACAAGAACTCTTTTTTCTCCCCTCTTTGCTGGATGAGACAGCAAGAACTCAATATCTTACAGTAATGCTCTAAGAGAGATGCACATAAACACACCAACGATTGATATGTGGGATATTTTGTCTTTCTCCCATGTATTATTATTTATTTATTTTTTCCTTTTGCTGAGACTTTTCTTTCATGTTTTGAATTTTTAATATTGAAGGTCTCAGAGATGAAGCCTGAGTATTTTCCTCCCAAAGAAGATGTGATTTTGCAGAATGAGGCTCCCACGGACTTGTATGTACTGGTCACTGGTGCTTTGGTAAGAACTAAAATCCTCTCTCCCAAAACAAAAATAATTTTTTTAGCCCGGAGTAATATTAAATGAATCTAGAATTCAGGTGTATTAGAAAACAACTTCAAGAAAAATTCTTTCCAGATATATATAAATACACGCACACACATTGTTAAGAAGAAAAGAAGAAAAAGCAAAGTAGATGATATAGTGTAACGTCAAAAGAACATTATCTATCATAAGTAGAATCATGTGTAGCAAGCAGCACCCACTTCTTCTTTGAGTACTTAAACCTCGAAATTACTTGAACTCATTAACCTGGTGCTGTAATGCATAAGATAGAGACATATATAAAGGTTGATGTTGAAGTTTGTTGGAATTTTTTTTATAGGTCTTTCATATAATTTTTCTTTTTATTTTTTTATTATCTTTTTTCCCTTTGCAGCAAGCATTGAATTCAAGTAGTGAGGAATTGCTTCTTTAATCTGCTCCTTACAAATTCTCATATCACTCGCTTGAACTCGAAATATTGACCCCACATTCTATGTGCTATTATTCAAAATTTTAAAAAATCCATTTTGTTGCTGTTGTTGTTTTACATATTTTCTTATTTCTTCTTCTGACATTGAAGTCTATCTGACAGGATCTTATTGCAACCATGAATGGGATAGAACAGGCAAGTTTTAGGGCATAAACCTTCTTGGTAGCATTTTACAAAATATTATTGGGGGCTGTGGGAAAAGAAGATTCAAAGGCTTGTTTACAATGAAGTAAATGCTTTCTACAATGGATGATTGCAGATTGTTGGAGAGGCAAAAACTGGAGACGTTTGTGGAGAGGTGGATTTGCTTTGTTACAGGCCACAATTCTTCACGGTTCAGACCAAAAGATTGAGTCAGCTGCTGCGATTGAACCATACTGCATTTTTAAATATTGTTCAGGCAAATGTTGGAGATGGGATGATAATCATGAACAACCTCCTTCAGGTTTGTCAAATTGATGACATCATTCACATTTTTCTTGAATAGTTAACTCTGTTTGTTTCCAAATATCATTTCTTCACAGAATACTCGTTCATAGTAAGTTAAGTTTGCATAGAAATGACGTTTTGATCAGTAATATAATTTAAAATGTCTCAAATAATTCCACTTTCTATGCAAAGTATTACTTTAGGAATTTAACGAAAAATTGTTTGCAACATTTTGTTTCTGGGAAATATGCTGGATTTATACACTTCATTTCTCCCATATGCAAATGTTTCGAGGATGGAAACATTACAACTCTTATCCTACATACCTCATTCAAGGGTGTTGATAGACTCATGTGTCCTGATTTTATTTTGCATGAAGACAATGAACTATATCAATCAGATTCTTATATAGAGAATATCAAAACTAGACTTATGGGACATTACAAACTCATGTTATACATTTAGGTGGAGGATAAATTGCAATGTCTTACAAAAAATATTTATTGCGGATGCAGCATTGGAAAGAGCAGAGGGATCCACTGATGGAAGGAATTTTGACCGATACAGAGAAGATGCTAGCTCGTGGTAGAATGGATTTGCCTCTCGGTTTATGTTTTGCTGCAACAAGAGGTGATGATTCCTTGTTGCATCAGTTGCTAAGATGGGGTTTGGATCCAAATGAATCGGACAATAATGGGAGAACGGTTCTGGTGTCCAGATCTCTCTTCTAATCATGCATAGACGTAACACATATTTTTGTTTTAGAATTGATTTGGAGGTTAGAGCTCATTATGCTGTTTTATGTGACAGCATATTGCTGCATCCAAGGGAAGTGAACATTGTGTGGTCTTCTAGAATATGGAGCAGATCCTAACAGCAAAGGTATTTTCAAGCTCATAGCCAAATTCAACTTCCCTATTCCGATTGAGTTGAATGTGTTGTTTGTCTTGTCTGATGCTTATTTCTTCATGAGTTATTTTGCCTATTATTTTATACATGGAACCTTTTATTTTATTTTTTCTTTTCTGACGCTTATTTCTATCCTTGTTACATGGTCTCTCTACTCATCATACGGGTTGTACCTACTTGACTTTCGTCTTTTTGAAATAAATTTTGCTAATATCATTTTGTAGATGATTTTCTGACATTGAGATTTTCAGCTTGACGCAAATTATTTGCCTCTTGACATTTTTTTTTTCCTTTTCTGCCAAGCACTTATTACGAAGCAAAAATTGGTACAAAAACACAGCTTCAACTTGTAATTGTTTTTATTTATACAGATTTAGAAGGAAGTGTTCCCCTATGGGATGCGATATTGGGGAGGCACAAAAATGTGATTAAACTACTTGTAGACAATGGTGCTACAATATCTTCAGGCGATGTTGGTCAGTTTGCATGCACCGCCGTGGAGCAAAACAACTTGGAGTTGCTCAAGGACCTTGTCCACTATGGTGGGGATGTTATGCTGTCCAAGAGTTCAGGAATGACTGCACTTCAAACAGCAATTTCTGAAGGAAACATCGAAATAGTAAAGTTCCTGTTAGACCAAGGAGTTGACATTGACAAACCAGGTAATGATTGATGGACCCCAAGGGCTTTGGCTGATCAGCAGGGCCATGAGGAAATAAAAGCTCTATTCCAAACCAAGCAAGAGCCCGATAAGAACCCTGTCGTCAAGGCCGTAGTTTTGAAAAGTGCGCCTAAGAAGGGGGTTGCATCCCTTGGGAAGTTCAAGAGTGAGCCTGCAATACCTCCTTTTTCCCATGAAGGTATTCCGCCTTCTCCGGAGGTACACTGCATGGATAACTGTCGGAGGTGAAGGGCCAGCAATTTTGACAACTCGCTTTTTGGGTTCATATCAGCTGCCAATACAGGTGAGCACGGTTGCTTTGGTATACATGTTCTTTAGTTTCTGAGAATTTACATGAATTTAATTCACCTCTAAAATAGAGTTAAAAATTGGGGACTTGGGATATGTTGCCAGATTTAGTTGGGTAGATATCGTGAATGTGTTAGGAAACTTTAATAATGAATATGAGTATGGGGACGAGCATTAACTGCTGAAAAAACTAATAATAGTAAAAGAAGCATATGTCGATAATTTTGGAATTATATGAACGCATTGAGATGATTTTTTTAAAAATATTTTAGAAACTATTAGTTATATTTGGAGAGGTCATGAAAACGCCAGAATTATTGAATTATTCATATTGATGGTAGGTTACATCTTTAAGGAAGAATAGGATAGAAGTGAAAATTTAATCATAAAATTTGTAAAATCCGTCACAATGTTCTAGATTTGATTGAAGGGGACCTCAGTATTTAAGTTACATATTGGATACTAACATAACCACAAAAGCTTTGACGAGGTAGTTTTGCTTCTGTGGTGATCAAAGTTTAATGCGAAGTCGAAATTTTAAATGATGCAGGTGAGAAAGACCCTATTTCATCTGCAAGCTATTTTGCAAGTAGCCAGAGTTCAGGCAATTACCCAGCTAGAGTGACACTTAGTTGCCCCGAAAAAGGTGAAGTTGCTGGAAAGCTGGTGCTTTTGCCGGAGTCCCTTCAAGAGCTACTTGATATTGGTGCCAAAAAATTTGGGTTTTCTCCTGCCAAAGTTCTAACCAAAGATGGAGCTGAAATTGAAGCTATTGGGGTTATTAGAGATGGTGATCATCTTCTTCTTGTTAGTAATGGTGGAATTGAGAATTCTAAGAGCGAAAAGGCTAGGGAGTCAGAAATTTAGATATTCCAGTCTAAATTTGTGCCAGTACGTGTATCGATTTTTTGCAAGTGCTGCTATAATATTCCAGCCTAAAATTTGCCATATCCTTTTTCATTTTTGGGTGGGGAGTATTGAAGAATATTTCCAACCTATGTGAAGGCGCCACATAGGGGCTTGACGGTGATAAAGGATCAAAAGATGAGATTTGGATGGCCAATTTTGTTTTACTAAGGTGATCTTTAATTTCTCAAAGAAGTTGATATAGGTTAAAAGTTTCTATTAAGAATCTTTGAAGTTTCTTTGTTCATATATATATATCTCACATGCGCGTGCACAGAGCTACCCATGGTTTTTAATTAACAAATTTCTCGATTATTTTCGGTTTTTTTATTTTTTATATTTTTTTATTTAATATAATCAATAGCAAGTTACTGAAAATTTCGGTAAATAGAAATTTCAATTTGGAAATTTATTCATGCTGGCATATCTGAATTTGCTGCCAGAATGTCTTTTTATGAAAATGGGTGGGCCTTCATTTTAATTTGTTTATCTTTGTATTTATATATGACTTTGTGTATGTAATATTTGAAGATTCATTCAAACGCTCTCAACTTTTGTGTGATACTATGTCATAAACAACCATCTAAAAATAAAAATAATTCACCCAAGTGTTACAGTTTCCAAAATATTCGTTTAACATATTTATTGATTTTTAATGTGCTTTTAAAATTTTCTTTAAAAAAATGTGCTTTTTAGAAAATATATATATATATATATATATATATATATATATATATTTTAATTAACAGCTCGGATACGATAAACAAATAAGATATTTGTTAACTAACAAATTGGATTTGGATTGATGTATTAATGACCTGTTAGATTAATGGATCAGATATTTAGCTTAACGAATTGGATTAGCATATAGCCCAATCCAATTTATATCCAATCCGTTTGCAAGTCTATTTTGCAGCAGAGATAGATATAAACTATAGGGATAGTCAGGGTAGAGTCAAATAACGGCATTGGCATGACATATAGCACATCAGTGGATATGGTCTTAGCATGGATGGAAATGCCATTTGTCAATTGTTACACCGCCTCCTAAAGAATTTGCACTTTTAAGTATGACTGATGATGCTGGCTCATCTTTTTTCTTATTTGTCTCTTTTTTCCCCTCATATTTTTTTATTTTATTTATAGAACCTACCCCTACCCTAGGCCTTGATCTTCCTTATATCCAACAAATGGGTAATAATGCTTTTCTGTAAATTTGAACTCAAGATCGCTACTTAACAAGTAACGAAAATTTCACTAGATTATCATGCCATCAGCATTCTCACTTATCTTCAAGCAGGCAAATACATAATTGATAATTCTACAAATGGGACAATATTGTTACATATATGACAATATTATAAATATAATATTGTAGAGATCGTTCTTTTTTGTGCAGCCCATTTTGAATAGAAATTTGAATTGGTATAGGTCTGACCAATGACACGGCACGAGCACAAACAGTGGACCCTGCTTATTTGGACAAAGTCTCTAGAATGTTCTGGAGTTTTCTACACAACTCTAGACAATGGGAAACAAGATTAGTTTAGAGTATTCTAGAGCATTCTTGTAGTATATATATGTATCTAGAATATTCCTTTGGGGAGGTGGAAAGTTTCTAGAGAAATATCTAGAACTCTCTACAACCGTTAGATCGTTGCCACTTGGCACGATCCTAGCCATTGATTGTAATCTAAATATATCCTTAGTTGCCTATAAATAGGGGGAAGCCTCATTTGGCCAAACCATCCAAGCATCGTAGCCTACAAAGTGTTGTAAAGCTTACTTTGTGTAATATAAGTATACTTTCTAAAAGTGTCCGAGTGTTGCTTCCTTGTTTCCTAGCTTGGTGGTGTGGTTGAAGGCTTACTTAAGGGTTTATGGGTAGGGTGTGAAGCTTGAGTACCGCACAAGTTGTGGGTCGAAACATCAAGCCCGTAACACTAGCCAGATCAAACACATCAAAAAGTTAGGTTTTGCATAAACCAGGCTTAAGCTTGAATGGGCTCACCTGTTTAATCAGGTGACTTGAAGGCCTCGCTAGAATCGTTGGAATCAAGCCCAAAAAATTGTCATGGCACCGAAATCATTTTTAAACTGGCTCAACCCAATTAGGAAATAGTCCAATTAGCTCTTGGACACAGGTTAATTCCTTATTTGTGATGTGATTAGGGAAGTATTGCCACTGGTTGGGATTAAATTGATTTCAAGCCTGGTTTTTAGTTAATGATTCAAATCCAGTAGCGATCAATAATGGCTACGAGAGACATTGCTTGATTTTGAATATTAGGAGGTTTTTTATTCACCCCCAATACTTTAGAGGGATTATTTACGATTTACCCTCATATTTTCATAAGGTTATATAACTGCGGAAAAAAGTCAGAGCTACGTGTGTCTAGTCAATTGACCACTAATCATTTAATCTGTGTGGAATAATCTGAAATAATAGCAATTTACTAGACAAAGATTTTAAGACACAAAAAGGGAAAAAAAAAAAAAAAAACAAAGAAGAGATTTCCACTCCTCATAATAATCCAAAACAATGGAAGAAAAACAAAACTAGAAGGAAAAAGACAAAAAGACTATATGGAAACTTCACGTAGTTGGTGAAATGTCGGGGTTTTGAGTGGTGGCGTCTAGTGTTGGACATAAAGATAGACACTGTAGAGGACAAACCACTGAGAAGAGGATACCATTAGCAGCAGAAGGTGATTTTCAGTAATACCAATATATCCTACTTTCATTAGCTTCTTCGAAGTCAGTGTTGGAACTCGATGGAGGAGCATCGACACCAGAATCTGGGAAATCCCAATGGCTAGGTTCATGTAGATGGCAAAAGAAAAGGCCTTGGAGAGAAGTGCATGTGTGGCCGTGTGGGCTTTGGTTATCGTAGCTATTAGTGGTGGGTTTTTTTTGGCACCAAAATCATCAGTAGCCTAGATTTGAATAACTTCTTTTGATCTTCAGCTCTGCTTAGTGATGATTGAGCTGGAGCATGTGCTAGCTTCCACTGTTACATTGAGCTCATCAGTATGTTGTTCGTCGATTGCGATTGCTATTTCTTTTGCCATTTTTTTTTCTCTCATTTTTTCCCCCTTTTTTCCTCTCGTTTGTCTTGAGAGTTTTGGTTGGATGTTTTTATATCACCACTGGATCAAACACATAATATTTTTTTGAAAATTTATCATTTAAGTAGATTTTGTGGTCATTTGTAATATTTATTTTTGTAAAAATGAAATAGACCATAAATTGCCATCTTTTCTATTTTCCCAAACATAGAGAATAAAAAACAAGTCTTTGGGTGGCCCTGTGTATGTAATAACTTTTTTGGAATTGCCCTAGTATGTAATATGTAAGCAAAATTTTGAGGAATTGGAAATTTTGGGTAGCTTAGATGTTTCGGCCTATCATGACCCAACATCATCTTCGATCAGCCTTTTAATTCCTGCTCTGGCCTTTGGTTGGCAGGTTCAGAGATTTTAAAACCCAAATATGGTTTCTTGACAATTAAAACTTGAGGAAATTTACCATGCATTACTAGCTTAGTAGCTTATCCATGTCTGTATCCGACGATAAACATGGATGGAGACACATCGCACTGAGCAACCGAGGTGAGTTTGCCACCCCACACCTATATTTTTGTACTAATAATCACATATTTCACCCTTCTCAAAGATTTTGTTTTGCCAGTAGTGGCTTATTCTATACATGGGGTGGGTTTTTCCCCATTATTTATTTATTTATTTTTTAAGGACTTTGCTCATTCGCTCATTTTAATCATTAGTTTTTTGCTTTTTTGCCAAGGAAAATACAGAGGGTGGACACAAAGGACAAGGGACTGTAGCAAAGACTCCATCTGTGGGAACAAAAGGGCTCAAGCTGCAATTCCAGACACACCCCTCCGAGTACTCCCAACACAAAATATAGAGAATTGAAAACCCAAAATACCAAACCATGTAATTACAATCTTTGTCTAATCATGACAAATAGGCAAATACATATCTATCTATACTACCTATAAAAGTCTGTATCTCAGAAAAACTTTTGATTGACCACTTTGCGCTCATTTTAATTTATAAATATAAGTTTAGTTTTGGTAAACATTATTATCATTTGGTAACAAATGAAAATTAGATTTTAACTCAAAGTCTTAATTACAAATGATAGTTAGATTCTTATTCAAATTCCTAAATGCAACTACAATATATATGAATACAAACTCTTTGAATATTCCGTTTTATGGAAATAATAATAATAATAATAATAATAATTTATAAATGTATATCTAAAGAATTTTTAATCTTTCGTTGACAATTTTGATTAAAAAAAAATGTATTTTTGAATTTTAAATTTTATCTTTTATGAAAAAAATATAAAATCTTTATGTATTTTTTATTTTTTATTAAACTAATATTATTTAAAAATATTCACGTACAACACCCATGTACTATATCTAGTAGATACAAAAGGCATACTGAATATAATGAAAGGCTAAAACTTGAAACCCCAAAAGAGCCCAATCAGTGCAACAGATATTAGAAGACCTTACTCAAAATGAAAACCTAAGAGTTAAACAAGTTGCTTATATCTTCCCACAATTGTCCACAACGCCACCAAAGACAATGCAAAATCAGTTTTTGTAAAATCAAATCTAAGATCTTTCACTTCTTGGATGTTAATCCAATAACATTAGCCGCAAGCCCTTGATAAATATATGATGGCTAAACTTTGAAAGACAAGGTCACGGCACACTCCTTTCCTAATCGCCCAAGATAAATCCCACTCTATACACCATGCTATTGTTACTAGCTGATGGTGAGTTCCTTTGATTTAACATGCAATTCTAAGCTCCATTACTTTCCAAATCAAATTCATAATACGAATAATTTCCCAAAAGCATTATATATTCTTTCATTTCCAAACCATTTAACACAAATCTTCTCCTGATTTACAATTAATTTCCCATTCGAAGATCACGGGCTCATATGGTTCTGATCAATCTTTAACCTTGCTAAGCTATGCAAGCAACTTCAGTAAGCCATTTAACTTGCTCATTAATTCACCATTGAGTATGTGCGTGTTTGTGTTTTTTTTTTTTTATTATTTTAATTTATTTAAAGTTCAATAAGCCTCTTTTTATCGTTCCCACCCCCCCCCCCCCCCCCCCAAAAAAAAAAAAAAAAGAGTACATTTAGTTTTAATTTAATTTTACGCCCTCCCTTTCTATGATTTTGCAATGGTCCATTTTAGGCTTGGAAATTGTGCAAAAGAGGCAGAAGATCCAACATTGGTGGATTCTTGTTCGGCGAATGAAGCACCTCGATGTGTTTCAATGGGTTCTCGTCTGTGCAAAAGGAAGCAGCAGCCAATCGACCAGCCATGGAACAAGTAGTTTATTGGCGTAGGACACCTGCAGCAGCTCTTCCTCTTCCTGGAAAACCTCCATTAGTAACTCAAGTAAAAACGACTGAGAGCTTCACCTCTATTTAGTCATGTCGTTGTGTAATCCCACGACTTTCTCCTCTTTCTCATCTTACTCTTAACAAAAATATGTAAATGAATAAATTATTAAAGGACCAAGATCACGATTGATAGCACCACTGACTATAAGACCAAATGTAGAAATGTCTGCCTCGTAGTGTGATGAAAGATTTCCATGGTCCTTGTTTTTTAGCGAAGCTCACAGACATGCCTCGATTTTATTTTATTTTTTTTGCTTCCAAGACGTATTTCAAAGCTTGAAAGATAGGAAATGCATATTGCTCTTGGCTTTTTGTACTTGTGGCAGGTGGTCTTAAAATCTAGGTCTGTGTTTGTGTGGCAGTTGACATTTGATTTCTTCAATTATTGTGAAAATTATGGACTTCCAAGATTTTAATGAAAAAGGACCGTTTGTTTTGTGATTATAGTTCATCTCAGTGTTTTTCTACTAATTTTTGCTTATTCAAATGCCATATGAAAGGCTATGGACTAGAGGTCTAAAACACTTCATAAGATTCATTTTAAATGGTGAAATGGGTATGCTAAATTTGAAACTAAAGAACTTGTTCAGATACTCTGGCTAGTGGGCTGTATGCACCCATCACACGTGATAATTTTTCCCTTGTTACCCAACCCAAATATGGTTTCTTAGTACTCCAGGAAATTTTCCTGCTTACCCATGGCTGTATCCAACTCTATATAACAGTATATTCAATTGACTTCACAAAAAACCATAAACCCAGCTCCTTCTGTGTCAACATCAAGGATACACTGTTCCAGCATCCTGCAGTCGTTAACTCTTTTTTTTTCTCCTAAAATATAAGCACTCCACAAAAATGGGGCAAAGCAAGACTGCTTCAAGTTGCAGACACTGGAAACGAAAAGGGGATGTCAAGAGAAAACTAGAACAGAGTGACTAAAGGCCTAATCTAATTCTGATTCCTGCCTTCGTTGTGTTTTTGTACAAACAGGCTCAGTTACAAATCATTAGTGTAAATTTAAAGACCGATAACAAATTCAGACATGCTGGCATATCTGAATTTGCTGCCAGAATGTCTTTTTTATGAAAATAGGCGGGCTTTCATTTTAATTTGTTTATCTTTGTATTTATCTATAACTTTGTGTATGTAATATTTGAAGATTCATACAAACGCTCTCAACTTTCACGTGATATTATGTCATAAACAACCATCTAAAAATAAAAATAATTCACCCAAGTGTTACAGTTTCAAAAATATTCATTTAACATATTTATTGATTTTTAATGTGCTTTTTAAAAAATAATTTTTTTTAATTAACAGTTCGAATAAGATAAACGAGTAAGATATTCGTTAACTAACAAATTGGATTTGGATTGATGTACTAATGACCCGTCAGATAATGGATCAGATATTTAGCTTAACGAATTGGATTAGCATATAGCCCAATCCAATTTATATCCAATCCGTTTGCAAGTCTATTTTGGAGCAGAGATAGACCCAGGATATAAACTTTAGGGATAGTCAGGGTAGAGTCAAATCATGGCATTGGCATGACATATAACACATCATTGGACATGGCCTTAGCATGGATGCAAATGCCATTTGCCAATTGTTACACCGCCTCCCAAATAATTTGCATTTTTGAGTATGACTGATGATGCTGGCTCATTTTTTTTCCCCATAGAATCTACTCCTACCCTAGGCCCTGATCTTCCTTATATCCAACAAATGGGTAATAATGTTTTTCTGTAAATTTAAACTTGAGATCACTACTTAACAAGTAACGAAAATATTACCAGACTATCATGTCATCAGCATTCTCACTCATCTTCAAGCAGGTAAATACATAATTGATAATTCTACAAATGGGACAACAATATTATAAATATAAGCTAGATGGTGTGATAAAGGATTTCCATGGGCAGGTCTTATGCAAGCGGAGATCATGAACTTTTCTGCAATTGGAACTGTTGATTTTGTTAATCTTCCAAGACTAGTCAGTCTTACATTAATGGTGAAATTGGTGTGCTAAAGTTGCAAGCATAAGAGCTTGTTTAGAGATCCTTCACTTTTGAGCAGCCTTTTTGAATATGCATTTTGATTAAATTTGGATTGGTGTGCTAAAGTTGCAAGCAAAAGATGCTTAAATCTGCTACATCATCACGTTACCTTCCAAAATCCAATCAAAGCAATGAATTCCCAACCCCCACAAGAAGAAGTATGACATTTTCATACCAACCGAACAGAAATTCAGAAACAGACAAACATGAAATTCGTAATCAATTGCATGATCAAAATTATGGAAAATTCAGAAATGCAGAACGGCATTTTGGATGTTGCCCTAGCTCTATTGTAGCATTATGGATGTTCCAAAACGACGCACGCTTCTGCAAAACAGACAAACTGTATTTCGAATCTATACGACCAAGGCCACATGGTTTTCTCCCTTCATTAAACGCTGGGTATTGAAGTCCCTCTTGATGAACAGATCTGATCTCTCTCGACGCCATCTCCGGCGATCCTCAACCTCCGTGGCGTCCACCCTTAGTTAACTTCATATGCCCCATTCTTCTCCCAAACAATGGGCCATATGGCCAACATCCAAAAGAGTATTTATGAAAGCATTTTTTTTTTTTTTATATAAAAAAAAAATGAACGAAGTTATAAAGCTTTAGCGAGTAAACGGCATCAGGAAAGGTCGATTGCTTCTCAAAACGCAGCTTTTAATGGATGTAGCGTTCACGTACGTATCCATGAATGTATTGTATCTGGAATTATTTTTATAAAAGGTCATATAAGTACAGAAAAAAACTTCAGAGCTGCGTGTGCCCATTCAGTTGACCATTAATCATTTAATCTGTGTGGAATAATCTGAAATCATAGCAATTAACTAGACAAAGATTTTAAGACCAAAAAAAAGAAAAAAGAATGGAGAAATTTGCTCAGGGAATAATACAAAACAATAGAAAGAAAAAACAAAACTAAAAAAAAAAAACAACAAAAATAGAAGAAAAACAAAACTGAAAAAGGAAAAAGAAAAAGACAGAAAGATCGTATGGAACCTGTACGTAATTGGTGAAATGTTGGGTTTTGAGTGGTGGTCTCTAGTGTTGGAGGTAAAGATAGACACTGTAGAGGACAAACCAAGGAGAAGAGGATATCATCAGCAGCAGAGACGTACCAAATGCAAGGGTAATTTTCAGTAATACTAATCCTACTTCCATCAACTTCTTTGCTGCCCAAATCAGTGTTGGAACTCGATGGAGGAGCATCGACACCAGAATCTGGGAAATCCCAATGGCTAGGTTCATGTAGATGGCAAAAGAAAAGGCCTTGGAGAGAAGTGTGTGGGCTATGTTTGCCGTAGCTATTAGTGGCGGATTTTTCATGGCACCAAAGCCGACAAAAATCATCAATAGCCCAGATTTGAATAACTTCTTTGATCTTCAGCTCTGCTTTGGGATGATTGAGCTGGAGCAAGGGCGAAGCCAGAGTGTTAGCGGGTGGGGCGTTTGCCCCACCTGAAAATTTCAAAAAAAAAAAAAAAAAAAAAAATTTTGCTCCTTCGATGATCATTTCCCAATTTAATATTTCCTTCTGTTCTTAATTAATTGTCTCCTTTGAAAAAATACGTTTTTTTAGGAGACCATATTAAATGCTTTCACATCAACACATATGTTTCAACATTCCAATATTGTCCTCAAGCATACAAAACATTGTATAAAGAGAGAATACCATTTCAAGGGTATTTTAGGAAATTAAGAAAAGTCATTACTTTTTGAATATGACAATAATTTTGGAACATCCCAAAAAAGAAAGGAGGTAAATTAAATAGGAACGGAGAGAGTACCAAAGAAAGGAAATTAATAGTCATTTTGAAGTACTTATATAGTTAATTTGTAATAAGTTGACCAACAATATCCTTTATATGGTCTTAAGTTGAAAAGTAATCATTAAAACGTAATAAGTTGTAATAAGTTGTCTCACTTGAGGTAGTTTCATAGCTGTGCCCTTGAGCTGGAGCATGTGTTTCGATTGTTAGATTGATCTCATCAATAAGTTGTCCGTCGATTGCGATTGCGATTGCTGATTCTTCTCCCTTTTTTTTTTTTTTTTTTTTTTTTTTTTTTTTTTTTTTTTTTTTTTTTTTTTCTCTTGAGAGTTGTGGATCCTGTGGTTTGGGACTCGGGAGCGTTTTTTTTTAAATTTAATTTATAGGCTTTGAGATGAAACTTCGTTGAGACGCTAGGGGTGGCAACCGCCAATCCTCAAATTTTCCAAAATTCTGTATATGTATATGGGGTGCTTCTACGGTATCTTTGGACTTTTCGATATGGTACAAAGCTAAAAGCCAATGCTCACATGACATGTGTCTTGTATGAATATTTTATTTAGTTTTTGACCCGTTGACAACAGGTCACTTCTAGTTTGCAAAATACAAGGGTCAAGGGGGTTTAATACTTTAATGTATGTAAATGTCCTTTACACACCTCACCAATAATTTGAACAATTGTCCCTTACCTCAACACCCCTCAACAACCTACTAGCTAATAAATGAATAATTGTCCATTGCCTTAATGGTAGTAAATCAATGGAAGTTGGTTCAACGGAAAATAACTATGTATTTGTATTTAAAACGTAACAACCTACCTAGATTTATTAAATAGAGAATTTAAAATGGTTGGAGCTTCCATTGTTCATCCCATTTTCTCTACCAAAGTAACTCCCTCTTGCAAACCCATTGCCTAACACTTTTTTCATCCTTTTTTTTTCTTTCTTGTAATCATAATGTGAAAAAGCTATGGCATTAGCATTACAGAGGGAATAGAATCAAAATCGGTAAGCCAACCCTCAAATTAAATTATTTAAATCTATTTTTACATTTTTGTTTTAGAATAACAATGCCTTTGATATGCTATACATTTCAGTTGATTTTACTTCATTCTTAATGTCATTGATATGTTATACATTACAGTTGGTTTTACTTCATTCTTTCTGCCACTAGATTATCCATGAAATTATCGAGTTTTGTCCATATTGTAACTTTCCTAGGTTGTAGAATTTGCCATTTGTATTTTTATTTGGATGAGACCTAGATTGATTGAGAAGAGGATATAGTTGACCATTTTAGTTTATTTGTATTGATTTTTGCAAGGAAAAATGAAGATTTGTTGAATATGACCATACGCAGTTCATTTTGTTTTTTCTTTTTTATTATCTATACTACCTATAAAAAGATGAATGTGAGAAAAACTTTTGATTGACTAATATACCCTTATTTTAATTTTTAAATACACAACTACCCTTCTGCATATATAGGAAATATAGCAATATAAAACACATGCCTTAATAAGAATTCTAAGGAAACTATAATTTGTATAACAATTAAATAAAACTAAACCCAAATAGGAATTCTAGGGAAATGGAAACTATAATTCGTAAAACCCTAACAATGTTAACATATAAATACAAATAGAAACACATTATAAAAATCATAAAACCCTAACACAGGAAAGAACAACTACTGCTTCCTTCTTCTGCGTCTTCTATATGCCTTCATTGCGTCTCCTTTTTTCTGGTGTTTTGTTTGGTATGTAGTTTTCAATGAACTTGACTCATATATACAAATTATGTTTAAACATTTAAATCTCTGCCTGCATAAACATTTAAATCTCTATCTGCATTACATGATTGGACTTTTAAATCTCTATTTAAATTGCAAAATTAGCAAGGAAAAGAAGAGAATCAAAGACGAATCAGTTGAATGAAAATAAAAAGACGCATGCTTGAACAAAAACAAATGAAAACCCAGATTAAGAGGCAAAAAAAAAAAAAAAAAAAAAAAAAACTTGAATTGCATAAGTAAAGTTTTGAATAGCACATATAATCTTTGATTATTTTCTAAGGAGTCGCATATCAGAAAAAACTTGAATTGCATTATTGAACCTTTAAATTGCTGCTGTTGCATAATTTTCATATTTTGTTGAGAATTCATATATAATCTCTGATTTTTGAAAATAATCAAGTCAAATTATCAAGAAAAATAAGAGAATCAAAGACGATTCAATTGAAGGAAAATTAAAAAGAAGTAGGCTTGAAAAAAAACAAAACAAACCCCCCCCCCCCCCAAAAAAAAAAAAACATTAACGAATGCACAAGAAAAAAAGAAAATAAAAAGGGAAGGTCTAATTAACCACCAAAAAAAGTTCCTATCAAATCGTGAGGTTCATGAAACTTTGCAATATCTATCTACAAACCCAAAATACCGAACTAAACAAAACACAACCAAAAAGAACAAAAAGAAAAGAAAATAACTTAGATCACAACCCAAAAAAAAAAAAAAAAAAAAAAGATTTCAAAATCATTTTTTTTAAAAAAAAAAGTATAGGTCCAAAAAAATAAAATTACAAGTAGTGATCCACCACGCATCGACGAAGAAAATATATATATATATATATATATATATATATATCGAAATCAAATCATATCAAAGAACTTATGTATAATGAAGTTTCAAAGATAATTTTAAGCACCATGATTTGGGAAAGATAATGAGAAAAAAATAGTAATCATATCAAAAGAAGTAAAGGATTGAGTGATCAAAATGCTTTCATCTTATGCAAAGGCACGATAAAATTATTAAATTAAAAAAATTATTATCATTATTGAAAAAAATAATTTAACTTAAAAAAATTCACGTGCAATGTACGTGTGCACCAACTAGTAAAAAAAAATGGGTTCATGAGACCTACCACTTACTATTTCATGTGAACCATTGACCATTTAGTAATTATAATTTCTTTATTATTTGGAGTGACCAAAAGTGACCAACTTATGATTTAGAGTGACCGAAAGTGACCAAATTATCATTTGGAGTGACCTATTTAACATTTAGAGTGACCAAATTACCATTTTGAGTGACTTACTTACCATTTAGAGTAACCAAAAGTGACCAACTTACCATTTGGAGTGACCTACTTATCCTTTCGAGTGACTAACTTACCTTTTAGAGTAACCAACTTACCATTTGGAGTGACCTACTTACCATTTGGAGTGACCAAAAGTGACTAACTTACCATTTAAAGTGACCAAAAGTGATCTACTTACCATTTGGAGTGACCAACTTATTGTTCGGAGGACCAACTTACCATTCGAAGTGATGTACGTACCATTTAGAGTGACGTACATACCATTTGGAAGTGACGAACTTACCATTTGGAATGACCCACTTACCATTTAGAGTGATCAACTTATCATTTGAAGTGACCTACTTACCATTTGGAGTGACTAACTTACCATTCGGAGTGGCTTACTTATCATTCGAAGTGACCAACTGGATTGATATATTAATGACCCGTTAGATTGGATATAAATTGGATTTGGATTGATGTATTAATGATCTGTCAAATTAATGGATAGATATTTAGCTTAACGAAATGGATTAGCATATAGCCAAATCCAATTTATATCCACTCTGTTTGCAAGTCTATTTTGGAGCAGAGATAGACCCAGGATATAAACTTTAGGAATAGTCGGGGTAGAGTCAAATCATGGCATTGGCATGACATATAACACATCATTGGACTGTGGTCTTAGCGTGGATGCAAATGCCATTTGCCAATTGTTACACTGCCTCCTACATAATTTGCATTTTTAAGTATGACGGATGATTCTGGCTCATCTTTTTTTTCATTGAACCTACTCCTACCTACGCCTTGATCTTCCATATATGCAACAAATGGGTAATAATGTTTTTTTTTGTAAATTTAAACTCGAGATTGCTACTTGATAAGTAACGAAAATTTCAATAGACTATCATGTCATCAGTATTCTCATTCATCTTCAAGCAGGCAAATACTTAATTGATAATTTTACAAATGGGACAACAATATTATAAATATGAGATAGATAGTGTGATAAAGGATTTCCATGGGCAGGACTTATGCAAGCGGAGATCATGAACTTTTCTGCAATTGGAACTGTAGATTTTATTAATCTTCCAAGACTAGTCAGTCTTACATTAATGGTGAAATTGGTGTGCTAAAGTCGCAAACATAAGAGCTTGTTTAGAGATCGTTCTTTTTTGTGCAGCCTTTTTGAATATGCATTTTAATTAAATTTGGATTGGTATAGGTCTGACCAACCAGATCAAACATATCAAAAAGTTAGGTTTTGCATGGACCAGGCTTGAGCCTGGCTGGGCTTACCCGTTTAATCGGTTGACTTGGAAGGCCTCACTAGAATCATTAGACCTCTTCTTTCAAGCGGGGAAAAATTTGCCTGAGCCCTGAGCTATTTCCTGAACCAAAGGATGCTTAAGGCAAATCTGCTACATCATCACATTACCTTCCAAAATCCAATCAAAGCAATGAATTTCAACCCCCCCATCCCCAGAAGAAGTATGGCATTTTCATACCAACCGAACAGAAATTCAGAAACAGACAAACATGAAATTCGTAATCAATTGCATGATCAAAATTATGGAAAATTCAGAAATGCAGAACGGCATTTTGGATGTTGCCCTAGCTCTACTGTAGAATTATGGATGTTCCAATACGACGCACGCTTCTGCAAAACGGCATCGAAATGGCATCCTTGTTCCTTACTGGGGTGCTCTGCCTAGTGCCTACTCTGCGAAACGATGCCGTTTTATGATGACTCCCGGCTTCTTATTGGTGATTTGGTGTGCAGTTGGTTCCCAGTACCCATCGATTTGTGGTCCTCAGCCCTCCCAACTCACCCCTGCTGTTTCTGCAGCCCTCGAAAGCTCCTGTCTCCATGGCCTGCCGTCCCCTCACTCTCCATTCCCATTCGAAGGATTGGCAAAAAAAAGAGGTATGGAGAAGACGGAGAGGGATCGGATCGGATTGGGTCGGTGTGAGAGTTTGGGAGGGAGCTGAGAGCTGTGGCGTTGATGGTGGAAGATGAGAAGTCGAAATTGGGAGAGTGAGTCGTAGCTGTTTCTGATTTGACGAATTTATGTTTTTACATTTTAGTTAGTGCTCAATTATCCTTTTTTGATTGATGAGAAAATTGAGCTGAAAAAAAAAGGGAATATAAAGTTTTGAATCTCAATTTATTAGGTTCAGTTTTTGGGACTCAATTTATCTGAATCTTATGCTATATGTAACAAACTTTAAATTTCACAATCATAGTGCTCTAAAATTCGAAATACAGTTCTGACCTCATATATATTCGGAAATTCTTGTCCCATGTGAAAGCTTGGTGAGGTCAGAACTGTATTTCTAATCTATACGACCTAGGCCACATGGGTTTCTCCATTCATTAAACGCTGGGTATTGAAGTCCCTCCTGATGAACAGCGGAAAGGCTGGGGAGTCAGAAATTTAGATATTCCAGTCTAAATTTGTTCCAGTACGTGTATCGATTTTTTGCCAACCTATGTGACGGTGCCACATAGAGGCTTGAGGGTGATAAAAGGATCAAAAGATGAGATTTGGATGGCCAATTTTATTTTACTAAGGTGATCTTTAATTTCTCAAAGAAGTTGATATAGGTTAAAAGTTTCTATTAAGAATCTTTCAAGTTTGTTTCTTCATATATCTATATCTATATTTATACTACCTATAAAGAGCTGAATATGAGAAAAACGTTTGATTAACTAATATACCTTTATTTTAAATTTTAAATGCACAATTACCCTTCTACACCCTTTTAATCTTATTGTAGTTAAATAGATAACAACTATTATTGTAGTACAGTTTATATAAGAGACATCTATAGCCTTGTAGTTAACTTATATAGGAAACATTTTTTTTTTGTATTTCATTAGAGTTCTATGCATGATCATTATCTTCAATAATTATTATTTTTTTATTTAAATTTTCATTTCAAATTGTTGAAGTTTTGTGGTTAATCAATATAATATCGTGTTACTATATATTATTGGGAATTATTATATTCTAAATTTATTTGTGACTAATTTAAAATTTTTTAAATTAGTTATACTACTCACTATAAGTTTTATTAGAAGTAAAATTCTAACCGAACCGATATTAATATCTAATTTTTCAAAAATTATTCTTTCATTTAGATTTCATATTATTGAAAAAATAACCATGCCACATGCAATGCACGTGTGCCTACATCTAGTGTGTGTGTGTATATATTACTACCTATAAAAAGATGAATGTGAGAAAAACTTTTGATTGACTAATATACCCTTATTTTAATTTTTAAATACATAACTACCCTTCTGCATATATAAGAAATATAGCAATATAAAACACATACCTTAATAAGAATTGTATGGAAACTATACAACTACCCTTCTACATATGTAGGAAATATAGTAACATAAAACACATACCTTAATAAGAATTCTAAGAAAACTATAATTCGTATAATAATTAAATAAAACCAAACCCCTAATCTTGGAGGAGACGACATACGAGGCGGTGGAGGAAGGGGTTCTCATGTAGTCAAACGCAAACATGAAGATGATGGTGGGGAAGATGGAGGTCTTGCTGATGACAGTAAAGGTATGAATCGCTTTTGTCTAATAATGGGGGTTTTTTTTTTTTTTTGTTTGAATGACATAGTTGGTCATTGTGCAAAGTTATTTCTCAAATACGGTCATTAAGATGGTAGCCTAGTTAGTCATGGGTTGTAGTTTCAATAGTGGGGAATGAGTTTCTTCAATATGGCTTGTATAATTTTAAAGTTGTTTTATTTTAACTCTACGATTATTTAATAGTTGCTAAATTCTTTTAACTCTACGATTATGTATTCGATTCCTCAATATTTTACAAGAAAAAAAGATATACTGTAAAATCATGTGTCCTATAAGAAAAATTATTGGTTATTGACAGATCCTCCTTTTCCTCGAGGAATTTGGTTTCTTTGTCTTTACAAGATTTGCAGGCAGTGAGTTAGCCATTCAATGCATTTTGTTCTATAAGAAAAATTATTGGTTATTGATAGGTTCCTGTAGACACCCCATTTTGTCCCTACATTTGATGATGATTTCCCGATGATGAGGTCCACAATGTTTGCCGTCTACTCGGGTCTCTTTCTACGCGCAAAGCAAGCAAATGGGAGTTCAAACGATTAAATTAGACAGCCGGGGAGTGTGGTGCGTACGCATATTTATAATATGCGTACGCATGGTGGTTTCATGCGTACGCATGAATAGCCATGCGTACGCATAAAATAATATGCGTACGCATGAGATTCTATTTTTCTCATCTGAATGATGCCTGCTCTCCACTTCGGCCGAAAGTTGTTGTCGGGGGAATGATTTATGCTTGGGTTGGCCCGACCATTGAGCAAAGGGAACGTGGGGGGGTCAAAGAGGAGAGAGTTTGAGGTCATGCATGACGACCTCACTCGGGTGATTTCTCCTATAAATAGCAGAAGCTCTTGGGAGCTCAGGAGGAAAAAAGGAGAGGACGGACGGAGAAGGCAGAAACAGGGGAGGTCAGTGAGAGGAAATAGATAGAGAAATAAGGAGGAGCTGCATTTTGAGTAACTGCTAGTTATTTTGAGGGTGA
Source organism: Liquidambar formosana (assembly GCA_039720395.1). Taxonomy (NCBI): domain Eukaryota; kingdom Viridiplantae; phylum Streptophyta; class Magnoliopsida; order Saxifragales; family Altingiaceae; genus Liquidambar; species Liquidambar formosana. The sequence continues at coordinate 25,233,310 of CM077831.1, forward strand.
GAGAAATATGGGAAAGGTGAGAGAAATAAACTGAGAGAAAAGAAAGGAAAATATAACAGAGAGTTAGACCAGTGAGACTGGGAAAAGCTTGTTTTGCGCAACAGGGGAGACGCTGCCGGGTTGACGGTGGACCTGAGGGAAGGATTTAATTTCAATTTGCTTTATTTTTAAGAGGTACGTAATATTTATTTATTTATATAATTATGTAGGATGTTTAGAAGTTGATCTATTGTATACACTGTCCATTTTTGGCCAATAATGTTCTTCGGGAGGTCCAAATCCGCGGAGAAGATAATTTGGTGAAACCATGAGTACTCGCGAAATGTCATGCGTACGCATAAATTTATTATGCATATGCATGGTAGGTGCGTACGCATGGTGAGACCATGCGTACGCATGATAATACCATGCGTACGCATGGTCAGACCGCGAGTACTCGCGACAGTGCGTTTTCTCTTATTTTCATTCCGTTAAAGCTTCTATACTTTGTTATTAAATATTTATGCTTTGTTTATTTATCCTATGCCATTAATCCATCATTCGTGTGTGCCATTTATTTATTGTATGATTAACAGGTGTTCCGGATTTTATTAAAATATTAAATATGGTCAATGAATACAAGAATGAGGGCCGGTTTATTACCGGGCATTGTTGGGTGCCTAACACCTTCCCAACATGTACCTTAGCTACGAACCCATCTCTGGTCAATAAAATTGGTCCTGGACTCTTCCAGGTGGCGACTCTCATTTGCACGCTAATCCTAAATGGATTAGCACCATCAGAAAGCAAAAAAAGCAGGTAAATACAGGTGAACTGAGGAAACGCGCGAGCGCGCGTGGCGGCGATGGAAACAGGTCGGTGCGACCACAGTGGCGACTCTGCTGGGGACTGAGCTCAACCTCAAAGTATTCATTGACCATAATTAATATTTTAATTTAATACGAAAAAACCAAAAAAAAAAATGAATAAATGTTTTTTTGAAAAAAAAATATATAATGTTGTTTTTTACAATAAAATACTGCACACACACACCGGCCTGTGTCTAAACCCCGATGGTAGTTGGGTGAGGGTTCCCAGATTCCACTCGATTCTTGGGTAATTCTTATCTGCTCCATCAGCCCACAGCCTGTGCCACTAGCCTGTGATAAGCTTGTGAGTACGTTAACGGATTGCTCTCGGGCATCCTAGCTTGGGTAACCCATTGAAGGCGGAGGATATAAGGAGACCCTTGGTTTGAACTGCACGTTAAAAACATGGGTAAATTTACTTTTTCTGTACAATCTTGTGTGAATGTGTGACATGCATCATTTTCATTTTTAGGACCGGGTATGGGGCAAGGCCCGAAATTGTATAAAGGTTTTTTATCATTTCTAGGATTGGTAATGGGGCGAGGCCCAATATTGTTTAAAGTCTTTTAATTAAAACCCAAACAAAGAGTCAATCTTGCAATTAGTTCACACCTATTAGAGAGTTATGAGACCACTGCATGTGCCTACTGTATAGAGATTACTGTTCATAATCATTGGAAACCTACTAGTTATAGCCTTTGGAGTGCACTCTTTCTAGCTTTTTGGGATTTGCTATCTCTAGCCGTTGTAGGTTTGTTCCCTAAGTACCCATTGTTATACCTTTTAGATCTGCGTCTCTGCAACCATGACTTCTTCTGAGTGCCTTATAGCTGTCGTCTTGCACTTCATCCTTTTCATCTTAATGGTCAGCTTCTGTTTACGTGAGGGGGTTCCAGTGGAGGTGGCGGTTTCATTTGTGACATTTTTTATAATGTCACTTGTGTTGATGTATTTCCTTTACTCTTAGGTCTTTAGAGGTTTGTTCCATGTAAGTGTGTTTTGCCGGTTTTAGCTATGTATTCCGATCATTTTAGGTGAATAAATGATAGGCTTCCTTTGTGTTCATCGGTTTGTTTTTTGTTGTACTCCCACAAAAGAAAAAAAAAAGAGAGAGAATTTATACACACAAAGAAAAATAAAAAAAAGAGGGGGGTGTTGTACATCCAAAAGTCAAAAACCAGAAATCAAAAAAAAAAAAAGAAAGAGAGAAAGAGAGAGAGAATTGCTACTTGTTAGCAGCACCCTGAGGGGAATTTGAAGGCCCTGCTTCAGATTGTTTCTGAAGCCTTTCAAGTTGTTCTCGAATCTGTTCCCCGAACCCTTCTAGCTGCACAACTCTGGGCACAAGGCCTGTAGCATAGGAATCTATCATTCTTTTCAGTTCGTCGTTCTCTCCTCTTAGGGACCTCATTGTCCGGTTAGATCTGTTAAGTGTTCGCTGGAGGCGTTGGATATGGTCGTTCAACCTCTGTATTTCCATGCCCCTAGCATATAGACGTCGGGTCAGGTTAGCGGCAATTGTGGTTGCCTGAACATTTAGGGCCAAGGCACTCTTCATGATATCCACATCCGACCTCGTGCTCAGTAGCACCTCATCGCGAGGAGTGATGAGCTCTGCACCCACTGCAGCTGCGTTTGTAGGGTTGTACACCAAGGTATCACTCACCATGACTGGTTGGTCACCGGTTGGGAATACCGGGCGCCAAATGTTTGTCTGTGTTTCTGGCGCCGGCAATACTTCTGGCACAATGTTTAGGTCTAGGTGGTTTGGAGAGGAAGAGGAAGATGCCATGAGAGTGAAGTCTTGGGAAGAGTTTTGAGAGCTGGATGATTGAAGGGGAACTGTGAGTCACTGGCAATCCAGTCTTGGTTTTTTAGAAAGGTTAGGGGTCATAAAGAGGGTTTTTTGACAATTAATGCGCTATTAGGACACCCAACGCGTCATCAGAGGATCCAACGGTATTAGGGTTTGGGAGTTATTTTAATCCTCTCGAGATTTGCATTTGTCGGCCAGTATCACCGTTTTGATAACAAGTGGCTAAGACTCAACATGTCAGCCACAGTGTCTGTGTCGGTAGGAATCTTGGGTAGTTGGGTGAGAGATAGGCTTCCATGTTTGGGCCCAGGGACTTGGACGTACCAAGTACCCATGGAAACAAGTTGAGTGTTATTGGGCTATTAGCCCAATACTCGTCCGTCAATAAGAATAGGAGCCCAGGTTGATTTGAATTTCTGATAGGTTTGAAAAACTTATTGCAAGATTGAAACAAGTAATTGGGCCTTTAAGGAAAAGAAATTAAACAATGATGTGGCCTACTTTGAACTAACCGACCCACTCGGCATGTGGATTTGGATTTAACTATTGAATCTGGCCTGGGTAATAACCTTGAAGCCCAATGTTATTTGAATTTAAGCCCATTTAGTGTGAGGATTGTACAAAAATTGTGTAAGGAACTCATGCCCAACAAAAAAAAAATATATATAATAAAAAAAAAAAGGGGAAGGCTGAGATCCAATTGAGAGTAGGATGAGTGCATTGTAAAGGGCTTAAATTCACAATGACATTGGATTTCTCTTGATTTATCTTATGCTGATTCTCTGAAGAATTAGTAGACATGACGAAAATTGGCATAAGATAAATGGATTCTTAAAATGTTAATTATGTTGGGGTGGAACCTAAACAATTCTCGACTGGCAGAACACAATTGGTCGCTCAACAAGATCACAAGACCTCAGTACTGCTTGGGTTAGGTCGCCGACAACAAACAGATTAAGAAAAGATAGGGCCATGGCAGACTTCGCAATGATGGAAGTGTTGACCAGAATGGAGGCAACAATGGGAAAATTGGATGGGCGTTTGTCTGGGATAGAAAATCGCCTCCAAGTCTTGGAGAAAGAAAAAGAGAACGAAAAGCCAGAAGGAGAAACGACAAGTGAAGAGATACCTTCAGCAGAAAGAAAGGAGGAAGGGGCCTCAGGGGATAAAAAAGGCAAGGGAAAAGAAGAAAAAAAGGGAGTTGAAAGTGAAATGTGGGAGGAAGATGATTATGCTGATTATTTAAAGAAGAAAAAAGAATGGGAAAAATGGGAGAAGTACACGGCAGGGCAGGAGGAGATGAAAGAGAAAGTGGAAAAGATGCACGCAGCAATGCGAAAATCTCAAGGTATGGATGATTTCATGTTTGTTGGAGGGTCGTCCTCTGATCCTTTAGCAAATTTGCCATCCAAATTCAAAATTGCTGACACGGAAAAGTTTGATGGGGGTGGAGATCCCAAACAGCACATTCGCCAATATATGAGCATTGTAAGAATGAAAGGGATGAACGAAGCCCAAGCTGTGGCTGCCTTTCCATTATCACTTGTCGGAGAAGCCTCTAAATGGTACTATGGTCTGGATGATGCACAAGTTTCGTCTTGGGAAACCTTAATGAAGCTTTTCAAGGACCAGTATAATTATAATACCATGCTGGACACAACCTTGCGGGATCTTGAGATGACGGTACAAAAGTCTGGGGAGACATTCTCTGACTTCCTAATCAGGTGGAGGAAGAAGGCGATCAAGATGGTGAACAGGCCCACAGAAAGAGATCAAGTCAATTTGATCATAAAAAATTTACAGCCTGTGTATTTCAACCGATTGTTAGCATCCCCTGTCATGAATTTTGAGCAGCTGTATGATTGTGGGACCCGTATCGAACAAGCCATAAGCAGCGGTCAGGTGGATAGGTATGAAGGGAAGGCAATGAAGAAAACTTACGGGGCTGGAGGAAATGGTAGCAGTCAGGGAGGAAACAGGGTTGCCAATCCGCTTCCAAACTCAAATACAGTAGCTGCTGTGAACCAAGGGGCTAGAAGAGAATTCGATGATCTGGGAATGTCTCTATCTAAAGCTTTCGCCAATTTGATGAGGAGAGGACATCTGCAAGCCTTAGCACCGCGTCCCCTGCCTAATCCTCTCCCACCACGATATAATTTGAATGAATTTTGTCATTTCCATCAAATGGCAGGGCATAAGACAGACAACTGTGCCAGGCTGAGGCATGAGATCCAGGACTTGATTGATAATAAGAAGATTCCCAAGCCAGGAGCAGGGGCCGAACCAAACATCCATCAGAACCCTTTACCAGAATACCAGAGGAATGTGGGGCTTATAGAACAAGGCACCGAGATACGGGATCCCTCCGATCTTATAAGGGAAATAATGGTATTAGATGTTGATGCTTGGAAGGACTGTGACGAAGTCAATGTCAAGAAAAGGGATTTCTGGGGTTCTATGGATGATGAGGATGGAATTCTGCATTTGACTCGATCTGGGAGGCATTTCAAACCTTCTTACCTGGAGGGAGATCACCCAGGAAGAGAAGCTGAGCTAGAAAGGAATAATAAGAAGTCAGATGAAGAAGATGATGAGGATCGTGTGCTGAAACAATTAAAGAAAACTCAGGCAAATATCTCTATATGGGGACTCTTGGTAGCATCCAAAAGGCATCGACAAGCTGTTTTGGAGGCCCTTGCCAGAAAAGAAGTACCTATGGAAATTTCACCAGAGCAAGTTGTAGCACTGATGGGTACAAACCCAGAAAGTGAAGCTGTATTGACATTCTCAACAGAAGATTTGCCAACTGAAGGAGTGGCACACGCCAAGCCCTTGTATATCACCGTGGAGTGCAGAGGAAAGAAAATACCGGTGGTCCTAGTGGACAATGGATCTGCCTTAAATGTCTGCCCAATGCGCACTGCCTCCAAGTTAGGACTCACTGAAGAGCAGCTTACGCCATCCGCCTTGACTGTGCGAGCCTATGATAATGGATGTCGCAAGATTGTGGGGACCTTCAAAGCCGCATGTATCGTGGGACCAGTCGAGTCCGAAGTAGAATTCTGCGTGATGGACATTGATACCAATTTCAATCTCCTATTGGGTAGAACATGGTTACACCCACTAGGAGCCGTACCCTCTACTGTTCATCAGAAGATTAAGCTCCCATGGAAAGAAGGAATTCTGATAATACACGGGGATGGTGAAATCACTGCTCCAGTCTGCGAGGTAAAGGAAGAAGAAGCTGAAATGGCTTGGAGGGGATTTGAGATTATACAGGTTATTGAAAAGAAGGACCGTATGGGATAGAAATGATTCCACCAAATCTTGGGGAAGGTGTTGGTCATATTGCTGCTCACCTCATGAGAAAGATGAATTTTATGCCTGGGATGGGTTTGGGAAAGTATAATCAAGGAGTAGCTGAGTTCCCTAATTTCAAACCTGCAGGATAATCGTCTTGGTGTGGGATACAATGGCGAAAATAACAGTTTACCGGTCAACAAGGGCACACTCAATGGGAACTTTGTTAAAGAAGGAGATGACTTTCCTTACTGTGGATTCCCAGAACCTTGGTTCGATCGTATGACCGGAAAAATGGTCCCAGGATTGGAAATCTTTTTCAAAGCAGTGCTGAAAATCGAGGAAGAAAGGATGACCGATGCGAAGAAGGAAGAGTCTAAGACTGAAGACTGGAAGGATCTTCTGGAAGGGGAAACGATGCAAGCACTACTGGAACCCAAGCAGACTGAGAGGATTAATGCCTTGACTGATGAAGATGCTGCTGACGACTCTGCCAATCTGATCACTTCTGCTGATGGAAGTACCAGCACATGGGAATGGAAAAAGGGGGTTGAAATTGTAACTAGCATCATAACTGAGAATAAGCTCAAACCCAAAAATGTGACCACCCCTTTTGTTGGAAATAACATCTTTAATTCCGCGTATCTCGATGAGTCTTTCTATGATGAAACTGCATTATCACAGGATATTGATTACATTGAAGAATTAATTAAAAAAGATCAAGAAAGGAAAGTAATACCTATTCAAGAAGAGACTATTTTAATAGACTTAGGTATTAATGAGAATCATAAAGAAATACGAATTGGTTCCACCTTATCTGAAGAAGAGCGGGGCAAATTGACAGCTTTGTTGCATGAGTATAATGATGTGTTCGCCTGGTCTTATCAAGATATGCCTGGTATTGACCCTGAGATAGCACAGCATCACATACCAATAAAAGAAGACGCTAAGCCAGTGAAGCAGAAGTTTCGCCGCATGAAGCCTGAGTTGATGATAAAAATCAAAGATGAAGTCACTAAACTTCTCAAGGTGGGGTTCATTCAGACGATGACACGAACTGACTGGGTGGCCAATATTGTACCGGTTCCAAAGAAAGATGGGAAGATACGAATGTGTGTAGACTACAGGGATCTCAACAAAGCATGCCCGAAAGACGATTTCCCGTTGCCTCACATTGATGTCCTGGTGGATAATACAGCTAGAAGCGCAATGATGTCATTCATGGATGGGTTCTCAGGCTACAATCAGATTAAGATGGCTCCGGAAGATGTAAGCAAGACAACCTTTGTGACAGAGTGGGGAATCTATGGCTACACAGTCATGCCTTTTGGCCTGAAGAATGCAGGAGCGACTTACCAGAGGATGGCTACAACACTCTTACACGACATGATGCACAAAGAGGTGGAGGTATATGTTGATGACATGATTGTGAAGTCAGAAACTAGAGAAGAACACTGGGCCAATCTGAAGAAGTTCTTTGATAGAATCAGGAGATATAAGCTGAGGCTGAACCCGCAAAAATGCACTTTTGGGGTAACGACTGGGAAATTACTGGGTTACGTGGTGAGTAGCAGAGGTATTGAAATAGATCCGATGAAGATCAAAGCCATCCTTGAAATGGCGCCTCCAAAAACTGAGAAAGAGATCAGAGGATTCCTGGGGCGATTGCAGTATATCAGCCGTTTCATAGCCAAAATGACCACTACTTGTGAACCAATCTTCAAGTTACTGAAGAAAGGAGAAAGCAGAGAATGGAATGACCAATGCCAACGAGCTTTCGATGCAGTGAAAGAGTACCTTTTAAAACCACCAATTCTACAGCCTCCTAGGTTGGGAAGACCCTTATTGCTTTATTTATCAGTATTCGAGGAAGCATTGGGATGTATGTTGGCTCAGGATGATGGACAAGGAGGTGAGTATGCCATATACTACCTCAGCAAAAAGTTGCATGATTATGAAACACGTTATTCCCCGATTGAGAAATCGTGTTTCGCTCTTGTGTGGGCTGCAAAGAAGTTAAGACACATTCTGCTGAGTTATGAAGTTTGGGTGGTGGCTCGGATGGATCCACTGAAATACTTGTTTGAGAAGGCTGTGCTGAATGGGAGAATGTCGCGATGGGCAATAATCTTGGCAGGATATGAATTGAAATATGTCACTCGGAAGAGCATAAAAGGGCGAGCAATAGCGGAACACTGTGCGGGACATCCGATCATGGGGCCAACTCTTGATGACGATTTCCCGGATGAAGATGTTTTGACAATTGAAGAAGGAAGGATGTGGAAGATGTACTTCGACGGAGCCTCAAACCAGTACGGGGATGGGGTCGGGGTATTACTAATTGCTCCAGACGGTTCGCATATCCCAATGTCTGTGAAGTTGAATTTCGAGAATTCAAACAACACAGCAGAGTATGAAGCATGCATCGCGGGAATGGAGGCTCTATTGGTTTTGGGGGTACGAGAAGTGGAGGTTTATGGTGATTCTGCCTTGGTAATATCCCAAGTTCAGAAGATATGGAGAACCAGAGAAGAACATCTCAAGCCGTACCAGGGGTATTTGGAGAAATTAGCTCGGAAGTTCGATAAAGTTACTTATACTCCACTCCCTAGGTCACACAATCAGTTTGCCGATGCTCTAGGCGACTCTAGCATCCATGATCAATGTACCAGAGGGAGCCCCAATAAAGCCGTTAAGTATAAACCAGAGGTCTCGACCTGCATATGAAGAGGCTGTAATGCTAATAGATGCAGAACCTGATGATGGGAAACCTTGGTACTACGATATCAAGAATGTGATTGAGAAAGGGGAATATCCAGAAGGCGCTAATCGGAAGGATCGAAGGGCATTACGCCTTATAGCCGCTCAGTATATCTTATGTGGGGGAGATTTGTATAGAAGGTCGTATGATGGGGTCCATTTAATGTGTGTGGATGAAGAAAAGGCCCGAGTTCTTATGGGAGAGGTGCATGAAGGTGTCTGTGGGCCTCACATGAGCGGCAAGATGTTGGCCAAGAAGATAGTCAGAATGGGGTATTTCTGGACAACCATGATGAGAGATTGCGTGGAGTACGTAAAGAGGTGTCATCAATGCCAGGTATATGCCAATTTGAATTACATGCCGCCAGTGGAATTGCATCAAATGACCTCACCTTGGCCATTCTCCACCTGGGGCATCGACATAATTGGAGAAATTAAACCCAAGGCTACGGGTGGGCACAAGTATATTCTGGTTGCCATAGATTATTTCACCAAATGGGTAGAAGCTTCTGCTTATGCGGAGTTGAAGTCGTCGCATGTAGCTCGATTCATTGAACAGAACATTATATGTCGATATGGAGTGCCGCATGAAATAATCACAGATAATGGGTTACATTTCCAAAATGAGGTCAAAGTGCTACTCGAAGAGTATCAGATAAAGCATCACAAGTCTTCCCCGTATAGGCCTCAGACGAATGGAGCGGTAGAAGCTGCCAACAAGAACATCAAGTCTATCCTGGAGAAGAGTACGGTCACGTACAAAGACTGGGCGGAGAAACTACCATTTGCACTATGGGGATATCGTACATCTGTAAGAACGTCAACTGGTGCAACACCCTACTCTTTGGTGTACGGGATGGAAGCTGTACTGCCAGTGGAAATGGAGGTTGGTTCGCTGAGAGTCATGGTGGAGAATCGGATACCAGAAACAGAATGGGTGAAGAGCAAATATGAACAATTGGCGTTGATTGACGAGAAGAGATTGCAGGCTCTGTATCATGTCCAAGGCTATCAGAAGAGAATCGCCAGAGCTTTCAACAAAAGGGTGAGGCCTAGAGGACTAAAGGAGGGAGATTTGGTGCTTAAACAAATGCAAGCGCAGATATTTGACCCAAGGGGCAAGTTCAGGCCCACTTGGATGGGCCCGTACATTATAAAGACGATCATGACAGGAGGGGCAGTTAAGTTAATTGATGGGGACGGTAACGAACTCATGCAACCAGTCAACATGGATCGATTACGGAAGTATTATGTATGAGGAGAAGCATGTGAACTACGAGGACCTGATTTCCCAAGAAGAAGAAAAAGAGAAAGAAATAAATCATGATATCGCAACGTTTAAGTCGGGAATACGTAGGCAGCCCTGAATGGGTGCGGTCCACATTATGGAAGGAAAATGAGATGTTATAATCTGTGGAGGCAGTGGTGGAACCAATCCGTAATTATCAAGATTCTTGTTAAATACACGGGTCAATTAAAAGCGAATTCTCGAGAATGGATAACTAGTACATCCTGATCATTTTTACTTAAATTAAAATGTAAGAAGGAAACGATGAAATGTGCAGTGAAATCTGAAGAAAGAGGCATCGGCATACGTTTCATTTTCACTTTCTTATCCTCTTTGAAAGCCCTTCTTCTTCAGTTGATTCTTTCCTCTTATGGGGAGACTTTGGTTCCACTTTCTTGGCATTTTCTAAATCCCTAGCCAGCCAGTCATAATAGGATGATGGTGGGCTCACTAATGTCGGAGCCCGAAGGTTGCCCATCCGGGACCTATTTGCCCATGATGATCGAACTCGCTCAACAGCTCGAGAAAAGATGGGGCAGGTGTATCCAGCATGATCTTTAATAAGAGCATATTGATTCTTCCCAAATTGACGTGCAATACGGGACGCAGGACAGTATGAGATATCATGCAGGCCAATCAGCATTACACTCCCGGGGAATACTAACTCGGTGGTCATTTGATCGATATGCCACCACGGGCAGTGCCAAAGGATGTGGTGACAAGATAAAGAGCCCAAAAATTCTTGTAGTTTCTCATGATTGGGAAAGGGTTCAGCTAGCTTGCGATAGCGATAATGTTCGGGACGAAAAGGATATACCGTGGGCGCTTCAACCAATTGGAGACGTTCATGCAGCCATATCTGATGGAAGGGAAAAAAAAAAAAAAAAAAAAAAAAAAAAAAAAAAAAAAAAATTTTGTTGATTTAACAGATTAATGGTATGGGAATAACTGATTACCTGTAATAGAAGAGGGCTGCCACGCAGTAAAGAAGTCCCTTTTCGCACTGCATCGTCAAGACCATTGAGGGTTTCTGCAAGAATCATCATGCATGGATTATGGGAAGAAATGTGTTGTACCACATGAAGGAGAGCCAGGTCAACTGAGTGGAGGTCACTGATGAGAAGATACCCCGCTAATAAGCATAGGCAAAGAGCCCGGAATGCATAATTGTCTGGTAAAGGAAGAGCGGTAGAAAAATGCTGCACAAGAGGCTCGAGATTTATGGTAGAATTAATGCACCATGATCTGGCCTGCTCTACAGAAATGTTTAGAGCCAAGGCAAGGTCAGGAGAATAGAGCATGGCTTGAGAAGGAAACAAGGGATCATGGGAAACTGGGTAATTAAGAATTGCACTAAATTCCTCTATGGTGGGGCAAATCTCTATGTTGTTAAAACGGAACACATGACGAAGAGGGTCCCAATATTTCATAGCTGTTGAGAGGAAACCTTCATTGATCCTCACTTGGCAGTAGTGGATTAAAGAAGAAAGATGAGTTGACTCAAGTAGATGGGCTATTTGCCGGTGGACGGACAGAAGCCACCTTTTGATATTCAGGAGAGAGAAGGAGACTGCCATGATGTTTTGAAAGGATAGGAGAGTAAATGGGAAAGATCACATATTTATAGAAGGAAGAACGACGATGCTGGCTGAAATAGGGAGATGCTCCCTGCAGCAAAAGTCGTTTTTCATGATGAAAAGGTGGGCTGTGTTGGTCAAAGCGCCAAAAAATGAGGTTGACACTCCCCATGCGTACGCACGTTTTTTCATGCGTACGCATATTTGTGATATGCGTACGCACCATCCTTCATGCGTACGCACCCCTATTCATGCGTACGCATACTTTGGTTATGCGTACGCACCCCAAGGCCAAATTCATCTTTTTTACTCGTTTCTTGCTTTGTGACATGTCTGGTCCTCAACCCACTCATTACCATCCACCTGATAAACTTTGTTGGGCTTATTTCTCGTTTAAAGATGCAGATACAATAAATAAAGTAAAAGGGGAGATAAAAGGGAGATATCACCACCGAAAGATGCAAACAAAAGGCAAGAACATCAATCATATGGATAGAAAGTGCGAGGCACCCATGTGCCTAATTCAGTCAAAAGGGAGGATAGGTGCACCCATGTGCAGATCAAATGTGTAAGAGAAGAAGTAAACAAAAGAAAAAGAAATTGTTTAAGTTACACCCCAAATAATAAATTGTTTTAAGAAAGCAAAGCTAAAAGGGCCCTCCACGACGCCCTCGCCCTCGAGTACTCCTGCTCCTAACACTAGGGGCATGAGATGAGCTCCCACCCTGCTGAGCGCTCGAAGCTTCATCACCACCACCTCCAGGTGGACCCCCAGGTGGACCACCAGGTGCCATTGGACCTCCATGCAGCCTCATAGAATAATCCGTCACCATAGCCTTCAGGCTTCCCACTAGCTGGATCATGTCTGCGGACTCAGCCATGTTGAGCTGCAATGGGGGGAAAATGTGAATAGTCATACATACATGTGCACATATTTTGCAAATGAATTCTTTATGCAGGAAAGGAAAAGAAAAGAGGAGCAGGTACGCACTCTGCGAGTGCCAGGAGCCATGGGATAGCCCAGGACGTTGTCCCGGCGTGGGATCTCATTCTCAATAAAATATCCAGCGGGCGACCATTCGGTCACACGCCAGCCAGGCAACACCGGATTAATCCCTTCATCCGCACCCTCATCAGCAGGAGGAGCAACCTAGGAAGAAATGCAATCAGCAAGAGTTCAAGTTGTACAGTAAATTGAGGCAATGAAATGTAAAGGAATATGTACCTGGGGCCCAAGGAGCCGGGGCATGAGGAACTCAGCCGCAAACACATCATAATCTCCATCAGGAAGGAGACGAGCATCACAAGGTATACCTGCCTGCCAGACACCCAAGTCCTCCTCACTGATATTGTATGGGTAGATCATGAAGGAAGGAGGAAGCATAGGCACCCGCTGCCATGCAAGGACCTCATCAGAAAGCTGCCACATGACCCTCTCCGGCAAGTAAACAGCTCGGGAAATAGGAGAGTCGAGTATAGAGCAGGTCAGTGAAGCCCTCAATGCTGCATCATGCATGGCCTGGTCGCCAGTAAAGGGGACACCAGTCCATGGGCGGGGTCGAATCTGTAAGAAGAAAAGTCAGAAAATTGCAAGGAAATTAAGGTACTTGGTTAGGAAATTTTAAAGGATTATACCTTGTTCAAGGGCGCAGTGTCCAGGAATTCGCGTATACGGTCATACCCCGATATGGGACGACCATCATCCCCGGTGAAGTCGATGTAGCGGCGGGCCCAAAGCTGTGTTAGAAAAGAAAAAAAAAAAAAGAAAAAAAAATGAAAATGATGACGGGCATCAAAATATAATATGGAAGCAAAGGACAAACAAAGCAATGAAAGAAAGCTTACCGCCCATAATCGCCAACATCCCGTGATGGAAGAAATCTGGTCCCTACTCAACGAATCCATGGAGGTATACAGATAAGACAGGACTGCCTGACCCCAAGCAAACTGACTGCAAGTCTCCAGATCCTCCAAAGCTACTAGCCAGACAGTGGTCATAGACTGGGCAGAGTTTGGGAATAGAAAAGCACCAATCAAGTACAGGATGAAACTCCGCGCCATGATCTGTTGCTCCCGGGTAGTCCCCTGAGGTCCATACTGAAAGGCCTCCGCCACATCAGTATAATGACAATGGCCCGATGTGAAGCTCGTCCCTATCACCCGACGATGAAACTGGGCGATCTCCTCCCCGGAAGGATATGAGGATGGAATGGAGGAGCCAATCACCCTCAGCCCGGTCAATCTGAAGACGTCGTAAGGGGTGATGGTTAGTTCTCTACCAGCGATGTGCATGGTGTGGGTAGAGTCCCACCATCTTTCAGCGATGCAGTAGCAAAGGGATTTGCTCCCGTCATGTGTCAGGAGATCCACGACTGAGCCAAAGCCGGCCTGAATGACGTACCCCTTGGTGTTGTCATTTAACCGCTTCCACCAAGCCCAGGCAGTGGAAGCATTCCCTCGAGTGGAGAGATCGCGACGCGCCTGCCAAGAGCCAAACAGGTAAATGACAGCACAGGTATGTGATAAGTAACAATAGGTGATGCTTCAAAAGTGCCAAAAGAAGGAAAACAGGAGAATAAGTCGGCACCACCCGAGTCATGCGTACGCATAATTTAATATGCGTACGCATGATAAGACTGTGCGTACGCATGAGTCTTCATGCGTACGCATATTATTTTATGCGTACGCACCATGAAGGCCATGCGTACGCCTGGTTCGGTGCAGAGTTTTTTTATATATTTGTTTATCGTGTCTGTAAACTGAAAGGTTTGATTTTTATGCCAATCTTGAGTTCAAAAATGAGTTTTTCTTCCTACATGCATATGTCAGATAGGGTCAAGTATTATTCTCCTGGTTTCATCAAAATATGCATTCAGTTTTGAATAGGGTGGATGTACAGTGGACTTTGCACAACAAAACAATCAAAAGATTTGATTTTTAAGGTTCGTTTACAGATTAAAGGATAAAGTAATGGTTTTGGTAATGCTTCCAATCCAAATTCCACAGATATTTCATGCATTATTTCAGATCCATATATTGACAAAAGCTTTATGAAAGAAAAACAGGTACAAAGAGAGCGTACCTCGCCCACCCGACAACGCCGGGACAAGTGCTCCGCTGGACGGAAGGTAGGGGTGATGACCTCGCCAGAATGGATGGTAGGCAGCCACCTTTTGTTGACAGAATCATCCCCTTGGGAGTGAGAAGACCCATGCTGTCGTTGTCTCTTGGGAGCCATGAGAAGAGCACAATGGATGAAAGAGAAAGAAGAGTTTTGGAAGAAGGAGGAGTGTAAAGAATGAGGATGGGAAAAGACGGCTGAAAAGAATGAGAAGGAGAAAGGGTTTCAAACCCTTTATAAGTACCGCCTCGAAAGGCGTGTGATTGCTGAGGGAATAAAACCATGCGTACGCATGGAGATCCAGGCGTACGCATATTTATAATATGCGTACGCGTGGTTTGACCAGGTTTGACCATGCGTACGCATGGTAGTTTTGAAACTTGAAAAAGGAGCGCGACTTTTGGGATGCTGATTCCCCATAGCATGCGTACGCATGATGTGCTGCGCGTACGCATATTGAGAATATGCGTACGCATGGTTTGACCGAGGTCAAAATTTTTGACTCAAGTTTGTCTGCGGAAAACTTGATTTGCCTTGAGAGGGTCCGTCCCTGATTTTTAGAAGGAATTACTGCGGAATTCCGACGTTGATGCCTGAGACTTGCTGCGGGAGTCTCGCTATGCCTTGATTGGGCAGGCTTATAATTGGTTGACTGGGATGCTGCGGGACCAGTCAAACCTTGACGGAATATTTAGTTAGAATTGCTGCGGGGTTCTAGCATGTCTTAGAATTTGTTGAAGAAATCTTCCCTAGGATTGATTCGACTTTGATTACACGAACTACGTGAGGGTCTGATCTCTGCGGAGTACGTAGGCAGCTGGATGCGTCTAGCACGACCTAATGCATTGCTTGATTGCATACATAAGGACGAGGTATTCGTCACACTCTGGGGACTTTTCTGCGGAAATCCCACTTTGATCATTTCGAACTACGTAAGGGTCTGATCTCTACTGAGTACGTAGGCAGCTAGATGCGTCTAGCACGACCTGACACATTGCATGAGTGCATGTGATTTGCATGTGGACAAAATGTTCGTCTAGAGATTTTCTTTCGATTCCTCCCCACGAAGTGGCGAGAATTCGAAAGAGGGGCAACTGTAGACACCCCATTTTGTCCCTACATTTGATGATGATTTCCCGATGATGAGGTCCACAATGTTTGCCGTCTACTCGGGTCTCTTTCTACGCGCAAAGCAAGCAAATGGGAGTTCAAACGATTAAATTAGACAGCCGGGGAGTGTGGTGCGTACGCATATTTATAATATGCGTACGCATGGTGGTTTCATGCGTACGCATGAATAGCCATGCGTACGCATAAAATAATATGCGTACGCATGAGATTCTATTTTTCTCATCTGAATGATGCCTGCTCTCCACTTCGGCCGAAAGTTGTTGTCGGGGGAATGATTTATGCTTGGGTTGGCCCGACCATTGAGCAAAGGGAACGTGGGGGGGTCAAAGAGGAGAGAGTTTGAGGTCATGCATGACGACCTCACTCGGGTGATTTCTCCTATAAATAGCAGAAGCTCTTGGGAGCTCAGGAGGAAAAAAGGAGAGGACGGACGGAGAAGGCAGAAACAGGGGAGGTCAGTGAGAGGAAATAGATAGAGAAATAAGGAGGAGCTGCATTTTGAGTAACTGCTAGTTATTTTGAGGGTGAGAGAAATATGGGAAAGGTGAGAGAAATAAACTGAGAGAAAAGAAAGGAAAATATAACAGAGAGTTAGACCAGTGAGACTGGGAAAAGCTTGTTTTGCGCAACAGGGGAGACGCTGCCGGGTTGACGGTGGACCTGAGGGAAGGATTTAATTTCAATTTGCTTTATTTTTAAGAGGTACGTAATATTTATTTATTTATATAATTATGTAGGATGTTTAGAAGTTGATTTATTGTATACACTGTCCATTTTTGGCCAATAATGTTCTTCGGGAGGTCCAAATCCGCGGAGAAGATAATTTGGTGAAACCATGAGTACTCGCGAAATGTCATGCGTACGCATAAATTTATTATGCATATGCATGGTAGGTGCGTACGCATGGTGAGACCATGCGTACGCATGATAATACCATGCGTACGCATGGTCAGACCGCGAGTACTCGCGACAGTGCGTTTTCTCTTATTTTCATTCCGTTAAAGCTTCTATACTTTGTTATTAAATATTTATGCTTTGTTTATTTATCCTATGCCATTAATCCATCATTCGTGTGTGCCATTTATTTATTGTATGATTAACAGGTGTTCCGGATTTTATTAAAATATTAAATATGGTCAATGAATACAAGAATGAGGGCCGGTTTATTACCGGGCATTGTTGGGTGCCTAACACCTTCCCAACATGTACCTTAGCTACGAACCCATCTCTGGTCAATAAAATTGGTCCTGGACTCTTCCAGGTGGCGACTCTCATTTGCACGCTAATCCTAAATGGATTAGCACCATCAGAAAGCAAAAAAAGCAGGTAAATACAGGTGAACTGAGGAAACGCGCGAGCGCGCGTGGCGGCGATGGAAACAGGTCGGTGCGACCACAGTTCCACTTTTTCCATCAAGAGTAGTTTCAACCTTCTCTCCACCTTTTCCATTAACGATGACTTCTCCTATTCTCTAGTAAGTTTTGCTCTACAAATTATAATATATATATATATATATATATATATATATATATATGGTACTGTGTTGGAAATTTGTTGAGTTGGGTTTTGGTTTGAATGCTAATAATCACATTAGGTTTTATTTAATTTTGTTCCTCTGAGAAATTAATTTTATGCAATCATATTTTATTTAAATTCTATATATCTTTCTTAGAGGTTTTTTTATTCAAGTTTTTGGTTTTGTATTTTTTATTTTTACTGTGAGTATTTTCACTTACTTTTGATTTGATTGGTAGAGTTTCATAAGCAATTTGCTAAAATGCTTTTGTGTTTGAATGCTAAACCCTTTATTTTATGTGGTAAATCATCTAATATATTTTTTCTTTTGATGAAAAATTGCTTTTGGAAATATCCGATGGGAATTGAAAAGCTATTTTTATATGCTCATTCTCTTTCTAATTTTTTCTTGCTGATAAAAAATCCCTTATAAGGGGTATGTATTTTGTTTTATTATTATTTTTTTAAATGCTCAATCTCTATGTTGTCTTTCTGATTTTTTCTTGGAGATTAAAATTCCCTTCTCAAGACTACACTGTTTATGGGTGATTTGAGGGGTGGGCCAAAGAACAAGGGCCTTAGGTTTCTAAATGTTCTTGATGAGACATCTTGCCTTATTTTTTGATTTGTAATTTTTCCCATTTTTTGAATCCTAAGATTAGTTTTCGTGTTATATTATCTTTGGTTGTTTCAATTAATGGGATGTTGAGCTCTAATGATGCATTATGGAATAATGAAGAGATAATTACCACTACATGAGGGGCTATGCTACATGAAAATGGTCAATCCCTATTCAAGCTAAAAAGATCTTGGGAAGCATCGATCTTTTATATGTTTATTTAGGAAAAATAATTGATGATCTTTAAATCATTTTATTGTTGACAAAAATCCACGTGCAACACACATGTACAATAACTAGTATATATATATATATATCTCACAGGCGCGCGCATAGAGCTACCCATGGTTTTAATTAACAAATTTCTTGATTATTTTTGTTTTTTTGATAATCAATAGCAAGTTACTGAAATTTTTGGTAAATAGAAATTTCAATTTGGAAATTTATTCATGCTGGCATATCTGAATTTGCTGCCAGAATGTCTTTTTATGAAAATGGGTGGGCTTTCATTTTAATTTGTTTATCTTTGTATTTATATATAACTTTGTGTATGTAATATTTGAAGATTTATACAAACGCTCTCAACTTTCATGTGATACTATGTGATAAACGACCATCTAAAAATAAAAAAATTCACGAAAGTGTTACAGTTTCAAAAATATTCATTTAACATATTTATTGATTTTAATGTGCTTTTTAATTTTTTTTTTAAATGTGCTTTTTAGAAAATAATATATATAGATATATATATTAATTAACAGCTCGTATAAGATAAACGAATAAGATATTTGTTAACTAACAAATTGGATTTGGATTGATGTAGTAATGACTCACCAGATTAATGGATCAGATATTTACCTTAACGAATTGGATTAGCATATAGCCCAGTCCAATTTATAATTTTAACAAATTGGATTGATGTATAATTTTATCTTCCTTATATCCAATAAATGGGTAATAATGTTTTTCTGTAAATTCGAACTTGAGATCGATACTTCACAAATAACGAAAATTTCACTAGGTTATCATGTCATTGCATTCTCACTCATCTTCAAGCAGGCAAATACATAATTGATAATTCTACATTTGGGACAATATTGTTTACATATATGACAATATTATAAATATAATATTCTAGAGATCATTCTTTTTTGTGCAGCCCATTTTGAATATGCAGTTTAATTAAATTTGGATTGGTATAGGTTTGACCAGCCAGATCAAACACATCAAAAAGTTAGGTTTTGCATAGACCAGGCTTGAGCTTGGATGGGCTTACCTGTTTAATCAGGGGCAACGATTATTGCAACCCCTAATCCCCTAAGTTGCCCCCACTTGTTATCCCCACCCCCAAAATTTCCAAACCCAGCCCTCTCAAAGACCTCAATACCCCTCATTCTCATCTACCCCTCTCACCCACCCCACACCCTATGGCAGTGGACTTGCGAGAAGAAGAAGAAGCGACGGCGACGGTGACGGCGACCGGGATTGGCGAAGAAGGGCCATTCCATTTTTTTTGGCGATTCTTCCCTCTTCCTTTTTTTTTTTTTTTTTTTTTTTTTCCTGCTGGTCAGATCTGTACAAGGGAGGTTTTTTTTTTCAAAACCTCCATTTTTTTCGGCGAGGAGGTTCTTCCCCTTCTTCTTTTTTCCAGCGACGGGAGGGAAGAGAAAGAAAAGGAAAGAAAAAAAAAGAGGCTGTCGATGGGAGGGAAGAGGAGAAGAAAAGAAAAAAAAAAGGAAAGAAGAAAAAAAAAAAGATTTCAAAACCTCCATTTTTTCCGGCAAGGAGGTTCTCCTCTTTCCCTTTTTTTTTTCGGCGACGGGAGGGAGGAGAAAGAAAAGGAAAGAAAAAAACAGAGGCTGCCGACGAGAGGGAAGAGGAGAAGAAAAGGAGAAGAAAAGGAAAGAAGAAAAAAAAAAGAAAAAGAAGAAGAGGGTTCTGACGGGAGCGAGGGGAGTGAGAGCTGCCGGTGCGGGAAAGGAGGAAGGAAGAAGAGAAGAGGAAAGAGGAGGAAGGAAGAAGAGGGTCGCCGGTGGGGTGGGGTGGGGTGGGTGAGGGTACTGAAGTCCTTTTTGGTAATTTTGCCCCATAATTTTTTTAATTAAAAAATATGGGGGGCAACTTAATGTACTGGGGGGTTGCAATAGCCGTTCCCTTAATCAGGTAACCTGAAGGCCTCGTTAGAATCATTGGAATCAAGCCCAAAAAATAGTCATGGGTGGCACCGAAATCATTTTTAAACTTGCTCAACCCAATTAGGAAATAGTCCAGTTAGTTCCTGGACACAGGTTAATTCACTATACCTGATGTGATTAGGGAAGTATTGCCACTGGTTAGGATTAAATTGATTTCAAGCTTGGGTTTTTAGTTCATGATTCAAACACAGTAGTGATCAATAATAGCTACGGGGGACATTGATTGCTTGATTTTTAACATAATGAGGTTTTTTGTTAACCCCCATGTTTTAAAAGGATTATTTGTGATTTACCTTTATATTATAAGGTCATAAAAGTTACACTTATATTTTTATAAGGTCATATAAGTACGAAGCTTCGTGTGTCCAGTCAGTTGACCACTAATCATTTAATCTGTGTGGAATAATCTGAAATAATAGCAATTTACTAGACAGAGATTTTAAGACACAAAAAGAAAAAGAAGAAAAAGAGAGATTTCCACTAACAATAGAAGAAAAACAAAAAAAACAAAGCAAAAATAGAAGACAAACAAAACTAGATGGAAAAAGACAGAAAGACCGTATGAGAACTTCACGTAGTTGGTGAGATGTTGGGGTTTTGAGTGATGGCCTGATGGCCTCTAGTGTTGGACATAAAGATAGACACCGTAGAGGACAAACCAAGGAGCAGAGGATACCACCAGCAGCAGAGACATACCAAAGGCAAGAGTGATTTTTAGTAATACCAATCCTACTTCTAACTTCTTCGTTGCCCAAATCAGTGTTGGAACTCGATGGAGGACCATCAACACCAGAATCTGGGAAATCCCAATGGCTAGGTTCATGTAGATGGCAAAAGAAAAGGCCGTGGAGAGAAGTGTGTGGGATATGCTTGCCGTAGCTATTAGTGGTGGGTTTTTTTGGCACCAATGGCGACGAAAATCATCAGTAGCCCAGATTTGAATAACTTCTTTTGATATTCAGCTCTACATAGTGATGATTGAGCTGGAGCATTTGCTTCCACTGTTATATTGAGCTCATCAATACGGTGTTCGTCGATTGTGATTGATCTTTCTTACTGCCATTTTCCTTTTCCTTTTTTTTTTTGTTCTCTCTCTCATTTTGTCTTAGGAGTTGTGGTTAGGGAGTTTTGAGAGACTAACTTACAAGAAAACTTAAGAGCAACTGGACCCATCACAGCCTACCATAGGTTTTCCTGTCCAAAATGACCCGTGGGCTTAATCCTATTTTAGTATTAACCATTGACCATTGAATATTTATATATATATATATACACACACACACATATGTTGTAAGCACACACACTATATAATCTTATATAGAAGATTTTAGGACTTTTGTTTCTTCCATCGCATTTAATTTTTTCATTTCTTCTCAGGATGTCTAAGCCTCAGCTCTTCCTTCAATGCCCATTATTTTTCTTATTGATTCTGTTACACAAACTAACTACCAATTACCAGTAAAGTAATACTGTTATACAAACTAACTACCAACAATAAAGTGACATTATTGTACAAACTAACTTACCAACAGTAAAGTGATACTATTGCATAAACAAATTGGTACAATTTGATATTATTGCCATTCAAATACACTAGCAACAGTAAAGTGATTCTGTCGCAATGCTTTAAGAAAAACAAAGGGTTGTATTTTACTATCTAACAAATCAAAATTATCCATATACAACATTAACACTTGCTATTGGTGATTTTTTTGTCATTACATGTGTAAAAAAGGACCAAAAACTTCCAAACAGCTATTTACCTTCTCGTGCGTGCACACACACACACACACACACACAAAAGAAATTTTTTTTTGCAGATTTGGAGTTTGGAGTTGGAGATAAGAAGAAGAAAAAGAAGAAGAAGAAGAAGAATATGGCAGCTATGGGGTTTATCGCTATTTAGGAAGTGTATTTTTTGTTTGGTTTCTTCTTGTATAATGTCGCTGGAAAAAATGGTTGAAAATCCCTAATTTTCGAGTGGGAAGTAACATGGCACGTTTGTAAATTATTAGATGTTTTAAAATCAAAGGTGTTTTAGTCCGTACAGTGTGAAAAGGGGGTTTCACAAAACTTATTTTGTTTTGGAGTCTATTGTAAAAGGAGTCTTATACATAGGGGTTTTGGTCAAAATTCCCTTATATAAAATTTGAGGTATTCTAATAGCCTTCTAGATCAAACATAAATTTGATTAAATCAGCCAAAATCATCATCTCATTTTTAGAATATTTCAAGCAAACTAATCGGAAACCATCACAGCCTACCATTTTTAGGTTTTCCCACCCCCTAATGACCCGTGCGCTTAATCCTATTTTAGTATTAACCATTGACCTTTGAATATTTATACACACACACACACACACACACACACACACACATGTTGTAAGCACACACACCATATAATCTTATATAGAAGATTTTAGGACTTTTCTTCCTTCCATCGCATTTAATTTTTTCATTTCTTCTCAGATGTCTAAACCTTAGCTCCTCCTTCAATGCCCATTACTCTTCCTATTGATTCTGTTGCACAAACTAACTACCAACAGTAAAGTGATACTGTTACACAAATTAACTACCAACAGTAAAGTGAAACTATTGCATAAACGTACTTACCAACAATAAAGTGATACTTTTGCATAAACAAATTGGTACAATTTGATACTGTTGCCATTCAAATACACTAGTAACAGTAAAGTGATTCTGTTGCAATGCTTTAAGATAAACAAAGAGTTGTGTTTTACTATCTAACAAATCAGAATTATCCATAAACAACATTAACACTTTACTATTGGTGATTTTTTTTTCAATACATGTGTAAAAAAGGACCAAAAACTTACCTTCTCGCGCTCGCACACACACACACACACAAATTTTCATTTACTGCTGCAGCTGCTTCTTTTTTTCCCCAAGGAATTTAATTATAGACAAAGCATATATAGTGACTGTTTGGAATTAAAGATTTTCATGCACAAAGGGGTCGTAGTAGAATTCGTATGAATTTCCATTATCAAATAAAAAATAAAGTTGAGCTTCCATAGATAATAATAATAATAATACCAATAAGGCAATAACAACAATTTGATGCACAAGGGGTCTAAATATCGGTTTGGAAACTCAGGACATGGGATGAGACAATTTAAGAGTCTAATAAGCATTGAAATAGAGGGCAAACATTTATTTCATTTTGAATGCAAACTTTTGATATACAAGGCAAACATTTACTAACTTGATTATCCTACCGACAATTATTAATTGCCGCTCCAACTCCCATATTTTATAAATTTCCAAGTTTCCTTTTTTTTTTCCTTAAATTATAAATTTTGCGACAATTAGAACAAGGTGCAACCTTGTAAAGACACATTTTGTAATTTCAGTGGTATATCTCTTTTAAAAGAAGACTTTACCCTAGTATTTATGATATTAAAAGAAGAAGAAAAAAAATGGTGGGCAACCTAACCAATGAGGGTGCGTTTGGTTCGCGGAATAGGAATGTGATGCAAGGGAATGTGCCATTACTTAGGAATGGGAATGTGAGATATGGAAACCCATTCCGACGTTTGGTTGGGGGTATGGAAAGCAATATTCCATCTACCATTCCCACTCTCATGTTTGGTAAAGTTAGGAAAGTGATGCCCAATATGGATAAAATTCCCACAATAACCTCATATGCTCTTTCCTCAAACACAGACAAACCTAGCTTTACTTACCCCAAAAAAAACGAGAAACCCATCTTTGCGGATTGCTCAATCCCTATCCCTCGTCGATGATTGGAAGATCCAGTCAGAGATCCCACTTTTTCAAACTTCCTGACGATCCCACAATACCCACAGAAATGCCAATGATCCGATAATACGCTCACACATGCCCTTTCTCAAAGCAGACAAACCCTAGCTCCTCTCACTCTCGTTGATCATCAGGAGGGATTTGAGATTCCCTCTCACTCTCATCGACGATTGCTTGGGCTGTAAACTACCATCTATGTTGTCGGAGATCCCAGGTTTTTAAACTTGCCGACGATCCGACATTCTATCACATCGACGTGGACGATCCTAAGTTCTTTCTCCTCGACGATCTGTTGGCTGTAGAAACGAACATCTTCCCCCGTCGCCATTCAACATCGACATCTATCTTCGCCTAGACTTACTTAGGTATGTGTCCAATCGAAATAATTTGTATTTTATTTTATGAATTTAATAAAAAATGTAATATGAAAGTGTAATAAAATAGAACAAAGGTAATGATGCATTGGAGAAAGTGAAACAAAGTATATTTGATGAAAAAGATTTACATTCCCTGAACAATTATTGGTTTTAACTGACACCCATGTTTGTGGAAACAATGAACAATATTTGTGTGCATAAACAATTTGGAATTTTGTAAAGAAAGAGAACGCATCAGGTGTTGGGCATAATTTGAAAACTTAATTGAGGAAAATGAAGCAAATGCACGCACATAAACACAATATATAGTGAATACCAGTCAATAACATTGAACTCAACCTCTACCTATAATGTTTCTATAAATTGATTTATTGTTTAGATTACATTTTATGCAAATTAGTGGCAATTAGTTACGCCTTTGGGTGTGTTTAGAAGCAATGCTGGATAATGACTTATAATCAAGTTTACACCTTTATTTTTTCCTTTTTTCCTTCTAGATGTAATGATATTTGTGAAATATGCCAATAGCAATTAGTGGCAATTGGAGTTATTTCTTTCTTGAAGTTGTAAAAACAAAACACCCCTGAAAGATTTCAGTCAAATAATGGGGTGAGTTAAATGAGGACCAAACCAAAGCAAAACCGATGTATACCATATTAAATTGATGAAAGTTGAGTTTTTAAGTAATATGCCATTGTAACTAGTTCATACCTTTGTTTAAGTTTATTGTAGGTGGATAACTATAGTACGAATGTCGTCTACAAATAATGCACCCCCACCCAACTGTTTGAGAGTAAAACCAATGTTGTGTGATTGTGGACGCCGAGCTATTTTGAAAATATCGCACAAGGCACATAGTAAATTTTGCTTATTCTATTCATGCCCTAGATACATTATGAGTACTATATAATGTTTTGATGTATAAGAATAGTTCACTTTATGATAATGTGCATCTTTTAACCTTGTTCATCAATTGCAGGAACGTAATGGCCACGATTGCAATTTCTTCGCTTAGTGTGAGCCTATGGATGGTGTGCATATCACTGATGACGATGCGTCTTCCACATTTGTTGCAGATATAGTGCATGTTGATGGGAGATGTAATTCCATTTTACCTACGTCCATGGAGTGGAGGATCATTGTCCAAGTGTTGACAATCTTGATGCTATTGTATTATGTTTTAAGCGTATTTTGAACATATTGTAATTGCCTCTTTTAGATTGGTACATTTGGGTTTGATTAAGTCAACATTGTTCATACTCAAAACCCACATCATCGATGTATGTAATTTCTAATGTTAGCAATGGAAAATAGAAGTGTTTATTAATTTTTTTTGTGTTTACTGAGATGTCCACATTTAAATTGTTCTATCCCTTTTAATCGACTAATTTAAAGGCATTACATAATATGGTATATCACACTCATGATCAATATAGTCCACTACATCCAGGTGTAGTCGACCTTTTTGAAGGCAGTGTGATTACAATAATGTATGCAAATAGTCAACCACAGATAGATGCAGTCGACCATTTTGAAGACAGTAGCTGAATACACTACCCTGCCTTCCATATAGTCGACCATAGATAGATATAGTCGACCATATTGAAGACAGTAGCTGAATACACTAATCTGTATGCAATATAGTCGACCATATTGAAGATAGTAGCTGGATACACTAATCTATATGCAATATAGTCGACAACATAAGAATATAGACGACCATATTGAATACAGTATCTGTCATTCTAGCTAAACAGTTGTCCGTGTAAGTTGACCACCAAATGTACATTTAAACACATTACGTTTAATTTAAGTAAGAAAGGTACGTTTAAACAAATCATCTTGAATTTAAGCAACAAACGTACGCTTAAACATATTATATTGAATTTAAGCAACAAATGTACCATCACTGTGTACAATTTCAACAACATAAATCTAAATAAACTGATTACAAAAGCACCACTGTGTTATGACCATTTACAAAAATCACCAACCAATACAATGTCAACATCAAGAACACAAGTAATTGGACTATGTCATCATATCACACTACCCAAACAAGTACCCAAAAAACTACCCAAATTACTATCCATATCAAGACTACAAGTAATTGGACTATTGGTCAAGGTCAACAAACTCTGCCGGTCCACTCGATGACGGTTCTTCCCCTCCAGGTGGTGGATGGCGATACTCCCGACTAACCATGGGAGGGTAAGAAGTTTGATATGCCCGGCTATCTCCACTTGGTGGTGGAGCTCTACCCTGCCTTCCCCATAAAAATGAATCCATTGCTTTAGCAGTTTGGTACACTTCTCCTTCATAAAAACCCAACAAAGTTATATCACCCTTGACATTGTTTATGGACTTCTCTAACCTCGTAATCCTTGTGTCCAACCTTCCCAACCGAGAACCGATTTCCATAACCCTTTTCTCCAATGCCTTCATAGCCTCAACAACTTGTTTCAAATCTGACTGCTGTGTCGCCCCCTCATGTGCATGAGTATCAATATGCTGCTCCTACTATGTAGGCTGCCCATCACCTTCATTATCCTCGTCCTCATCTTCCTCCTCGGCTTCATCCTCTTCATCACCCTCTTCATCCCCACTTTCATTCCTGACTCATATGTTCTCTTCTTCATCCAAGTCAAACCCCATCCGCTTCAAGGTTGCCTCACTATACACATCAGTCAGCTTTGGCGCAACCACATCTGTCTCATCATCCAATGGGACCCCAAAAAACTTAAAAATTGCGGTGAGTAACATGCCATAGGGTAGTACACCCTTCCTCTTTGTACAATCACGCATATAGTGAATTATAAAGTGAGCAAAGTCAAGTTTTTCACCATTCAGGATACACCACATAAGGAAAACATCAAAATAACTTACATGGTTATGACTACCTATGCGCGGCAAGATGCAATAGTGGATCATGTTATGAATAATGCTAGTCTCAACAGTCAATTGGTTGCACAATGGTGGTTTCTCCTTGGATATGTCTCTTGGTCTCTTACAAATCTGTCTAAATGCCTTCTTCTTTTTGAAACCGTGCCCCTTAACCCAATAATGTGTTTAGAATTCCTGGAAAGTATCAAATTGGGGTAAACCAAACAGTTGGTTCATTGTGGCACAATTCAATGTAATGGCCACCCTTTGACATATGATGTGCACCGTAAGGGAGATTTCTCCAATTTGAATTCGGTGTAAAAAGCGCGAACCAATCGAGGGTACATACAGTTGTTTCGATGGAGAAAGTCATACCATCCGATAGCCCAAAATAAGGAGGGGATTCGGAACTCAAACCTCGCGAAGAAATTGAAGTCCACAACCTTTCCCAACTGAATGGTGCGATCCTTGAAGTCCGAATTGTACTTGAGAAGTACGACGTCGTTAATGCATAAATCAACATCTCAGTTTGCCAGGGTTGCACGCTCATCCTTCTTCTGACGCTTCTTCGATCGCTTTGATTGTGTAAGTTGTGTCTCCATTGATGGTGCGGATGATTCTATATCCCCTTGTGGTGGTGGTAGATTGTCGGATACACTATCCCCACTTTCAGCAACCTCAATCACTGGGCGTTTCCCTTTCCCTTTCGATTTCTCCGCTTTCGATGAAGTGCCTTATGTGCCTTTACTTCCCTTTGTTCCCTTTGCGGCGTCAATTAAAGCTTGGAGTAGTTTCTCCATTCTCCTCATCCTCATCTTCAATAGTTGATAATGGATGCAATTGCTAGGGTTACACTAAATCGATATTTAAAGGGTGAGAAAGTGCCGATACTAAATTTGGAGTGAAAGGGTGTAGAGTAATGCCGAATGGTGATGATGGAGGTTGGGGAGAGATGCAACGTTTTGGATGGTGGAGGTTGGGAAGAGATGCGACGTTTTGGATAGTGGAAGTTGGGGAAGACAACGCGACTGTGTTTACCGGCGAAGTGGGGTGGAGTGAATGGTGGTGATGACGTTTCCTGTGGGTTTGGGTTTTAAGTCGACCATATTGTAAGTTCATTAATGTCCGTTTGGATTCCCTTTTTAAATTGTATAGTTGAAAACCCCATGAACCCTTACAATACAAATACCCATGATTCAATATAAATTTACATAAAACACCTCAACTTGAGTGCTTTAGTCGACCATTGCAAGATCCAGTCGACTAAATTGATCCCAGAACCTAACAACCCCAATTCGAGTGATTTAGTCGACTATAATGGTCTATAGTTGACCAACATGACGACAGTAGCTTCTGAGATATGAAGAAAAATCCTTATACAATATGGTCGACTATGGACCAATATGGTCGACCATATTAAAGACAGTAGTTGTTTAGCTTTAATGAGTTTATTCATTATACAATATAGTCGACCACAAATAGATATAGTCGACCAACTTCAAGGCAGTAGCTAGACATAGAATTGATGAAAAATCATTATTCAATATGGTCAACTATGGATAGGTATGGTCGACCATATTGAAGATAGTAGCTATTTAGCTTTACTGAGCTTATTCATTATATAATATAGTCGACCATAATGGTCTACAGTCGACCATACTAAAGTTATTAGTGCAGACAGTATTATATCATCCATATATATCCGATGTACGCCTCATTGAATAACTACCCATTTTATATACAATAGTAAAAACGCATCAAGGTACCATCACCATCATATTTATCCGAAATTAAGTACAAAAAACAACCTTCACTGTAACATCATCGCAAGGTACCGGGGTCATCATAATTTTCCTAAATTAAGTACAAAAAATAACCTTCACTGTAACAACATACCAAGGTACCGAGGTCATCATAATTATCCTAACGTAAGTACAAAAAATAACTTTGCCTGTAAGGCCAAAACTCCCACAACAACATTAAAGTACATAGTCTAAGGAACAACACTACCAACTAAACTGTAATACCCGTAATTTTTAAATAGGGTATTAAGGGTTTAATCTATGGTTAACGTAGTTAATCCCTTGATTTTTCAGATGATTATATGCATGGGTAATGCATGTGTATGATATTATGATGTTGGATGCGTTTTGATGTTTATTTTGGTGCATTGAGTATCTTTCGGTTGCGCTTAGCCTCATTTGCAACTTAAGGGTTTAAGCTGCTGGAAATTTGGCTAAGTATGGGGAAAAAATGGATTTTCGTAAATCTTCGTTTTGAAGGATAATTTTTGGCGGTAATAGGAGTTTATAATATTATAAGACATTGGTGATTTTATGGGATTTTATTAGCATGTATGGATTGGGTTCCACGCATGTTTGTTTTAGAAAAATCTATCGGGCGACGGATTTTGTACTAAAACTTGAAATTGAGATTTTGAAATATTGGGTATTTGATTTTTTTGATATTTTATTTGGATTCAAATGGGGGGTTATTTGCTTATTTTCATTAAATAACTTAAAGTAAAAGGAAGAAGAAAGAATGGAGAAGATTACTTGGCAGGGATGTGTACTGTGTGGGTTTATACACAATTGCCTGAGTTACTGGGCAATTTCAGCAAGGGACGATCGATCGTGCCTTGGGGACGATCGATCGTGGGTGTCCCAGAAACATGATTTGGCTTCTGTTTTTCACGATCGATCGTGCCCTCAGACCACGATCGATCGTGCATCGCGGTTTTTGCAAATTTTTTTACTTAAAATGACGCAAATGCCCCTCACCCCTTATAAAAACCCTTCCTACACGATTTTAGACCAGATCTGGTCTTTTTCAGGAGGGAGAGAGAGAGAGAGGGAGAGAAGGAGAAGAGGGGGTGGAGGCTCGACGGCGTCTCGCCGGAGCACGGCGACCTCGATCCGACGCCGGCAAGCTCGGATCTAGCGTATTTTAGCCCGATCTACGCGTGTATGGTGGTGGATTTGGGTTTTTCTCTCTCTTTGAGGCTTGGGAATGCATTGTTATGGTTGAATTCATATTCTCCAACCCCTTGGTGGAGCTTGGAGCTTGTTCACGGTGATTTGAGCTAGGATTTCGTGGGTGTTGGCATGGATTGTCATCCTCACCAACTCTTTTGCATTCTAGAGGTATTTTCTCACATTTTGGAGTTAGGGTTTGTAATTTCTTTTGGTTTATCATCTTATTCTTACATTTATGGGTTTATTCATGCATATTGGGGAGTTTTGGTGGTGATTTGGAGTTGGGACCTCTGTCACCAACATCATCCATGGCATTTGGGAGCTAGGGCTTGGATTGGGAGCGTGCATTTGCATCCTAGGGCTTGGAGTTCATACCCACAACATCAAAGGTTACATTTTTCCACGCATTTGGTTGAGGTAGGTGCAATTTACATAGGTTTAAACTATTGACATGATAATATGGTATATATTATCATAGTAATTGGTATTCATGGGCTTAGAATATGTATATAAATGATTTATGGAATAAATCTTGAAGGAAAACTTTGGGTATTTGACAACATAAATTGGAATTATGTTTATTAATAATTTTGGCTAATTGTATACATCCTATGGAATATAGATGTAGAGATTTTACGGTTACTTTCCCTGTTTATTCGAGGATTTCGATTATGATTTCAAGGTTATAATCATTTATGAGAATTTATATGGTTATTATGATTTTGGGTATAATTATGAAGTTATTTGATTATGGGTTATATACCATATCTTGGAGATGATTTTGATTATAAAATCATTTTATGGTTTATCGCATTGCATGTTGGCATAATCATGCATTAAATGGATTTAATGAATACTGGGCAAAAGTATTGCATTAAAAGGGGTCATTGGAATTGGACTACTTGCAGTCAATGGAACTTTGCGGTGTTTTCCATTCCTTTGGTCCTGGGATACTTTCCGATTCCAGGTAGGAACCCTTGTGTTCCCGAATCAGAGGCTACTTTCCGGTTCCAGGTAGGAACCCTTGTGTTGTCCTCTTGGAGGTGGGTTAAAATCCTCCGTTTCCGCGCGAAGACTCCTGTGGGAGTGGTTGGTAATAAATGGATTTAATGTAAATTGGACATGAGTCACATGCATTGGCCATTATGCATTATTGATTTTAATTTATAGATTATAACTTATTTTGGGATTTGTAATATACTTGGTTAGTATATTTTGCTTTAAATGATATAATGGGTTTTATTTATATCATTGCTTTAGTTTACTATGTCAAATTGTATCTACTGAGTCGTCGGACTCACGTCTATTATTTTTAAATGTTTTTCAGATAATCCAGGGATTGGTTTGGCTATCTTGGGCGGAAGATGTTCTTAATGGAAATTTCATTATTTTAATTATCAATGTAATTAAATCAGAAGTGTAAATGTAATTTAAATCAGGGTTGTAATTTTAATTATTTATGGTTGTATACGTGGAATGCGATGCATGGGATGATACCACTTACATGGATGACAGGAAATTTTTATGTATGGATTTTATAACAGGTTTTCACGATAGTATGTCCTATCTACGGATGGGTCATGCCGAGAATTCTTTTAAAACGGTTGAGATTTTAACACGTGTCATCCACGTTTTATCAAAGGATTTGTTAAAGAAAAAGCTTGTTTTATTATCATTGATCACGGCTTAATTAACTTGGGTCGTGACATAAACCAACTAATTACTTGCGCGAAGCACTTCCATAACCATGTCCTTACGCTCCTCAATTGTGCCAGATAAGAAGAGATTGGTCAAGGATGCATAACCAATAATGCATTCACTAGCTCGCATGAGTTGACCCGTAGTAAGACCATCTATCTGTTGAAGTTCCTCAGCGACTAGCTTGTTGGAATTACTTTCCTCGGTCAAGGCATTGCCAATCTTGTCAAGATAAACCATGGTACCGTCCACGATCTTGTTGATAGATGATGATACTTCAAGCATACCACGAATCTACCCATCTGTGTTCTTTCGAGTTTTTTGTTGCGAAGTCCCTTGTAGCGATGGTTAGGGTTGAGTGCTGGAAAAATCAATGCCATCGAGACCTTCCTCAAATGCAATACTTTGATCGACATCATTGGCAGCAGTGGCTTCAGTGGATTTAATGGCTTCTTCCTCTGCAGCTGGGGTAGTAGCTCCCAATCCATTCGCACGATCCTTGCCAAAAATTTCCAAGAAAGTGTCGTAGTGCGGGAAAGGTTTGTTTCGCAACCCACGAGCAGTTGGATGACTCTACAACATGTTGAAAAGTTTCAATTAGTAAATATGTGCACAAATGTGTTTGATATCTAGTAATGTACGTATTGGAATTATTCAAAGAAATAAATACATATTTACTAACAAATAATTACCTTAACCCACAAATCAAACACGTCCTTCTCAGCTACTACCATCTTATCTACATCATTCCAAGAGAATCCGCTTCCAACCGAGAACATTTCGGTGATAGCCATGGCTTGCTTTTTCAACGTCTTCACACGCGATTTAATATGAGGCGACGCTTTTAACCCACATCCAAGCGTCTTCGCTTCCAACATATACTCCAATTTAACCAAGTATCCGGATTTGAATCCAGTGTCGCATTTCTACGTACCCATAGTATACAACTCATGTAGACACCCAACCAATTTAGCATCCTCAGTCGGAGTCCATTGATGCTTCTGATTTCTAGCAACGGGTGTGGAAGCTGTATCGAGGGATGCCATCCTGTACATGCAATACAATACAATGCGTATGCAAATATAATTGAAATATATACAAGTAAGACTATGTCAATGCCTTCTCAAGAAAATGTTACAAACCAATAACAAACTTTAAATTTACCAATTAACCAAAAAACAATCACATACAAACCAATTAAGAATTAAACAAATAACAAACACATAGCATAATACCAAGATTGTTCAAATAGTCTACCATCTTATAAAATAATTACAAACCAATAATAAACTTTAACATTATCCAACAAACAAATGTATGATATCCAATAAACAACTACACACTATGCATTCCTAGATGCCCTCCATTCATTGAACATCTCGTTTGCCATTGTGTCCCTCCAATCTTGCCATTGATCAGTTACATCAACATATTCTAATGATTGACCATGTGGTATAGTATAATTTTCACTAAACGGCAGTTCAGCAAATGGGTCGGTCGGCATCTCTCGGGTTATGTGGTTGTGCAAAAGAACACATGCAACAATGATCCGGTTGTGTATCTTCACTGGATAAAAAGACGGACTCCTTAAAATGGCCCACCTCTGCTTCAACATACCAAAGCATCATTCTATAACATTCTTAGCACTTGAATGTTTTATGTTGAAAAATTCTTGTGGAGTAGTAGGTTGGTGACCAGTCCTCCAATCATTCAGATGATACCGCTGGCCTCTATATGGGGCAAGAAAACCCTCTCTATTGGGGTATCCAGCATCAACAAGATAATAAAATCCTAAGAATAGTAACGTTGAGTTTAATGGATGAATGTACAAAAAACGCAAGATAATTATAATAACAACCATTTGTAACGTACCGCGAGGGACCTTAAGATCATGTCTCCTGCTGATAGCGTCTCTTAATACTCGCGAATCAGCAGCAGATCCTTCCCAACCAGGCAACACAAAAATGAATTGCATGTATTGGGAGCAAACTCCGAGGACATTGGTTTCAATATCATTTTTCCGTGTTCGATACCTAGGTTTATCAACTTCGGGCACAGTCACACTAACATAAGTTCCATCTAAAGCTCTCAAACAATTCTACAACACAGATGGTATAAAATAAAAATAAAAATAAAAAATTGAAATTAACCGTAAAAATAAAATAGTGTATAGTTGGACCATGTGTTTGGTATATATACCTTAAACCATTTCCATCGTCCATCCGTGGAGTTTTCTGAAACTGCTTCTGGTTGTTTATGCAAATGGCTTTGCAATCGAATGACTCCATTCAACACTAAATTGAAGTATCTACTAATAGTTTCACTAGACTGCATGAACTTATTTATTATGACTCTATTTTTTACATGGTAGGCAAGAATATGTAAGAACTTAGCGGTCATTTTCTCAACTGTTACGTGCCTAGTGTCCTTTAACTTGTCAATATTGCGAAGTAAATCACACAACTTGGCAAAAGTTGACCTATTCATACGCAATTGGCTTACGCATGTTGTGTCATTGCGAAATATGATATTGCGAAGGTGCGCTTCACGTCCATCTACTGTGAAGTAGGACTCAGACTTCAAATAATATTTTCTATAATGTTGTTCTAATAGTGAGTACAACAAAACTTCAAGAACATTAATACAATTGAGTAGACACCGAATACTTTCCAACATAGAAATCAATCGTTTCTTCTTGGACACCGTAAGTCTAGCCATATCTGTGAATCATTAGTGTTCAATAGTCACAATACTTTTTAATACGAATATAAATGGTTTAGTCATGTAAGAAAACAAAAAATGAAACATACATACAACCACAGATAGACACAAATAAACCATTCATTATGGTCTATGATAAATATGATTACGTCTATACAAATTGAATAATTTCTAATTATTTGTGAAATTTATATCTACAAATATCAAATAATATATAGTGAGAAGGAGCATTTTTAGTCTAATTCATAAAAATAAAAAAAAGAAAAGAGAAGGATCATATTTAGTAGTGTAGGTAATAAACTATTAATGTTGTTGCGAACACAATGTACGACTACACTCACATGAATAAAATCAAGCAAAATGAAGCAAAACCACTGGTAAACTAATTACTCACATGAATAAAATCAAATGGCATGATTTTTGCCTTAAAAATGTGTCATATATTACTCCATAAAAATTGTATATCTAACATTTTGTTTAATAACCCCGTCGAAATTTCCAGATCTAGATTTATAGGGTATACCCAGACCATCATGCTACACCCAAACCCATTTCGCTACAATAACAACATCGAAATCTATAGGATGAACACGAAATCGCGAAACCACACACCTAACACTCATTTAACTACAAAATCAGATTATTCCCCAACCCGAGAAATCCCGATTCTGAAAGAGAGAAGCAAGAATACCTTACCAGATGCGAGAGTAGAGTGAGTTGCGAAGAAGGGTTGAAGGAGTTCGCGAGCTTTTTCTTCGTGCTTCGATTCCTTCGCTGCGACCAGAGGAAGACTGAGAAAAGAGCAACAAAACTAGAGCTCCGAGGACGATAGATTATGTCGTGAATGGGAAGGGACATGGAAGGAAGGATAGTTTGTTGTGAACAAATGGCAAGGGCACGGTTGGCATTAAAATTATACTAAAATGGATTCCTGCCTGGGGAGGAATCAAACCCACAAAAAATTTGGGAATCATTTTTGGCCAAATTGTGGGAAAGTGAGAGAGCGGGAATGCATATTTCCTAGGGTTTGTGCAAGCCAAACAGTGGAATCTTATCCACATTCCACTTTCCCATTCCTGATGCCTCCAACCAAATGCACCCTGAGTGTGAATGTGTGATGCAGGTTGGTATCCAAATTTTAGAAACTGAAAAATATATATATTAAATTTATATTTTAAAGAAAAAGTAAAAGGGGAAAAGTCCACCCCATCTCTACATGCAGCATGGGTTAGTTTTATCATATTTTCTGACATCAGAAAAATGTCAAATATGAGTAGGCGTGAAATCATCAAAAGCAATATCCATCTCTCGTCCATAGTTAACTACTCATAATTAGGGGAATCGATAGGCTGAGTTTTTACGGCGCTTCTAAAAATCTTGAAGCTGAGACTTCGTTCCCTTATGGAGTCGTTAACTACCATAGAGTGAGATTTACGCCACTTAATATAAAAATCCACCTAAATCCTAATCTGTAAAACATGTAGGACAAGAGCTGGCTAGGTTGGCCAGTTTTCAACTGATGCAAACATAATCAGATTATATTGGACCCACTTACTTTGTCAAATTCTTACGACTCATTTTCTGGACAAGAGCTGGCTAGGTTGGCCTTTTTTTTTCCTACCTGGCCTGAATTTCTTCTACGTTCTGGTTGGATTTCGAAAATAATAGTTGGTTTTGGGAGAGGGGGGAAAGAATAATGTATACATTTTTTTTAGAAATAAATTTTATTTCTAAAACAATATTTGCACTTTTTTTTTTTTTTTTTTCTGAGTTCCAAACAAAAGCTTACTGTACCCCCAAACATTGTGTAGAAATATATTCCCTCAACAAAATTTATGACTTTGTGCATATACATATAAGAGTCCAACATTCTAGAGAAGGATAAAACTTTGCTTACAACGTTTTCTTCAAGTTCCATAACTCTCCATAGAGTAATGAGGGGTACGGTAGAGCCTGTCTGAGGAAAGTGCTCCCCACTCCTTGCAGATAGTCTGCATGTGTGTAGTGCGCATCTCTCCCCCGAAGAGAGCAATATAACCCCCATCCATATGTGTCAGATTTTTCTTATTCCATGGTGGTCCCCACATTTATAGGTTTTCCCACCCCTTAATAACCCACGCAATATCACTACAAGAAAATTACTTATTCACGACATTATATCTACGGCATGCAGATGTGGTAAGCCGTAGATGAAGTACATTAACGGCATTCGATAAATACATGCCGTTAATATAGTAAAGGTCACATTATTCACGGCATGCTATGTATGCCGTAAAAAACTTATTCACGATGTGCCATGTATGTCGTAAAAATCTTATCCACGGCGTGCCATCTATACCGTAGAAAGTCATCCACGGCGTGTTACGTATGCCGTCGAAAACAATATTTACGGCGTGCAAGGTACGCCGTGGATATACATTGGTTTTCCATGACGCGGCCCAACACGGCATTGTTTTGTACGCCGTAAAAAGTCATCCACGGCGTACTTTGCACGCCGTGGATAACTATCTTTGTTGTAGTGAGTTAATCCTATTTTAGTATTAACCATTGACCTTTGAATATTTTTAAAGGTTACCCACTCAAATCATATAAGAGTCCAACATTAGGATATATAAAACTTTGCTGCGCAAATAGGTTACCCACTCAAATCATATCTAAAACCTTTGACCTAATTTGGCAACAAACTCGTAGTTAGAAGTTAAATGGTGCCTGATCTTTTGATTCTGTCTCTCTCTCTCTCCCCTTGTCACTTCTCAAACTCATTAGAAACATCTCTAACTCTAAAGTCTAAACATCACCAACTCCTTACACCTCCCTCTCAATAAATTTGAATAATTCTCCTGAAACATAAGTCAAGCATTTGCTTTTCTACCTGGAGAAGTCATAACAGGCAAAAATAATATAAAAACACTTTCTACATCCATATTTTTGTTTAATATTTCCAACGTCATTGGCTTTGAATAGTCATAGTCCTCTCTCTCTCTCTCTCTCTCTCTCTCTCTCTATATATATATACATATAAATATATTTGTTGTATTTCACACCAGAGTCTTATATATAGAGAAGATTTGATGCCAATCTTTTCAATTCCATCAAGTTCTTTCACTTTCTTCACAGGATGCCGAAGCCTGAGCTCCTCCTCCAATGGCTGTTACTCTTCCTATCAATTCTACAGTTCTTCCATGTCTCTCATGCTGATCTTGGTACTGCTGCCCAGTACAGTGGCCCATACATACGTGAGTCCCATTAAAAAAAGAAAAGAAAAGGAAATAGCGATTACATAACTTCCATAACAGTAATTTAATTGGTTTTATGGTATGAATTGATGCAGCTACTGCCTGTTATGGGAAAGATTCGTCTCAGTTTCCGTCAAGCAACCTGTTTGCATCGGCCGGTGAGGGGATATGGGATAATGGTGCAGCTTGTGGGAGGCAGTATTTGGTCTGGTGCATAAGCGCCGTCGTACCAAAAACCTGCATTCCTGGCCAGACCATTCAAGTCGAGATCATTGATCGTGCACTTTCATCGGCGTCTAGGCCTTCCAATAATGGTGCCACCATTGTTCTATCTAATACTGCATTTGGGACGATTGCCAATGCATCGGCGTCATCGATCAACGTGGAATATTTACAGTAAAAATATCCTCCCTTTTGCTTTTGGTCATTATCTTTATTTTTACTGATCTTTGTCTTTTCTTTCGGGTTGGGATTCAGTGCTATGTTAAAGAAATTGCAACACCTCGGCACAATAAAGCAAATGAACGACTTGAATCAAAACTCTTTTTCTTTTATCCTTTTAGTTTTGGGGTTTTCTTAATTAATTGCTCTTTGCTTGTAATATTTTCAATTACTTCCGTGTAACCGTGCAAACACTGAGGGTACGTTCGGAAACCTGGATTTGGATTTAGGGTCCCAAATCCAAATCCTTTATTTGGATTCTGTTTTGCCTTATGGATTTGGATTTCAGGCAAGTCTGCGAGTGGATTTGAGGACTCAAAATTAGGGTTGCAACTTGGGCGGGTTGAGAGGTCAACCCAAGCTCAACCCTAAGTGTAAATCCTTACACCCAAGCCCAACTCAACCCATACTTCGGGTTGAACTTTCTTAGCCCAGACTCAACCCATGCTCAGGTTGGGCGAGCACGGGTTGCATGGGTTGTGCGGGTTAGCTTATTAATTTCATTTTTTATTTTTCGTCTTTAGTAAACCTACTTCAATAAAATAAAAATGCGTTGTTGTATATGCCTACAAATCTTAATCATCTAAACTTAATTGATTGACCTGCTTCAATAAAATCAACGGTGTTACTCGTTAGTAGCCGATGGGACTAGGGAAAGAAGAGAGAAGTGGGACAGAGTGCTTGGCTCTTTTCCCAAAATGGTAGAATTTTTAGACTTTATTCCAACTTTGGTGTGATTTTAAACTTTATTCCTAGACAGCGATAAATCGTGGTTGCTAACCACGATTTTAATAAAATCGTGGTTAGCAACCACGATTTTAGGCAGGGTATACGTATCTTTTACTTTGGCGCTCGTATCTGTATAAAAATTTATATACTGTAAAATCGTGGTTGGTAGCCACGATTTTAACGCTTACCCTCTTCGCTCACAAACCCACACACCCTTTCCAACTCTCACCCTCTTCCGTCAGAAACCCACACCCCTTTCAGCCATCCACTCTCTCTCTCTCTCTCTTTCTCTCTTCAGCCATGCCTCTTCTCCATCTCTCTCCTTTTCATCCGTCCCCTCAAGTCAGACCTGCTCTCTCTCTCTCTCCTTTTGTTTTCTCTTCTCTTCTCTTCTCTTCTCTTCTCCTTTTCTGCCTTCTCATTTTTCCCCATACAAGTCAGACCCATACCCCTCCCATACCGTGGAAGTGCTTTGCGCCGACGGTGGAAGTGGTTGCCGCCGAAAATGAGAGAGGGTTTCCGCGGTTACAGCGCCATGCCGTGGAAGAGGGAGTTGCTCGTCGCCGGCGGGGTTGAAGGAGATCCGAACTTCTCCTTCCTTAAAATTGCGATTAGCTTTTGGGGGCTTTCAGCTGCGGGAGAAATGGGCTTTCACCTGCGGGGTTGAAGGATGGCGCTGTGCCGTCGACGGGTGGTGGAGCCGGACTGTCGCGTGCAGTTGACGAGTGGTGGGAGCACCGACGGTGAGAGAGAGAGCAGTGAGATCGCGAGCCGGAAAGGGCGACCCTAAGTCGCGATCTATGATATTTGGGGGGTTTATCGACGAGAGAGGAGCGAGAAAGAGTGGAAGAGGAGAGAAAGAGTGAGCGAGTGAGAAAGGGTTTCACCTGAGAGAGTGGGGGTGTGTGTGAAAAATAGGAACGAAGTGGAAGAGGGCTTGAGAAGCTGAGAGAGTGGGGGTGTGTGTGTGTGTGATCAGAGAGAGAGAGAAATGGGTTTTTCGAATTTGAAATGGATTGAGGAGGAGAGAGGAGGGGGAGTGTGTATGTTAGGAGAAGAGGGAGAGAGAGGACGGCGTCGATGGCGGCCGGCGGCCAGCGGACGGCATTGATGGCAGATTTACAAGCCCTAAATCGCGAGGTGGAGGAAGGAAAATAAGCTGAGGTTTTTTTTGCCAAATGACTAAATGAATGCTGCTTATGAGGGGGGTATGTGTCAAAACTAAAATCGTGGTTGCTAGACACGATTTCACTTAGAATCGTGGTTAGCAAATACGATTTTAGTTCTAACATTATTTTTCAGCATTTTTTCTTAAACTCATTTAACCATCACAATCGTTTTTCATAACCACGATTTTGGGTTAAAATCGTGGCTACCAACCACGATTTTGCTGTATAAAAATTTTTATACCGGATACGATCAACAAAATAAGGATTTGTATACCCAACCTAAAATCGTGGTTGGTAACCACGATTTTAAATAAAATCGTGGTTAGCAACCACGATTTATCGTTGTCTAGGAATAAAGTTTAAAATCACACCAAAGTCGGATTAAAATTTAAAAATCCTACCTTTTTGGGAAAAGAGCCCAGAGTGCTTTGATGCCAAAATGATAAGAATTAACTTATAAAAATGAGAAAAATTGATATTCATGGACACTTATTTAAAGAGCCTTTTAGCTCAAACATGGATTATAATCCCATGATTCTAGTAGATTTTACAATTTTTTTCTTTTTCTTGCTAAGAGATGAGATTTTATAGCTACAAAGTGCTAGGTTAGGGCTAACAGTCTAAATAAAGCTCCCCTTTTAAACACCCCCACCCCTCCCCCCCCAAAAAAAAGAGGAAAAAATAATAGAAGGTAATCTATTTGCACATCTTTCTCCAGCCGATTGCACATCTTTCTCTAACAATTTCTCATACAAGCCGCCCATGTCCACTTCAAATGACCACTAGTTAAAAACCATATGATGTCATATTTAATACATATAAAAATATTTTTAAAAAATTATACATTATAAAGGTTGGGTTCGGGTTGGGTTTGAGTTAACCAACCCCCTTTCCAAGCCCAACCCAATTTAAATTGGGTTGATATTTTTCAACCCAAGCCCAACCCAATAAATGAAAACTATTTATCCAACCCGTCTATTGACCGGGTTGGGCGGGTTCAACCCACCCAAGTTGCAGCCCTACTCAAAATACATGGATTTGAAATAACTCCTGATAGGCGTTATTTGGAAATCCTTCCCCGAAGAATCACCATGAAGCTCGACCCCGAGTCCCCGATCCTCAACTCCATTCTCGACCAATCAGCTCATGTAGAAGTTCTTCTCTCACATTTTCTCTCATCTCCTTCGTTCTCTTTCCTCTCTCTCGCTATCCCTAACCCAATCCTCAACTCCTTGCTTGGAATCTTAGCTGACCTTGGCAATGTCTCTTCTCTCTTCCATGATGCTTTGACAACCCTAACACTAACCTTCATTCTATCCCATTTTTGCTGGTTTTTCACGAGCAGAACCTAGCTTCTTTATTGGTTCAATTTTATTTATTTATTTATTTTTTTGAGGTTTTGAGTTTCATTTGAATGCCTAAGGTTGGTTAGAATTCAAGCTCCTTCATCTTCAATTTTTGAATTGAATTCGATGCTGTTGTTGGTTCTTTTTTTTTTTTTTAATCTTTAATTTATTGGGTGCTTCAATTGTTGAACATTGCATATTCTTTTGAATCCTACATGTATGCCAAAAAATTGTTGAATTTTAAGCATTTACAGTTGATGCATGCTACCTATTTGATGAAATGGGTTTGAGAAATTAGTTAAGTCTGAATCCATTGATGTAATATCATCGTATTGTGATCCAAGGCACTACTGAGGATTGTAATATTCATATCTTAATAGCATTAAGATATGAACTTAGGTTCACTTTGTGGTCCAAGGCCCCTAGGGGATCCTACGGTAGTGGGGTGTGGAAGAGTATTAGGGGAGGTTTGAAGGAGTTTGTAAAAAGGGTTCGATTTAGGATTGGTGATGGTCGGAGGGTTAAATTTTGGCTTGATTGCTGGTGTGGTAATTCTCCCTTGGCTATTATTTTTCCTCAATTATTTCTTATTGCTCGGAATGAGGAGGTGTGGGTGGCAGATTACGTGGACTGGGCAATGGGGGATAGATTGGTGTGGAACATTGATTTAGTTAGGGATTTACATGAGTGGGAAATTGATGAAGTTTTACTGTTGCTTGAGATTCTGAGTACTGTGGATGTGCATTGGGGAACGGAGGATCGTATATTGTGGGATAAAGGAAGGGATGATAAGTTTTCAGTTGGTATATTTTTTCATTCTTTGCAGAGGTCAGATAGGGGTTTTTTTCCAGCCTCTCATATTTGGGTCCCAAAAGTTCCTTCCAAGATTTCTTTCTTCATGTGGACAGCAGCCCATAGAAAATGCCTTACAATAGATGAATTACAGAGGACGGGTTTTGCCATGTGTAACATATGTGTGATGTGCAAAAATCAGGAGGAGTCTATTGATCATTTGCTTCTTCACTGCTCGGTGGCTAAGGAAGTTTGGGCTTGCGGTTTACAAGTTTTTGGGATTAACTGGGTGGTTCCAGTTTCAGTGTTGCCCTTGGTGGATAGTTGGCGATGCAGAAGTAAGGAAAAGGACAAGGTGGTGTGGAGATGTCTATATATATATATATATACACACACACATACATACATTTCCCGTGTTATCAAGATATGTTGATTTCACCATGCATTAGCCAATGTATTACGTGCATAGGTAGGTTATACGTACATGCATGGGGCCAACTCATATATGCATGGGGTACAACCATCAATGCATGGTGTTGATATATCTTACATCAACATGTCTTTATTGAACTAGACCTGATTATATATATATATATATACACACAAACATACGCATGCATGTGCGCACGCGCACACAAAAAAAAGACATAATGGGTAAACAAAGAAAATATAATCCAACAATGGACTTATAGGTTGTGGGTTGCAAAAAAAGGTTATTAAATGGTGTATAGTAATATAAAATGCATACCTTAATAAGAATTCTAAGGAAACTATAATTCGTATAATAATTAAATAAAACCAAACCCAAATAGGAATTCTAAGGAAACGCAAACTATAATGACCGACTAATATATCCTTATTTTAATTTTTAAATACACAACTATCCTTCTGCATATATAGGAAATATAGCAATATAAAATACATATCTTAATAAGAATTCTAAGGAAACTATAATTTGTATAATAATTAAGTAAAACCAAACCCAAATAGGAATTCTAAGGAAACGGAAGCTATAATGACTGAACCCTATTTATTGATAAATCCCAACCTAGATGACAAAATTATGCTTCACAATAATAATGCTTTCAGCGTAACCCTCACAGCCACCTATGGGGTCCCCGTTCACTCTCTTCATTGATCCCCTACAAAGGATGAACTTCATCCATCCATATATATAAGAGTGTCATCTACATGCTTAGACTATCGTACATGCGTTTCCAGTGAGTTTAGACTATGAACCTTATTTTTGGTAGTGTTGAATACATTAATATTGCAATGTCATTCTTTGTCCTCTTCTTCATCTGAATGTGTGAGAAACAATAATAATAATGGAGGTGAAAAAAAAAAAAAAAAAAAAAAAAACACTGATTTCTAATCCTTTTTGAATTAGGATTTTTTCTCAATGTTTATAATTTTGTCTTCCAATCAATTATGAAATTGAATTATGGCTTCCTTCTTCTGCGTTTTCTAAGTG
The DNA here is from genome assembly GCA_039720395.1 of Liquidambar formosana. Taxonomy (NCBI): domain Eukaryota; kingdom Viridiplantae; phylum Streptophyta; class Magnoliopsida; order Saxifragales; family Altingiaceae; genus Liquidambar; species Liquidambar formosana. Next base: position 25,277,104 of record CM077831.1, read on the forward strand.
CCTTCATTGCGTCTCCTTTTTTTTGGTGCTTTGTCTGGTATGTAGTTTTCAATAAACTTGACTCATATATACAAATTATTTTTAAACATTTAAATCTCCGCCTGCATAAACATTTAAATATCTGCCTGCATTGCATGATTGGACTTTTAAATCTCTATTTGAATTACAAAATTAGCAAGAAAAATAAGAGAATCAAAGAAGAATCAGTTGAATGAGACGAATCAAAGACGCATGCTTGAACAAAAAGCAAATGAAAACCTAGATTAAGAGACCAAAAAAAAAAAAAAAACCTTGGATTATTGCATGATTGGACTTTTAAATCTCTATTTGAATTACAAAATTAGCAAGAAAAATAAGAGAATCAAAGACGAATCAGTTGAATGAGACGAATCAAAGACGCATGCTTGAACAAAAACAAATGAAAACCCAGATTAAGAGACCAAAAAAAAAAACCTTGGATTGCATAAGTAAAGTTTTGAATAGCACATATAATCTTTGATTATTTTATAAGGATTCGCATATCAGAAAAAACTTGAATTGCATTATTGAACTTTTAAATTGCTGTTGTTGTATAATTTTCATTTTTTGTTGAGAATTCATATATAATCTCTGATTTTTGAAAATAATCAAGTAAAATTATTAAGAAAAAGAAGAGAATCAAAGACGATTCAATTGAAAGAAAATTAAAAAAGAAGTAGGCTTGAACAAAAACAAAACAAAACCCCCCCAAAAAAAAAAAAACTGTTAACGAATGCACAAGAGAAAAAGAAAATAAAAAGGGAAGATCTAATGAACCACCAAGAAAAGTCCCTATCAAATCGTGAGGTTCATGAAACTTTGCAATATCTACCTACAAACCCAAAATACTAAACTAAACAAAACAAAACCAAAAATAACAAAAATAAAATAAAATAACTTAGATCACAACCCTTTAAAAAAAAAAAATTATTATTAAAAAAAAATTGTATAGGCCTAAAAAAATGAAATCATGAGCAGTGATCCACCACACATCGACGAAGAATATATATATATCGAAATCAAATCATTTTTTTTTAAAATTTTAAATAATGGAAATTTGAGAAAAAAATACAGGACATTCTTTAGATAAAAACCCATAGATTGATGACATCTATTGGTGCAACATTGATCAGTGGCAATCAAGACCCATAGATCTTGCAATTGTCAACCCAAAGACCATCAAGAAAACCAACCAACGAGGAACCAAACCATATAGGCCGACCATTAAGGAAACCAATTGACAATCATCGAAAGCATAGACCCAAACATCCGATTCACGGCTAGATGATGGTGAGAGAGAGAGAGAGAGAGAATAAAAATGGGTGAGAGACTGATAAAGAAATAGAGATGAGAGAAAGTTAGAGAGAACGGATTGCAAATTTGCAATCAAAACAAATACATAGAGAATGAGGTAAAAGAAAAAAATGAAAGAGAGACAGAGAATGAGTGAGAAACTAGCTAGAGAAAGAAACATATCGCCTGATAAGGGTGTGTGCGAGAGAGACAGAGACAATGGGTTTACCCAAATGGATTATTGTAGCAAATGGAGATGACATAAAGAGAGAGAGGGGGGGTAAGTGATAATAGAGCTAGGATCACCTTATCTGATCTAGATTTGTGATAACGTGGGGAAGAGAGAGAGAGATAGAAAATGGATCTGAACTTCTGATGTGAGAAAAAGTTGCTGGGAAAAAACAGATGATGGGACATGAGGGGCGGGGCAAAAAAAGAACCAGCTAAATGACGTTTTAGTTATCACTTCCAAATGTAGTACTAAACAAAAGATATTGGCAGTCAATTTGTACCATATTGACAGTTTATATTTAATAAGTTGACAAACAAACTTTATTTGGTATTATATTTGGAGGCGATTACCAAAAAGTCATCTTCTCATCACAGCCATCCAAATTCAACTAGGTTAGCAATTGTCAAAAAAATTTAACATCATGGAGTAAAGTCATGATGCCAACTTGTCAAGGCAATACATAAAAACGAGTACTCCCTCCGTCCCAATAATAAGGTACGCCAAATTTTTAACTTTTTTTGTCCCAAAATATTTGGGCACTTTAAAAAATCAAATCATTTTTTTTATTAAGTTTCTTATACCCTTCGTTATTTCAATATTTACTTTCAACACAAAACTCAATACAAAAAAGATAAGGGTATTTTTGGAAAGATGGAACTTAATCAATGACAAGTTAATATAATGATTACATTTTCTTAAATTCCGTGTTTTGTCAAACGTAGCCTATCTTTACAGGACGAAGGGAGTACTATTTTTTAATGAAAAATCAATGGTTCTTGAGTTTATTAATCTGTCGCTTTAAGGTTTGCAGAAGTCTTTGGTTTAAGAACTTACGTAAGTTATGTGTGTTCTCCTATCGTTTCCCAAATAAAAAAATCATCAAAAACTAATTTACTTATAAATAAAATGAGAACATCCTGATCCCATAAATACCAAATTTTTAAAAGAAAAAAAAAATCCTAAACATGTACATATTAGAAATATTATTATTTTGATCAAAAACCAATAGAAGTTCTAGATTTGTGTAAGTCTTGGTTTCGATCCCGTGGAGTATCTGTTTTCTCTTATGTTTTTCCAAGACATATATATCAAAGACTACTTTACTCATAAATAAAATGAGAGCCTCCCAATATATCTTAGAAATACTAGATTTTTTAAATGTAGTAGTGTAGGCCTTATTAGGAACTTGAGTTAGCTTTTGTAGCATGAATCTATGGGAGGGGTGTAGATTGTAGTACATTATAAATAAAAAAAAAGGATGGCATGTCCGAAGGGTTTCAAAGCCGTGTAACTCTTGGTTTTGATTTTTGTAAGACTAATATACTAATAATTTACTATTAAATATTTCAACTATGGCGTAAATATGTTTTGATTAGAGAAAGAGATAAAGAGTGAAAGAGAAAGCCTTTTGTTTCAACATTGAAAGTTTCACAAAACCTTCAAAGAACCTATGTATAATGAAGTTTCAAAGATAATTTTAAGCACTATGATTTGGGAAAGATAATGAAAAAAAAATAGTAATCATATCAAAAGAAATAAAGGATTGAGTAATCAAAGTGCTTTCATTGTATGCAAAAGCACGATAAAATTATTAAATTAAAAAAATTATTATCATTATTGAAAAAAATAATTTAACTCAAAAAAATTCACGTACAATGCACGTGTGTACCAACTAGTATACTAGGGAGAGAGGGAGAAGACAAGGGAAAAAAAATGTGTAAAAAGGAAAAATCACAAGGGGGCAAATTTATAAATATATGTAAAACATATATAAAATTTTATAAATTTTCAAAGATGAGGACGCCCTGGAACCCACCCTTCTCCGCCCATGCCTGTGGTAGAAATTGGACCATGTGAAGCCATATGTGATTGTCATGTGGGTGCACATACGTACGTGAATCTCCACACCTTCTGAACACCTGTCACCTGTGCAGTGTATATATATCCTATGCCAACTTGACTGCTATGCTGTGATACACTCATACACTACCCACAACCTAGCTAATTTTGAAAGATTTATTTTTAGTTATTTGTTTATTTTTTCATGTATTGCGAGTTAACAGAACAAGAGAAGCAGAGTGCAAGGACAACGGTGGTAAGTTCTTGGAGATGAATGGTTCGATGCAAGCAGCATCGATGTTTGTAAGTAGTTACTTTGGTATGGGGTTTAGAAACTGTGAGATGGTGTGCCGGAGCAACTGTTCGTGCTCTGCATTTGCCAGCTCTGTCCAGGATGATCAACATGAGACAGTGTGTCAACTTTATTATGGGGATATAAATGATCTATCGAGCACCGTTAAGAAGGGAAGTGGGGTAGTTTTTGTCCGCCCCACACAACAGGGTAAGTCCATCTGAATGCAGCTTTCTTAGATAGTTAATTTGGGTTCATATCAACATCTTTTTGGGTGATGACTGCAATAGAAACACTATCGACTCATATATATCATGACAGGTAGTATTTGTTCCCAAATAAGGACTATTCCCTTCACTCTATCCATCATCATTATTATTATTGTTATTAGGATAATGCTATGTGTAGCGCCATAATGCATCACCACATAGACAGCAGGTATTATTATTATTATTCTTATTATTTTCTTCTTTTTTTTCTCTTGCCATTCTCTCATAATCAAGGAAAATTCTAGGTTGATTTGAAAACGAAAAATATGACTGCTTTTACAAGTAAGAAAGTACTTGTGACAACCAATGATGTTTTTGTCCTAGATGGAAAATTGAAGATATGGCAGTGGTGTGTCATCCTGATTTCAACGAAGGCTTTGTTAACCATGTCAATTATAGTCCTCTGCTGTCGTCGCCGACGGAGAAATGGTAAGTTTGTTCTCTCTCTCCCTAAATACTGGGCTATGGTGTTTGTACTGTTTGTTCGTGACTAGTGTTTTGTTTAAGTAATTAGTTTGGTTTTTAGCCCTATTGTAATTTTTTTTTCCTCTAAAAATCGATAGAACTTATCATTATCCCTAGCTAACCCCCTTAATATCAATGCTTCTCTGTACCTAGGTTTAAACACGAGATCATTCACTTAACAAACAAGACAAATGTTACTAAACTATCATGCCATTGATATATAATGTGTTTTTTTTTTTTTTTTTTTTTTTAAGTAGTACGAATAAAATAAGCTGTTTTTGTTTTCGGAAAAAACAGTGGGCTATTTTGTAATGACAATTTTTATTTTTATTTTTTTTGGCTACTGCATTTAACTAGTAAACCAAGTGAGGAACAGTGACGACATGAATAGGAGAGCAGAGATGGGAGAAATTCAACTGAGCATTTATGCAGGACACATTGACCATGTTAGAAGTGCAAACCAACATGAATTAGGTAGAGGGAACGAGCAAGAATTGCAGTCGTTCAGCATTTCTTCTGTACGAAGAGCAACTAATAACTTTGCACTTGCAAATAATCTAGGACAAGGTGGTTTTGGTTCTGTTTATAAGGTAAGTCTTTTTTTTTTTTTTTTGCTATAATTTACACTGGTGGTCAATTGTGCTTTATATTTCCCTTTTCTTTTCTAAATGTAATGTTTTTTTTCTTCAATTTGCATTTCCAATACATCACAGGGTATTTTGCCACAAGAACAGGAAATTGCGGTGAAAAGGCTTTCTATAGGATCTAAGCAAGGATTACGAGAGTTTGAAAATGAGGTTACATTGATTTCTAAGTGCGCACATAAAAATCTTGTTAGACTTTTGGGCTACTGCAAAGAAGGAGTAGAAAAAATGATAATATATGAGTACATGCCCAACAAGAGTTTGGATTCCTCCATTTTTGGTGTGTGATTATTCTCAACTTGATCTATATCAATTTTCAAACCTTCCTTCTTCTTTTTTTTTTTTTTTTTTAGTCCTTTGGTTAACATATATAATGGGATTGAAATCATTAGAGTCTTTAAGACGGGAATCTTTGGAGTGGGGAAAACTGGTCAGCATTATTGAAGGGATCGCGCAAGGTCTTGCTTATCTTCATCAATCAAGGATTATTCATTGTGATTTAAAAGCCAGTAATATCTTGATGGATAGTGACATGAACCCCAAAATATCCGATTTTGGCATCTCTAGAATTTTTAGGGAGAACGAGACTCGAGTGATAATAAGTAAAGTTATTGGGACAATGTAAGTAGAAACAACCTTTTGCGAGAACTAATAGACATATATGCACAGTTAACTTACTAACCTTTTGTCTATTATTTAACATGTTTCGATACTTGATCATGTGGCAGTGGTTACATGGCTCCTGAGTATGTTTTTAACAGCATTTGTTCCGTAAAGTCAGACGTGTATAGCTTCGGGATCATTGTGTTAGAGATAGTAAGCGGAAAGAAGATCACTGGCTCATACGGGCCTGATCAATCTCTGACCTTGCTAAGCTATGTAAGCAACTTCAGTGAGCCTTTTAACTTGCTCATAATCTAGAACTGAGTGTGTGTGTTTGTTTTTTTTTTTTTTTTTTTTTTCAAATTATTATTTTAAAGTTCAATAAGCCTCTTTTTATCCTTGCAAAAGAAAAAGAAAAGAATATGTTTATTTTAATTTAATTTTACGCCCTCCCTTACTAAGATTTTGCAGTGGTCCATTTTAGGCTTACAAATTGTGCAAAAAAGGCAAAAGCATAGAGTTAGTTGATCCAACATTGGTGGATTCTTGTTCGGCGAATGAAGTACCTCGACTTGTTCAATTGGGTCTGTTGTGTGTGCAAAAGGAAGCAGCCAATCGACCAACCATGGAACAAGTTGTTTATTGGCTTGGGACACCTGCAGCAACTCTTCCTCTTCCTGGAAAACCTCCACTAGTAAGCACGACCTGAGAGATACTTCACCTCTATTCAATCATGTCACTGTGTAATCCTATGACTTTCTTCTTTCTCTTTCCATGGTCATTGTTATTTAGCAAAGCTCGTAGACATGCCTTGATTTTATTTGTTTTTTGCTTCCAAGATGTTAGTGAAAGCTTGAAAGATAGGAAATGCATATTGCTCTTGGCTATTTGTACTTGTGGCAGGTGGTCTTTAAATCTAGGTCTGTGTTTGTGTGGCAGTTAACATTTGATTTCTTCAATTATTGTGAAAATTATGGACTTTAAGATTTTAGTGAAAAAGGACCGTTTGTTTTGTGAATATAGTTCATCTCAGTGTTTTTCTACTAATTTTTGCGTATTCAAATGCCATATGAAAGGCTACTGGACTAGAGGTCTAAAACACTCTCATAAGATTCATTTTAAATGGTGAAATGGGTATGCTAAATTTGAAACAGAAGAACTTGTTCAGATACTCTGGCTAGTGGGCTGTATGCACTGTTCCAGCATCCTGCAGTTGGTAACCTTTTTTTTTTTCTCCTAAAATATAAGCACTCCATAAAAATGGGGCAAAGCTAGACTGCTTCAAGGTGCGGGCACTGGAAACAAAAAGGGAATGTCAAGAGAAAACTAGAACAGAGTAACTAAAGGCCTAATCTAATTCTGATTCCTGCCTTCGTTGTGTTTTTGTACAAACAGGCTCAGCTACAAATCATTAGTGTAAACTTAAAGTATAAACCCATAGAAAATTGTTATAGAATCTAATAATCACTATTAGAAGAAAAGCTACACCCTTCAACAATTTTGCACTGAGAGAGTACATGTGTTTGAATTCCATCATTGTCATTAACTTCTCCATTTCTCTTTAGATTCCCTTTCCCCCCACCTCACTCTTTAGCCTAGACCTGGCAAACTAGAGTTGCGTATGATTGAAGGGCTATTGAACCTTTGCTGTGCACATTCTAATGGTTTCCCCTACTCAAAAAAGAATTAAGCTTCAAATGCTTCCTTTGTATTTCTTCTTCCTCTTTTCCAATGATTTCTTTCTATTCTTCCTTTTTCCTTGTTTTTTTAAAATCTTTTTATATTCTGTAATCACCAACTCTATACAAGAAGACAACATTCTTCAGCACTTTTCTCTAGAGAAATCATAAAAACCATCCTCATCATCATGAGCTCTGTTACCGAACAGCATCTGGAAAAACCTGTAACGGCATGCCATATTCTAGAGTAAGTAAAGCATGAACTTATTAAGAATATTGAGATAAGGAAAATGGCGAGTCTCTTACCTGGAAAGACCTATCTTCATTGAAGCTAACGGTTCTAAGCTTCAACTCGCCTCTATGGGTTGTCATCTCGTCCAAAATCTCTGCATCATAGAAATCTTCTTCGCTCTCCTCACTCCCAGAGACAAATGATTCTCTTTCCTGCTCACACATTATCACACCCATTGATACAAAAATTAAAAGAGAAAAAAGGATGAAGGAGACAGATTCCAAAGAATTACAGAGAAATCCAGGCATGTCTGATAAATCATTTTAAGTTCTAATCTGAGTACATGCTGAACTTTAAAGCACAGCAAAATGCAATCCAGGTGTTCACTCTCCTGAAAAGTGGACCTTAGGACCAATGGCTTTCCCTAAAAGGTTCATTTGACCAGCGATACTAAACATAGTTTTTCTACAGATTTTTGTGGCCCATGAATCCTTTTGGAATGTTCAAGAAACTAACCTGAAAGTAAACTTAGCATCTAGTCCAAGTATGGACAAAAGAATCACACATTCCTTGAAAAGGAAATGGTGTGTTTAACTCCTCATCATCCCTACATTAATTTCAACTGAAACATAAAATGGTAGGAACTCTGAGAACATAATCTAATCCTCAGAAACCTTATTGCTCTTTTCCTTAATAGAAGATGAACTTATGAAGAATAAGTTTTATTCTATTGTTATCATCACTAAAACTAGACTACCAACCATGAAAGGAATAAAATAACGTACTGCGAGTGAAAGACTTTTGTTGCGACGTGGTGTACCAACAATTTCTTCATATTCAGCTGCATCCAATTCCTGGAGATATTGAGGGTGGACCAGCCTAGGGAGCATGTGTTGTCTTATGCTTATGAGAAGGAAGAATGGCAGTGGAAACAATATTCCAGCTATAGGTATCCACGTCACCCCAAAACAAACCAGAAGATATACAAACTGGAAGAGCGTAAATATAGCAATGTGCTTGAACGGTACTGACTCCACAAATGAAGCATGAATCCCTTCCAAGACTCTGTCCAAAGGAAATGCCAAATCAAGGGAAGGAGTTAATATGGGAAACTGAATTTTATACATACTACATTATACATTATTAGCAATATATCAATTAATTAATATGGGATGGGTAGAACCAAATGAAAATAATATCAACCTGTTTTGTATTTCATAAATCATACTTTCAAAACGAGTATTTTTGTATCTAATGAGTTTATTTGATCTTGTTTACACAATAACAAAATTTACATTCTGCTTCTATATTATCGGTTTAGTAAATTTGGTGAGTTTCTTTGCATGACAAACTAGCGCACTGAATTGCTATGGAAGTAGACCTTGAAAAATTTCCTTCCCATAAGGTGTCCACTGCGCTAATAAATATTTGTTCAATCAATGCCTACTATTTAGCAGAACTTGTGTGCCACTTAAAAGATGCATAACTTACTTGTAACGTCGTCTAGGAGTGATGAAGAGCAGCAACATTCTCTCCCAGAACTGATTCCCAGGAAGGCTATCAATGGCCATGTAGGCAAAATATCCCCAAAGAACTGACGTGGGAATCATCTTGATTACTGGAATAGCACACACTATTAGGCCCACAAGGAGGGACTGCAACAGGTTGCTCATTCTTTGCTCATTAACTCGGACAGGCAAATAAGCATCAATGTGCTTTTCAGGATCGAATTTACCCTTTGCATCTCCTCCCTCCTCACCCTTCATTACAGCCAACTTCAAGTCCTCCAATTCTTTAGCTACTGAAGTAATCTGCAAGTGAAATCCATCCTACGCACATTGGAGAAAAAAGTACAGAAAGAAAATAGAAAATGCACATGACTAAAGGACTTACGGTTGGAGCTGTGTCCATTTCTAAAAACACAGCTTGCATCCTTCCATAGATTTCTGAATTGCTTGCTTGCTGTTTTATGCATTCCTTGGCACTCTTGACCATTCTCTTTCGAAGCAACTGCAAATCATGAATTACATTGTCTAAGAATCTAAACCAGTGGTGTTAATAGTAACAATGAAGAGAAATTTTTCTCCTTGAAATACTGAAGCCTACCTGTCTCTTGAGAACAGCAAGACTCTTAGTGTGCATAGGGGATTGTGGGAGGACCCCATTTGAAGGGGGGAGTCCAAGCAACCCACAAAGCAAAGTCTGAAACCATGAATTGTAAGCAGCATGTAAGTCTACATAAAATTTAGATAAAAAACATTATTAAAAAAAAAAAAAAAAAAAAAAAAGGATAAAAACACGCATGCACATGCATACTGACCAAAAAATTGGCTATTTACCATAAATCCAAGCAATAAGATATCATGATGGTAAGCAGATGGATTTTTGAGATTAAATTCCTTCTGTTGTGCCATCTGTGAAGCTACACTGTGGTCGAAGAAATATAGTCCAGATATCATCACAGCAGGTATAATTGCAGCAAATATGTATGCAAGTGGAACCTTCCCCATATCCTGCAATTTAGTTCAAAAAGCACATGATCCAGTATATTATTGTTGTTGTAATTATTACAACTATTATCAATAACTAAATGCATTCAGCAAGGTTTCAAACCTTTGATATCACCTAAAGAGAATTACCTGGTCTGTTTTGGGCCAGAATTTTCTATAGCATTAGACTGTCATACATGAAATGTGAATAGATCCCTCCTAGTCACGTAATGCTGATATAATGCAATACTCAATTCTAGTCATGTAATGCTGTTATAATTAATAAATCATTTTCTTCAAAATGGGATACGTAAATAACAAGAAATGGAATTGTGCTAACAGGCACCCACCTAAACCCACACCAACAAACTCAAACTCTGAAAATAAAGCCTAGGAAGACAAATGAAGTCTTTGGAAAAGAATGAAGAACATAAATTTTTCATAACAAGATTAATACCTTGATTACCAGTCCAATGGTATAATGATCCAGATTCCCAGGGGAGGGGACAAAAGAGCCTTCGGGGAACTCCAGAAGGAACTTTTCCAGGTACACTATAAGACATTGCTGTCCACAACAAGACCATAAGGGGAACCCCATAGTCTGCAATGAAACCTCGGAGCCATCCTGTATTGAGCAGCCAGTTGAAAATGAAAGTCAGATCCCATGCAAGAAATCCTTGTAACAGCAATCAAGTCACTGTAGATTATTACTTCACATACCTGTACCGTATCGCCATGACCTTGCCCTTCTGCTCTTATGAGCAGTAAAAAGTAGACCAAACGAGAAAATGACAGCAAGTAACCCATTTGTATATAGCCACTGGAATTTATACTTTTCCAATTTTGGGTTTTCAGCTTTGGGAATATTGAATTCACTGATCACTCCCTGTAATTCAAACAATTAGCAAGGTTAACAGCAACATTCTATGTGCTTTGCTAATATACAGTTCATTTTGTATTGTAAATCAAACAGACACCTTAATAGCCTCTTGAATAAAGAGAACAGCAATCAGCATGCCAAAAAGTTCCCCTGCAATCCTTGTAAATCTGGTGATGATGGTGCAAGCATTGAATATTGCAAGAAGGAACAGCAGCAGAGCTGTCCAGACACAAACCCTGAAAATAAAGAAGGAAAAACCTGCTACTTCAAGATACTCGAAAACATTGAATGATCTGGGTATAAAAAAACAAAGCAATACAAAACAAAAAGGAAGATGATTATCACCACCCAGCCCAAGCTAAAAACAGCTCCCGCCCCAACTCTGGCCTGCCTTTGGTAAAATTGAACAGATAAGTGTACATTATAACTGTGGGTTCTGCAACTCCTAAAATCAACAGAGGCTGCCCGCCAAAAATTGAGTGGATGATTCCACAAATAGCGGTAGAAGCTAGAGTTTCTACCGTGCTCAAACTTCCATCTATTGCAAAACAAACATAATTTTCAGGCTCAATAGCTAGTAAATATGTTTCATCTAATTTTCTATGATAGCTTTGCAAATCCTACTTTAAAGAGAACCAATTAACGCCTTACCAGTTTCCCTACTGAAGTTGCTCCCCAAAAGCAATAACAGGCAGAGCAGAAGCAAAGAAGATATAAGTAGTTGGAGCCAATATCCTGACATAGATTATAAGAAGAATATCAAAATTTGAGAGCCCATATAAGTCCATAACAAAAACATGCAATTCTGACTCTGCAGTACAAAACGAGAGAGTACCTAACACCAGAACAAACTGCACCATTCCAATCTTGCTTATAGCATGACGCTCTTCCTTTGATATCTTTGATGATCCCTTCGAATGGAGTTCTGATGTTTTCCATTGCTGATGAAGAAACAATAGGGATGAGAAATATCAATGAAAAAATTATATAGGATAAATGCTACCCAATTCTCTTGAGATCCATAACTAACATTAGAACAATGGATGTGACTCATTGAGGTTTGTTCACATAGAGGAAACCATGTGAAATTCTCTTTTAGCTTACAGGTAGTGACGCTACAAAGAGTTAAAGGAAAGAGATATACTGAAAGCTCTGTTTGACAGCAGGGAAAACAAATCCCATATAAATAATATAGAGAAAATAAAATAGAATCATAATATGAACTCACTTTATGAACAAGAGAACCTGGTAGTATATGGATTCAAGAAGAGAACAGAGATTCAAAGCTTGGTAGAGAAAAATAAAACACTCAAAAAACACAAATGCACTTGTGAAAACAATAGTCCTGGCAAAGATTATGTACATTAAAAATTAATTTTAAGAAATACTAATCTCATGTAAAATTTGATGTATATAAAAATCACACAAATGTTCTGAAAACACATGCGCAATTCATTTCACCTTGCGCATTAATAATAATAATATATAATAAATGATGCTCTGAATGCAAAGGGTTGCCCAAAATGAATGCTTAATCCTAACAAAATATATGATTTTAATATAATTTTAAATTTTAAAAATAATCTCATGACTCAAGATCCGAAAATCTGATAACAGAGAAATACAATATATCAGCATTTCTATAAATCCTGGTTGACCACCAATCTAACGTTAATGCACTATTTGGCTTCCACGAAACTGAAGGAAAAAAAAATTGAAACCTCATTTTTTTTCTCTTTTAAAAAATGATAGGAAAGCGATAAAACCTCATATTTAAGTTGTCAAATTTTTCAATAATTTTTTTTTCAATAAAAAATGAGTTTAAAAAGTATTGTACCATTAGTTAACCCACGGAATTTTTTCCGTTCTGTTAGGAAAGAAACAGCAGAAAACTTGAGATTTCAGATTTGTTTTTCCATTTATTTTCCTCCATTTTCTCAGAAACCAAACAGACTCTGAACAAATTTCCTACCAATAAAACGCCATTGCAAACCTCCATGCAAGAATATACAAAACAAAAAGCCACCATCTACAATCGCAAATGCAAATACATGTTTCTGATATATATATGAATGGAAAATTACAAAGGAAGACGAAGCGAACCAGAGAATACAAACGAAGGCTATTACCTTTGATCTTCAACGCCTAGACAGAGAGACTACAGAATCATGATATTGGATATATGTGTAATGGAAAGAAGTAACGAAGAAACGAAGAACGGGCAATGTCAGACTCCGGCGACGAAAACTCGCCGGAAAACGGAGGGGGGGATCAGGGAACTCTCTCTCTCTCTCTCTCTCAAACTCTTTCTCTCTCCTCCCTCTTTCTCTCTGAAGCGGAAGGGTGAGAGGGAGCTGCGGAGGCGAGTCTGGAAAATCTCTCTCGTTCTGATCAAAAGGTCAAAAAGAACACTTCAATGGGTCCTACTGCCAGTTCTGTGGTGCGCTTGTGGACACTTGGCGGACTACTATTGGCTTTATATATCCGCGACGGTATAAAGAGTGAATATATGAGAAGACGTCACGAAAGGGAATGTTTTGTAGGGTTTAAGGAATGGATTGGATGTGATACATCACGGCCTACAGGATTAAATTGGCTTTGAAGTTGTGTGTACGGTTTGGATTCTATCAGTGTATTTTTTTTTTTTTAAATATTTTTTTCCCGTAGGCCATATAGAAGAAACTTAAGAGGAACTTGGATGTCACCCGCCACCTTTTAATCCAAAAGGATTTAGAGGAATTCTAATCATATGACAATCGAATCATTGCATTATGATTGATGCATGTCATAAACACATATGTAGAACTCACAATTTATATATAGAGGATAATGATTAGGTAAACACGTGCTGATATAACTTATATCAACATCCACATTAAGGTTGTACCTTCGTGCATTAGCAAGTTAAAGGATGCATTAGGCTAATACAAGGGGAACAACCCTCAATGCATTGGTACTGATATAACTTATATCAACACGTCCTGACCTGATTAGAACTATATATATATATATATATGACATGCACACTACAACGATTGTTGTCATTGTGATTAACATTTCCTAAAGTTTATATGAGATTTGTTATAACGGAAATTGTTGTACAAATCCCTCTAAAACAGGAAAATAATTACAAACAAGAACCCCAATTTGAGGAAAATTAGAAAATTTTGGAGTTAGCTTGCTTCTCTGAACTTGATCAAGTATAGTTGGAAAGAAAGACTTTGAAGAGGTTGTTCCCATACTTAGAATGAGATATTGAGATGTCCATTTTATACTATCATGATTTTAATTTTTAGGGTCTTTTAGGTAGTTTTAGATAGAAGAGCACCATCCTATGCCTATAAAGAGGTCTTAATTTTGTACAATATGAAAAAAAATTTTGTAACCCGTAAGACCGTAATGATGTCATATTATTATGTCTATGTGAAGGATATATATGGCAAAATTTGGTCAAAATTTACCTCACGCTTTGACATTTACATCCATTTTTTAACCCAAACTTTGACTCACATGCTATTTTTACTTTGTTCTTATTAGGCTATAATACCAAATCTTTACTCTCACACTATTTTTACTTAGGTAACGAAATTTTGATGTGAAACTCACGTAAAAATCTTTTGGTAACCATAGGAATAGATGAGGGAGCACCCATTTTGAAACAATTAATTTTTTCTTTAAACATGGAGAAGAGGTATAAATAGGGCACTTGAGGAGTTCTCTTTATTTAAAAAAAAATTTTGTTGAATTTTTTTTTTTTTTTTTTTTTTGGTTAAGCAACGAGGTGTCCGAATTGTCAAAATCCGACTAGTCCTCACTCCTCATGCATGGCCACTGCCCCATGAGATCGTTTAACGTTCGGACTAATAGCCCTGATGGGTGACTGACCTAAGAGAAATTAGGTTGGTTTTCAAACCCGAGATGCATGAGTTTACAGCTTACCCTTTTACCAAGCAGATCAAATTTCATTGAATTTATGTATATTGAATAGGGTCATCATAAAAAATATGATTACATGGTGGCATGGTGCAACTTTCAAATAGATTTATAAAATAGAAAAAAAAGGAACAAGAGTTCATGACAGGAGAGATGAGGGCGCCCTTATCATAGCCAGACTCTTTGAAGGAAAAATGGGGTCCACACGTGAGCCCCATAGATAAATCACAAGTTTCAGGGCTATGCCGCGTTGATTTAGTGTGCCAGTCTGCCGAATGGATTGGAGAGTTTGTCTTTTGTCTTTTAGCTGAGCTACTCTCATTCAACCGGAGATCACGCCCACCCCTCCTCACACGTGACAGCTGGACGCATAAACCAACCCATGCTAATTCTCATCTTTCGTTTATTAATCCCATACTAGATAGACTCCATTGCTAGAGAGAGTTATTATAGAAGAGGTAAATCCATTTTTTGACCTTTTCTATTTAAGAAAGAAAAAACTCTAATGTGGGGTCAAAAAGTTAAGATCTGTATCAAGCATTTTCAAAGGTGCAAAACCATTTTTTGATTCCCACGATGAGATATATATTGTTCGAGTCTCCACATGAAATTCATCTTAATAATTTGAAAAATAGGAGCTAAATCTTAAACTATATTTGAGTCAAGCTTTGCATCCAAGCCAAATTTGAGTCCACTTGTTTTGGTAGGAGAAGTTAAAATTTGCATTTGCCTCCTTTAAAGCCTTCCCTATTAGAGTTGCTCTAATTTGATGGATGATATACAATTTACTTATTATGCGAACGTGATAGGGTAATGATATAGTAACCATCGCTCGTATCCATTAATCTTTGACATGGCCATCTAACTTTTAAAACACAAAAGAGTTGTAGCCTACGTGACATGCCAAGGCAACCTACGTAATATGTTATTTCATTCAATTTATTATAATGAAACATGCCACGTCAAATGAAAATTGAATGATTAGTATTTCATTGGGGTGGTATAATATTTTCCAATGTGATATTTTCTATCATGATATGCAATTAAATAAGAAATGATAAAATTGATGATGATATAAACATTTGTTTTTTAATGTTTAACATATTCATATAATGTAGGATCTTACAATCATTGTATTAGCATAACTTTGTTATATTACATGGGTGGGTTGATGGGTCAACATTCAGGCATCAGATATTGGGACCAAATCCAATTTGCCAAAATCTTCATAGGATAACGATGGTCAAATACTAAAAACAAGAATAGTGCTTATCATGCTATGTGCTGATGTGCAACAATTTCATCATGCGAATCACTAGGGTTGAGTTGTGACTTGTGACCACCTATTGAAGTTCTTATGTCCCACATCAGCATGACAGCATTTAAACCCACCATGTACTAGGACCAGATCCAATATGGCAAAATCTTGGTAGGACCATAATACTAGACTCTCTCACATGGGGTTAGAATCCCACAGTTGAGGTAATTTTTTCCAGATGTTTTACACTCAATTAATCCCCTGAACACATGTACCCTTCCTAGGTAATTACACAACAGTCTATGAGCATGGTGTTGATGGATAGTGATGAGAATTGAACCCAAAACCTGGTATCCGATGCCTTAGAGTTGGTGCACTATCACATTCTTCATTATTTTAAAAGAAAAAAAAAAGGATTAGGACTACCTGAATTTTTCACGTGTTTGACATAGCGTATACAAGTATTTTCCTTGGACCGGTGCCAAACAACAATCATGCATCACATGGCTAACCAATATGACTGATAACAAACCAACAAATTACAATACATGCACAGATGACAAGAACCGATACCAAAAGACTGGTAAATTTGAATGCCCTTCTTGAGCATGGGCAATACACCTTTTCCTCTTTTCAGCTAAGCCGCTTCAATCCATCCTGTTTTACCACAACGAGGCAAAAGGGAATACAGTTTTCTAGCACATCAAAAGGAGAGCTTCACGGGTGCGACCAAGCAGACTTAATGCTGTTGCAGCAATGTGGTGACCGGTGAGGCCAGCGAGAGCAAGCTGTTCCTTTGGTGATGCATGTTCGATGTAGTTGTCCGGTAAAACAATTGGTCGCCACTGAAAAAAAATAATGATTTGGGAAAAAATTACAATCAGAGTTGAGCCGAAATGTGAATAGAAGTACCAAACGTTGAATAAGTACACTCACTATTAAATATGCAATTAATATTGCATTGCCATTTATATGAACCCAACCAACAGAAAAGACAATTTACCACCAATCCACCATGACATCCCTCCCCCCACCGCCCTCTTGTTTTGTTTTTCATGTATGAAGTCACACCTTTTATAGATTATAAAAACATTTTCTAACATTCAGATTCGATCACAGCTAAATCTGGAATTGAAGAATCACATGCTATGTTTGATTGCTAAAACGCAAAATGTCCTCACACTAGCTGTCTTTTCACCCATATCCTTAATAATGACAACCTATCTGTGTATCCTTTCTCTTTTAATACCTGGAAAAACATCTCCAGAAGGCACTCAATGATAAGCTCCATTGAATAAAATTGATCATCCACTAGACGACACAGTTCTATTGAATTAAAAATCAGGTTTGTATCAACAGAATGAGGTTTGGGATAGTTTGTTATCAAGGAACTTATATTAGGGCATTTCAAGTTGATGCTCAAAGAGAGGAACATGTAATTGTGTGACCATCTATGCACATATGAATACTGATATCAATTTTTTTTTGTCCAAGTCTAAACCAAACCAAACCAAACTTGCTTCTAGGATCACTTTATGTGTCTCTCCCTCCTTACTAGTTAGTCAGTTACCTCCCTTATCAAATGAGAAGGATCAGTGAAATCTCTCAAGCTCACCTTGGTTTTCTTTATTTTTCCAAAAATGGAAAAGCCAAGTCCTGATGAGATTCAGAACTGAAAAAAAAAAAAAAAAAAAAAAAAAAAGCATCCAGAGGGCCAGAACCATCTTTAATTATCATAAAAACATTACCTTAATTCTTCCATCAAGCTTCCCGTCAAGTGCAATGAACTGTGCAACATGAGATCCAAATCCTCCAATAGAACCTTCCTCGACGGTGATCAGAAAGGCATGGTTTTCACAAAGCTGTCTGAGCAGCTTAATGTCAAGGGGCTTGCAGAATCTTGCGTCAGCAACAGTCACATCAATCCCAAGTTTTGAAAGAAGGGACCTAGCTTTAAGGCAGTTCTGAACCATTGCCCCATACCCGAGCAAAGCAACATCTTTACCCTCTGCAAGAATTTTCCCTTTTCCAATCTGCTCTACAATAAGTAGTAGCCATATTAGAAGCATAAGCACAGTTTTGAAAATTTCAAATTCGCATTATTTTGCAAGAATTATAATTTGGAATTCAGAAATAATAAGGGAGAGGTAAGGGAATCAGCAGTAAAGGAAAAAATGCAAAAGGAAATTCAAGAATATTCAGCAACACTTCATTGAGAGAAATATAAGACATATTGAATTATACTAAAAATCTTTATTATCAAGTTTTGCAAGATGAAAAAACTCAATGACATTAACATTTGTGAACATGTTACAAATTTATTTACTTACACAATAACATCGCACTATATTAGTCGCATGAGAAAATCAGGCATATTCCCCAGGAATTCTACAAACTTAAAACAATTATAGAGACCCAAAAAAAATGTTGAGAGAAAAAACTTAACCCATCACCTGAAGTTATTATAAGAAAAAAAATATGAAAAGGGTACCAAGGGATTACCTCAATCGGAACCCCACTGCACATAAGGTTGTTTGTCCCAGCAATGGCACCCCTAGGATATCGGAAGCAAACTGGCCGGTCATCAATGTGAGCTGCAGTGGCCACCATGTGAACAAGCTCATCCTCATCAGATGGTGCCATGACAATCATGTTTGGCAAGCATGACATAAAAGTTATATCAAATGCCCCACATTGCATGGGACCATCAGACCCTACCAGTCCTGCGCTTGTAATGGCAAAACGTACTGGTATTCTCTGCCGATCTACATCATGAACTACCTAAGGAAGGCGTAAGGAAAAAAACAAGTTAGAAAATTAGGATTTTTTTCCTCTTCCCAAATTGCAATTGAATATAATTTTATTATTTATGCCAAAACATGGCTTCACACCAAGCCATTCTATCAACAAAAAATGTTAAGTGCGAACCAATCTAGCTTAAATCATATGCAACACCCCCCCCCCCCCCTTTTCCCTTCTCTCCCCCATCCAAAAAAAAACAAAAACAAAAAACAAAAAACAAAACAAAGAAAGAGAACCCTTGAAATTGGATTGGATTGGAATAGAATTATACAGTATCCATGTGTAGAACACATACCATCCATTATTATATATCCTGTGCGCACACATACATCCTTGCACACACATGCGCGCACAGATTATTTTGTCTGTAGGAGACAGTTACATTGATTTAGAGACGCAGTAACATATAAAATATAATTGGTTACCATAAATCATTGATAAACCAGCAGTAAAAAGGTAAAATAAAATAAGACTCCTTTCTTGTTCAAAACTACTTTATTATGTAACTTATTAACTGCAACCAAGCATCTGAAAAATCCTACTATGATATAACACATTCCAGAGTAAAGAGTATTTTTTTTGTCCCCATTTCCATTCTGGTTCAACAGGAATCCCATGTTCTAAGTAAAAATGACTCGGGTATATATGCAGTGTAACCTAAATGTGAACCATTGAAGGAAAAAAGAGACATGCAGCCACTATAGAAGTCTACAATGAAATCATTCTTCGTATATATATATATATATACATCGAGAGAGAGAGAGAGAGAGAACCTGGTCATAAGCTCTCTGTAGAAGGGCAGAAGGGACTATACAAAATGGCTTCAATCCCCCGCATGCCAAACCGGCAGAAAATGTGACTGCGTGTGGCTCAGCCATCCCCACGTCAAAAAACTTGTCTGGAAATTTTTCCTGAAATAATTGAAGTGATGGTTCCATTACCATTCCCGCATGAACTGCCACAATTTCTTTGTCCTTCTCTGCCTCCATAACCAAAGCCTCCACAAAGCAATCACTATAGGTACGAGGGTGAATACTAAACGCTAATGAATCAGAATTACTTGAACCTGTTACATGTAAGAAAGGGAAAACAAATGATTGAACAAACTTGCATATAGTTCCTCACTTCCTTGTTTCCTATTAAAAAAAATAATAATAACTACTGAGTGATTGTCGCACAACAATGGTAGTATGAATAGTCACCATGTAATAGATGGAGGCACTTGTTGATAGAGAGGTATTCTATTTGAGTTGGTGATGTCCGAGTTGATTAAGATTGAGAGAGGGTGCTACAAAGAAAATAAGAAGGCAACCAAGGGAAGGACTTTTGAGGTGTGGCGGTAGAGTGAAAATAGAAAAATACTCTTGGTCCTTGGAAGTTTTCTCATATGAGAAGGTTTCAATCTTCAGGCTTTCAATCTAAATTTTCCAACCCTCTGAAATGAGCCATGGATAATCTTTATATAGGGTTTCAAAACCCCCATTTAGCAAAATTCTATTGGTTGAATCCTCAAGCCAATAGGAGCCCTTCCTACTCATACTGTCTGTAGGCTTTTATAGCTGCAAAGCCCATGAGGGAGCCCATTCAATGAGCCCGTACTTAGCATGGCATGTGTCCAATGGAAGATATGAACCTCATTTCCCCCCATGGTGAACAAGACTGAAGGCAAGCTGCCCCAATCATAGGACAGTTCCCTCAACTAGCTAGGTTACCACTTGTTCCATCCATTGATCCGAGGACCCTCAAGCTATCTCAAAATGAACAGACTGAGATAGCGTGTTTTAATATCCAGGCCTGTACTGAGCCTAAATAGGGTCCCCCGAGTCCTAAAACCAGCCTGGATAGGCATTAGAGCATCAAGATGACAAGAAAGGGTAAGGGGTGGCCCTCAGGTGTCAATTTTTCTCAGGATCAGGCCCTTGATGCCTTGATACCCAATTATCCCCTATTAGAGGAAAGAAACCTGGCCCAGATAAACTCCTTTTCAAGGGGAGAGCCTAGGCCAAGGGACCAGATAAACACCTTTTGAAAATAAGAGGCTAGCTAGCCTTAGGTGCCATGCGTAGACTCCTTTTCCAATAATTAGTCCATGAAAATAGCACCTAATACTCAATATGTACCACCAAGAATATTTTCTAGATGGGAAGTAGACTCTAATAAGAGAAATGGAATTAATTTATAGTTCAGATGCCTCTTTTGAAAGTAGTAAAAATTTTTCCTTGGGAAGGAGGGGGGAGGGGGGTTGGGGAAAGTTAACCTACAAGTCTAAGTACAACCCTATTAAGGTGTGGTATTAGATGCAGAGTGAGTTTTCCCATAAAATGTTTAATTGGTTAAAGGGAGGGCTGCTTCTTCCCAACCTTCCTGATTTACTTATTAGAGAACCCACCTCACATTAATAAGGATACGAATATTTATATATTTGCACACATGGACCACACAGAGGCATAGAGAACAAGAGTGAGCGAGAGATACGACATCTATACTACGTAAGGAGAGAACTAACCAACAAGTAAAAAGAATGATAAAAATCTGATTTTCCTAAAACCAGATGCAATCCTTGTTTGACGTTTGGTGCTGTCAACAAGATCTAGCTCAGCTCAACACAAGCCAAGCCAAAGTTCATACAGGTGGCTCAAAAGGTGACTCTGGGCCTAAACTGCAAACCTGAGCCGAGCTCTAGCTCAGGTGGGTTCAGTTCATTTTAGCCACAATATCTCAAAAATTAATCCAAAATTCATCAACTATTTTAGTGTACTAGTGCAAGCAGATTCACTAAGTTTTTTATTCCAAGTGTAAGTTCATAAGAATTAACAAAAAAGAAGAAAAAAATTAATACAATTTCAAATTAAATAAAAATACTAAATATATTAATTGCTTCAATAGTATGTTTGATATAATTAAACTTACTAAATAAGCTAGAATGAGATTATAAACCAATCACAAGATTTTGTTAACTTAGGAACCATGCATAAGTCAGCCCTATGTTTAGTGAGGGCCTGAACAAGCCCAAGCCCTAGCTCAGAAACATGAGACTGAACTGAATAACTGATGCAAGGCCAGGCTTAGCCCCTTTATTGCTTTACACCCCAATAAGTAGAGTTTATGCAGAAGAATTAATAATGAACTGTCAATTAAATATCCATTAAAAATAAAGGGGGTTGGGGAAACAACAACAACATACCTTCCTGCTGTTTGTCTGCTATCTCACTCTTTTGGTTATCTTGCGCTCCCCAATTCTCCTCTGTTATAACATGTACCAACACAGGACCCATAGAATCCAAAGATGCCACTTCTTGCAATACACAAATCAGGTCTTCAATGTTGTGTCCATCAACAGGGCCAATGTAATACAGACCAAGTTCTTCAAAGAGTGTTGATCCTAATGGACCTATCATACCACGTGCATACTCATCAACTTTGGCGGCCAATTCATGCATACCCCTACCAATTCTCTTAGTTACACCCTGAAAAAAAGAACCAATGTCTTTGGATGTAATTAAAACATATCAATAATACATGGAGTCAGCACAATTCATGAAATCTGATAACGCTAACCATTATGAAAAACCCATTTGAAAAGATCCAAATAAGGCAAGTTTTCATTAAGCATATGCATCCCACATTCCCATGCATGTATCCAATATAATGCAATATTTATTGAACTATCCCCTTCTGACCAGATAAGTGCATATATCTGCTTAAGACATGACTTTCTCACAATATGTTTCCCAATATTTCCTAGCTCCAATTGTTTCCAGCACCAAATGTTCTTAAAGCCAAATTTGTCACCATTAAACTGAATATCCACACTAAGGCCCATTGGTTGAACAACTAACATATGCTCCTAAAAGGGGGACCAAAACATATCCCAAGGCTATTTTAACATGGAGTACCAACATCACATGCAAATATTAAATTATAAAAAGTCCATGCAATGGACTTCAAAAAGTACATAGTACTTTAAGTTGGAAAAAAAGAATGCATTTTTCAATGTTCCAAATTTGTCTTTCTTCTATGGAAATATAGTGAGATACAGGTCCTCTATGAATAAGTCGAGTTGATGGAAAGAAATCCCAGGAAAGCACACCTTAGCAACTTCTCTAAACTTCCGGAAGGATTTACTAGACTGAAGCTTGCTTAGAGTGCTAGATAAAGCATTGATTGGTGTCTTAGGGCGCTCCTCAAGCTTTGAGTGTAAAGAGTGGCGGCTGTCATTTAAAATCACCACCAAGTTTGAGTCCAAATAACCTGCATTGCTCATTGCTTCATAGACCTGACCAGCCATAGTTGTCCCGTTGCTGATGACCGTGACTATACGTTCCCGCTTCCCTTTTATATCCCGCGCAATAGCCATGCCTGAAAAAAATATGATTAAAACATTATTTCTCAATTTCCAAGTTTACTTCTGTAGATGAAAATGAGACCCAGTAGGAAAGATTCTCCTAAATTTGATTTCAAGCCCATATTGATATGGAATCAAAGTCAACCAAGCAAACTTGAAATAGTTGATTTGATATGCTAATAGACATACCATTATCAATAAATTCATTTATAAACACTAAAAGATATAGTACAGTATATCACTAGATTCATAACCTCCCCCCCCCCCCCCTCTCTCTCTCTCCCCAAAAAAAAGAAGTGATAGTATGCATGAACCCACAACAAGCATGAACTTTTTATAATGTTGATTAACTCACAACAACAGCAAGAAGGGATGAATTAAAAGGACATGGAAATACCAAGACCAGCAGAAACACTGTTGCATCCGTGCCCTGCACCAAATGGGTCATATTCACTCTCATATCGAGATGTGAAACCTGAAAGACCATCCTTTTGTCTAAGTGTATGCATGAGGGAGCGCCTTCCTGTGAGAATCTTATGCCCATATGTCTGTCCAATGAAAGAAAAGGAATTGATCTTACAGTAGGATAATTTTTCATTTATAAACAATAAGGTGCAACTACACGACCCACTATGCTTTGCTTCTGTTCTCTTTATAACAGTAACACCAATATATATATATATATATCCACAATCATACAATAACTAAGCATTTATCTTTGGCGATAAGTATAATTAATGATCTTACTTGTTCCCCCACATCCCACAATATCTTGTCCATTGGAGCATGGAAAACATAGTGTATTGCAACTGTCAGCTCCACCACTGCAAGACTGGCTTTGAATGGTTTTTGTGCTTTTGACATAATAAAAGACAACTCCGACCGGATTTCATCAGCTAATTGTTTCAGTTCCTGCACAGATAAATTTTGAGTCACTACAGACGTTGGGTGCTTGAGAGTATGAAATATGGAAAAGAGTGAAAATATCAGAAAGCTCATAAAATGACCTTAGGAGATAAGTTCTTCAAGTGAATAGGGTTTTCAACCACATCAAGTATGGGTGTTGGGGCTTTCTCCCAGAAAAAATCACCAACATCAGGTAGAGAACATATTCGACTAGAACATTCCTGAATCAAGAAAAATCATATATTACCAACCCACTGAATAATGAATAATGGTTAAGAATATTTTACCAAAGAAGTTTATCAATTGATATCAACTAGCATGTGTGCCCAGTGCCTAGAGAGGGAATTTTAAGACATATGATGAGATGTGACACAACTTTGAACAATTAATCAAGCTTGCAAACATAATGTATGTTTGTGGAACCAGTTTTCAATGTAAGAAGTAAGAGAAGTAAAGTAGATAATAGAAACTTGCTTTATTTCAGTAAGGTTTCGAAATGAGAAAGCAAGGCCCTCAATTTTGCCATAAAATCTCGATCAATTTTGTGGTAACAGAACGGACAGAGAGTTGACAATAAAAGCCATCTTCTTTAATAATTTTTTGGGTAAAAATGAAAGCAACTCCTGAAGGTATCAATTTTTTGGTTCGGCTTAAACTTCTTACACCATGGAAGTCAACTTCTTTAATAATTTATTTTTTTTATTTTTTTAAAATTGCATTTATAATACCAAAATATCAATTCTAGGAATACTGGGTATTATAGTTTGATTTCTGGTTAAACCTTGGTCACTCCACGTTATCTTATAATACCAATATATCAATTCTAGGAATCCTGGATATTATAGCTTGATTTCTGGTTGAACTTTGGTCACTCCACTTTATCCATCCTACTCATATTCCATTAGCAACATATGCTTCATCTGCCCACCCACGCATGATCAAAGCATATCTCCTGGCCATCATCTTTCAGTATTTCTTTGTTCCTACTCTAGTTTCACTAAAAATACAATCTAGCTATTATTTATTAAAACTGCTTATCCAAAAACAAAGAAAAAGATTCTAAAACATACCTTAAACCATCACTAGCAAACATACACCGAAGAACCTCTACCAAACTATGCAGCCATAACTGAAGGTCAGGCATAGTTCATAACTCCATTACTTAATACAAAGCTAAGATTGTTTCCTCTGGTATTTAAACATCACCGTTCCATTTTTTTTTCTTTTTTTTTTCCTTTTCCTTTTCCATGAGCTTGTCAAGAGAACACCAAATATATATACTACCATTTCAACTCCAAATATACGTAGTATTCCAAATTTCCCTACACCCATGCTCCTCAGAGACCAAATTCTAATACACCAATAAAAAAATTCTCATGTGGAAAAAAAATCCCCATCACAACAGACTATGCTAGCATCTTACCATAATCATGCTTTAGTAGTTCTATTAAATAAGGAATATGTTGCAAGTTAAATCCGAACAATCTCATCGTTATCCAATTCAAAATAAATATGAAGTACTTAACACTCTGTTTGGTCGCCGAGAAAACTGAGTACATGAAAAGGAAAAGAAATTCGAAGTTTCAGATTTTCTGCTGTTTGGTTTCTGAGAATTTTTTTCTTTTAAAGGAATCAAATTAATTGTACAAAATTAAATTTCACTCATTATTTCATTTTTCCCATGATCCGAAACATAAGCAAATATAAGGTTTTAATTTTCCTTCTCTATTATTTTCCTCCGGTTTCTCAGCAACCAAACGAAGATAATGGGAATGAAAATATGAAAATCAACAACAGGCAAAAAAAGAGAAAAGGGTACATGAAGCAGTTATTTATTACAAAATAATTAGTAATACAACACTTCAACCAGAATTCAAAATATTGACATAATTAGATTATGAAAACATAATCACAACACACACACACACACACACATCTTTGTGCATATAAAGAGAAGGAAAAAAAAAATGGAGGAGGAAACTGTTGCATACCTTGGAAGTAGTGGTGGAAGCAGAACTTGGGTACAGGTTGATTCTTGATGATTCAACTTTGGGAGGAAAATTGAAGCTTGAAAACTCCAATTTGGGAGGTGAAAACCTAAATTTCTCATGGAAATGGGCGGTGATTCCAAATGGGCACTGAGCAGAAGCAGTACCCATCAAGTGAACAACAAAACCCAACTACCAAAAAATCGATCAATTCCAAGATAACTTCGCCATTAGAGAGCTCACTTGCAGGGACAAAATTCTAAAATTTTATGCGCATATATATATATATACACACACACATCATAATACTAGTGCGTGGATCAGTGGATGTAGTGTGTGTATATGTGTATGTATCATCTTTGGGCTTGGGGCAATGACGCAGCTAGTAAGGTTCTAACCGAGGCGCGTCGATTGCTGGTTTTGCTTATAAAAAAAAAAGGGTACATATGCGGCAGATAAAGGACAGGAAATGCAGGCTGAGGAGTTTCAGTTTTGTTGTCCTTCTCTGCATCATGAACACAAGTCAGAGGTGACAAATGGAGCTGTGGGTGGGCTTGTGGAGGCCCAAAATATGGCATGGGCCAGCCAGTGTACACCGAACAGGCGACCGTGTAAGGGAACGGCTATTGCAACCCCACATTCTGATAACCCCACCCTTTTCTTTTTAGTTTTTAAGATTTCATGAAAAATATAAAAGGTTTTTGCAAAAATCGGTTACTTGGTCCATAAGAAAACATCATTTTGAACAACTTTGGAGAAGAAAGTTTTTCCAAAATCTATCATTTAGGTAGTCTTTTTGGAAAAAAATAAAATAAAGGCTATAAATTGCTAAAAAGTATATTTAAACGATAAATTTAGGAAAAACTTTCTTTTACAAAGTTATTCAAAATAATGTTTTCTAGTAGACATCATGGCCGGTTTTCATAAAAACCTTTTATATTTTGCATAAAAGCTTAAAAACCTAAAGAATGGGGGGTGAGGTGATAAGAATGGGGGGTTGCAATAGCCATTCCCACCGTGTAAACAACAAGACGCTCAACTTTATTTGTAAATTCTATATATATATATATTTTTTTCATTTTTCAAAATTTTATGAAAAATATATTGTAAAAGATTTTTATGAAACTGGTCGCACTCTTCACTAAAAAAAATTATCTTGAACAACTTTGTATAAAAAGTTTTATTAAAATCTAACATTTAAGAGAACTTTTTGGTCAATTATTAATTTCTATTTCATTTTTATAGAAAAAAATAATAATAAATGGCCAAAAAGTCTACTTGAACAACAGATTTTAAAAAACCTTTCTACAAAATTGTTTAAAATGAAGTTTTTAAATGAACAACGTAATCAATTTTCATGAAAACCTTTTATATTTTTTTTAAAATATTGAAAAACTTAGAATAAATGATTTGTACAAATAAAGTTGAGGGATTGTAATAGCCGCATTCAAACAACAACTAATGGTTCAAGAAGCGAATCTCCTAAGTTTGACTAGTGTTTGTCTCCAAGGGACCATCTGCACAAAATTTCATGATTCGCACAAATATTGAACTCAACAAGCTCATACAAATTGTGGGGTCTTATATTGGATTCGTATTTTACACGTAAAGATTTTCTCGTCACCTTAAAAAAGGTTGTGGTAGTAGATAAAATGGGCAATGTAGCCAAAGAAAACTGCGAATCAGCCCATTTGGGTTGCTTGATTGTTTTTTAGCAGAATGCAAGAT
The DNA here is from genome assembly GCA_039720395.1 of Liquidambar formosana. Classification (NCBI taxonomy): domain Eukaryota; kingdom Viridiplantae; phylum Streptophyta; class Magnoliopsida; order Saxifragales; family Altingiaceae; genus Liquidambar; species Liquidambar formosana. The sequence goes on from CM077831.1 coordinate 25,304,999, forward strand.
GAAAGAAAAAGGTAAATGGTTTTTGGCCAATAGAGTTCTTGCTTCTTTTTTTTTTTTTTCTTTTTTTTTGGGAGTGGTTTTAGGGTTGAGTTTATCAAAATTGTGGAACCAACCTTCGACTTGTGTCATTTTGTGCATGTATGTCGTCAAGACAACGAGGTCACCCATGGTTTAGCAAGACATGCCGGGTTTGTAAAAAATGTCCAAGTCATTGCTGACTTGGATCATTGAATCCGTAATTCTTAATTGATTTTTCTCTTTTCTTTTCTTTTTTTTTATTTTTTATTTTTTGAGAAAAAAACAAAGAAGGTATCTGGTGGTAAGGTTCATATCTTGTCCTTCACTTTATATGAAGTGATTATTTTCCATTATATACGAATCAGACAGGGCAAGAGCCAGAGTTGCAACAGGTCAGTGCTAAGGCTCATCTCTTTTGTCTTTTAGCATGTTTTAAGTGCACGAATGAAAAGTATGATTTTTTTTATTTTTTATTTTTATAAGTATAAGGAGGTTCTAAGATGTTTATGTATCCGAGTAATCCTTCTGAACACGTCAAGTCCACCTATCTCATAAACAATAGGTAATTATAGAATCAAGTTCACGATAATAATTTTGAAAAGGAATGATGAGAATTGAATTCAAAGCATTTTGTTTAGAAAGATCGAGATCCCTAAACCACTCGGTCCACCCTTGGAGTTCAAAAATATGAATTAATCTACACGTAACTACTACATGACATGATGCTTAGCCAAAAAAAAAAAAAAAAAAAAAAAACAGATGACATGATGCTTAGCCAAATAAAAAAAAAGAAAAAGAAAACTAGCACAAGACATCACAATATTATTCTATAATGTTATTTATTTATTACTATTTAAGAAAAAGACAATGATAGCCCTATTTCTCTTCCCATGCATAATTCCTTTCCCTGTCCCTTACCCACATACCTAAGAAAAGTTGAAATCACAACTTACCTCAAACCCTCTCTCTTGAAAGGGGGAGACGAGGTATTAATTTAAGCTACCCATGGGTAATATTCCATAAATAGATTTGTAGCCACATAAAAACATGGTGAATGCTTTTGAGTTGACCATCCAAGAGGAAACTCCCACAAAATGTAAAATCAATTTTTGAACATGCATTCATCCTTTCCAGCTTATCGACAACATCATAATCGGAACTCAATAATTCTGTATTACGTCCTAACAATGTTGTCAACCATTTTGATGTATGACATGTTTATAGATTGGTCAATAATACAAAGATATTCCCAAAGTAAAACCAGCATATATATTCTATGGTAGCATATATATATAGTCCGTGGCATAAAAACTCACTCGAGCTCCCTGCCTCTATGGTTGGCTATATGCGTTGGTATTAAGGCATTTCCATCATTGGCTATGCTTAATTTGTCATGAGCAATTAGACCCAAGATTTGGATCTCTTTAGTGATAGCTCCAAATTTGGATGAACATATAGCACTATATATATATATACATATATTCGTCAATTTAGCCCAAGTTGGAGCACTCCAGCTTACATTTGCAGGGTCTATTTCTTCGAGGACCATATATACACTTTTGTTTCGATCGAGGACCATACACGCAAGGCTCATTTTTTTTTTATTTCTCATAATTAATCCTAATTAGCCTATTTTGTCACAACTTATCACCATCCAATTTATGGTTCTATTGAGAATTTGAGGTGAGTATATAGGCTAGTCTTTATATATGATTTTACCATTGAATTCGTAGGCCCATGATTCAAAGGTACGTGTGAATACCAATCCTGTTTCTTTTTATATTGAGAAGATAGAGAGTGAGGTCATCTGGGTTTAAGCGCGTCTAATGGTAGAGGAGGGTTGCAGAAAATGTCTAATCTTCTTCACCAAGTATGTGGTGTTTTATGTTACTATAAAAATTATGGAAAATGCATGCTACTTCACCCACCTTAAATTACTCATCTTTTATCATCCACCATGCCTGTATTAAAAATAGATAGTTGATCGAAAACCATCACACAAGTCCCAATTTGGAAAAAGAAAAAACTACCAAATATGATGAGACGTGATGAAAGATATGTGATTTAAGGTGAATGACATAGTACTACTCAAAACTGTACCATAGCACGCGGTCAAGACTCTTCTAGCCTTTAGGGGCATGAGAATGAGACTTGGCTAATGCGCCTCACAAATAGCAGGACATAAACTACCACAACCAAACCCCCCCCCCCCCCCCGGGGGCGTCACTTTCTTTTTCATAATCTTGCAGACCATATATTTGTATGTCCGGCACGGCGTATGATCTCTCATGCGACTTGGCCAACAACACTTCTAGTCTCTTCTAGAAGCACCAAAAAAAAAAAAAAAAAAAAAAGAAGCACAACAGTTCTTGAAACGTTCCTACCAATACAGATATAAATACAAACAAAGCCTAAAGTACAAAATGTGGAACAATCTGGGGCAATAATAGGTGAGAACTTACGAAAAAAACAAAACCAACCCAAATAAAAGGGAAGTGGTGTTCAAATCCGATGCTTCTTTTTTGTTCATACACCATTGTAGGTATATGCCATATGTCATCCAATAAATAGAAGTTCTTTAGCCTTCCGATCCATTCAGGCGGCCGGATCGAGCCTCACAAGCTATATACTACATCATTAACATAAAAAACAAGCCATTCCCAAACAAAACAAAAAAAGGTTAGCGCCTGCGGCCTGCCAAATCCGATGCTTATTATCTATCATAATGCTATTCTTCTTTGACAGATAGGAGTTAGGACAGCTAAAAAGCACGAGTAAAGTCGGCACACATTGACCCAAGAAGGGAAAAAGGACAATTTTTGTTTGACTTGTTCATTGGCTTCAGCCTTCATGGCATGGAAGTAAAGAACAGTTTGGTGTTAAATATATACTCACGTTTTGAAGATCGAGTGAAATGTCTTGAATTTTATTATAAAGATTAAGAGACGAAGGCCTTTCTAGTGTTTGAATATTTGTCAAATATATCGAAGTTACCTTATGGTATGCCACATTTTTTTTTTTTTTTTTTTTTTTGTTGGTTGGGGGGTGGGGGTAGGGGTATATTATTGTACTTTAATGTTGAAGGGGTAGGGTTCTTTTGTGGAGGTAGCACGGCAGCTAGCGTAGGGTGGGGAACACTAAAAAAAAATGGAAAAATTATGATAGCTTAGGCCAAACTCCGACCCAATCTCATTCCTTTAAATCTCAACTCTAGTTCTCAAAATCACTTCCCTAGTTACATGGGCTTATGGATATGATAGAGCAATCATGTGATTATTTTTAAGGTAAACTATAAGACATATATCCGGCCCCCTTAATGTTTGGCCAATTTTCGCGTAATCTGGCCTCTTGAAGAAAACATAGTTGCAAAGTGTCTCTGAATAGTTTATAAATTGAGTAATCAGCGCTACTATTAATCATTATTCATGAAATTAGATATGTGACATATAAAAAAAAAAAAAAAAAAAAACATGTGATCACAGTTAATTCCACAATGATAATTAACAATAACGATAATTGCTAAATCTATAAGCTATTCGGTGAGACATTGCAACTATTTGTTACTTAGGTGTGTTTGGTGAAAAATGGATAGACCTTAGAGGGGTTTCTTGTAATTTACTCTTACTTTTAATTTCTTATGCATACCTGATGCAGCGGAAAATACGCAGTCAAGACTAACTCACCAAATTAATCAACAAGCTTTCACCAATCTGTTGATTGTCGCAAGAACAATGCCAGATAGTAGGCAACCACAATCAATATTCTCTCAAGAACACGAAAGTAGGAAAATTAAGGAGAACTCTCTCTCTCAATATTATTAATCTCAGAAAATAATTAACTTAAAAACTGTTTGCCATAAGGCTTATATCCCTTTATATAGAGAACTAATAAGAAAAACCTAGTTCTACTAGAACAAGACAACCTAGTTCTACTAGAACAAAAAAAAAACTAATTTTACTAGAACAAGTAAGAATTAACTCTCTAGGAAACTAATTAATTTAAAGCAATAGTAAAAATGAAATAAACAAAGCCTTAAAAAAACTAATAAATTAAACTAAGCTAAATTAATAAAAATCCCAAAAATAGCCCATTCGCTTGACCTCTCAACGATCCATCGCCTCTAAGAACTTCAAGGCTAAACACGCAATGCGGCCTGCATCAATACCTTTTAATATTTCTATTTTGTACATCCTCGTTTTACTCTTCCTTTTAATATTTTTCTCTCAAAAGTTGAACATTTAGCTTCCTATCAATTTTGCTAGCAGCTTTATAATTGGGGTAACATCTCTTCTGATCCCCTCTTATAAGGACGATATTAAAGTTTTAAATTTGGGGAAATTAGCAATAACCCTTATTAGTGGATTGCTGTTAACAAAAAACCCACCATAAGTGTTTCTATCTCTAAAACCCCTTTTTTAAAATATTCTTTAAGCAAAAGGAAATATTTTTTGAAAAATACCCGATTTAACCTTTTATATTTTACAAACCCAATCGTGGGTTTTATATTTTACAAACCGATTTGAGAGAGAGAGAAAGAGAGAGAGAAAGGGAGAGGAGCAGCGATCAAGCTCCGACCAGTAGATCAGACTGGCTGTTCAACGGTGATTGTCTCCGATGGTCGAGGCTCAACAATAATCGTCTCCGGTGTTCGAAGCTCGATGGTCGAGGCTTAACGGGATCTGGTAATGAGGAATCAATGGCGGAGAGGAGCGGGATCAAGCTTCGACCACCAGATCGGACTGGTTGTTTGATAACGATCGTCTCCAGTGGTCAAGGACCGATGGTAAGCATGCCTCAATGGCATGAGACTCGATGGTCGAGGCTCGACGGTGATCCGATAGTGAGAGAATCAACGGTGGCTGTTGTGGGGAGGCGACCGGGATGCGGGGGGCTGGTCGCCAATGATGTTGTCAGCGGCAACCGGAAAAACCAGATCTGGTTTTTTTCTTCTTTTTTTTTTTTTTTTTTTTGGTTTGACAGTGGGTTTGAAGGGAAAAGGGTTGTGGTTTTGATTTGGGTTTTTAATTTGTTGCATGATGATGGAGATACTACGATGAGGATGGTATGGGTTTGCTAGAGTTTGATGATGATGGTCTTGGTGGTTATCAACAAGTTTAGGGTTTTATAGTAGGGGTTCACAGCGGTTGGTTTGGTGTGGTAAAGGGACGGTGGTGGATTGAGGGTTGTAATGTTATTATGTGGTATATAATTTTTTTCAAATCACATAATAGTAAATTGTTACTATTGCCTGTGTAATTTTTTTCAAATCACACAACAGTAAACTGTTACTATTGTATGTGTAAATTTTTCAAAGCACACAACAGTAAACTCTTATTGTTGCCTGTGCAAATTTTTTAAAGCATATAACAGTAAACTGTTATTATTTGTTTGTGTAAATTTTACAAAGCACACACCAGTAAACTGTTTCACCTTCACCATGGTTGTCAATGGCGGGATGGAGAAGGTAGATCGAGCGAAAGGGGGAAGGAGAAGATGATTTGTTGCAAATCGAAAACCAAATCTGGTGATAGCATAATAAAAGGTAGATTAAGACCCTTTCTTCTCTTCTCCTAGCCTGTTCGCTGCAAATCTAGAAATTAGCAAGTATTGTAGTGATTCGAACAACCACTTCATAGTTGCCAGAATCACATTTGTAACTTGATCAGCGGTGGCTAAAAGTGGGAGGCGATGGAACTACGCGGGAGAGGGAGACAACATGGGGAAGTGGGGAAAAAATGGCACGGTCTGTAATTTGATTTAAATTGTAAAACAGGAGTATTTTTTTTACTATGGGGTCAAAAGGGGTTTTTAAAAAATTGTTTTTCATTTAGGGCTTATTGTAAAAGTATTCTTATACTTAAGAGCTATGACCAAAAATCCCTTTAAATTTTGTTAAAAATTGGGTTGTGGAGCCGGGTCGCCCATGGTTAGGTTCGCCTATCCTTTAATCTACTTGCCTAGTTGGTATATATATATATATATATATATACACACACATATGTTGTAAGCACACACACCACATAATCTTAAGCAGAAAATTTTAGGACTTCTGTTTCTTCCATCGCATTTGATTTTTTCATTTCTTCTCAGGATGTCTAAGCCTCAGCCCCTCCTTCAATGCCCATTACTCTTCCTATTGATTCTACAGCTCTCCCATGTCTCTCATGCTGATGTTGGTACTGCTGCCCAATACAGCCCCCCATATATACGTAAGTCCGATCCCACCAAAAAAAAATAAAAATAGCGGTTACATTAACTTCCATAACTGAAATTCAAATTGATCTCTCATGGGTTTCTCGGGTTTTGATACAGCTACTGCCTGTTACGGAAACGACGCGTCTCAATTCCCGTCGAGCAACCTTTTTGCAACTGCCGGCGAGGGGATATGGGATAATGGAGCTGCCTGTGGGAGGCAGTATTTGGTACAGTGCATAAGCGCTTCGGTGCCCAGAACTTGCATTCCTGGCCAGACCATTCAAATCAGGATCATCGATCGTGCGGTTTCATCTGCTTCTAGGCCTACCACAGAAGGTGTCACTATGGTTCTATCGAATACTGCATTTGCGGCCATTGCAAACGGATCGCGGGCGTCCATCAACGTAGAATACCAGCAGTAAATCTCTCTTTAGCTCTCTCTCATTTTTAACTTTGGCCATTTTTTAATTTTTTCTCTGTCCTAATCTTTCGTCTCTTTAATTTCTTTAGTTTTTCTGAGTCTGGGGTTTTCTGAATCGCGCATTCTGTTTGTTGTATGTTTGGTTATATTTCTTTCCATGCTGTTGTCCATGCAAATTAACATCACGGGCTTATAACTGAGTTGGTATCTTTCTCCTACCTACAAAAGGGAAGTTCTGGTTTCTAAACGTGAACCTGTGACTTTCAAAATGAAATTAGAGTAAAGGGACTTATCTGTGGTTAGGAGGCAGGTTTTGGTATTAATATATCGAGTACAGCTTGCATGACCAATAGGTATTACCTGACCTGATATGTGGGCTTGCTCGATCATGTTCGTCTCGCTTACCTTCACATCCATGTGGACTAACATAGCATTTTCCATATATATATATATATATATATATATATATATACACATATGATGATCACGTAAGCACGTGTTGATATAACTTATATCAACATCCACATTGGAAGTTATAACTTATGCGTTAGTAGGATATGAAGTATATTGGACTAATGCAAGAAGTACAACCCCTAATGCATGGTACTGATATAACTTATATCAACACGTGCTGATAGGAACATTACCGCCTATATATATATATATATATATATATATATATATATATATATTAGATATAGCACACGTGCGTTGCACGTGAATATTTTTAAATAATATTAGTTATACAAAATAATAAATACATAAAGATTTTATATTAATGAATCTAAACGGTTTCTCAGAACTATAGGTATTTCGTTTCGAATGATTTTTCACCTATTATGATTATAACTTCATCTAACTGAAAAATTCATCAAAAATCAAACTTATAATCATAATAGAAGGGAGAAGTTGCCGTTAACCAGAGAATGGAGTCGCCGTTAATGGAAAAGGTGGAGAGAAGGTTGAAGCTACTCTTGATGGAGAAACAATCCGGCTATTTATTTATTATATACTAATTATAGTTTCCATTTCTTTTAAATTCCTATTTGTGTTTTATATATTAAAGTATGTGTTTTAGAATTATAGTTTCCATATTCCTATATATTTCTATTTACTATATAGGAATTATAACTTCCGTTTCCTTTGAATTCCTATTTGTATATTATATATTAAGGTATGTGTTTTAGAATATATTAAGATATGCGTTTTAGAATTATAGTTTCCATATTACTATATTTCCTATATATGCAGAAGGGTGGGTAGTTGTGTATTTAAAAATTAAAATAAGGGTATATTAGTCAATCAAAAGTTTTTCTTACATTCATCTTTTTATAGGTAGTATATATATATATATATACCTATCATATGCTACATGTACGTGGTGATCCAATTAATTGTCTGAACATATATATATATGGCCATGTTAAGTGGGAGTCATGCATTACAACTAATTATAATTTCAATATGATAATTAAAATTTCAATATGCTAGAACTAATTTCTAATTTATTTATTTTTTAGAAATGTAATTTACTAACGTGGGGAGCTGAGAGAGACTTTTCTGTCCTGACAATTAATGAAATATGGTTATCTTTTCATGTGCAGGGTCTGAACCGAGCATCAAATTCTTCGTTTTTTTAAAGGCTGGTTGACATCTGCAAGGTGGTTGCATCATATATCAAGTGGACCTGATCCTTTGTTCCTAAAACTTTAATTAAGAGAGGGAGAAGTCAATACAACTGGTTGGTTCGCAGTTGATTTTGGCTTTTGTTGATGCGCAGCAGTTAGATTGATTGCACGACTACTTTTGCCTTGTGCATTAGGTTGAATATGTATGGAATATTTCAAATTTTTAATTTCCATTTGATGATACCATCTTTTAATAATAATAACCTATCTTCTTTCAAATTTGACTCTTTTCTTTATCTCTCTTGATCAATACAATCATTCCATATAGTAATAATTAAATCCAATTAAATCAAGTTTATTTTTAATACACTTTCCCATGTTAAAAGAGACCCCCTCAAATGATGTATCACCTTTCCTTCATACAAACATTACTTAAGCCAATGGCATTATACCTTTATCAGGCTTTTGGTTAAGATCAAGCATAATAGCTAGCTATTGGCCTTTGGGTCACATGGCATGCCTCTCTCATATAGGGGCGAGAGTTTGTGGTTTCAATTCAAAGTCAGTGTGTGAGTTTGGTAACTATTATATTATAAGATGAGTTTATTTCCAAACTCTTTTTTGCTTATCTACACCACTCTATGGTTATTTAAGTCATTTAACTTCCTTCATCTTCTCCTCACCTTTTTAAATATTTTCTCTCTCCTCCCTCTTTTTCCTCTTCCTTCCTCCCCTCTTGTTTCTCCAGCAGCCCCCTTTTTATATTGCAATAGTAACTCCATTTTTTTGGGGGGCAAAGTTTTATAGAACTTTAAAAAGGAAAATCAAGAAGAGGAGGGGGTAAGGGAAAGGGAAAAGCATGACATTCATCTACTGGTATAATAAACTAAAATAAAAAAACAATACGAAAAATGAAAATAAATAAAAAAGTGGAAACAACAAAATTGAGCATGACATTCATCTATACTGTTCCTTTCTATACTCTCTATCTCACTCTCCCTCATTCTTCTAGTTTCTCACTTCTAACTCTTATGGATCTCTCTTAAATTGATGAATCATTTGTTAGTTCTACGGCTTTAATGATTGACAACAAGGTGAATAGAGATTTATGCATTGATGAGTAATGAGAAAAAACAAAAAAGTAAGGCATGATCAAATAGTCAACAAATTCCACTAGGGCATGATTGAAGCCGCAATTCGAGAGACTAGCTACAATTAACAAACGAACAATGCCCACATGAACCCATGTTACTCCGATTGTGTTTTCTTCAACCAAATCCAAAATCTTCGCCCTCAAGCATGGTAATATATGGGGTTTATTCGGTGATGGAATTTTTCAATGTAGGCAAAAATGGTCTGAGCCTTCAGAGACTCACATGGGGACTCACATGGTAAACCTATCTCGATACCATTTTTCTACTCAAATATGGGGATACCTATATGGTAACCTAACTCCTTTACCTCAGCCTATCTATTATACATAACTATAACAGAGGATGGGGTTCCTGTAGATTGCCACGCGTCACTTCGTTCTCTTTCATTTTTTCTTTTTTTTTTCTGTTTTTTTTTTTTGGGTTAAATCACATGCTCAACAGTGAAATAAGAAAACTTTTTTTGAAAAATTACTTTTTGGTAATCACTTTATAACTTAATACCAATAAAGGATGCAGGCTGTCAATTTGCTACAAATTAACTATATACGTGCATAAAATGACTACTGATTTCTTTTGTTTCGTATCACATTCAAAGTTGATCACTAAAACGTAATTTCCCAAAAAGTTACTTTTAGTGACCTTTGAGGAAATTGCATTTTTAATGACCACTTTCCATCTTAATACCAAACAAAAGTTATTCTCTGTCAACGTGCTAGAAATTGACTGTATACGTGTTTCAAAATGACTACCACCTTACTCTGTTTGGTATTAAGTTAATAAGTGGTCATCAAAAAATAATTTCCCCAACTTTTTTTTTTTTTTTTTTTTTGGTGTTCACTGCTATTTTTCATGCAAGTAAATTATTATTTGGTATTCACCACATATCTATTTATTCTCATGTGAGAGAATAAAAAAACCCACACTATGCAATGTTCATCCCAAACTTTGTAAACTACCATATTTATTTGTTTTCTTTATGTCTATTCATCTTCTCTCTAAAAAATTGAACGTATTAAATTATAAATAGTCATAATAAGAAAGAGAGATAGATAGAGGAAAAAAGGATTAAATATATATAATAAAAAAACGATACGTCGAAATCTTCAAATTCTCCCGATCTGTCTTTGACGAAAAAAAAAAATATTTTAATCAAAATTCTTTAAATGGTTTATTACCTAAAATTGAAAAGATCTATATGTTCTCTTATTTTCTTCTCCTTCCCTCTTTGCTCCACCCATTCTCTTTCTCTCTCTAAACTTTTCTTTCTCCCTCTCTCACTTCCCAACTTAATAGCAAACAAAGGAAATTGATAGTCATTTTAAAACATATATACAATCAATTTGTAACAAATTGATTGATAATATCCTTAACATGTGCCCTTAAGATGCAATTAAGGAGAGAATCATTATATGAAAACGGCAAAAATGCATATAAAATAGTACAAATTACTTACAAAACTATAAAAATGCTTAAAAAATTGTGCAAATATATTTTTACCAAACGAGGGGTATCTCAAACCGATAGGCCCAAACTAATCTCTCATGATGTACAAACCATCCGTAAGTATATGCATCCGATAATGAAGGATCAAAGACACGAACTTAAGACTTGATTAGCTGCAGTTCTTTGTCATCTAAACTACCATTGCGAGGGTGTATTATATATATATATATCTATACTACCTATAAAAAGATGAATGTAAGAAAAACTTTTGATTGACTAATATACCCTTATTTTAATTTTTAAATACACAACTACCCACCCTTCTGCATATATAGGAAATATAGTAATATGGAAACTATAATTCTAAAACATATACTTTAATATATTCTAAAACACATACCTTAATATATAAAACACAAATAGAAATTCAAAGAAAACTCTAAATCAAATACTCTATTTAATACTATACATATAATCCTAAAACACGTTGACTTCGTATCTCTCTCTTCCTCTTATTCTCTAGCAAACGAGAATGGCCTGTTAGATGCACACCTACTTCCCAACGCAGTCACAAACCAAATATCCACATCATGGAGACGATACATGAAAACGATACCAGATCTCAAGGGGATTGTTGCGTGAGTGTTTTATACTTTTATTATATATTTCTTAAAATTTGGTGAGAATTCATATAATGCTGAATTTGTTTGTGATTGGGGGTGGTTGTTTTCGAGGATTTTGGGTAGATTAGGAAAACCCTTGAATGTGTTTTGATTGTAACGTGGAAATTGTTGGAATGGGTCATATATGTATATGATAATTATTATTATTATTTTGCTTGAATTTGGTTATTGATGGGAAGGGAGGGGGAAAAAGAAAAAGGAAAAAAATAAAAGAAATGAGGAAAAAATAAAATGAAAATCTCAATCTCCACTCTCTTTTCAATTTCTAAGTGAACAAAAAAAAATGTAAATGATGATACCATATAAAAATAAAATTGAGTATTTTTTTTTATAGAAAAAGTAAGAAAAACTATATTATGAGGGATCAATTTCAGTTATTAAAAAAATAAATTAAATAATATTTAAAAGCATCAAAAATATAAAATATAGAAAATAAAAATAAAATAAATATGTTTGCTACATCCCTTTGGAATACACATCTCAAATTGAAGTAGCAAATTGCCACAGCCCACGTAAGGTAGCAAAAGACAGATTTGTTACTTTTTTTTTTTTTTTTTTTTGCTACCTCCCTCAAAGATGCTCTTGTATCACATATTAAATTATATTATATCTATACTACCTATAAAAGTTTATACTTTAGAAACACTTTTGATTGACCATTACATCCTTATTTTAAATTTTAAATATTTATTTGCTTCCCATATTTAACCAATTAAGAATGTTTTATATTTAAGCAATTAAGAATGTTTATTTTCTAGCAAAAAAGAAGGAAAAAAGATAACACAATTTATGTTCACTTCATAAATTCTATACAACCTCCACTGCTATGCATGTGTTCTAGCTAACTTCTTCTTCCTTCCATAACTCTTAATAATTGAAGGAATTTTAACCTATTGTGTTGAGCATTTATTCTAATAAGTTAAATTAACACAAAAGTAACAAATAATTAGATTTTCATGTTCAATATATATATATATATATATATATATATATATATATAGAATTTATAAATTTTTTTATTTAAATAATATTCATGTGCAACGCACGTGTGCCCATATCTAGTATGATCAAGTAAGCACGTGCTGATATAAATTATATCAACACCTGCATTGGAGGTTATACTTCATGCATTAATGGGCTAAGGGCTACATTGGGCCAATACAAAGAGTACAACTCCCAATGCATGGTGCTGATATAACTTATATCAACACGTACTGATCTGATTATTGCTGTATATATATAATTTTTATTTTTCATAATATTTATTTTTACAAACCTTACCCGTGCAACGCACGGGTTATAAACTAGTTTCTGTCTAAAGTTTGTGTTTAGAGTAGGGATAGAATACTGGTTAGGGCATCTCCAGCCGGATGCCTATAATTAATCCTTGGCTATTGCTAGCTACAAATATTATAACACGATTTCCAAAATCACCTCCTCAAACGAGCCTGTTATAACAAATGCTATATGATAGCAAGGTGACTTGTACACGAGTTACCCTGTATAGAGATGTGACGTGGCACACTGGGACCCACATGAGGCGGAAGTGATCTGTATATGGGTCATCCATGATCCAACACTTTCCCTCTATAAAATATGCACATGTCCGGGATGAAAATCATGAAATAGCCCATCATAAAACAGTTGACCAATAGAAATAAAAATAATTGTCCAAAATCATATTTAATGAGTGACCTAAGAAAAAAAACTTTTTTTTTTTTTTTTTTTGGAGGATAGGTGAATATTTGTTCAAAATGTAATAATAATAAAGCATTCATAACCAATCTTCAAAAAAATAAATTAATAAAAAAGAAAAGGTTTGTTTTTCTTCTTTGACATTTTGATGGATCTTTGTCATCTATGATCCACCAGTTCGCATTGCAGATAATCCTCTTCTTAAATCCCTTAAACCCCATGTAAGAGCGTTGCAAATATTCCTGACTTTGTAGACAAAACTATGCTGCTTCTTTTTTTTCCCCAAGGAATTTAATTATGGACAAAGCATATATAGTGACTGTTTGGAATTAAAGATTTTCATGCACAAAGGGGTCGAAGTAGAATTCGTATGAATTTCCATTATCAAATAAAAAATAAAATTGAGCTTTCATAGATAATAAAAATAATAATAATACCAATAAGGCAATAATAATAATTTGATGCACAAGGGGTCCAAATATCGGTTTCGAAAGTCAGGACATGGGACGAGACAATTTAAGAGTCTAATAAGCATTGAAATAGAGGGCAAACATTTATTTCATTTTGAATGCAACTTTTGAAATACAATGGCAAACATTTACCAACTTGATCATCCTGCCGACAATTATTAATTGCTGGACCAACTCCGATATTTTATAAATTTCCAAGTTTCCTTTTTCTTTTTTTCTTTTTTTTTTTTGTAAATTATAAATTTTGCGACAATTAGAACGAGGTGCAACCTTGTAAGGACACATTTTATAGTTTCAGTGGTATCTCCCTTTTAAAAGAAGACTTTACCCTAATATTTGTGTTACAAAAAGAAGCCAAAAAAAAAAAAAGTGTGGGCAACCAAACCAATGAGTGTGATGCAGGTTGGTATCCAAATTTTAGACATTAAAAAATATATATATTAAATTTATATTTTAAAGAAAAAGGAAAAAGGGAAAAGTCCACCCCATCTCTACATGCAACATGGGTTAGTTTCATCATATTTTCTGACATCAGAAAAATGTCATATATATGACTAGGAGTGAAATCACCAAAAGCAATATGCATCTCTCGTCCATACTTAACTACTCATTATAAGGGGAATCGATAGGCTGAGTTTTTTTTGGGGCTTCTAAAAATCTAGAAGCTGAGACTTCGTTCCCTTATGGAGTCGTTAACCACCATAGAGGGAGATTTACGCCACTTAATATAAAAATCCACCTAAACCTTGATCTGTATAACATGTAGGACAAGAGCTGGCTAGGTCGGCCAGTTTTCAACTGATGCAAACATATTCAGATTATATTGGACCCACTTACTTCTTATGACTCATTTTCTGGAATCATCCTCTGAAAATGTTACTTCTCGGTAAATTTCCTTTTTTTGTTTTTTTTTTTTTTCCCTACATGGCCTGAATTTCTTCTAAGTTCTGGTTGGATTTCGAAAATAATAGTTGGTTTTGGGAAAGGGGGGAAAGAATAATGTATACATTTTTTTTAGAAATAAATTTTATTTCTAAAGCAATATTTGCACCTTTTTTTTTTCTTTCCTTTCCTTCAGTTTTTCCGAGTTCCAAACAAAAGCTTACTGTACCCACAAACATTGTGTAGAAATATATTCCCTCAACAAAATTTATGACTTTGTGCATACACATATAAGAGTCCAACATTCTGGAGAAGGATAAAACTTTGCCACGCAATTAGGTTACCCACCCAAATCAAAGTTAAGATTGTTTCCTCTGGTATTTAAACATCATCGTTCCTTTTTTTTTTTCCCTTTTCTTTTTCCATGAGCTTGTCAAGAGAACACCAAATATATGTAGTATTCCAAATTTCCCTACACTCATGCTCCTCAGCGACCAAATTCTAATACACCAATAAAAAATTCTCATATGGAAAAAAAAGAAATCCCCATCACAACAGACTATGCTGGCATCTTATCATAATCATGCTTTAGTAGTTCTATTAAATAAGGAATATGTTGCAAAACAATCTCATCGTTACCCAATTCAAAATAAATACGAAGTACTTAACACTCTGTTTGGTCGCCGAGAAAACTGAGTACAGCATGAAAAGGAAAAGAAATTCGAAGTTTCAAATTTTCTGCTCTTTGGTTTCTAAGAATTTTTTCTTTTAAAGGAATCAAATTAATTGTACAAAATTAAATTTCAATCATTATTTCATTTTCCCATGATCCGAAACATAAGCAAATGTAAGGTTTTAATTTTCCTTCTCTATTATTTTCCTCCGGTTTCTCAGCAACCAAAAGAAGATAATGGGAATGAAAATATGAAAATCAACAACCGGCAAAAAAAGAGAAAAGGGTACATGAAGCAGTTATTTATTACAAAAGAATTAGTAATACAACACTTCAACCAGAATTCAAAATATTGACATTATTAGATTATGAAAACATAATCACAACACACACACACACACACACATAATATTGACATTATTAGATTATGAAAACATAATCACAACACACACACACACGCACACACCCACACACATCTTTGTGCATATAAAGAGAAGGGAAAAAAAAATGGAGGAGGAAACTGTTGCATACCTTGGAAGAAGTGGTGGAAGCAGAACTTGGGTAGAGGTTGATTCTTGATGATTCAACTTTGGGAGGAAAATTGAAGCTTGAAAACTCCAATTTGGGAGGTGAAAACCTAAATTTCCCATGGAAATGGGCAGTGATTCCAAATGGGCACTGAGCAGAAGCAGTACCCATCAAGTGAACAACAAAACCCAACTCCCAAAAAATCGATCAATTCCAAGATAACTTCGCCATTAGAGAGCTCACTTGCAGGGACAAAATTCTAAAATTTTATGCAGATATATATATATATATATACACACACATCATAATACTAGTGCGTGGATCAGTGGATGTAGTGTGTATATGTGTATGTATCATCTTTGGGCTTGGGGTAAATATGGCATGGGCCATCCAGTGTACACCGAAAAGGCGACCGTGTAAACAATAAGAAGTGGCTATTCCAGCCCCTCAAGTCCTCAACTTTATTTGTAAATTCTACATATATATATATATATATATTTTAACTTTTTAAAGTTTTATGAAAGATATATTGTAAAAGATTTTTATGAAACTGGTCACACTCTTCACTAAAAAAGAAAAATTATTTTGAACAACTTTGTATAAGAAGTTATATTAAAATCTATCATTTAAGATGATTTTTTAGTCATTTATAGTTTTTATTTCATTTTTATAGAAAAAAATAATAATAAATGACCAAAAAGTCTACTTGAACAACAAATTTAAAAATAACTTTCTTCAAAATTATTTAAAATGAAGTTTTCAAATGAACAACACAATCAATTTCCATGAAAACCTTTTATATTTCTTTTAAAATATTGAAAAACTTAAAATAAATGATTTGTACAAATAAAGTTGAGGAGTTGTAATAGCTACCCTCAAACAATAACTAACAATGGTTCAAGAAGCGAATCTCTTAAGTTTGACTTGTGTTTGTCTCCAAGGGGTTATCTGCACAAAATTTCATGATTCTCACAAATATTGGACTTAAGAAGCTTATACAAGTTGTGGGATCTTATATTGGATCCCTATTTTACTCGTAAAGATTTTCTAGTCACCTTAAAAAAGGTTATGGTTGTAGATAAAATGGGCCATGTAGCCAAAGAAAACTCCGAATCAGCCCATTTGTGTTGCTTGATTGCTTTTATGCAGAATGCAAGATGAAAGAAAAAGGTGAATGGTTTTTGGCCAATGGAGTTCTTGCTTCGTTTTTTTTGGGGGTGGTTTTAGGGTTGAGTTTATCAAAATTGTAGAACCAACCTTCCCTTCGGGGCCTTTTCCACATGTAAGGTCAGGGAACATCTTTATCCGGCATATAAGGTAAAGCAAAACTTAATTCCAAATCTATGGTAAATCGTGTTAGGCCAACACGATTTTACAAAATCGTGTTGCACCAACACGATTTTGGCCCAATTTCTACGACCCACTCAGTCCGTATGGCAGCGTATTTAGAGGCCCAAAATCGTGGTGGGCCAACATGATTTTACTGTAAATTGTGGTGGCCCAACACGATTTTAGCCCATTTTTATAGCCCCCTCGTAAACGCACCGTAGGTGGGACCGTAGGTGGATGTTTGCGTAAATCGTGGTGGCCCAACACGACTTACCCCTAAAATCGTGTTGGGCCAACACGATTTACGGCAAAATCGTGTTGGGCTAACACAATTTTGGCCCATTTCCCCTACCGTGCCAGCCCGTAAAGTAGAAATGCTAAGAAAAGAAAATCGTGTTGGTCCAACACGATTTTGGCTTATGGTTTTTATTTTTGAGTCTTATGGTTTTCTTTTAAGTTTTCCGCAAAATATTTATAAAAATAAAAATCAACCCAACTGAGCGAAATAGTTATAAGGCTCAATTGAGTGGGATTTTGGGTTTTTTTTTTTTGTCTCTGAATACCAAGATCCCTGCATTTTCTCAGCAACCAAACAAGCCAAAATAAAAAAAAATAAAAAAAGCTTAAGAGAGAGAATATCAAATTCAGAGATAGAGATTCAATTTAAAAGTAAAACAAAGAAATGAGGTAAAAAAAACAAAAAAAAAAAAAAAAAAAAAAAAAAAAAAAAAAACAGAGCAGTTTCACGAGGCTTTTGGAGGCAAATTGGTATACTTAATTGTCCGGCGTTTGAGTTTTGGTCCGCGTCTAATATTTTTTGTATAAAGCACTCTTTTTTTTTTTTTTATAAAGCACTTTACACGACTTATGGCATAGGTCATGACTCATTCCAAATGAAGTAAATCAGGTCCTCTTGCTGCCTTTTTTACATTATCCACACCATTCAAGGAGTAAAGTAGAATAAATTGGATTCATGTATACTACTATAAAGATGATTTTTTTTTTTGTTTGAGTATAATTAATGGATATACTATATGAAGACGATTGAATAATCCTCCATAGGTTTTAATTCATTTCAAATGTTAGATTAGCTTTTAATTCATTTCAAATCAACGATTAGCTGGTGATAAGTTTTGGAGGGGACGCTTTATAATTTGGATGTCAATTAATTTATTAGTAATTAATAAAATGAAGTTCATGCAAGCAACATCTGTGAGGATCTAAAGATATATGTCCCATTGAATTGATCATATGGTGAACCAAAAAAAAAAAAAAAAAATTAAAGAAGTGCCCTATGGATGGATGTGCCCAGGCTTCCAAAGAAAATCAAGTTATAGTCCATTGCTATCTAGAATACACATCCTATGCTATCTAGAGAAAAAATTTTCCCTTTTTTTTGCCCATAGCATAGTAGTAATTAAGCTATTCTGCTATACATGAATCTAAAAAGTCAAATGAAATAAACAATGACCACCATAAAAAATTAAAAACATATTGCTAAGTAAATATACAAAATACTTGGCATGTAGCTATTTTTTTAATTACAAATTGAGGGGGGAAAAGAAAACAACAATAAATTCAAAAACTTCAATGGATGTCCCGACACAGCACTACCACCATCACCACCACCACTGCAATTATCAATACATAAGAAATGAAATTTTCATATAATATTTGTACATTGTAATTTAATTATCAACCAATTAAGCCAAGTATGACTGAAAGAAAACAAATTAAGCAAATACCATTATCAAAGGCACTGTTAGCTATGAATCAATAAATTAATTTAATAAAATATGTCTAACATTTACACTACAATAATCATATTAAATCAATTGTCATTGCATTGTTTACATGATAGAAGCTACATACATATTATGAAAAGAAAAAAAAAAAAAAAAAAAAAAACCAAAGCTATTCCATATCAATAAAAATTCCCTATGAAAAGAGCATATGACATCAACCATCTCCACTATAAATACGCTACGCTACCACACCCCTACTGGCTACTACAACGATAACAATATTATATGCAAGTACACAATGATTAAATATTTTCTCCACCAATACATTCAATAGTCAGTTAAATATTTTGTCCACTAATACATTTAGTAGTCAGTTGTACCATTACCCACAACATTGGTGACAAAACAACTACGTCTATACTTCCCATGCCACCTCTTCATAACCTCTCCATTACCATGACCACCCTTACAACCATATCACTACTCTCCCAATACAGCCATCATCATGCTTGCAAATGGTACCTACCAAAGAGATGTTCTTATTAGACAAACAAAAGCTATAAAAAAAATGATAAAATTTCAACTATAAATGGGTGAAGTAAGCCAAAGTAGCTGACAATTTTTTAGCAACCATTGAGACCTTGCAACTTAAAAAAGAAAGAAGATTACATCACAAATATTTTAAATGAAGTTACTATTTGGTTCCTGCGCATGGCGCGGGTCCATTCTAGTAGATCATAAATCAAATCATGTGAGATTAATAGTCGCTAAGAACAAGAAAATTAAGCAATCAACTCAAAGAATAACTATCATATGCATAATGAAAAATGTACACCTAAATACATCAGCAAATAACCCGCAACTCTTTCCAAAAAAAGCATGCATATTTATTTCTAATACACCAAATGCATAAATAATACAGAGAATTTAGTAGCACGTGAGAAGTAGTTTCTATTAATTACTTCAAGTACTAAACAAAACACCAATTTTGCCCCCAATAAACAACTAGGCTGTGTTTGGGTCTCAAAAAGTGCAAGGGAAAAAAAACAAAAGGGAACCAACAGCCCACAGAAACAGAGGAACAAAGACACAAAAAACAACCAATCCAAAGCCCCATAATGTTTTGCATTTTCAGTAGCTCAGCACTCACGCTTACAATGGCGACAACACCATACTCAAAACATGATAAAACCTTCCCCATCCTCCTCAACCAGACAATAAACTTCAACCCCAACACACAAGCAAAAGATACAGAGGTCAGAGCTTTTTTTTTATTTTATTTTATCTGCAAAAGGTGAATTATATTAAGTAGGAGAAAATACACCCATAGAAGACGGAAAGCATCAGCCACTAAAAAATGCAAACACCCCCCACCAACAAAGGGCGAACATACAAGGGACCAGGGGGGCCATGGCCCCTGCAAAAACTTACTTTTTCATTACTAGAAGCATTTCCTAAATGCCAATTTGCTCACTCATTGTTCAAAAAAAAAAAAAAAAAATTGTAAGAAACATGATTGTAGGTATGTGTTAGAGGGTGCAAAAAGCTTTTTATTTATTTATTTATTTTTGTTATAAAATATTTAAATCACTTTATCCTTAATAATAAGTTTGCTCAATGATAGAATATTAATAAAGAATTTCATTAAATAGAGTAAATAATTGCACCCATGTTTAAAAGATAAAAGCAGCAATATGGGCGCCACAACATCATATCGCTACCTTGAATGTTACAAAAATTAAAACAACAAAATAAATTCAAGCAATATAAATGCCACATGACTGCCTTGATGCCTACTATAAATTCAAAAAATAAATAAATAATAAAATTAAAACAAAGGAATGAATGTTTCACAGTCCACATATAACATATGTTACCTTTTTGTATTCCATACCCAAAGTCTCAATGTCTTTCAAAATGTTTTATACAAAACTTATTGCTTTATTTAGCAAGATTTGTATCATCAAAACGAACAATCAAGCTACATGAACCATTTACTTCATATGCCCAAAATCCAATAAAATAATCCGGCATAGTCCCGTTTGTAAATAGGACATCCCAAGTTATCGACTTAACAAAAAAACCTGTATAACTCACATCACTATCCAATCACAACCGTCATTACCCATACAAAATTCAGATTTCACTATGACATACCTAATAAATCACATATCAAAAATCTACTCTATCGCTTCAAATAGAACAAAATCCAATGAAAAATTCGGCATGGTCCCATCTGTAAACAGGACATCCCAAGTTATTGACTTGTCAATAAAACCTGTACAACTCAACTTCCAATTTATCAACTAGAAAAATATGAGAAATCTCTAATATCTAAACTTAACAAAGAAATTAATATCAAATTAACCAATCATCATCATTAAGCTGTGTATCAAATTAATATCAAATTAACCAATCATCATCATTAACAAAGAAATTAATATCAAATTAACTAATCATCATCAAATTAACCAAGTACTTTAAACATGTAGATTAGTGGGCAAAATTCATAAACAATAAAAAGCTGTGTAAGGTCAACATAATGGCAATTCTCAATTTCTCATTCCCCACATCGTATGGACCATAATCCAAACAAAACCATGCAGCCACCATAATCAAAAATTGAAAATCAAAGAAATATATAGCTCCATAAAAATAGAAAAAAATCCCAAAATTTAAAATTTAAAACAAAAGTAGCTCCAGCAGATCCATAAAACTCATGAGTCTCCAACAAAAATTCCCAAAGCACTAGCCTAAACAAAAATTAAAAATCAGAAAAATATAGCTCCATCAAAATAGAAAAATTCCCAAAGAAAAAAAGGTTTAAAACAAAGTTCATGTCATCTTCAATAATCTTCAAATTTCAGTAGCACAGCAGGACACACCATCATGGCTCTCTTCAAGGAAAGGACACATCAAGGCATTTCAATAATTTTCACAAGCAAGCATCACATGAAGATACATACATACATACATACATACATACATATATGTATATACATATACATATATATATATATATATATATATGTATATACATATACATATGTGTATGTATGTATGTATGTATGTATGTATATATACATATACATATGTATATGTATGTATGTGTATATGTATATGTATATATATATATGTATGTATATATATATACGGTTTTTGTTCCCATCAACACGTGTTGATATAAGTTATATCAATACCATTCATTGGGGACTAAACCCCTAGTCCATAATTTGTCTTCACTATTGTTATCAGTAAAGCATAGTAGAAAGGCCATTTGTCCAGAATCTTAACTTCTATCCTACCCCAATTTTTTTTGTCAAAACCCGGGCCTTTATTTTTTTACGTACACCTATGTAAATAAAGTAAGAGAACTTTGTAGATTTTCACCCAAACAAAAGAAAAAACAGAGAACTTTGTAGATTAGGAGCTTACCATGCAAGCTTAGCTCCTGTTTTTGTATGAAAGCTATTTATAAACAATGCAGTCGCTGTCCCATTGGGGTATGTAAGCTTATAATCCATTACCATCATGGTATGATGAGTGAGCTCTCCCTCGCATAACTGATAAGCCTAGGTGTGTGTCCTTAAATTATGTTAAAGGGTCCCATTTTTATTCTAACCATCTCACCATTGAGCCCAAATATTTAAATATCTACCAAAAATGGATCAAATCCTACTCCACTACTATTTCCCTATCTTTGTTTGGTAGTAACTTGCAACAAAGTTTTTTATAAAAACAAAAAAATAAATAAATAAAAAATGACAGACTGACATGGAAATGATAGTTGTTCAACACTTTGATACCTAGATATGCAAACTAAATTTCATAGCTGCAACATATTACTCTGACAATCACTTTGATGTTATAAAACCAATTCCAAAGAAAAGAATAATCCACAAAATCACCGTAAACATGTGTGTACATTTACACAATAATGATAAATTGTTACTAAGAAGAAACAATACCAGCCTAGATAAATATAAAGAAAAAATAATAATAATATTAAGATTTAAAACAATCGAAGCTTAACAAAAAATTATAATATTAGGTGCTGAAATACTAAACCTTCAACAACTAAGACGACGCCGAGACTATCTTCTTCCTTGGAGTCGCGTGGATACCTAAACAAAAGAGCAGATTTTTCTTTTAAATAAAAACTAATGCATAAAGCATTTTCATCAGCATCGTCATAACATAACAAATATTATTAAGCATCTAATACCTAAAGCTGATAGCACTAATCAATACAAAATTTTCACTAACAGATACTCACCAACCACAGATTTTGGTTCAGAGTATGGAAGTCATTAGCATCCGGTTCAAACAACTTTGTTACTGAAATGGGACTTCTTGACTCTTGTCGTGAAATCCAACACTGATGGAGGACCCTGAGCAACTCCTGCACAAGTTCCATAAACTTCAACCATTACCTAACCCTTTTTACTGCCTAAAACAAAAGGCACATAATCAAACAATATATTTCTCTTCAAAATGACAAGTAATTTGACTCATATTCCCATTTCCAAAAAAAATAATAATAATAATTTCCAAATGCATCGTCGGTGGACTGATCAACATTCAAACCAACCATCACATTCTCTACTAATTTTCAATTGATATATTTCCTAAATGTATAAAGTATGGAGCAAAAAAAAAAAAAAAAAAAAACATATATTTCCAGTTGATGGGTTTCACAAAGAGAGAGAGAGGGGGGGGGGGTACGAAAGCCCTACATTTCGAACTGGCATATAGATCGAAAAGGGCCTTACCTGTGCTCAAATGTGTGAGATGGATATCGTCGACGGCGAATGAAAACCCGACGATCCTTAGATCTAAGCCGATATCAGTCCTCAAGAAAACGTGACAGTGATAGAGTCGGCGCCTGATGACTGGTATTCGGCAGTCGACAGTAGGAAGATGGGGCTTCGTCTACGACGGAGGAAGGAGCTTCGACGTCGACGGTAGAGGACGGAGCTTCGACGTCGGCGGCCTAGTAACTCAAATCGAGATCGAGATCAAGAGAGAGTGAGAATGAGACAAAGAGGGAGAGTGTGAGAGTGCGACTGAGAGTGGGTCTTCGACGTCGGCGACAGAGGACGGAGCTTCGACGTCGGCGGCCTGGTCAGATCGAGATCGAGAGAGAGAGAGAGAGAGCGTGTGAGAGTGCGACTAAGAGTGGGGGGTGATTTTTATCACCTAAAATCGTGTCGCGCCCCCACGATTTTCTCTTTATACGCCGTATATTCGCTGTGTGGAATTCAACCTAAAATCGTAAACAATTTTTATACAAGTTTTCTTATACGAGCTTTCTTTGGCAGTATAGCGGGAGTAGAGTAGAGAAAGGCCAAAGTCGTGTTGGGCCAACATGATTTTGCTAAATCGTGTTAGCCCAACACGATTTACTATAAAACTGGAAATAAGTTTTGTTTCACTGTATTTTTTGAAATAACTTGGTCAATGACCGCACAATAGGAAATGCCCCCTTCGACTTGTGTCATTTTGTGCATGTATGTCATCAAGACAACGAGGTCGCCCATGGTTTAGCAAGACATGCCAGGTTTGTAAAAAATGTCCAAGTCATTGCTGACTTGGATCATTAATGAATCTGTAATTCTTAATTAATTTTTCTCTTTCCTTTTCTTTTTTTCTTTTTTATTTTTTTGAAAAAAAAAAAAAAGAAGGTATCTGGTGGTAAGGTTCATATCTTGTCTTTCACTTTATATGAAGTGATTATTTTCCATTATATACGAATCAGACAAGGGCAAGAGCCTAGAGTTGCAACAGGTCAGTGCTAAGGCTCATCTCTTTTGTCCTTTAGCATGTTTAAGTGCACCAATGAAAAGTATGATTTTTTTTATTTTTTTAATAAATATAAGGAGGTTCTAAGATGTTTATGCATCCGAGTAATCCTTCTTAATACATCAAGTCCACCTATCTCATAAACACTAGGTAATTATAGAATCAAGTTCACGATAGTAGTTTTGAAAAGGAATGATGAGAATTGAATCCAAAGCATTTTGTTTAGAAAGATCGAGGTCCCTAAACCACTCGGTGCACCCTTGGAGTTCAAAATATGAATTAATCTACACGTAACTACTACATGACATGATGCTTAGCCAAAAAAAAAAGGAAGAAGAAAAGAAAAAGAAAACTAGCACAAGACATCACAATATTATTCTATAATGTTATTTATTTATTACTATTACATGATGCTTAGCCAAAAAAAAAAAAAAAAAAAAAAATAGATGACATGATGCTTAGCCAAATAAAAAAAAAAAAAGAAAAAAGAAAAAAAACTAGCACAAGACATCACATTATTATTCTATAATGTTATTTATTTATTACTATTACATGATGCTTAGCCAAAAAAATAAATAAATAAATAATAGATGACATGACGCTTAGCCAAATAAAAAAAAAAAGAAAAAAGAAAAAAAAACCTAGCACAAGACATCACAATATTATTCTATAATGTTATTTATTTATTACTATTTAAGAAAAAGACAATGATAGCCCCATTTCTCTTCCCATGCATAATCCCTTCCCCCTTCCCTTACACACATACCTAAGAAAAGTTAAAATCACAACATACCCCAAACCCTCCCTCTTGAAAGGGGGAGACGAGCTATTTGAGCTACCATGGGTAATATTCCATAAATAGATTCGTAGCCATATAAAAACATGGTGAATGCTTTTGAGTTGACCATCCAAGAGGAAACTCCCACAAAATGTAAAATCAATTTTTGAACATGCATTCATCCTTTCCAGCTTATCGACAACATCATAATTGGAACTCAATAATTCTATATTACGTCCTAACAATGTTGTCAACCATTTTGATGTATGATATGTTCATAGATTGGTCAATAATACAAAGATATTCCCAAAGTAAAACCAGCCTATATATTCTATGGTAGCATATATATATAGTGGCATGAAAACTCACTCGAGCTCCCTCCCTCTATGGTTGGCTATATGCGTTGGTATTAAGGCATTTCCATCATTGGCTATGCTTAATTTGTCATGAGCAAATAGACCCAAGATTTGGATCTCTTTAGTGATAGCTCCAAATTTGGATGAACATATAGCACTACATATATATATATATATATTCGTCAATTTAGCCCAAGTTGGAGCACTTCAGCTTACATTTGCAGGGTCTATTTCTTCGAGGACCATATACACACTTTTGTTTCGAGGACCATACACGCAAGGTACATTTTTTTTCTTTCTCATAATTAATCCTAATTAGCCTATTTTGTCACAACTTATCGCTATCCAATTTATGGTTCTATTGACAATTTGAGGTGAGTATATAGGCTAGTCTTTATATATGATTTTATCATTGAATTCATAGGCCCATGATTCAAAGGTACGTGTGAATACCAATCTTGTTTCTTTTTATATTGAGTAGATAGACAGTGAGGTCTTCTGGTTTTAAGCGCGTCTAATGGTAGAGGAGGGTTGCAGAAAATGTCTAATTTTCTTCACCAAGTATGTGGTGTTTTATATTACTACAAAAATTATGGAAAATGCATGCTACTTCACCCACCTTAAATTGCTCATCTTTTATCATCCACCATGCATGTATTAAAAATGGATAGTTGATCAAAAACTGCCACACAAGTCCTAGTTTGGAAAAAAAAAAAAAAAAAAAAAAAAACTACCAAATATGATGAGACGTGACGAAAGATGAGTGATTTAAGGTGAATGACATAGCACTACTCAAAACCGTACCATAACATGCGGTCAAGACTCTTATAGCCTTTAGGGGCATGAGAATGAGACTTGGCTAATGCGCCTTACAAATCGCAGGACATAACCCCGCCTGTCACTTTCTTTTTCATAATCTTGCAGACCATAAATTTGTATGTCGGGCACGGCGTATGATCTCTCATGCGACTTGGCCAACAACACTTCTAGTCTCTTCTAGAAGCACCAAAAAATAAAAAAAAGTAAAAAAAATAAAAAAAACAACAACAACAGTTCTTGAAACTTTCCTACCAATACAGATATAAAGTACAAAATGTGGAACAATCTGGGGCAATAATAGGTGAGAACTTACGAAAATAAACAAAAACAACTCAAATAAAAGGGAAGTGGTGCGCAAATCCGATGCTTCTTTTTGTTCATAAACCATTGTAGGTATATGCCATATGTCATCCAATAAATAGAAGATCTTTAGCCTTCCGATCCATTCAGGCGGCCGGATCGAGCCTCACAAGCTATATACTCATCATTAACATAAAAAACAAAACAAAAAAAGGTTAGAGCCTGCGGCCTGCCAAATCTGATGCTTATTATTTATCATAATGCCATTCTTCTTTGACAGATAGGAGTTAGGACAGCTAAAAAGCACGAGTAAAGTCGGCACACATTGACCCAAGAAGGGAAAAAGGACAATTTTTGTTTGACTTGTTAATTGGCTTCAGCCTTCATGCCATGGAAGTAAAGAACAGTTTGGTGTCAAATATATACTCACGTTTTGAAGATCGAGTGAGATGTCTTGAATTTTATTATAAAGATTAAGAGACGAAGGCCTTTCTAGTGTTCGAATATTAGTCAAATATATTGAAGATACCTTATGGTATGCCACATTTTTATTATTATTATTTTTTTTGGTTGGGGGGTGGGGGGTAGGGGTATGGTATGGTACTTTAGTGTTGAAGGGGTAGGGTTCTTTTGTGGGGGTGGCACGGCAGCTAGCGTAGGGTGGGGAACATTAAAAAAAAAATTGGAAAAATCATAATAGCTTAGGCCAACTCTAGTTCTCAAAATCACTTTCGTAGTTACATAGGTTTATGGATATGATAGAGCAATCCTGTGATTATTTTTAAGGTAAACTATAAGACATATATCCCCCTTAATGTTTGGCCAATTTGCACGTAATCCAACCTCTTAAAGAAAAAATAGTTGCAATGGGCCACTAGACAGTTTATAAATTGAGCAATTAGCGCTACTATTAATCATAATTAATAAAATTAGATAGAAAAAAAAAAAAAAAACCATGTGATCATAGTTAATTCCACAATGATAACTAACAATGGTGGTAATTGCTAAATCTATAAGCTATTCGGTGAGACATTGCAACTATTTGTTACTTAGGTGTGTTTGGTGAAAAATGGATAAACATTAGGAAGGGTTTCTTGTAATTTACTCTTACTTTTAATTTCTTATGCATACCTTTTAATATTTCTAATTTGTACGTCCTCGTAATTTACTCTTGCTTTTAGTATTTTTCTCTCAAAAGTCGATCATTTAGCTTCCTATCAATTTTGCTAGCAGCTTTATAATTGAGGTAACATATATCTCTTCCCCGCTTATAAGGAAGTTATAAATTTTGTTAGAAATTGGGTTGTGGGGCGGGTTGCCCATGGTTAGGCTTGCCTATCCTTTAATCTACTTGCCTAGTTGGTATACGAAGAGAATCGATCGAGGAGGTGCATGTAACGTTAGGAACGTTACATTTCTTCAAGTTCCATAACTCTCCATAGAGTAATGAGGGGTACGGTAGAGCCCATTTAAGCAAAGTGCTCCCCACTCCTTGGAGATAGGTTGTGCATGTGTGTACGTAGTGTGCGTCCCTCCCGAGGAGAGCAACACTATTGATTCAAATTGGAGAAGGCTTCATCATTGGACTGTTGGATTCGGTGGAGACGTGCTTTGGACAAGGTGAGACAGCAACCTCTGGCTGCCATATATCCTCCATCACTGTTGGTTCCAGGTAACCAATGGTCACACATATATTTAGGTCAAGATTAGGAGACATAATTTTTAATTCATTGGATTCACAAGATCCACACAATAAAAAATTAAAAAAAAAATTCCTCTAAGGCCAGAGGATTTTGTCAAAGTGTATTGGGTATATTAACCAAATTCTTTCAAGGTAAGTTTGCCTTCGGATCAACACGAATTCATATGAAACCCTCCCAACTGGCAAGATCATTTTCTAGGAATAAATTTTGTTTATATAAAATTTGAGGTATTCTAATTGCCTTCTAGATCAAACATAAATTTGATTAAATCAGCCAAAATCATCATCTTATTTTTAGAATATTTCAAGCAAACGAATTGGAAACCATCACAGCCTACCATTTAGAGGTTTTCCTGCCCCTAATGACCCACGCAATTAATCCTATTTTAGTATTAACCATTGACCACTACAAAAAAGAGAGGCTATTAGCCATGAACCAATCCATGTCTAAAAGTGGCTTTTCTGTGGCCATATGACCCCCACCCATAGGTTTGGAACCGTGACCAAACTGTGGCTAAAAGTGACGTGGCTAAATTTTGAATATATATATATATATATATATATATATATATATATATATAGGGAGAGTTCCATTGACATCTAGTGTAAAATTTTTTACACTTACACCCATCAATATTTTTTTATAGAAATCATATTTCACCAATCCAACCGTTAAATTACATATTCCTATCATGGACATCATGCATGCCAAATTTCAAGTTAATCGGATATCGGGAAGTATTTGATCAGTAAACTTACATTTATTTTAATAAATAAAACTTTAATTTCGAGCACTTTATGGATGACATAGCTCCTAATCTCCAATTAACTTAAAATTTAGCATGGATAACGTGCATGACAAGAATATATAATCTAGCGGTTGGATCGGTGAAATATGATTTCTAAAAAAAGATATTGAGGGGTGTAAGTGTAAAATGTTTTACACCAGGTGTCAATGGAATCCTCCTATATATATATATATATATACTAGTTGGTACACACATGCGTTGCACGTGAATATTTTTGGATTATAAAATAAATATTTCATCAATGGTATACGAATTTATGCTAAAGTGGACCATATAAATTGTCTTTAAAAGAAGAGATTTTTGTAATGGGGAAAAAAAAAAATTAGTGCCAAAACTAATAAATTAATTAAATGTGTCATCAATAACTTAAATAAATATAAAAAATATATGTAAATTTCAGTTGTACACTTGCCTATCAAAAGGATATTTTTCATGGCTCTGTCAGTGTGTGTGTGTATATATATATATATGTTTATTTTTGTAAGGAAAAAGCTAAATAGTTTAACCCTTTTTTTCGAACTTGTTTGGCAACTAACTTAGTTATTTACTTATTTCAAAGAGTAATAATTTTTTAAAAAAATTATTTCATAAATAAATTGAACAAATAACATCGTGTTTAAATTCAAAAAATAAGATATAAATTAAAATAAATGTCATCCAACTCATTGAAAATATTATTCTATGAGTGGGGAAGTTAGGTTTTTTTTATAAAACTTTTTTATAATATAAAAACTTAAATGAAATTATGATAAATATACTTATTTTTAAAATTTTCTCAATGAAATATGTGCTTACTAAAACATGGGAATCCTCCTAAGTTGTCCTTTGTTGAGATGATGTTCTATTGACTAGATAAGGTAGAATTTTTAACATCGTTACATATAGGATTTGGTTTTCTTAATGCCAGTTTTTTATAGTCTAGGAACCTCATTGGGTTTTATTATATTATATTTTAATAAAAGGTTCTATGTAAGAAAACAAACCAACTCCAAAAATAAATAATTAAATAAAAGAAACGTATCCTCATAAAATATTTGTGAATCACGATTTGTCAAAAACTTACACCAAAAAAATAAAATAAAAAAAATACTCAAAAGTAATAATATCTAACAGAACGAAAATAGAACCCTACTACATTTGCAAGGAATCTTGTAGGTAGGGCATTCAATAATAATAGAAGTAAGAGAACCAAAGTTACAGAAATATATGAAGTACTTGACCCACATGGAAAACAGTATTTTATATAGCAATTAGAACAAACCCTAAAACCCTATATTTCGAAAAAGAAAAGAAGATGAAGGCTCTATTAAAATAAGTTGAAGTTACTCTTAATGGAGAAAGTAGAATTTAGAATTCCATTATTAATGAATAGATGATATATGTTATGAAATAGAGTTAACTTACAATTCTGGGTTTTATTTATTTATACAAATTATAGTTTCCTTAGAATTCCTATTTATGTATGTGTTTTATATTTCTATATTTCCTATATATGTAGAAGGGTAATTGTGCATTTAAAATTTAAAATAAGGGTATATTAGTCAATCAAAAGTTTTTCTCACATTCAACTTTTTATAGGTAATATATCTATATATATATGGGCACACGTGCCTTGCACATGAATATTATTTAAATAAAAAAATTATAAATTCTATATCTATATCTATATATATATATATTGAACATGAAAATCTAATTATTTGTTACTTTTGTGTTAATTTAACTTATTAGAATAAACGCTCAACACAATAGGTCAAAATTCCTTCAATTGTTAGGAGTTATGGTAAGAATAAAAAGTTAGCTAGAACACATGCATAGTAGTGGAGGCTGTATAGAATTTATAAAGTGAATATAAATTGTGTTATCTTTTTTCCTTCTTTTTTGCTAGAAAATAAGCATTCTTAATTGGTTAGATATAAAACATTCTTGATTGGTTAAATATAGGAGGCAAATAAATATTTAAAATTTAAAATAAAGATGTAATGGTCAATCAAAAGTGTTTTTAAAGTATAAACTTTTATAAGTAGTATAGATATAATATAATTTAATATGTGATACAAGAGCATCTTTGAGGGAGGTAGCAAAAAAAACCAAAAAAAAAAAAAAAAGGTAACAAATCTGTCGTTTGCTACCTTGTGTGGGCTGTGGCAATTTGCTACTTCAATTTGAGATGTGCATTCCAAAGGGAAGTAGCAAACATAATTATTTTATTTTTATTTTCTATATTTTATATTTTTGATGCTTTTAAATATTATTTAATTTATTTTTTTAATAAGTGAAATCAATCCCTCATAATATAGTTTTTCTTACTTTTTCTATAAAAAAAATTCTCAATTTTATTTTTATATGATATCATCATCTACATTTTTTTTTTTTTTTTTGTTCAGTTAGAGATTGAAAAGATAGTGGAGATCGAGATTTTCATTTTATTTTTTTCCTCATTTCTTTGTTTTTTTTTCTTTTTCTTTTCCCCCTCCCTTCCCATCAATAACCAAATTCAAGCAAAATAATAATAATAATTATCATATACATATGTGACTCATTCCAACAATTTCCACATTACAATCAAAATACATTCAAGGATTTTCCTAGTCTACCCAAAATTCTCGAAAACAACCACCCCCAACCACAAACAAATTTAGCATTATATGAATTCTCACCAAATTTCAAGAAATACATAATAAAAGTATAAAATACTCACGCAACAACCCCTTGAGATCCGGTATCATCTCCATAATGTGGATATTTGGTTTGTGACTACGCTGGGAAGTAGGTGTGCCTCTAATAGGCCATTCTCGTTTGCTAGAGAATGAGAGGAAGAGGGAGATACAAAGTCAACGTACTTTAGGATTATATGTATAGTATTAAATAGAATATTTGATTTAGGGTTTCCTTTGAATTCCTATTTGTGTTTTATATATTAAGGTATGTGTTTTAGAATTATGTTTTATATATTAAGGTATGTGTTTTAGAATATATTAAGGTATGTGTTTTAGAATTATAGTTTCCATATTACTATACTTCTTATATATGCAGAAGGGTAAGTAGTTGTGTATTTAAAAATTAAAATAAGAGTATATTAGTCAATCAAAAGTTTTTCTCACATTCATCTTTTTATAGGTAGTATAGATATAGATATATAAATCAAACCTTTGAATATTTATATATATATATATACACACACATATGTTGTGAGCACACACACCCATAATTTTATACAGAAGATTTTAGGACTTTTGTTTCTCCCATCGCATTTAATTTTTTCATTTCTTCTCAGGATGTCTAAGCCTCAGCTCCTCCTCCAATGCCCATTACTCTTCCTATTGATTCTACAGCTCTCCCATGTCTCTCATGCTGATGTTGGTACTGCTGCCCAATACAGCCCCCCATATATACGTAAGTCCGATCCCACCCAAAAAAAAAAAAAAAAAAAAAAATAGCGGTTACATTAACTTCCATAACTGAAATTCAAATTGATCTCTCATGTTTCTCGGGTTTTGATACAGCTACTGCCTGTTACGGAAACGACGCGTCTCAATTCCCGTCGAGCAACCTTTTTGCAACCGCCGGCGAGGGGATATGGGATAATGGAGCTGCCTGTGGGAGGCAGTATTTGGTACAGTGCATAAGCGCTTCGGTGCCCAGAACTTGCATTCCTGGCCAGACCATTCAAATCAGGATCATCGATCGTGCGGTTTCATCGGCTTCTAGGCCTACCACAGAAGGTGTCACTATGGTTCTATCGAATACTGCATTTGCGGCCATTGCAAACGGATCACGGGCGTCCATCAACGTAGAATACCAGCAGTAAATCTCTCTCTCTCTCTTTTTTAACTTTGGCCATTTTTTCTCTGTCCTAATCTTTTATCTCTTTAATTTCTTTAGTTTTTCTGAGTATGGGGTTTTCTGAATCGCACATTCTGTTTGTTGTATGTTTGGTTATATTTCTTTCCATGCTGTTGTCCATGCACATTGACATCACAGGCTTGTAACTGAGTTGGTATCTTTCTCCTACCTACAAAAGCACTGGCGGCGCCCAGGGGGCCTTTGGGGGCACGTGCCCCCATTAGCTCAACCAAGTTTTTATTTTTATTTTTTTGGGGAGAGATTATCATTTGATGACTATTTTTCAACATAATGCCAAAAAGAGAAATATGGTAGTCATTTTAAAGCATATTTACAGTCAAGTTGTAATAAGTTGACAAAAATCCTTTTTTGGGTCTTAAATTGAAAAGTGATCACTAAAAAGTAAATTTTTCAAAAAAATACTTCCCAAAGCTTTTAGTTCCCAATTCCCACTACACAAAATTATAGCACAATGCCCTCATTGAAGATAAATCCTGACTCTACCCCTATATCAAAGGAAAGTTCGGGTTTCTAAACGTCAACCTGCAACTTATAAAAAAAATTTAGAGTAAAGGGACTTATTTGTGGGTAGGAAGCAGGTTTTGGTATTAATATATTGAGTACAGCTTGCATAACCGATACGTGAATTACCTAACCTAACCTAATATGTGGGCTTGCTCATGTTGGTAGTGTGTAACCTTACATCATGTGTTGCGTGTTTGCATTCGTCATTGCAAAAGCAATGTATGATGTGCAGACTAACATGATAGCATTTTCCATATATATATATATATATATATATATATATATATATATAACCATGCAGACTTATGGGATGCTGCATGTGGTGGTATATCCAATCAATTGTCTGAACATATATATATGGCAATGTTAAGTGGGAGTCATGCATGATGCATTATAACTAATTAAAATTTCAATATGATAATTAAAATTTCACTATGCTAGAACTAATTTCTAATTTATTTTTTTTTAAGAAATGTAATTTACTGACATGGGGAGCTGAGAGAGACTTTTCTGTCCTGACAATTAATGAAATATGGTTATCTTCTCATGTGCAGGGTCTGAACAGAGCATCAAATTCTCCGTTTCTTTAAAGGCTGGTCTACATCTGCAAGGTGGTTGCATCATATAACTAGTGGACCTGATCCTTTTGTTTCTAGAACTTTAATTAAGAGAGGGAGAAGTCAATACAACTGGTTGGTTAGCAGTTGATTTTTGCTTTTGTTGATGCGCAGCAGTTGATTGATTGCACTACTACTTTTGTCTTGTGCATTAGGTTGAATATGTGTGGAATATTTCAAATTTGTAATTTCCATTTGATGATACCATCTTTTAATAATAATAACCTATCTTCTTTCAAATTTGACTCTTTTCTTTATCTCTCTCCATCAATACAATCATTCCATTTAGTAATAATTAAATCCAATTAAATCAAACTTATTTTTAATACACTTTGGCATGGTAAAAGAGACCCCCTCAAATGATGTATCACCTTTCTTTCATACAAACATTACTTAAGCCAATGGCATTATACCTTTATCGGGCTTTTGGTTACGATCAAGTATCGCTAGCTAGTGGCCTTTGTGTCACATGGCATGCCTCTCATATAGGGGCGAGAGCTTGCGGTTTCAATTCAAAGTCAGTGTGTGAGTTTGGTAACTATTATGTTATATATGTGAAGTCCATATATGTTACCCCAAAAAGGAGGAAAACAGGTTTATCCATTTATAATTAGAAAACATTCAAATAAATCCAACGAAAATTGCATATTGCTCAAAATAAGTGCACCATTCAAGCAAAATCAACAACTGAGGGGTCTGAACGATTGGACCCCAAGAAATTATTCCGTGTGTCGGATACAATGTGTTCTTCTCTTACAATCAACATGTCACACATGATGATCGGATTGTGAGAGGATGACACAATGCGCTCGTCATATGGACTAAGCTTTCGGACCTCGCATAGTCCACTAGTATTTTATTGCTCACCACCAAAATTTAGGGGACATGTACGCCAGTTGCATCGATTGAAAAGGTAATAGGGCATGATTTTGGCCACAAGTTCCCAAAGCCATTTTCACGACATGCATGGAGCTGGAGGGATAACACATCATTCGCATCAGTTTCAAAGAATAATACTCCTTAGCCAGAAAGGCATGATCAAATAGTCAACTAATTCCACTAGGGCATGATTAAAGCCACAACTCCTTAGCCAGAAAGGCACTGATCAAATAGTCAACTAATTCCGCTAGGGCATGATTGAAGCCACAATTCGAGAGACTAGCTACAATTAACAAATGAACAATGCCCACATGAACCCATGTTACTCGGATTGTGTTTTCTTCAACCAAATCCAAAATCTTCGCCCTCAAGTATGGTAATAAATGGTGTTTATTCGGTGATGGAGTTTTTCAATATACGCAAAAATGGTCCAAGTCTTTAGGGACTCACATGGTAAACCTATCTCGATACCATTTTTCTACTCAAATATGAGGGTGCCTATATGGTAACCTAACTCCTTTACCTCAGCCTATTTCTGTCTAAAGTTTGTGTTTAGAGTCGGGATAGAATACTGGTTAGGGCATCTCCAGCCGGATGCCTATAATTAATCCTTGGCTATTGCTAGCTACATATATTATAACACGATTTCCAAAATCACCTCCTCAGTCCTCAAACGAGCCTGTTACAACAAATGCCTATATTATAGCAAGGTGACTTGTACACGAGTTACCCTGTATAGAGATGTGACGTGGCACACTAGGACCCACATGAGGCGGAAGTGATCTGTATATGGGTCATCCATGATCCAACACTTTCCCCCTATAAAATATGCACATGTCCGGGATGAAAATCATGAAATAGCCAATCATAAAACAGTTGACCAATAGAAATAAAAATAATTGTCCAAAATCATATTTAATGAGTGACCTAAGAAAAAAAAACTTTTTTTTTTTTTTTTTTGGAGGATAGGTGAATATTTATTCAAAATGTAGTAATAATAAAGCATTCATAACCAATCTTCAAAAAAATAAATTAATAAAAAAGAAAAGGTTTGTTTTTCTTCTTTGACATTTTGATGGATCTTTTTCATCTATGGTCCACCAGTTCGCATTGCAGATAATCCTCTTCTTAAGTCTCTTACACCCCATATAAGACCGTTGCAAATATTCGTGACTCTATAGACCAAACTATGCTGCTGCTGCTGCTGCTTCCTTTTTTTCCCCAAGGAATTTTATGATGGACAAAGCTTATATAGTGACTGTTTGGAATTAAAGATTTTCATGCACAAAGGGGTCGAAGTAGAATTCGTATGAATTTCCATTATCAAATAAAAAATAAAATTGAGCTTTCATAGATAATAATAATAAGAATAATACCAATAAGGCAATAATAACAATTTGATGCACAAGGGGACCAAATATCGGTTTCGAAAGTCAGGACATGGGATGAGACAATTTAAGAGTCTAATAAGCATTGAAATGGAGGGCAAACATTTATTTCATTTTGAATGCGAACTTTTGAAATACAAGGCAAACATTTACCAACTTGATCATCCTGCCGACAATTATTAATTGCTGCTCCAACTCTGATATTTTATAAATTTCAAGTTTCCTTTTTTTTTATTTTTTTCTTTTTTAATTATAAATTTTGCGACAATTAGAACGAGGTGCAACCTTGTAAAGACACATTTTGCAGTTTCAGTGGTATCTCTCTTTTAAAAGAAGACTATACCCTAATATTTGTGGTATAAAAAGAAGCCAAAAAAAAAAAAAAATGTGTTGGCAACCTAACCAATGAGTGTGATGCAGGTTGGTATCCAAATTTTAGACATTAAAAAATATATATATTAAATTTATATTTTAAAGAAAAAGGAAAAAGGGAAAAGTCCACCCAATCTCTACATGCAACATGGGTTAGTTTTATCATATTTTCTGACATCAGAAAAATGTCATATATATGACTAGGCGTGAAATCACCAAAAGCAATATGCATCTCTCGTCCATACTTAACTACTCATTATAAGGGGAATCGATAGGCTGAGTTTTTTTGGGGCTTCTAAAAATCTAGAAGCTGAGACTTCGTTCCCTTATGGAGTCGTTAACCACCATAGAGGGAGATTTACGCCACTTAATATAAAAATCCACCTAAACCTTAACCTGTACAACATGTAGGACAAGAGCTGGATAGGTTGGCCAGTTTTCAACTGATGCAAACATAATTCACATTATATGGGACCCACTTACTTCTTCTGACTCATTTTCTGGAATCCTCCATTGAAAATGTTACTTCTTGGTAAATTTCCTCTTTTTTTTTTTTTTTTTTTTCTCCTACATGGCCTGAATTTCTTCCTAAGTTCTGGTTGGATTTCGAAAATAATAGTTGGTTTTGGGAGAGGGGGGAAAGAATAATGTATACATTTTTTTAGAATAAATTTTATTTCTAAAGCAATATTTGCACCTTTTTTTTTTCTTTCCTTTCCTTCAGTTTTTCCGAGTTCCAAACAAAAGCTTACTGTACCCCCAAACATTGTGTAGAAATATATTCCCTCAACAAAATTTATGACTTTGTGCATACACATATAAGAGTCCAACATTCTAGAGAAGGATAAAACTTTGCCGCGCAATTAGGTTACCCACCCAAATCATATCTAAAACCTTTGACCTAATTTGGCAATGTATTAGGTTAACCAACAAACTCAAAGTTAAATGGTGCCTGATCTTTTGATTCTCTCTCTCTCTCTCTCTCTCTCTCTCTCTCTCTCCTTGCAACTTCTCAAACTCAATAGAAACATCTAACTCAAAAGTCTAAACATCACCAACTCCTTACACACCTCCCTCTCAATAAATTTGAATAATTCTCCTTCTGAAACATTCTCTGAATCAAGCATTTACTTTTCTAGTTAAAGAACCCTCTCTTTCTAGAACTCATTGAACTCAGCATTTACTCTTCTACTTGGAGAAGTCATAACAGGCAAAAATAACATAAAATCACTTTCACACGTACACTAAGGCCATGTTTGTTTAGCTGGAATGGAATGGAAGGAATGGAATCTCATTCCAATTCATTCCAAACAGCATGTTTGGATGAGATAATTTGAATGGGAATGGAATCAAAGAGTGTTTATAGATTCATTTCAAATCACTTTTCATTCCATACTACTTTAAGCATGGAATTAGATTCCATTCCCATCCATTCTATTCCAGCTAGACAAACATAGCCTAAGAGGAAAAGATTGATGAGAAATGCCATGCTATCAGAGTATGAATGATTGTAATCATGTACACATGAGATATAAGCTGGAATGTTTTCACTGTGGAACTTTAAAGCCATATTTCAATCATAATTTTTGGGGAACCCATTATAGCCAACAGAATGCAACAGCACAAACTAGTTCTCACTACAATGACAATGCTCAAGAAATACATTTCGTTCACATAGAAATTAGTAGATTGAATAACACCAGTTAACAATCCAGTTAATAAATACTAAAATGATCTTTATCAAACTATCATCAACTAAACTAGATACCTCTTTGGGGCAACAACATCTAATTCTAACTTCTTGATAGCATAGAATTGAAAGCCAAGTTTGAGACATGCACAGTCCAAGATTCTCAGTCAGTCCAAATAGCAATTTGTGAGGAGAATTTAGAGAGGCATCTAATTTCAAGAAACATCAAAGCTATTCACAGGCAAAAGAAAGGTTATCAAGTGCATGTAACATGGAAGTATTGATTAGAAGCAGAAATAAAAAAATTTGCTACAACAAATAAGCACAAATGTTTACCAGCAACTATAATTTACTGCAGGAAGTGTCAGCACAGTTTGAAGTCCTCTTTTTTGGATGCAAGGAAATTGATTTGTGCTTTTACAACTTAAAGAACGACAGAAAACAAGCAACTGATCAGAAGTATTATCACTTCCACAGCTTCCGCAAGGACATGTTTTTCTCAGTCTCCTTCTTCATCACCTTAGCCACCGCCATTTCAAAATCTTCCTGTGTTACATGAACCCTCCTTTC
The DNA here is from genome assembly GCA_039720395.1 of Liquidambar formosana. Taxonomy (NCBI): domain Eukaryota; kingdom Viridiplantae; phylum Streptophyta; class Magnoliopsida; order Saxifragales; family Altingiaceae; genus Liquidambar; species Liquidambar formosana. The sequence continues at coordinate 25,344,316 of CM077831.1, forward strand.
CCTCAGAGCAAACATTCCAGCTTCAGTGCACACAGCCTGCAATCAAGTATACATAAGTTTATATACCGAGTGCTAGAAGCTAATCATATGATTGGAAAGGCCACCCCTTATTTTGAGACTCCTACTACAGGACCGCCCCGCCAACCAAGAAGAGGAGAGAGAGAGAGAGAGAGAGGACTCAAACAAGATAGCAGGTAGAATATAACAGCCAAAGCTATAAGTGGTACTGTATGCCTAAGGGGTGAAACACACCTTGAGCTCTGCACCAGATGCACCATTCATCTTCTCTGCTATCTTCTTCAGATCAATCCCACGCATTAAGTTCATTCTTCTTGAGTGTATTTTCAAGATATCCCAGCGGGACTGCAGATGACAGAACAAATGTCAACACATGCATATTATCACACAGTTGATAAGCAACCAACTCCTAAAATAAATAAATAAATAAATCAAAACGCATTATCGATTTATAATTGAATCTTCAATAGAACATCAATTTATATATATGGAATAAATTTGAAATGGTTGCTTGCACAATCCATCCAAATCTTGGTACCAAAAAGTGTCTATTTCACAATTACTTGGTGAGGAATAAGGCAGGGTTTTGTGATCCCAAGGCAGGGTTACTCATTGAATATGGAAGAAATTTAATGAACCAGAAACAGCCATGTATACGCTTCTAAGCTATTTAGAGCAGTGGTATTCATTCCATCTCATTTCAGCCAAAACATATCTACATATCTGTTGCCTCTCTCTCAAAATCCCTTAGCTAGCTGCAAACCACAACCATTGTTCCTGATTTTCTGTTGACCACCTAAGCCAAAGAGTAAAACCTAAGCTCATCATCTCTCAGGTTTTTCAAGGTTTGAGAGCTCAACAAGATATTGCATCTGTAAAATTTCCCAGCATTGAATAGAGAAACCATAGAGCTCAACCAAACCACTTCTGTGGTCTGATTTGGTTGGTGAATTGACCCAGATTAAGACCAACTTGATCTGAGATTAGAAAGTTCGTTGCGTCTACTGTTGATAACCTAAATTTGGATGGTTGAATGTACCAGCTTTAATTTTTGAGGCTTGGCTTCATGCTCTAATTAATCAGCCCCTTCCACACCTCTATGAGATCATTAGTTGGACTTGATTGTTCTTGTTCTATTTTATATAAAGCCCAAAAACTTTGGGAGCAATTACTTACTTTGTAGCTAATATTTTGTGCCCTCTTTAGTATATTGCTTTATATTATTGTGTGTGTGTGTGTGGACGTGTAAATCTGTACCAGAAAACCTCAAAAGGAACATTGGAATGATCCAGCAACAGTCCATTCTGTTCCAATAGAAAAACCAAAATGCCGACTGAAAAAAAATGAAAACATTGGTACTAAGGCAAAGTTGGAAAAGATGTGAAAATAAACAGTAAAAGGATCATATATGAGCGTTTCAGGGGGAGAAGGGTGGTTTTTCGGGTGGGATTGTGTGCACTAATGGAATGATTCATGTATTTGGAAATAAACCAAAAGTGGCACGAGAGAGTATAAAATGAGGTGAAGTTTCTAGAGGGAAAATGGCATTGAACATGTAGTAACCAAGAGCCAAGAGCCAAGATCCAAGACCCAGGAATCCTATGGCAAAGAGGCCAAGATGGATGAGTTAAGGTGAGACGAGGTCCTATGTCCACACACTTAGTCCCACATTGGTGGTTAGAGAGGGCCACTGGGCTATATATGTAGGCTTACATCCTTAACTTGTACCAACGCGTTTTAAAGCCGTGATGGGTAACCCAAAGAAGACAATATTGTTGTAAGTGAAAAAGGTGGGGCGTTGCAGAATATGTCAGAACTATGAAGCAGGTGTCATGTTTCAAAGGAAAACTTGCTTCATAAAGGAACGACAAGCTCATTCTGGTCAATATTAAGGATGCGTATACTAGACACAAGAAAGCATCTGTGCCAAATCTCAAACAGTCGTGAAAATTCAGCTGAAAATATAATCACGAAAACCCAACTCCAAGGATGAACCAGCCATAAAAAGTTCAGCTAGGGATTCTAGGTGGAAACAAATTCCAAATGATTGTAGTGAAAAATGGAAAGCAGTTCAATCTCGTTAGTTAGTAAATCCAAGATTGAGTGCAAAAAACATTTGAAGACTGGATCACATTATGCTGAAGGATGGTTGGTTGCTAGACTACATAATCTTTGTCCCTTGTTTCTGTTAAAATCAATGATCTTACATTTTTTTTTTTTTTTTAATGAAGTAATTATGTGTACATAAATAGAGAAGCAAAAGGGCTTAACCCTCGTACATAAGACATATACAAGTGCTAAGCACCAACCCCAACCAAAAAAGGTTGGCAAAGGGAACAAAATGAGGGAAACAACCACCCCCCACTCCCATCTAAAACTTAAGGCAGTCTACAAAAAGAAAAAAGGAAGTATTACAATCTCCTTTATAACAACCATGACCCCCCACTCTTTTTTTCTTTTTCCATTTTTTTTATGCGAGGAACCCCTTACAGCTAAACCCCAAGACCCTGCAACCCACAGGAACTAGTTAACCTAAGGCCCATGAGAACCATGGAGCCTTGTGCAGGTAGCCTCAAGGGGTTGGCAAGAGTTGAACTCAAGATGGACCTCAACTTCTTTAAGTGAGGTCCCTTGGCAACTATAAATGATCTTACACATCTATAGAACATTCTTCTAACCAAAAACCACTAAAGCTAATCAACTGCAATTGGCATCTGATTGCTGAATCTCTTACCATATCTCTTTTTTTAATTAATTCAAAGGGGGGGGTGGGGGGGGTGTGAGGATATCAAGCATCAAATTTGTAAACCATCTAAAAAAGTTTGAAGTCAGAGGATTTTTCCTGGAAAAAAAACAAGACCTACAACTATTATTAATTTCATGACCACCAGAATGATAGACGTGGTGCAGCAATGATAAAAAATTTACCTCTCCATTGGGATTTGGGAACTCAATCTTCCGATCTATCCGTCCAGGCCTGAGCAGAGCTTGATCCAAGATATCAATACGATTCGTAGCCATCAAAACCTGGGAAGAGCAGTTATTTTATAATCGAACCAAATAGGGAGGCAAAAACTAATAAAAAATAGTAGCCTTAGTTCACTAATAAATCCACCAATCAATACAAAGAACTATAGTGGGTACCTTGATTTTATTTGATGCTTCAAATCCATCCAATTGATTGAGAAGCTCCAGCATAGTCCGCTGCACTTCACTATCACCATTGCCAGTTCCAGACTTCCATTCGAGTAGATCCAATACTGTCAATCTCATCCATAAAGATTATTGATGGAGCATGTTCCCTGTGAAAAGCATAAAAAACAAACCATAAATAGGAGATATAAGAAACACTCTAGACAAAGATCAAGTCTAAACTCTTAAGTGATTCCATAACACCCAAATTGTGGCATAAACAGTAGATGAGCAAGAAAATTAAGGCTGATCAATAGATCAGCATTTAGCATTCAATACTGATGTCCATTGATCATATCAGACATACCTGGCCATAACAAAAAGTTCTCTAACCATTCGAGAGCCTTCACCAATATATTTCTGAACTAATTCAGAGCCAGAAACCCTAATAAATGTACAGTCCGTATGATGAGCTACTGCCCTTGCAAGCAATGTTTTTCCAGTACCAGGTGGTCCATAGAGCAAAACTCCCTATTAATACAGAGAAAATAAAGTATCAGTAGACCTCGCAACAAGTTAAATCCTAAGGCAAACAAATTCGGATTCTGTAAGGGGCATAAAATAGAATTAAAGAAAAATAGATGAAAATTGTTCAACTTCTTCGAAATTTTGGTGATTTTAGCATTTATTTAAAAGAAATGTTTAGATTCTTTAGAAGATAAATTTAAGATATCAAGGCAGAAAATACAGTAAATTAGAATAAATACAGAAAATCTTCCCAACCAAACTTTAATTCCCTGGGAAAAGAAATTATTTGCAGAAGGTAAGCAATATAAAAAAAGATGTTGATTTGGACTTTTTTGAATCCACGAAATTCCCAATTAAAAACAATGGGAATGGCATTATCAATAGATCAACAATTGAGATCTGAGCAGGAAAGGCCTGTTGAGATGTGATTCACATTATAACAATATAAGTGAAAATTACCTTCGGTTGAGCTATCCCAAGACTCTCAAATAATTCAGGATGTTTGATTGGAAGCTCGATCACCTACCAAAAAGAAGACAATATAAATACAAGGTATCACGAGTACACCCCACCCCCCCAAAGCCCACAATTAATGACCAATGATCTATATTGATTAATGGAAAGTTGGAAACAAAGGAAAATATAACCTCTTAAATAACTAACCTCCTTTATCTCTTTGATTTGCTGATCAAGACCACCAATCATGTCATATGTAGAATCAGGAACTTTTTCAACTTTCATAAGGTTTACAAGAGGATCTACTTTACTGGGCAATATCAAGTGCAGCACATAGCTGTCATTGCGAAGAGCAACTCGAGTAGATGGTGTGATTTTTGTAATGTCTATGTTCTTGTCTATGTCAACAACATACTTCCCTTCCGGATGAACCTAAAAAAAAGGAGAAAGCATTATCAGCCAAATAATCTGCACTCTCACATTTCATATCTCACAAGGAAAACAGAAAAAATTCAGTGCTCATTGCTTTTAACACCCATCAATGCGAAAATGTAAACAAACTTCATCACCACCATCAAAATCCATAGCCATAGCCAACCCCATTGAAACCATAAAACCACCAATAGTTTCCCATAAGTCCATAACCACCATCATCGAGATGATTACTACCCTCCACGCCACCTTTTATTATTTGTCACCACAAGTTGTCATTGCTACCACCTGACCATCTCCTCCAGCAAATTGTCACTAGCACCACCCCATCCACCAAAATGTTATGACTTCCGATCACCCCCACACAACTATCGCACTAGCAAACCATCACTATCATCCACCTTTAAAAATATGTCAATCCAATGCCACAACATTTAGCAGCCATCATCAGCACTTCATTCACCAACACTGACTAGCCAACACCACCACCAACACTCTGCCACTATCTCAACCTTACACTAAAGCAACCAACACTAAGCCGTCACCACATCATCATTTCCTCTAACACAACCATATCCAGCTTGCAACAGCTTCCTCATAACAAAAATGTAAGGTCAGTCCGAGTTGAGAGATAAAGTTTGAAGGTCAAGCTTCCAACAACAATTTTAAATTTAACTCCAATTCAAAGAAGAATTGGAATGCTAATGAGTCATACAAACAATGGAATAGGAGTTTAGATTAGGATGACTCAACCTTCATTTAAAAGGGGTGCATTACAAAACCTTCTTCCATAGTGCTTAACCTTTTTTATTAGCACATTACCCTTTTTTAGTGTTGCCATACATGCTGCACAGCAGTTCAGATTTTTTTGATAAAATAAAGTTATGTATTGATGAAAAAAGCATAGGGCTTAAACCCTCGTACATTAGACCACAGCAGTTCAGATTCCCTACGGAAACCTCATACCAAGGATAAAATGTGCGGTCAACCTGCCATGCTTCAGCTCACCCACTGACTCCACATGTAGGGGAACTTCCTCAATCCAAAACATGAAACAAACCAGCAGACCTACTAAGATAATTTCATTCATGTAGAAGCCTAACTCCATGTAAAGCATGGTCAATACCTTATCTTCTGAACTTATAAATAGTTTTATGAATACCAAAAACAGCTCAGGTGTTATTGATCTTTACATAATATCCAATTCCTAATTAGTTAGCAGTTCAGTCACTCTGTCCAAGTCCAACTGGAGCCACCGATGCAACTAATCATAAGAAGATTAGCAAAGGTAAAAATAGAAAATATATTATAAGCCTAATAAAGTGCACAGGACATATAGAACAGATAGAAATCAACCGCACAATGCCTACTCCCAACTGCATGAGCCCAACTGGCTAGCGACATTGTTCTTTTTTGTCATTCTCTCTATCTTTTGCCATATATAATCTCAAAACTTAATCCAGAGAGATATGAAACAAAATGCAAATAATAAAAAAGATAGCAGCACTTGAACAGTTACCTTAACTAAGACCTTTGATTTCCCCATAACTTTGACTACTTCACCAACATATGATCCAGGTTCTTGAAGCAGCTGCAATTCTTCTCTAAGCATCCTTACTGAACATAAAACCATCAAACATTTTGCTTGATCAAATCTGAAATTCTAGCAGGAGGAGAAAAAAGAAACAAGATTGAAATGAATAGCATTGTCCTATATTCAATCAAGTCAGAAAATCCACAACAAGACGATCATTCAACATGAGATGAAAAAGGTAAAGAGGAATAAGACAGGTACAGTAAACCATCCCTCAAAATTCCAGGCCACGGAAACACAACAAAGAATTCCTTTGCCTTTAAAAAAATATGCTTTTAAATGTAAATTCCATAGAAATGTACAACAAACAATTTCATTCTTTGCCAAATCATAGAAAAAACATCTACACCACAAAAGAAAAGGACAACAAAAGGGGGTTATTTTATGTAATAAAAATGTCGGTTAGCAAATGCTAGCCTTAAAAAAAAAACACACACACAAATGGAAACACCAGATAGACCACAATCATACACCAACCTCAACTAAAAATTCAAAATTTATGCTCCGTTCGGTTGGTGAAAAAAGTTAAGAAAATAAATGAAATCGAGATTTTTAATCTTAAATAAAAAAATGCAAATAAACAAAGAGAACTGATAAACCTACAACGCAACAAACATTGAAAAACCCTAGAACCCTAATAAACCAAGATCGACACATAAAAACTAACGCATACTTAAGTTTAATACACATTGAATTGAAGCTAGGACTAAGTTTAATATACAGTGTATTAAAGCTAGGGTTTGGTTAGGTTTTGCGATTGATACACTGGGAATTGAGATCATTACAACAAAAACATGGAAAACCGACGAAACCCCACCACCAATCAAACATCCCAAAAGCCCTAGAACCCCGATTTACCAAAAATCAACACAAAATCCCCCCAAAAAAATAATAAAATAAGATGAAATAAAGCTAGGTTTGGTCAGGAGTTTGCGATTGGGCACCTCGTGAATTGAGATCGTTGCGCTGGGCTTCGAGACGGTTGAGATTGTGACTCTTCTGGCGAACCTGGAGCTGGAGATCGTGGATGTGCTGAAGGTAGTACTGCCTCAGCCCCTCCCCTTGCTTCGCCGCCGCCTTCGCCGTGCAAGCCTCGCCTCCTGGCGACGCCATCGGCAGGTACCGCTTGCTTCTGCTCTGTCGCTGCTGTGGCCATTCTGTGAGTCAGAGAATGTGTTACAGAAAGAGAGAGAGAGAGGGGGGCGGCCTTGTGTTGTGGATTTTGAGTTGCTTTTGATTTGGAATTTGGTGTTGTTGCGTGTATATATAGGTTTTGTGATTCTGTAGGTTTTGGCACACCGCCCCTCTGCGGTGGGGTGTGATGAATGGTGATTAAGGACTTGGCTTAAGTTAACCCCTAAAAATGGAAAAAAAGGAGGACTTCGTTTAAGTTTTGTTCTTATGTTATGGGGGAATGTAATCTTGCCATGTCATTATCTGAGGAGCATGGGTACTTCTTTTATGTGAACACGATACGATTGATGTAGGGGTCATAAGCCAATGAAAATAAAACAAAGTCGGATTGTCACTTTCATTAACTCATGACACCACGTAACCATGTCACAATTACATGGAAGGACTTACTCACATGAACACAAGATTCTTCCCAAATGACTCCAATAATACAACCCTTTTGTCATTATGGAAAATTTCCCTCCGACCAACTTCTCCAAGATTACCTCTACCACATATATCTATTTTCACTCTTATTCAACTTGAAGGTTTATTCCATTTCAATTGGTTACGAGTTTTGAGACAAGTCAAGTTATTTGGACTTAGTTTTAGGTCAATTTAACAAAAAGCTTGTTTGAGCTTGCTTATAAAATAAACGAGTCAAATTCTAATATATTTTTCTTAACTTATTAATCAATCGAGTTAGGCTTAAGGAAAGTATTACTCAACTCGATAAGCTCATTAACACTTTAAATAACCAAACTGATAAAGCTTTAGTTTGGAATTGGATCGATAAAACAATTCATTAAACTTGCTAGTTTATTAGATAAACAAGGCAAACTCAAGCCCTAACCTAAATTTAACAAGTATATACCTAACTGTATGGCGTGAGTGCTTGACTTAATAACCTCATTTGCAAGCTATTCAATGGCTCGGCTCATTTGCATGCTTTTATTAGTCGGTGGAAGAAACCTATAAAAATATCCAATAGATGTAATAGCAATTTTAAGAATAATCTCATGTTGATGAGTTTTAACTATTGGACATTTTATCATTTTTGCCCTAGCAAAAAAATATAATTTCATTTTTTTAATGGATTTTTGTTTGGGAGGGCCAAATTTTATACTCCACATTGACTATCATGTTCGGAAAAAAAACACATTTTTTTTAAGAATCCTTTTTAAATGCTTTCAAATTTATTTTTATATTCTAACATTCAAATTTTGCCATCAACTATAGTACAATCATTAATTGAGTTTCTTCTGTTCATTATGTAATTAGTTCCATGAATATGGGTGTTTTGAGAAATTGATTAAAATGAAGTTTTGACTTTTTTATTACTATCCAAAATAAAAATGAATACGATTAATATGAAATGGAATGAGTACAATTTTTCATATGCATCCACAGCCTTTACAGATAAAAGGGATATGAAAAATAGACATGAAGGAATATGGATGTAATCAAAAGAGATGTGAAGATGGGTCATTCATTTGTTTTTTTGAATATATGTGACTTCCATAGCAAAGAAAAAAATCCTATATTTGGTTATCAAAAAACTTACGTAAAAAAGGTAAAATATGGGAGAGTAAAAAAAAAAAAAGAAAAAAGATAATATTAGAACTTAATTTTTTCTGTGTTTGATTTATAGGAAAATTATAAGAAAATATTAGTATTAATTTTTTTTGTTAAAAACATAGGATATATTTTGTGGAAAACACTTACCTAAAAAAAGAGTCGGTAGACGATTAATGTTAAGATCAATAAAATATATATATCCACTAATCAAACGCAATGAAATGAAAACGGGGAAAATGTTTCCATTCCCCTTTCCTTTCCCTTTTCCCTCGAGCAAACAAAACGAAAGTACGTGACTTTCCCATATGGACCCAATCCAATTCACGTTGCTTCCAATTTCCAATTTCCAATATTGTAATTTACGCCAAGACATAGACATGATTTTAGTGAGGATATCAAAGGAGAATCCCAAAGTGGACGCCAAAACTCCAGATCCAAAAGTAAATTACAGGGGCATTATCGTAATTAAAACAAAAACGCAGGATATTTTATGGAAATTACCCTTGAGCTCTACTTATGTACCCTTTTAGCTCCGTCTTTGCCCGATGAATTGCCGACTCCACTCCCCCTCTCTCTCTCTCTCTCTCTCTCTCTCTCTCTGTCTCTGCAATTGCCGTCGCGATCTCCTCAATTGAGGCTCGTTAATCGTTCGGGGGATTCAAGCTTCGGCGGGAAAACATGTCAGGGAAAGGCGCTAAAGGTTTGATTATGGGCAAAACCACAGCTGCTAACAAAGACAAAGACAAGAAGAAACCCGTCTCTCGTTCCTCTCGCGCTGGTCTTCAGGTTCGCCTCTCCTCTCTCTCGCACTTTCTCTCTCTCTATATGTACATGTATTCTCCTTATATATACATTTGTTGGCTTGAGTTTTGTGGTCTGATTAGGATTTAAACTACTTCATGTTTAATGTTACCGTAAGTGGAGGGTCCGGCTCTCCTGATTGGACCCGTGCTATATCATTAAAAAATTGTTAAAATAATTATAAATTTTTTTATTAAAAAATAAAGATTATGCTAGGACCCGTGGGACCACCACTGCGTGGGCTGTAAACGAGTTGAGTGACTAAGACGAATCAAGCCAGGTAGCAGGATGATCCCTAAATTAAGAAGTTTAAAATTGAGGCTTGAGCTTAAAAAGATTTTTATTTATTTATTATTTAGTCAATCTTGGGTCAAGCCTGAGTGGTTTAATTATTTAAAACATTAATGACTTTATCAAATTAAGTATTACTCTAGTGGAGCCAAGCTCAAATGATATTTGAGCTCTGTATATTTATCTCACGGCTGAACTTATTATCGAGTCAACTTTAAATAGCTTAGGCTCATCTTACAACCCTTTTAATGAATAACTTTTTTAAAATAAAAAATTCGCTTAAAACCAAAATTCATTAGGAAATATATATATATATATATATATATATATATATTCTCTACTATATTTAGGAGTTATGGTGACATGGCAGCATGAAAAACTCTCCCTCCAAAACTCTCTTCTTACCTTACTTCCAGGCCCACCAATGCCTCTCTTCCTTTTTTTATAGTAATTTTTTTCTATGTCTTTTCATTTTAAAATTTGAAATCCCCTCTTAAAGGTCATCGGTTGTCATTAAGTATATAAATTGCATTTTTTTTTTTTGACCAAGAAAATATCTAGAGTTTGCAATTCCCGCGCATCGCGCGGGTCTCTGCTAGTATATATATAATAAATACTATGGAGTATGGACATAAACATGTATGTAACACTTATATAATTTAACTTATCTAATGGCTAATGATATTAAAGTAGACATTATTATTTCGTCGATCAATAAATGAGGGCAAGTGAGCAAGTCAATAAGCATCAATCAATTCATTTCCAATGAGGCGCAGAGTACAAGTAAAAGAGATTACATTATGCTATACATATGGATTAGGCATCACAAGAGGAAAGAGCATTCTAATTTTGATTTGACCTCAATCCCTTAACGTGTAAATGTGTAATTTATATAGTGAATAGTAAATGAGAAGAGGGAAGAGCCTTTTTAAAAATGCAAAATAGAACTTGGAAGAGTGAAGCAACAACAATAGACAAAAGTACTTCTTCATGAGTTGTGCCATACTTGAACTTTGAGAATAAAGGTTGACAAAGAAATAATGAATAATCAAATGAGTATTTTTATTTTTTATTTTTTTTTTTTTAAAAAATAAAAAAAAAAAATATGAGTCTAACAATATATATATATATTAGTGAATGAGAAGTGGGATGGGTATGCCTAATGATTTTTTATTTTTTAAAACGACGATTATTTTAGTTTCAAAGTCATATAGGTTCATAATATGAGTCTCCCTACATGTTCCCAAAATAGATAGATAAATAAAAATGCTAAAAAAAAGGGTATGCCTAACATTAAAGACACATCATACAAATTATTAAAAAAAAAATCAAGTTGTTAAAATGACATAATTGGTGCACCATACAAATTATTGAAGAATAATTACATGTTTTGTGTGACTAAGCTGGATGGCATTGGAGGCAAGGACTGAGCTGCCTGTTGTGATTGAGAGTGGGAGAAGCAATGAAAGGAGATAGAAGACTGAAGAAAGAGAGGCAGATTTCCCCAAATAAGGAATTAGGGCTCTGAATTCTCTACTTATTTTCTTTAACGTAGTTGAGGCTTTTTTCATGTGGAAAAAAAGTCTTTTGGATAAATATTTGAAACCTAGCCATTTCAATTCAACCCAGCTATCTAGCAGTTCATTCAAAATCCCGGCAGGGTCAAACAGTTCTTGGTACTGCTTGATCCTAGGTGGTCTACTGGAAAACTGGACCAGCTGAGGGCTTGGTTACCGGTTCAGGTTTGATAGCATTTCCTTAATCTATCATGTTGCCTTAACTGTCTCAATATACATTTTACATTTGATGAGTCTCCAAACTACTTTTGCAAAGATCTCAAAAACTGTGGTCCCATAGAATTCAACTATAAAATGTCCCTATATTATATGATACGGGTATGAGATTAAGTTATTGTCCCTTCAGAACATATCCTCATTTGACTTTGTTTAAAGAGTTGCTATACTTTGGTATATGGCATGACATTACCATTTTATTATGTTGCCTTGATAGGTGTTTTAAATAGCAAAAACCTTTCCTTCGAGTAAGGGACTTGTGGAGGGTTATCCTTTAGTTGCATGAGGTTATATTGCATAACCTAACAGGTAATTTACCCTGCATACCAATTACTATTGGCCAAGGTTGATGTCATGCTGCTCTCCTACCACTAATTGGCATTGCAACAAGTTGGCATCAATTTATATGGGGTGAATAGGGTTGATGTCGAGCTGGGAGCCAGTTGTGGAAAATATTTTACCTTAATGGATTATAGCTCGATCTTAAAGGGTATTGTGTGTGTATCTTTTCTCTTTTAACCAAGTTACCCTTTACTTTTGTTTCCAACTAATCACAGGCAACTCCAACCGTTTTCATCATTCATTTTCACATTGTCGTCCTTTGTCAACCTTCCTTATTCAATGTCCCCTTATTCAACATTAAACTTCTTGAGCTCATAAAATTCTTTCCTCCCTTATCTCCAAGTTTTCAAAATGTCCCCATTCCACCTTTTCAACTCCACCAACCTATCTTGTATTTTGCTCAGGACTTTTGAACCAGATTATGCTTCTTATTCTTCCAGCTATCCTCATTGGAAGAATAGGGTATATGATTGCTTTTAGGGATGCTATTCTAAACTAATTGACTACATCTGCCCGCTCCTTTAAATCAAATTCATTTGCTATAAGGCAGTGAAAAGTTAGGCCAAAGATGTATTTTTGGGGTATAAGTAGGAAGAGGCCAAGTTTTTTGGTGTGTGGACTTTGTGGTTTGTGTTTTATTGAGTTCAATGTATTGTTAGAATTTAGCAAGATATAACAAATTTTAGTCTTCAAAAAACATAAGGGTCTACTGAATCAGTTGTTCAGTTGCATATATTAAGTGAGATGGTCATAAATTATGATGTGAGAAAATAGCATACTCGTTAAAGTTAAGGGTACACAATGCCTCAACCCATGTAGCGCTCTCATCAGAGGAACAGTGTACGTTTGAAAGAAAATGAGAACTTGAGGTTGGTTGAACCTTACACAAAGCAAAATAATATAGAACATGCATATAATTATTATAAAAGAGATATTCAACTGTCCAGGAAACAAATTCCAGCCATTCTTGTATACCCATCGACTTTGCTTTAAAGAAGAAACCAATTGTTGTTGCTTTGTTCTCTTTTGTTATTTGTTTCCTCTTCTTCTCCAATTTTGCCCTCAATTTTTTATCAATACTATTCTTTTATCTTTCAATTTAATTTTCCTTGTTAATGTACTTTTCTACTAGATGAAAGAATTTATTTATTTTTTATTTTGCAATGTCAAATCCCTATAAGGGCCATCTCTTTTATTATTAATTCGTCGCATGTACTCATGGTTATATCACATATGTCATTTTGTATTAGATAAGTTTTATATGTCTGGAATAAAACAATTTTATTTGTCCATCTATTGTAAATTAATTTTTTCAAATAAAAGTGAAAACCCTCTTGCTTAGTAGAGGGTGAAACCTGTACCCTATGCTTCTGCTTTCTAAGACAGTGGCACCTCCAACATCGTCTCTCTGTCTCTCTCTCTTTTCAAAAGGTGGGGTGAAGGAGGGGGAAGGACGATAAGAATCAAACCCTTGACCCCACCCCATTGTTTCATATGCCATGTCTGCACCATTGAGCTACTGTGGCTCTGGCTGTTTTCATTCTTATTATAGTGTTGAGTTTCTTGTACCAATGTTGGATGTTGACACTTGCCCCGATGTTGCTGCATAGTTTTGAAGAATTGCCTGGTGCTTTCTTTACTGAATATAGCAGTCATTAAGTCACTCTGTTTTTATCTACCTTTTTGTGACCTTTCCTCTTCTGGTAAACAAATGGAAGGGTGGCTTAGGCAAGACAAAAACCCGAGGTAAGGGGACAGGACCTAATCAAGTGCCGCATAAAATAAGCTTTCATCACCTGCTTGGGACACACTTGTGGTTATTTGGTCCCTTTAGTCTTCTTTGAAGGGAGGGCAATAGTAGTACCATGTTGGCTAAGGAGCCGCTGTTGTGTCTTTATTAGTTCTGTATTGATTTCATGTTGTAGAGATTTGATGTCCCATGTTGGTTGCATGGGTGATTTGTGGACGGAATTTAATTCTCGTACTGGAGATTTTTGTATTAATCGATTAGTATGGACAATATGAGTTTTTGAGGCAAAGATTTACACCAGAATGGTGTTGTCTCGCCCTCATGCCACACCTTTCAAAACACTGATTTCAAGCATCATCCCATGTTGTTTAAATGGACACAATTATTGGGGTAGATAATTCTATTAAATACTCTTAGGATATTTTATCTTCTGTGGTTCCATATGTGGCTTCTTTATTGATGTGAGTCGTCATTCATTTGTTCTTGTGTTTAAATTACCATTTTGTGTACAAAATGAGAGCAAGTATGATATATGCTTTCATGGACAGAATGAGAGCAAGTATGATATAAGCTTTAAGACTAAAGTCTGTATTCTTCATGTGTTCAGAAGTCCTAATATCTCATCTCCTGCCTTTTCTTTCCAAACATTGATTTGAACTGTTCCCAGCTGTCTAAATGGACAGAAATGAAAGGCAAGTCACCTCTATCTAACTGGCATTAATTTTTTCTTTACAGTTGTTCTTGGTAATAGCTGTAAAGTGGCAGTTTTTATAGGGTCATACCCTTGGAATAGCAGAAATAAACCCATTAGATGTGTTAATTTTTTTATTGATAACAAGGAAGCCCTTTGGGCAAACCCAGGCACAAAATAAACCCCCCAACCCATATAGACCAAGTAAGTCCAAGGCCCATGAGAACCATTAAACCTTGTGTGGGTGGCCCCAGGGGGTTTAGCAAGAGTCGAACTCAGAACCTCCACATCCTGATCATATCTTGGCTGAGGCTGTTTGGTCTTAACATTCAGGTTGTTCTTCAAGCAGCTCCAATATTCTTTAATAATGGTATTGATATTTAATGTGTTGTGCTTCTCTCTCTCTCTCTCACATATTATATGAAGTGGTGATTAATATATTTCCATATATATGAACAGTTCTCTGCAAATTGTTACCTTCTATATTTTGTCCTTAAATTTGTTGATCTATGCTCATGCTCATTGCATGCCTATACCCTTAATGGTTCTTTCTTGTACATATACTTGCAGTTCCCAGTTGGTCGGATTCACCGTCTTCTGAAGTCAAGGGTCACAGCTAATGGCAGAGTTGGCGCAACAGCTGCTGTGTACTCCGCAGCTATCTTGGAGTACCTGACTGCTGAAGTGTTGGAGCTGGCCGGTAATGCAAGCAAGGATCTGAAGGTTAAACGTATCACACCCAGGCATTTGCAGCTTGCAATACGGGGTGATGAAGAACTCGACACACTTATCAAAGGAACCATTGCTGGTGGTGGTGTGATCCCTCACATCCACAAGTCTCTCATCAACAAGTCCTCTAAGGACTAAAAGTATAATTGATCCATTTACATTGTTCTGTGCACTCTTTTGGGAGAGAGGATGCCAAATGGTGAAAGGTCTTTAGTTATGTACATTTGCAGATAGTGTATTGGTGGATAACTGGTTCTTCTTTTGTTCTTTTTGGCTTTTGAAAAGACCACCTACAACAAAGGAATATTTGGTTTCTCCTTTTTATTAAAGAAATTTTTTGGATGCAAGATATGGTACTGCAGTGATTGAAAATGGCTGTTAGTTTATATCAGATTATTGGTTCATTTTCTTTTAGTTCCCATGATAATAGTTTTCCCTCCTAACATTCTTCCTACCCCCTCCCTCCTCTCAGTTCCTACGGATTGGGGAAATCTAGATCTGGGAAATGGTTGTTAAATAAAAAAGAATGTTACCAAAGCCATGGGTGGGCCTTTCATTTAATTAATGAAACAGGTGTGCAATGTTACTAGAAGCATATGCACAGCTTTAGCTGAACTAAATGCATGTTTGTTTCCCTGAAAGCAGGTCCCCCTTTTAGGTTTCCCATCCACAAAAGTGAATACATAAAGAAAGGGAAAAGTACCGTTGGGGGTTGTAGGATATTTTGTCAACAAATCACAAATGAATAAAAGGGAAAAGTAACATTGGGGGTTGAGGGTTGGGAGTTGGCAGTTGGGAGTTCGGAGTTCGGAGTTATAAGGGATTTTATTCTAGTGTCGGCCGTCAATCTCTTTAGAATCTGGACTTAAAAATGTGGATGAATTTTTAGTGTTTACCATCAACCTCTTGACAATTTAGACTACTAAGTGTTCGTCATCAACCTCTTGACAATTTAGACTCATACGTATGTGAACAGTAGCAGTGATTTTCTGTGACCTATTCCCAATTAAAATAGACTCTTGCCACTTAAAAACCCTACAACATTTCAGCTATTGAAACCTATTCATTCAATTGGGTGTGAACAAAAAGCCAAAAAAAAAAAAAAAAAAAAAAAAAAGGTTCGATGAAAATTTCGTACTTGCTAAATTAAAAATGATACCAGCCCGATATGGAAC
Source organism: Liquidambar formosana (assembly GCA_039720395.1). Taxonomy (NCBI): domain Eukaryota; kingdom Viridiplantae; phylum Streptophyta; class Magnoliopsida; order Saxifragales; family Altingiaceae; genus Liquidambar; species Liquidambar formosana. The sequence continues at coordinate 25,360,799 of CM077831.1, forward strand.
CAAATCGTGTATTGTGGGTACAGAATCGAAGGGAACGTTGGTGCACATCCAGGGCTTATCTTCTGTAAGCCAGTTGTCAGAGTAGTCTTACCATATCAGCTGCTGTCAAATGTTGAACCGAAAATGCCCATTTGGTTTTCAGAGAGGCAGACTTTCTTGGAAATAATTATTCTCATGAATCTCTAATTTTTGCTATCCTACACATGGATCTCACTGGTTGCTTGGTTTTCAAAAAATTGCAACCCCTTCCACCTTCGGCTCTTACGAGAGTTGGCAATTTTATGTTGAATCTTGAAATTCCCCTCAACTAGCTAAGCAAATGAAGTTGAAACCCTATGTGCAATACCAAATGATCAAATATTCATAGGAAGAAGAAAGATTAATGTTCTTGCCTAAATGACACAATGGCACTGTTTGTTTCAATGGAAGACCGAGACTAGGAAAAGAAACTCTGTCCACTATTGGCAGAGGCTGCTATCATTGTTATAATAATACCACTGAGCTACCCTAATAGAAGAACTTTGCATAAGTGAGATGAATAGGGATGGTATCTCCAGAAGGAGCAGAACCCATGATGCTGAGCTAGTGTGCCCCCAGTAATTAATAGGGGTTTTTCAATACCATTACTAGGATATATTTTTCCCAATAATCAAACGCCTGCAAATATATAGGGAAAAGGGGGCACCAGCCAAATATACCAACCCAAAAAAAGGGAAAACAAAGGTGGTTGATGATCATTTCAAATTGGCCTAATTGGACTTTTAAAATCGCTAGACCTTCAAAAGTGAGTCGTACATGCAGTCAGGATAAAAATGAGAACATGGCAACAACTACTAAAAAATCTTCTAACACTGATGAGCCATGTCACAAATAAGCAAACAATAATTGATCAGCTGTTCAACAGATTCAAATGAAGATACATTCCATTCAATGGAAACTGATCCCGGTCTAACACCCCCAGACTCCCAGTCATGAAAATGTTAAACATCAAACAAACAAACCACTTAGCCTGGTCCTAGCTCGAAATAAATCCCAGATAAAATTTCTAGAAAAAACACGAGTAAAAACACCTTCTTACTCGAACTAAACTAAACTCAACCTAACCCGAGATCCCACTGTCAATTCACAACATACACCCTTCAATTCCCTATCAATTGAAATAAATACCTGCCAACCCAAGAGTAACATTCACCTAGACTAAAAGTACAATGCAGAAGAAAAGTAGAGGAGACACCCTTCCTACTATATTTCACCACTGAACAAGCCAGGCACCCACCACCAAAATATCACTGCAAATGAATGAGAAACTACTGCTTGACTTTAGATGGCTGAGACCTTTGGAACATCCACAGGGAACAGGTGGATCTCATCCATCCATGGGTTCTTCTCCTTCTCCGGCTTTATAGTCCAAAGAGCCTTCCAAACTGCACTATTACACTTAAACCCAGACCCAAATGCTATCTGCCATGTCCTATCTCCTTTCCTAATCCTCCCCTTGGCTTCTGTATAAGCCAATTCATACCAAAGAGAGCTGCTTGAAGTGTTTCCAAACCGGTGAAGTGTCATTCTTGAAGGTTCCATATGCCAATCCGAAAGCTGCAAGTTTTTCTCTAATTCATCCAGCACAGCTCTCCCTCCAGCATGAATACAGAAATGCTCGAAAGCCAATTTGAAATCTGGGATATATGGCTTCACCTTCATCTTGAATAGTTTTCTCCCAACCAGCGTGGCAAAGAAGAGCAACTGTTCAGACATTGGCAGCACAAGAGGGCCCAAGGTAGTGATATTAGTCTTCAAAGCATCCCCAGCAACTGCCATCAAATCCTTTGACAAAGAAACTCCAACCTTCCCATTTGGATCCTCCTGTTGGGTAACACAAGAAAAGCACTTATCATCGGCACCTTTGTGGGTTCGAACAGTATGGATCAATTGATACTTGGATCGACGTCGATCGGACCTCTTGTTCGAAAGCAAAATTGCAGCTCCTCCCATTCGGAACAAACAATTCGAAACAAGCATTGATCTCTCATTCCCAAAGTACCAATTTAAAGTGATGTTTTCCATGCTAACAACCAAAGCATACGAATTGGGATGGACCTGAAGAAGGTCCTTCGCAAGATCAATTGAGATCAAACCAGCACTACAACCCATCCCACCTAGATTGTAGCTAATAATATTCCCTCGAAGCTTGTAATGGTTAATAATCATCGCAGATAGCGACGGAGTTGGATTAAACAAGCTACAATTTACAATTAGGATCCCAATGTCTTTTGGTTTTAGAGAGGTTTTCTCGAAAAGCTGATCAAGGGCACCAAACATTACTAACTCGGCTTCTTTCCTAGCTTCTGCCATGGATGGATTTGGAGGAACTCTCAGAACGGCATCAGGGAGGTATGTTGTTTCCCCAAGTCCCGACCTCTCAAGAATTTTCCTTTGGAACTCGAGGTTTGATTCAGTAAATGATCCTGTCAAACCGGACCGCTCCATGAATATCTGTCTTGTGCATTTCCGAGCATCATCCGGCTTGTAGCATGAAAAATTAACGAGATAAACTGGGCGGGGACGAGTAAGGAAATAGACAGTGGATAAAAAGACGAGAAGGGTTGAGCAAAGGATCACCGATATGAGATTGAATCGGAGGTGGTCCCAGAGGTCACGGAGATCTTGGGGCGAAAATGTGGATAGCTGAGCGGCGATAAGAACAACAAGAGGCGACAGGAATAGGTACATTCCATGGGTGATAAGGTGATGGTAGCCGAGTTTTACATATTTCAATTTCACGGATTGTTTGAAATCTGGAAGCGTACGGGACGACAATGGTGGAATCAAGGGTCTGTTCAGATTTGAATCAGACATTTTGGTGGGAATTCGAAGGAATGGCTTGGATCAAACTCAATGGAAACACAAGAATTCAGGTGATAAGAATAAACTACTGAAGAAAACTAAGCATGAACTCCGTCCATTGAAACAAAATTTGTGGTATATTCGAGATCAAAAGCGGAGTTTTTTCTCAGATTTTCTAGGGAAAAAAAGAGAATCTAGGATCTGGGTTTTAAGTAGATTCAATTGAAGCTAAATGGGTTGGATTGGATTCTCAGAAAATAGCATCAGAGTTGGGGTTTTCTCGGATTGTCAGACTCTGGGCAAGAAAAGGCTTTCTCAGAAAGGGCTTAATATAGAAAATGCAGCTCAAATAAGCAAAAACACCTGCAACATTAGAGACCCAACATCAAAAAAATCAAAGAAAAACATAGAATTTCTTATCCATTTACACAAAAAAAAAAAACAAAACCAAAAAAAAAACAAAAAACAAAAATTTGGTCGTATTATATTTCAAATACGAGATCTAATGAAAGTTTTTTCCTTTTTTTTATTTATTTAAGAAAATAGGAAAAACAGATCAAACCCAAGTGTGTGTGAGAGATATTTCAAGCATTGCGAGAGACACAATAAAGGAAAACGAATTTACAGAAAATCCCAGATGAGAACTGACCTTCAATGAAGATTTCTGACCATAGATCTCCTTGTTCTTGCCGGAGAAACCAATGAGAGAGAGAGAGAGAGAGAGAGGGGGAAGGAGAGAGAGAGAGAGAGAGGAGAGAGTCTCTATGTTTGTGTATATATCAATAATCTACCAATCTATATATATACATAAACACAGAGAGAGAGTGAGAGAGAGAGAGAGAGGAAGGGGGGGAACATGGCGGAGAAAGAAAGGATTTTTAAAATTGTGAGGACTGCGTGTGGCAAAATGTTATCGGAGTATTTTTCAATTAATGAAGCCGTCCTCTCCAGTGAGATATTAGTCCTTTCAGAACCAGTACCTCTCTGATCCTGACACGTCAACAGGTATGGAACAGTGGTAATCCACAGTAGATCATGACCGTACAAGTAGAGTAGTGCTCCCCTTCTAAAAAAAAATAATAATAATAATATTTTGTTTTAACTCTCTCACACATTGCGGAAGCCGCAGTAAAATGGAGCTAAGTAAATTTGAAATTTTATTTCATATGAGAGAGAGGGAGAGAGAGGAAGAGAATTTTTCTTATTTGAATTTTAATTAACTCATATTGGATAATAAATTAGTAAGTAGTCTTGTTGATACCCACGCTTTAAGTAGGGAAAGATCTCAAATTCAACCTTTCTCCTTAGAGTAACGAATCAATTATATTTTCTCAAAAATATATTTTATTCATCAATAACTCATAATCAATGATTAATCGAGCTAAGAGTTCTAATACCTAGTTGGTATAACTTTATGGGATGGATATTGAAAAAAAAAATTATTTTCATCTTCCTAGTAGGTCAATATATGGTTATTTTGCATTAGGTTCCTATATCATCCATTCAATTTAAAATGAAAGATTTAGTTATTATCGAGTACAATGTTTCAAAAGAAATATACAAACTTAAATGTAATTGTGATTATATGTTATTCGTCTCATAAGTCCATAGAAATAAAGTAGAGTGAGAGTGTTAAATATTCATATATATATATATATATAATTTTAGTGGCAATGTTATACCTTACTAATATTATCATTTTATTTTACTTTTATTGACAGGTGATATGAGTGATGATGTGGTATCATTGTTAGACACAAAAAAATTTTCAAAAATAAAAGGTTTCAAAAAGCATGGAAAAATAATCACAGAGGGTACGATTAGTTTTGAAAGTATATAGATAAAGTTGATCTTGAAGGATTTAATCCATTTGAGGAAAACAGTATTCAAACATGGTTAACCAAACCTAATTTCTTGTAAACTTGATACAATGAGCCCTAATCCGGAGATGCCACTTGTCAGCAGAGCTGTTGGGGTTTTGGTGATCTACTAAATACTAATTTTTGCCTTGTACTATACTTTTGAGAATGAAGCTTATAAGGACTTCCAATTGAGGAACAAGGCAAAAAAAATCTGTCATTTTGGAAAAGATCATCACAAACACTCCTACAAAGGAAGTGAGAAAGGATTGGCTTGCCACAATCAAAATTTACCTTGGCATGGTTGAACCTCCATTTTTAAAAAATATTTTCTTTGGGGTAAGTGGATCCTCCATTTTCATGTTCTACAGAAGATTTTTTTTCTTAATTCTTTTGGGATCATAATTTGTAGAAGTTTAGGGCGGGAAATGCTAGCGATAAGGCCCCAAAAGGGTACAAATTAAATTTAGAAATTTTACCATTTTAATATTTTTTGGACTGCTTTAAAGAACTATTTGTTTTTTTTTTTAATGAATTCCTAGTTTCCTACAATTGTCTTTGTCTAGAAACTTGTTTCCATTATAAAGCAGGTGGCCTGGATTCAATTTTCCTAATGACCAACAAACGTAACTTTTTTTTTTTCCTTTTTTTTTTTGGTTGTTGAAAATTTAATGAAATTTGGGCAAATAATGAAAAAGGAAAGCTCTCATATGCCATTAGGCTTGGGTTCATTAAAGTTTGATTCCGCCCATGTTGCCAGCCTCTTCTTTTAAACCTTTTATTCTACTTTATTTTAACCTTTTTTTTTTTAAAGGAGGAATTACAGATTGGTTCGGCTACAGAAAAACAATTATAGCTCAATACAGATGACTAATACTTCCTACTAATGACTACTAACGACCACTAACTTAACTAAAAATGATTATCAATAATTCTTTCCGCATAGCCGGACCAATATGTAATTCCCCACTTTTGAAACACAAGAACTTACTTCCTTATAAAATTGAACCATCACAATAATCATTAGTTTGTACCCAAATCCCATTACAAGTAAGCGTAAGATACCAACGTTTGGCACCACAAAAAAAATAAAAATAAAAATCCCAATTACAATAACTGTTAGCTAAGTTGGATGATGCAATACACACCCAAAAAAATAAAAAGTTTAAATAATAAAAAAAGAGTTCGATAATACATGAGACTTCCTAAAACAATTCAAAACTTTCGAGTCTAATATACTCCAGGCATTTTCAATAAGGTTGGATCCAAGAAAAAACTTCACCCATTTGTTCTAGATTTCAAGTTATGGGTCTCGGTCGCTCTATTTTCCATCTTAAAGGAATCCCGAAAAAGGAAATACGTTTTTCGTTTTCTATTTTATACCGACCTTGCATCATACCTTATAGGATGGGTCTTTTCATTCCTTTCATTTTTATGAGGAGGGGGGTCCAAATTCGAATCCAAAGTAACCCTCCACAAAAAGGAAGATAGATATCATAATGGCTACAAAGTGAACCATATAAATTGCAACTGCCAATGGAAAATCATGGATTTGAGGCTCTTTTGGTACATTTCTGTAATGCAAAGGACAAATTAATTGCAGCTGGTATATCTCACAATCTGAGGGTCACAAAATCCTTAGAAGGAGAGCAACCTCACCTGCCTAATGTACAATTGTGACCCAATGAACAAACAATCAGCTACATGTGGGGTACTGGGGCCACTCTAGTCTATAGAGAAGAAGTAGACATCACAGTGGTCACTACGACAAAAAATGCCCACGTCACACATCCATTCAAGAATTGTAATATGGGAAAAAAAAAAATTTGAGTCTGTAAAAATTCCATGTTTGGTGAGCTAGCATTTAAAAGAACAGCAGAAATTTATTAGGAGAGAGAGGTGAGTTGTTTATGCTTCGTATGTTGGTGTAGGTCTTGAGGAAATGACAAATGAGCTGTCGGGGTTTCTGAATTGGTGTGGCCCTCATGAATGAGTGAAAGACTTTTCTTACTCTTTTTGTGGAAAGAATGTCAATAAACTTTCCATGTGGATGAGACGTGACATGGAAACTCCTCCCCCTGTTTATTTCTTCACATTTGGGTGTCTCTCCGGATTAGCTGTCAGTTGGTTCATGTGGCTTGTCCTCTGGTCCTTTTTAACTTTAAACTTTAAAGAGAGCATAAAGAGGATACCAGGAGGGTCCCCCCATCCATTTGTCATGAAACTCTTCTATTTTTATTTCTTATTTCATAAGAAATTGTTTTAATCATGTAATTTAAGAGACACACTCAATCATTATTTTTAAGGGATTTATGTAAAAATTCTCACTTTTGCACCAATGATGATTGTGGAACCAGTTTTCCCAAAATACCAGCATCATTAGTGGGAAACATGAATTTTGTTTTCGACAAATCCCCTTATGTATAGGGCATTGCGAGTCCATCTTGTTGGTATGAATTAACAGCATCCACGAGATTAATCTACAGGATGATGTAGCAACCACTGCATCAAAGCAAAAGGATTAATTTTAAAAATAATTTACAGTATTACCATTGACACAACACTTAAGTGTGCCTATAAAGCTGGGGGGCTGTAGCAATTTTTGAATAAATTCAATAAAATAAAATGGGTCCATGCTAATCAAAATTAGTGGAGAATTCTAGTCAAATCCCATAATTGGATAAGAGGGAACATCATGTAATCATATCCCATGTCACTTTAGCTCTTCCAAAGTGGGGTGTGGGCAAAAGGAAAACTCACGAACAAAATGTGGCCTCTGTGGTGAGCCCTGATAATAAAACAGAAATAGAATAGAATGGAAACATTTGACATGGTGGAGGTCCAGTAAGAGAGGGATTTGGGGGATGATTGGTAAGGGTGTCAAATTATTCGAGCCCAACAATCAATGGACAAACTGCGTTCAGGAAGATCCATAACTTCTGGAATAATAAATAATAAATGGACAGAGAAAGGGCCCTTGAGTTCTAGTTTGTGTTTTTTTTTTTTTTTTTTTAGTTTCCATTTATTTGTTTGTTTGTTTGTTTTGATTACGCAACCACTTTCTATAAAAACCTTGAATATTTTTCTAAAACTTTAGAATTAAAATTAGTGGGATGGAAAGATCACTTAAAGGAGTTGCAATATCCATACCTATTGGCCTAATTAGACCACCAGCCCTTGTGGCCTAACGGTGGTACGAAGGTGGGTAAGGGTTTGGGAAGTGTTAAGTTTAGGGATGAATTCCCTTACAATGTGACCCAAAAAAAAAAAAAAAAAAAAAAGGCCCAACCAGGTTTTAAAACAAAACTGTGTATGCAATACCAAGAAGACCGAATACCTAACCCAGCAGCAGCCTATTGTTCCAAAGCTCATGCCCAACTGGTCTCTCCCCCGACATGCTAATCGAGTTAATATTTTGCAACCTTCCCTCAAGAAAGATCACATCATAATAACAGTAAATGTTTCCCACTTAAAATCTAACATTTTGTCTGCATAACCAATATAACCCAAGCAACTACTTATATGATCAGAAACCTACTGTCATTTCTTCTGGTCAAAATGAGATGATACAAAAATGATCAAAATTTCGAACAAAAAATAATCAACTTGAGCTTAAAAAAACAAAATATATATACAAAAAGAATAGTACAAGGAACGAAGACTCACCTAAATCTGTCTGGAAGAAAACCTGTGGATTTCTCCGCAGCCTAAAAACTTGCAAGTGAAAAAATTGGATGCTGAAAGAGGTGGCAGGAAGCCTCGAGCCTTTTCTGATAAATTATACAGCTACTCAACTTCGGTATTATGATCCATCACATTTTTTACAAATGCCAACTCAGAAGCCAAGGCAATATGATCACTCCCCCATTTCTGAAAAGCACAGCCAGCAATACCGACTTTATTATAATATAATACAAATTACAATCTAATTTAGTTTTATGCTAGGTACATCCTATCAACAGGGACTGGAAATTCTGCCATATCTAATGGTAATGGTATTCAGAATATTATTCCACCTACGGATGTGGAAATGGGGCTAGACGAACAAGGGATGGCTTCATCTACAAAGCCTTTACCCAAAGTGTCACAAAATCCATCAAGTGAATAATATTTTTATCAGACAAATTTAATATGATTTTCTTCTTCTTTTTAGTTTTTTTTTTTTTTTCAAAAAGTTTTTTTTATAGCACAGTGGAGATATTTGTTGAAAAACTCAAGATTCTATATAACAGAAATCAAAAGTTATTTAAAATAATTTCACATACTTCCAAATTTATGTTTTGAAATCCTTGCAGAATTTCATTATTGTCAAAGCCTTCTTAAACTTTTCCAAATGTCAAAATTGTTCCAGAAGCAGAACAATTCTCTTAAGTATCCAAAAAAATTAATCGAACATGATAAAAATTTATACATAGAATTCAATGCTCCTTATGATGAACATCTAATCAACTGTTAGCTGTTGTTTTTATCCCACCATTCGTATGCAGTTATTAACCTTGAAGGAGATTTCATTGTTGTTCACAAATCACAATCAATCGACTGGAGTTATTAACAGTAGGTTTTCTGATCATAAAGGCTACAGATACTTTTATTCGATGTTGCTAATACCTTAGGAGTTTCCTTTCTAAAGCTCTAAAATCAACAGAACTTATTCAAACATAAAACCCTGACCATACCCTTGTTGGAAATCCTGGTGTCCACTGCATAGCATGTTTTGGAATAGGAGCAAGCACCTTGACAGTATGAAGGCCTTCAGAGCGCCTGAATATCAAAACAGATTAAAATAATAATACATATGTTTCATATAGTACTGAACAAAGTCTCATCAAAAATTGTCCGCAAGCAGGAAGAAACCAAATGTAAGACTATTCAGAAATTAAATCTCATATGCATGTCAAATGCGTCCATAGTACCACAGAAAATGACACAAAAATGGAACAGCTGCAATTTCTCTACAGAACATCTTAAAACCCTTTTTGATCCTTCATGTAAATAGATTCAATTCTGAAAAGCAAAACATCAGTTGATCAAAACCCACATCAGGAAGAGCACAACCTTGAAGAGTACTTACCAAATGTAATCAACTGTGCCCAGAAAACACCTGTTGTAACTGGTTACCAGGGGTTCTCCATTTGAGTCTCTTGTACCTGAGAAGTCCTGCAAAGATGCAAAAACATAAACCTCCGAAATTCAGATTCCTTTTAAGTACTAAAAACTGAAACTAGAGAGACAGAGAGAGTTGTACATCAAACTGCACGTTTTCCAGTTAAACAATGCCCAATACTATTATTATAATAGGGAGATGATCGAGTGCAGACCGTCCGGGACAGTTGGCACCTGATCATTTTCGTATAATAATATATCAAAAAAGGGAGAGCAAGTAATTTGAAAAGGAAAAGCTTTATATAAAAGTACCTCCACTTCTGCATAAGTGCTTCTTAGCTTTAGAGGCTGTTCCAAAAGGGTGCAGTCTGCATTACCCGTGGCAGTTTCTATTTCCATTGGAGTCCATGATGATGGATCATAAGCAGTTTTCTCCACATCAACAGTCTCAATGTCCATGCCAGGAGGATAACCATCAATAACTTCATCAAGTTGGTGGAGCACATCCCTTGACAAGATCAGATCTTACAAATTGACCATAGTCTAATGGAAACACATTTTTGGTGTTGTGCAACTCAGATAAAAATGTATTCCAATCTTCACCTATATTTTCATCTCCCTCCGTGGCTTCATCTAGATCATTGACTAATAAATTCTCTATCTTTTCATCCACCATGGCATTGATGTTAGTAGATGCATATGAGATATTGACTTGATATGAGGGTGAAGGGCTACCCTTCTCATCATTGGAAACTGATTGAGATGACAGATCGCCTGAGCTCCCTGGAGATGAGACTTTGACAGGATCTGGTAAGGAAGTCTGGCAGAATAACTCAGGTGAAGAAATATATGACTTGGAAGTATTCACAGGCTCTGGATTGACTCTGGCTCCGGTAAAATAATTGTCATCCACAAAGGAAAGTGTATCCATATCACAGTTCACAGCTTTATTTTCTGCACATATATTTGATTGGGAGTGTTCACTTAATGACCCATGATCTGAATGAGAGGTCGCATATACTTTTTCTCCTTGTTCCGTCTCAATCGCAACAAAGTGAATGGCTTCTTGATGAGAAGATACTGCAGGAGTAAATTCATAAATTCCATCGTCCATAGGATTGTCAGGAAAATTACCTTCACTATGAGAACTACTTGGACTTTCCTTTAAACCATCAACTGGAACAGGGGTAGTTGTTTCAGTTTCATCTTTATTGCCATCCACTGCATCATGCTGAGTTTTTTTCCTCACTTCCTCAAACTGTGCACTATTCTCATTTCCATATTGCCCATCAGTGGAAGATTTATCTGACCCATCCAGCACAGTTTTACTACACTCAGACTGATGCAAGTTGTCCTTACAAGGTACATTTTCTACACTACTATCTGGATTATCCTGTTTCTGCATGTCTGGAAGGGGAACACTCTGCTTGACACCAGCTTCGCTCTCAGCAATCATGGTTGGAGGTTGAATTGACTTATCAGCAGACGGAACCCTGCAATATTTTGAAAGATTTTCAGCTTCAATTTTCAGGGGTATACAACAAAGCCCAGCAAAGTTCACCAGATAAAAATTTCAACCTGTACAAACCCTACCTGGAATTAGGGCTAAATGCCCTGTGTGCATGAATTTCACCAGAAGCTTGTCCTGATAGCTTATCTCTTGCCAGTCCAGACAAATCTAACTGCAATAGATGAGTGTAAAATAAACATCATGATGCACAGCACATGTATTGCATAAAACATGCAAGCAAATTTTAATCAATAATGCCTGACCTTCTGTTCTGATATAAAGTTGTATAATGGACTCTGAAACAAAAGTACATGAGAATGTTATTGCCATAATACATTACAACAAAATCATACTTAAAGATGATGTAAAAGACTGAAACAAATAATTTCATGCAAGGGAAATAACTCTCAGCTGAAGCTTAAGAAGCAAAAAGGAATAAAATTGGTCTACCTTTGGAGTACAATTAAAATCTCCACAAATTACAATTGGAGCATCATTCCAAATCTTAGAAACAGCATGAGCCCTATCCAAGAGCACCCTAACCTGTTTGCAGGACATATACAGTATTAGTTAGGGCAAATTTTACTGTAGTCTAATGTTTTTAAAAACATGGTTTATACTATTCTACAGCGTACAAGACTAAGAAGTCTAAGAATGATTAAGCAAAGAAATTTTTCCTTGAAGCCAAATAAGATATAACTACCGATGCAGACTTTCTCAAAGCAAATCTTCTCTCTATGGACAGTAAAGTAAATGCATAAAGATTAAGTTTGCAAAAATTAATTCAATCATATCCCTAGATCTTAACAACTTCCTAGAGTGAGGGAGAGAGAAACACAGAGAGAAAGCATGCCTTTGAAATTTGACTTAATATGACACAAAGTGGCAGACAGCAATTACAAGTTAAACTGAAGACATGATTTGGCATTGCAGCAGGTCATAACTTTAAGATGGACCCCACCAAATTGGCATAGATCAGAAAATTTATGTAGAGTATATGAAATATCAAAAACCAAAATGGAGTTACACCTTATTGGAGCATATCTTATCTGCACCCAATCCAGAAATATTTGCAGTAAAGCACTGACACTAAACTAATGTAGAGTGAGAATCTAATGTGACATTCAACATGACAAAAACGTCAAGAACGCACATCAACTTGTCACATTTTATGTATCCACTCACTGGAATTCTGCAGCAAAATCACAGACACTAATTTTGTGCACAATTACAGAGGTCTAAGGGGCAGACTAGAAAAATATTAATTGAAATACAAAGAGAAAAGTTTAGTAATAATATTCTAAACAAAAGATAAATTGAATTCTCTCCCCTATCAAGTAACCATCATGCTCAAAACTTGGAACACCTCACAACATACACAACTAATAAGGGAGGGGATTTAAGGATATGTGAAACGGAAAATAAACCAAATTCTTCCTTTGCATGATGGGCAACTGCACATCTCACAAGCCACTTGCAAATTTCGATCACCCAAACTTTTTCTTTACCATATTTTCTTAATGTGCCTTCTGTGGTAGCATCAGTTGAAGAATAGCAGATTCCACCTTTACTGTATTGCATCAATAAATAAACTATGGATTCCATTCAGCCCTATACTCACATCCCTTTCTCCGTAAAAAGATGGATGACATGAGTGTACAATCCACACAACACCTACATCTAGCTAAATGGCACTTACACATGAACTACACACTACTTGTAATGGATCACCTGCTTAATAACTATATGCAATATATCACCTATTTTAAGTCACACACACACACTCACAGAGGAAACATAAACCTAGACTCTTAAGAGATTATCAGAATACACCTCAGTATATCAAAGTTTTGAAAACTCAAAAATGAGATGGAAAAACAACTAATGATTTGACTGCCTTAGAAAATAGAAAAGGGTTTGCTGAAGTCAGATAAAAACTAATTTGAAATCATAAAAAGCAGTAAATGCATTTATTTTGAGTTAATTGTTTTTGTCCCCCCACATGTAAAACATGGAATGACACCTGAACGTGTGGAGGTGGTGCTAGATTTATTCCCAGAAGACAGTAAGCAGTGTGTTAGCAGATATCAACATTGGGGCATTGGCAAACAGGTTCATTTTGGTTCCATTTTGACTTTAAAGGGCAATTTGGTTTGTTCAGTACATGAAAATTTTTGTTGATTGGAAGCAAACATTTTTGCTTTGGCAATATCGCCACCCAAAAAAACACATAATGTTTCATGGCTTTCCTTCTCCTGTTGCGCACACCCTCCTTCCCCCACTCTGCTTTCGTCACAGGTAATTAAAACCCATACACATCCCCCATCTTCTGCCCCAAACTTCTTGTCTACTCCGTCTATAATTGCGTTTCATTGATGGAACCACAGTGCGTGTTAATTTAATATTTATTTTGGCAGCGTTTGGTTGTGCAGAATTGAATTTTCCTTGTTTTCATCACCTCATCTAATGGTCTCATTCCTTGCACTTTTCCTTTTATAATCTTTTAGGATAGATCTTTGGCATGGGGGATATGAAATTCCTTCAGGTCGAAGCCAAGACTTTTGCTTTCGATGGCCTTCTGATATCAGAATGGGGGAGAGGTTATTCTCGTATTGTTTCGCTCAACTTAGGGTCTTTGTCGTGGTTCATTGAAGGAATTTCTGAGGTGCTAGAGCTGCACAGGGAAAAAAGAATAAATAAATAAAAATAAATAAAATAAAATAAAATAAAAAATTCATATCAGGTTGCAGACCTATGGCAAGGTCTATCGTCTCTTCAGCAAAAGAAATGATTTTGGAGATTTCTTAATGCTTTCTGTCGAATTTAACAGCGGTAAAGGAGCTTCAGTTGTTTTCCCTACTGGCAACGAAGGGGAATGTTGGCCTCTTCTCCATAACATCTTTACCAGATGGGATAAGGTGCATTTCTTGCTCAATAAATTCAAATCAGTTTCTGCTCCATCAGTCAATTCTGGTGGCCACTCGCACTGGAAAGATGGAATTAAAACCCTACCTACAAAATCGTACTTAAAAGCTGCAGAAGTGGACTCCCTACCCCTTCATGGTCAGTGTTGAGTTCAATATCACGACGACAACATTTGGCTGGTCCTTGAAAGAGAAGGTGTGGAGAATAGAGTCGATTTCTTAAAGAGATGTTTGGTTGGCAGATTTGAAGGTCAGGCTGGCTCTTTGGAAGAGATCTCCAGTTGGTGTAACAAGGTATGGAATGTCCCTGCTGGCATTAGGGTTTCGAGAGCCTGGGATGACCTCTTCTTTTTCTGGTTTCCCTCATCAAAAGAGGCAATCAGAATTTTGGAGGCAGGAAGTAAGATGAAGAATGGGATCCCTCTTGCAATTGATTGGTGGGTGCCGTTAGCAGGTAGCTCGCATTAGATGGAACGTAATGGGGTCAGATGGGTTCGTATTGAGGGTTTGCCTCCTTATTTTTGGTGCAATTCCCTGTTGAAGGATATCGGAGATCTTTGTGGTGGCTGCCTCGAGGTGGATTTAGGGGGGATTTTTTCTGTATCAGAAATTAGGGTTATGACGAAAGTGATTGGTCGTCTTCCAGAATTTGTTAGGGGGGTGGCGGGAGGAATTTCCTACAAGATTTTTCTGTTGGAAGTCAGATCGATGACGATTGGTGGTGATCGCTGCAATTCTTCCAACTCAATCTTCGTCAAACTTGAAGGAAAGCTGCCGGTGATGCTATCGGCGGTAGACAAAGGTAAATCTATGATGTCGAACAGTGCTCATGACCTTCACATGTCGATGGGCAGAGGCAGTAGGCGTGATCAGAGCCTGACGGAAGGGGGAAGGTACAGGAGGGCAGAAGCAGTTCATAGGGTGAGCTGGAATGATCAGAATAGGGGGCATTTGAATTTCAAATCCCATAATTTCAAGGATTCTAATTTTAATAAAAAACTGGAAGTGGGCTGGAGGAATGTTAAGAGGGGTGGGAAGTGGGCTTTGGGGAGTCACAAGGCCCCTTTAGTGGGGTTAAACCAGCAACAATTGGGCCAGCCGGATTATAAAGGAGGTAATTGGGCTGCTGGTTGCAACTTAAAGCCCAATTTAAAGAAGGGCCAATGTTCGAAATTTGCTCCTTCCCCTATTGCCTTACTAGACCAAGACCCAAAACGGTCTTCTACTGATGCTATTCTTAAAGCGCAGATCAGTGACGTTGATAGATTCTGCTTGGGGGATGGGTTCAACTCTTATTCTCCTCCTTCTTTTCTCTCAAGGGTCTGATGGTTTTAACATCAAGATTTTTAGGAGATTGGGAAGGGAGACAACTATATGGGAGGCTTTAATGGGGTCGATGGGGACAAAGGGACTGTTCTAAGGGAGAAAGATGGTTTGAATTCTTTTCATTTGGCTTTGGTTATAGCCGATGATTCTGGGGAAAGGGATACTACAAATTTAGAGGCAAATTTAGAGGGCACCATGGTTGATTTTGATAGAGTTCATGATAGGACCAGCAGATTTTCAGAGGAGTTTGAATTTTCAGAGCCTTTAGACTACCTCCCTGTTGCCATATGGGAACCTGAGGTTAGTATGTTTGAAATTCATAATTTTATTGATGAAAGATGTATGATTAAAAATGGCAATAGCAGTGATGTTGAATTTTCGACTGGGTTCAATCTCGGGCTAAAGGCCTGAACAAACTTTTGGGGGTTTCTTATGATTTATGAAGGTTTTGAGGGGGAAGTGCTCGATTTATTTTCCAGAATTGAAAACAGCAGGAAAAATAGGAGAGTGTTATTCCCAAAAAGGAAATTGGTAAGTCCAGAAGTTAGAAGAATGAGGGAATTAAGAAAACTCGAATGGACTATTAACTATGAGTTCAAAGATAGAAATTGTGGAGCAATGGAGGATGGAGCTAGGGAAGGGTGCACTCTTGAGTTCGTTGCTAAATGAAGATACGAATTCTTTCATGGAATGTGAGAGGCCTCAACGATAGGGAATGTAGAAGACTCATTAAATCGGCTATTTTAAAATGGAAGGTTGATGTAATAGTTCTTCAAGAATCTAAAATAGACGTTATGAGTAGAGATATTGTTAAAGATTTGTGGGCTGGAATTTTGTGGATTGGGTGGAGTTGGGGGCTAAAGGCACAACTGGTGGCATTTTAATTATGTGGGATAACAGGGTTATTACTAAGATGGATGTTGATAGTGGTTCATTCTCTTTATCTTGCCTCTTTAAAAATTTGCAAGATGATTTTGAGTGGATTTTTTCGGGGGTTTATGGCCCAAATGATGATGCTCTTAGGGATTTATTTTGGGCAGAGTTAGAAGAGGAGAAAGCTAAATGGCAAAAGCCGTGGTGCTTGGCAGGGGACTTCAACATTGTTAGATTTCCCAATGAGAGAAAAGATTGCAACTATTTTTCTCTAGCTATGTTAAGGTTCTCAGAGTTTGTGGATGCCAATGAACTCGTTGATCCTCCTTTAGTTGGAGGTTGGTACACTTGGTCTAACAATAGAGAGGTTCTAAGCCTTTCTCAAATTGATAGATTCTTTTTCTCGCCCGCTTGGGAGGAACACTTTCCTAGAGTTACCCAATCTACTCTTCCTCGTCCTCTATCCGATCATATTCCTCTTGTCCTTGATAGCAAAGGGTTAAGATTTGTCCAAGGTCCTTTTCGCTTTGAGAATATGTGGTTGAAAGAAGATGACTTTGTTGATCTTGTGAGAAGTTGGTGGGAGTTTTTTTCTTTTGAAGGGCCCCCTAGCTTTATTTTTGCTAAAAAATTAAAGTCCATTAAATATGAACCAAAAAAATGGAATCGGGAAGTTTTTGGGAACTTGGGGGAATCTAAAGCGAGGGTGTTGGACACCATTCATGAATTGGATTCTAAAGAAGGCTTGGAAGGTCTTTTGAAGGTGGAAAGAACTAGAAGAATAGAAGCCCAGGCGGAATTTGTTAGACTTGCCCTAGTTGGAAGAAATTAGTTGGAGGCAAAAGTCGAGAGCTTTGTGGTTGAAGGAAGGTGATAAAAATACTAAATTCTTTCATCGAGTTGCTAATGCTCACAAAAGAAGTAACTTCATCGGCAAGTTAAAGGTGGATGGGGTCCTAGTTGATGATGAGAGCATATTTGCCAAAGATGTGGTGGATTACTACATAGACCTCTTTTATGAAGAAGAGGAAAGAAGACCTTTACTAGATGGGATGGTTTTCAACTCTCTTAACAATGATGAGGTTTCTTGGTTGGAAAGAGCTTTTGATAAAGATGAAGTTTTGGAAGCTTTGAACTCTCTTAATAGGGATAAAGCCCCCGGGCCGGATGGTATGTCCCTTGCTTTCTTTCAAGAGTATTGGGTTGTTATTAAAGATGATCTCATGAAGGTTTTTTTTATGAATCCTTCTCCAGAGCCAAATTTAAAAAAAGTTTTAATGCCACTTTCATTGCCCTCATTCCTAAAAAGGAGGAGGTGGTGGACGTTCGGGACTTTAGGCCTATTTCCCTTCTTGGTAGTGTTTACAAAATTATCTCAAAAGTTCTTGCCATAAGACTTGTGAGAGTGATACGGAATCTTGTATCCACTTCCCAATTTGCTATTATTGGAGGGAGACAAATTGTGGATGCTGTTCTTGTTGCTAATGAATGTGTAGACTCTAAATTAAAAAGTGATACGCACGGATTGATTAGCGAAATTGACATTGAAAAAGCTTTTGACCATGTGAATTGGAATTTTCTTATTTACATTCTTCGAAGAATGGGTTTTGGAGGAAAGTGGTGCAAATGGATAGCTTGGTGTATTGGAACTCCCACCTTCTCGATCTTAATTAATGGGACTCCCTATGGTTTTTTTTCAAAGTTCTAGAGGCCTTCGTCAAGGTCACCCCCTCTCCCCTCTTCTTTTTGTTCTTGTTATGGAAGCTTTGAGCAAAATTATTAATAAAGCAATTGAGGAGAATTTGTTTGAGGGTTTCATGATTAATGGAGGAGGTATTGTTGAAAGTTTGATCTCTCATTTGCTCTTTGCCGATGACGCCCTTATCTTTTGTGGGATTGAAGAAGATCAACTTAGACATTTGCGCGTGGTTTTATTATGCTTTGAGGCCGTTTCGGGGTTAAAAGTTAATCTTGGTAAAAGTGAGT
The DNA here is from genome assembly GCA_039720395.1 of Liquidambar formosana. Lineage (NCBI taxonomy): Eukaryota > Viridiplantae > Streptophyta > Magnoliopsida > Saxifragales > Altingiaceae > Liquidambar > Liquidambar formosana. The sequence goes on from CM077831.1 coordinate 25,379,224, forward strand.
TGATTCCGGTTGGGAAGGTAGACAACATCGACTATCTTGCTTCTATTCTTAGTTGTAAAGTGGGAAAACTTCCAGTCACTTACCTTGGGCTTCTTTTGGGTTTCAAAATTCAAAGATAAAAAAGATGTGGGATCCAGTGGTTCAAAAAGTTGAAAAAAGGCTTAGTAGTTGGAAAAAAGGTTATCTCTCAGAAGGAGGCAAATTGACTTTGATTAATAGCACTCTTTCAAGCATCCCTACTTACTTCATGTCTATTTTTAAGATTCCCATTTCCGTGGCAAACAAAATTAAGAAACTTCAAAGGGACTTTCTTTGGAATGGCTTACAAGGTGAACTTAAATATCATCTTGTTGATTGGTCGACAATGTGCCTTCCTAAAAAAGAGGGTGGTTTAGGGATTAGATCTCTTATGTGCATGAACAAAGCTCTTCTTGGTAAATGGTTATGGCGATTTGGTACGGGGAATCAAAACCTATGGAGGGATGTGGTGATTTGGAAGTATGGTGTTTCTTTGAAAGGTTGGTGGCCTAAGGAGGTTAGGGGCACTCATGGGTTGGGTCTCTGGAAAGCAATCATGTAAGGGCTTTATGATTTTGTGAAGGAAATTAAATTTAAAATTGGGGGTGGGGAAGGGGGAAGGGGGAGATTTTGGAAAGACACTTGATGCAATGACACTCCACTCAAGATTGCTTTCCCCTCTTTATTTGATATTGTAGGAAATAAAGATGCCATGGTAAAAGATTATTTAGCTTGTGGAAAATGGCTCTATCACTTGGAATATCAATTTTTTAAGGCACTTTGATGATTGGGATTTGGAGAATGTTTTGAACTTATTTCAAAATCTTTATGATAGTAAGATTTCTTTTGGAGGGAATGATTACTTGGTGTGGTGCAAGGACTCTAAGGGATCATTCTCGGTGAAATCTTATTATAAGATTTTAATCTCTACCAATGCTCCTTTCCTTCCAACAAAAATGATTTGGATTGCTCCAGTCCCCTCTAAAGTTTCTTTCTTCACTTGGTTAGTCAGTAGAAACAAATGTTTGACTTTGGATCATTTGATTAAAAGAAGGTGGGTTTTGGCTAATAGATGCATTTTATGCAAGGAAGCGGCGGAAATGGTTGAACATCTCTTTATTCATTGTCATATAGCGTGGAGCCTTTGGATGCTAATCTTTAACCTTTTTGGGATCCACTGGGTTTTGCCTTCACATCCTCACAATCTCCTATCGAGTTGGCGAATCAAGATGGTGAACAAAAAAGCTAAGATGGTTTAGGATATGGTACCACACGCTCTTTTTTGGTGCCTTTAGAGAGAAAGGAACCTTCGAACTTTTGAAGATAAGGAAGCCTCTTTAATTGAGCTAAAGTCTTCTATTGTAAAGACACTTTTTTGGTGGTCTTCTAGTTACTCTAATGGCCACACCCCTCCTTTGTCGACTTTCTTGACATGCTAAAGATTTAGCTTGGGGTTTTTCTTTTTCTTTTCTTTTCTTTTCTTTCTTGTGGTTAGCTCTTGTATATCTCTTATGTACTTGGGTTTTGCCCTTTTTTCCAATACAATACTTACTTCATCAAAAAAACAGTTTTATCATAACATTTAAAAAAATGCCACTCAAACAGACCAAAATCAGTTGTATGACTTGTAGTTGTATCTATATGGCATCACAACAGTACCGAGCAAAATATAACAAAAGATGTGTTATAATATCATAAATAAATGAAAATAATGCTTCTACACATCCACATAAAAATAAAATAAAAAATAAAAACTTCAGATTTAATTGCATTACATTTCATTATTCCTGAGGTTATAAAAATAATTATAAAGGTAGAAATGCAATTCAATTATCCACTCCATAGTCTATATTTATATGAGAATGTAGTGCTACACAACCACCCAAATTCCAGAGACAGTAAATACCTGGCCAAGCTTAATTTCTCCTCTTCCAGGATTGTAAAGCACGTGAATGTTACATATGACAACTTTATTGGAACGTGTTGAGCTGCAGATACAACATACTTATTTTGCATTTTAGGATAATGATATAGCCACAAAGGTTCACAAAATATTTGAGTTGACAAGCAAGAAATATAGAAGAAATGAGACATAAAGTAACATGATGAGAAGAAAAGCTGCAACCATTTAATTAAACAGACAATTTAAAGATTGATGTTTTAATTGAACTGGATTTGGAGATAAATAAGGGATCAATAAAGATGATAGAGCTTCCATTTTGCTGCATCAGATTTCAAAATTTTGTCACATGCAATTCTTTTACCCGTCAAGTTCATTTTAAAAAGTAGGGTAAAATGCAAAAAACCCCCTTCTATTATTAGCCATTTTGCAAGATACCCCCTCTAAAAAAAAACCCACCAAAAAACCCCCCATATTGTCTAGGGTTGATAGTTTACCACCTACCATCCATCTGCCGTCAAGGAAAGTTATTAAATACCATCGCGTGACACGCACGTGATGTTATTTGTTGATTTTAAGACAAAAATGCCCTTTGCTCTAATGAAATGACATCACGTGATTCTCTCTTTCTTCTTCACCGACGAACCACACCGGCCATGGCTGCCACATTGGCGTACCTGATCGACGACGACAATCCAAGAAACAAAACAAAAAAGGGGAAAGAAAGAAATAAAAAGAAAGAGAAAAAAAGGAAGGAAGAGGAAAGGATAGTGAAAGAGAGGAAAGAGAAAAAATATCTTCTCCATCCCGATGACATCATCGCCCATCGAGCTCGCCGGTAAAGAATGATGGCAAGACAGTAACGGCGTGATAGCAAAGGAGGTGACGGTGACAACGCGACAGCGGAGGTCTTCACCACAGTGGTTATTTTGCAAATCTGAACCGACGATGGCTATTTTGCAGCCAATCCTTCATCTTGCCATCCATAGTGGTGCCGGTGAAGTGAAGTGAAAATGATGGTGCCGGTGAAGACCATCAACAGTGGGTATTTTGCAATAATGGGTATCTTCAAACCGTCCCCACCAACAATTAGTTTTCATCTTCAAAACCCTAACCCTCCACACCACCATTGTCATCATTGCCCACGCGTGGGTTTCGTCGACACCACCATCATCGCCGTTGCCACTGCACCTCCAGATGGGTATTTGGAGATAGGGCTGCAAATGAGCTGAGCCGCTCATTAACAGCTCGCGAGAAAGCTTGTTAAGGGCTCAACTCGAGCTCGATCAATCAATAAACAAGCCAAGCTCAAGCTTAAATTCTAAGCTCGTTCAGTAAACAAGCCTAGCTTGAGCATACCAAAACTTGGCTCGTTTAAGCTCGTGAACAAGCTCATTAAGAGCTCGATGAAAAGCTTGTTTAGGGGCTCAACAAGAAGCTCGTTAGTGGGCTTATTTAAGGGTTCATGAATGGAGGGCATAATTGTCCCATGTACTGTACATCTTGGTGTGAAAGAGGTACTCATTCCCTAGTAGGCTAGTAGTAGAAGCTTGATGCTTTTACTTATTTTAGTAGAGTTTTGGCGTGAAAGATATACTTCTTTTGCAGAATCCAATGGAAATATGATGGCATGATAACTAGTTTTGAAGCATATATGAGTGTTATAATGTGCTCCAAGCCTCTAAGACTCCAACCAATAACTTTAGTTTTTTAAGTTTATTGCAACTTTTTATTTAATAGTACTGAAAACAGTTATAGCCTTATGGAGTTTTGATTTTGGGTTCTTTATGGTTCATACTTGGATGATGTTTCTTATTTTTGATTTCTTGGTTTATGCTTGGGATGGTGATTCTAAACTACTTATCCCAAAAAATAATAATAATAATAATTTTAAAAAATTTTAAAAAAATCTTAAACGAGCCAAAGCTCGAGCTCAGCTCAAGCTCAAATATTTTCTAACAAGCCGAGCTCAAGCGTAAAATTTAGGCTCGTTAAAAAGCTCGGCTTGTTTACTAATGAACAAGCTTTTTAACAAACCAAGCCGAGCACTCCAAAGCTCGACTCGGCTCGTTTGCAGCCCTATTTGGAGATATAAAAAAAAACAGAGGTGTCAGTGAAGTGAAGATGATGGTGCCAATGCCGGTGCCGGTGCTGCTGCATCTGTAGTGCGCAACTGTTGTCGCTGCTGCCTCCTTCATGGGATGTTGCTACTGCACCTCCACTGTTACCGCTGCACCTCTAGTGGGCCACTGTTGCCGCTATTGGTGGTGTATATGTGTGCGCCGATGAAGATGACCGGAAAGTTTGTCGGAGGAATGGAGAGCATTTTTTAATTTTATTTTTGTTTCTTATAAGGCACCGTTTCATATATAAAACAAAATTAATTTTTATAACCTTTTAAAAATCACAAATATTAATATTTTAAGAGGGGTATAATGGACTTTTAACATCGCTGTTAACAGTGTACCCCCCCGGCACAATATGGGGGTTTTTTGGTGGGTTTTTCTTTTTTTAGAGGGGGGTATCCAGCAAAATGGCTAATCATAGAGGGGGGGTTTTTTGCATTTTACCCTAAAAAGTAATTGATAACATTTGTCAATAATTCCAGGCCATAAGTCATAATTATTAAATTTTACAATTTCATTATTATTACAGACGTATTTTACAGGGACAAAAAGTAGAAAGAAAATTCCAAAATTACCTTGTCGGCAGAGCTGAAATATTTTCGGTACAATTTTGCCTCGCTGACTGTAAGCAAAAAGAATAAAAACATATTTATCGGCATGAAATCAAGCCAATCAATGAACAAGAACAGAGTCAAGATGAAAACAATCCAAGCTTTTCATATTTAATGCTGGTGGATCTGTGTAAGTTTTAAAAAACAGATTTGAAGATCTGATGTACCTCCAGCACACATATCTGAGCAACATTATCCCGAAGTCCAAGCTTATTGAATTCAATCCATTCCTCATGCAGCAACTTGAATCTAATGTGAAGAATATTTTAGACTACATTACATAACTTAAGCAATAAAACACCTAGATATTATGGGGCATTTTCATATAATTTATGGGGCTTAAATAATAGAAAGTTGAAGTTTGGTCACTTCAAAAATAAAAGAAATAGGAGGGCCAAAGTAAAAAAGAAAATAGTATTAGAGGGTTTCTCTCAAATAGAAACTCTAGCGCATCTCTGGAAACACCTTCGGCCTTCCTCCAGCACCAAACTCCAGCCTTACGTAGATAGAAACATATTAGAAACCCTTCTTCATCAAAGGTTTCTCTCGAATAGAAACTCTTGAGCATCTCCGGCGCCCATCTTCGGCAACACCTCTGGCCTTCCTCAAGTACCAAACTCCAGCCTTCCTCCAGCAACGACAAGGCATGTATATCTTCTCTCCCATACCCATTCTCGTGTACCATTGACATGGGTACCTTCGGTTTAATTGCCCAGTCCGTGTAACACAGGTTTTTGTATATTTAGTGATTTTGAAAATAGGCTATGAGATACTAAAAAAACTAAAGAGAAAGTATCTGAACGAATTGCGTAAATACTGAATAGTATAGTAGCGACGTATTAGGTGGTGTTCCTGAAAATTGTCTATTTCTTTAACTATTTTTTCTTTATTTTTATTATTCTGTAAGAACAAATTCTTAAAATAATTTCGAACAGTATTTCTCGGATGTGAAGAATTCATACATTTAGAACAATACAGGGCTTTCTCCCTTTCTTTTTCAAACAAATTATTTGCTTATCAAAGAAAGACTGGAAAAACATAAATTGGAATTGAGAGCATAGGAGAAAACCAAATAGCAGCTCCAAATCCAATGGCTGGAAAAATATGAGAGAGCAAACTGAGGTGATTCTATTGTATAAGATATCACTTGTAAAAAGTGATAACGTGATATAGTGCAAGAAGTAATCACAAAGACAATTTGACGACAGAAAAGAACATAGATAAAAGTAGTCAACATATTTGTGGTTCTAAATAAAGTGGATTAGTGGAATAGAATCCGTCTAGGAGACAGTAAGGTGTTTGGATAAGGTTTGGAAAGTGATGATAATGTTGATAATGATTAACTGGGTAGCCGACTATTTGTCTAAACATCGTTGGCATTGTGTGAGAGCAAATGGATTATCAACTCATAAGTCACAATCAAACCTATTAATTTTCACAAATCGAGGTCACTGGTGAATTAATTTACCTTGATGCTCGCCAGAAGATTGCACAGCCATCAATTGGATTGCCAGTGCGCATCTGTGTCACACCAAAACATTATTAGACTTTTACAATGAATGAAAGAACTCATTTGTTATGAAGCATGCTTTAAATTTTGCAACAAATTTAACATCACTACTTTATATTGACTCTGTAAATTTTATTTTCAGCAAATGAGGTCGCAAATAATCCAAATTTAATAATATAACCAAATTTTCAGAGATAACATATGGTGGTTGACAAATATACTCAAGCTATGGCATTTTCCGATACAAGAGAGAGAAACATGTTGCTTATGAAGTTGAGGACTTCACCAAATATTGCTCTTTCTCAAAAAATAGACTAAATGAAACCTAGTGAATTCCCTCAATCTTAACCAGTTTGACTTGTTCAATCTTCAAATGCCCAACTAGGTGAGATACGACCATAATCCATCCAAAACCTTTGTAACTAAAAATATACATACTAGTATAAGAATTTATAGGAAATATTAGAAGAATTTTTAGTACTTCTGCCATAAGGAAATGGGAATAATACAATCAACAACCACAAGTCTGATAAAGTTAAAGAATTGAATAATTGTGCAATCTTTAGTTAGTTCATAATACAAGTTTTTAAATTTACATATCAAGCTTTCACATTAATGTGTTAAAGTCCTACAAATATCAGGATAAAACAAAATGCTTTGTAACATGGATAATTATGCCTTGCACTCTGGCAGGCATTCATGTACGTCAGTCAAACAAGAGAAAGTTGTATAAAAATAAATAAATAAAATAGGAATGTCCAACTGAGATAACCTCAGAAGAGTACTAGCATTTTAAGCATACCTTCCAAATGCCGCTATACCCCTGCAGCTTTAGCAATTCCTCCAAGTCATGAAATCTATCAACCTCCTGAGAATGGAACCAAAAGGTACAACTAAATTGAAAAGCATAAAAGGAAAAATTGAGATAGAAATGTTCAAAACAAAGTCCAACCAATAAATCACCATTCATGCAGAAGAAATAATTATCTAAACAGGATTATTTTTTTTTACTGTTTTGAAATCACAGAAGTAATTGTGTGTTTTCCAATGTCATTTCAGGATCTACTCTATCCAATAATCCAAACACCAACTGACCCTAGAGTTAATGTAGACCAAGCATGTGAAAAAATTAAAGGGAAAATATTGCAATATTATGCTAGGATTGAACATGATAATATAAAATGTGACAAAGTGAAGACCTGAAAGCACATTATGTCTGCTGACCACAATCCAAGCTCAAAAATTATGTTTCTCTTTCGCCACTCCCAGTCCAAAATATAGCGAGGTATGTGAAAGTAAAGTCTGCTCCGATGATTAATAGCCAGGTAGTCAGCGAGTAAATTATATGAGAGGACAATAAACCGCTCTGCAAATCATACCAACAAACTAGAACAAGATTAAACCAACAAAATCAGCATCACAGTGAATTAAAATTTTAAACTAGCATAAAAGAATAATCTGTTTCACAAGAAGTAGAATGAAACTGATCCATACTCTCAGTCCAGAAAGTGGTTCAGATGCTATAAAGGTGGAGTTTTCAAATGCATGATGAAGTGCAATAAAATACCACAGAGTATTTGATTTTCGAATATTTCAAGAAGTATACAATATCAATAGCTTAGAACTGTTGGCTTGGTTATTTCCATGACAACCTTTAATAATTTTTCACTTTTTCTTTTTTCAAATTGAAAATTTTCTGACCATATTTGGAGTAAGCAAACTCAGCATAGGTTACAAAAAAATAACGATAATTCTGATTCATTGTCTAACATAGTAACATAGTAACATTATCAAAGCCCATTTCATCAAACTATTACCAACCAGATCACCATAAAATAAAAATAAAACAAAACTTTGCAACCAACTCAACTACGACTTCTCTCAAATTTTCAACCAGCCAGGATTAATTACACAAATTCTTTCTCATCACATGGTTATTTATTCACGGTAATACTTTGTTAATCATAGACTATCATGACTTAACTCACTACCTGAACCGACCTTTTTTGGCCCTCCCTTTGTCCTTCAAGCACTTCCAACTTGAATCAAGCCACTTCTTACTGGTTCAGTCAATGCCATTCGTTGCAGTCTGCACATGACCAAATCATCTTACCTGACTTTCACCCATCAACTATTTGCACTACCTCTAGCTTTTCACATATATCTTTCTATGCATCAATGTAATAAATTACTATGATTGCAAAAGGTTTTAGAGCTTGATTTGACATAGCTTCAATAAACCCATGCTTTTGGAATGTTGGACAGATTCATTATTCTTTTTTTTCTTTCCTGGTAAGTAACAATTTTAGTGAAAGCTATTGAAGGAATGCAACACCTCCTAAATCCTTTACAACAATCTCTTGTGCGTCACTAGGAAGGTCATGAAAGGATAATGCATCTAAGTTCTAAACTATCATTCACAGAACCATAGCTGGCCATAATATCTGCTAGCGCATTAATTTGTCTGTACATGTGTATATATTGCTAGATAACAAATCTAGACAACGCAGTACACATTTCTTTCACTAAATTCTTCACTCTCCAAGAAGCAACACTCAGAATTCCAAGCACGCCATTTGCATTTATATAAGTCAGTAGCAAAAACAACTTTTTCCACCCCCTTTTGCCAGGCTAAATCCACCCCAATATTGATTGCCATAAGTTCATGTCCAAAAACAGTCAGGCTCAGTAGCTAGAGCAGAAGCACACAATAACTCACCGGTATGATTCCTTAGAACTCTCCTAGAACCACCCCAGTTTGCTACCAACGACCCATCCATGTCACTCAACAGAAACCCGCTGAAGAGGGCTCACAATTACAAGCAATCTCTACCTTCTATACAAAATAAATAGGAAAATTCAATCCTTCTAGCAGCGCACTGTTACTCATAATTCTTCAACCTCACCTAGCACAGCAAACCAAGCACAGGCCTATGAATCTAACACTTAACCAACAACTCCTCCCAATTATTCTTGGTATAAGAGCAGCTCAAATATAAATGCTCTACATCCTCTGGAGCTGACTGAAAAAAATAGTGCGTGATCTTTTCACAATACCCTTTTCCACTACAAAATTCTGATTTGGTAGCTTTCCCCTGAAGGCTAGCCAAAGAATAAAGGAATGTTTAGGGATTCTAATCTTGGACCCCACAAACAGGGTACCAAGGAAACACATAGCCATAATCCCCTATGGCATTCCAGAGCACTCTTAGTCAAATACAGCCCTTCAATGTCAAGTGTCCAAACAATTTTATCCTCCACATCTGCACTCAAGGTATGAGGAGTACAAAAACAATCCCACAGATCCTGTACATTAGCACAAATATCTGGTGGAGGTACCCACTGGCCAATCCTAATAAGATCAGCTACACGAGCATTAGGAGGAAGATCAGCCTCCTGAATTTATGCCTTCACCATATCGATCCACAATAGACCCAAATGGTAACCAACTGTCGTACCATAAAAAAACATATTCTCACCATTGCCAATAATATCCAGGTAGTTTTACTTCCAAGATTTGAGTCACATTCACATAATGGGGCTACCTGGAGAGTGTATCACCATATAATGGACAAAGGGCAACCAGCCACTAGGGTGGAAGACACCTAGTGTGAGAGCTGCCAAAGATGTCGATTGTCGCCTGTTGAAGCATAGTGGTCTATTTGAATTCCAAATGATTATCTTGGGCTTTTGGTGTATTGATCAGGTTTATAACTACTTCCACAGTTCCACTACAAAATCAAGTACTGTTTCCCCTCTAAATCAAGTTTTGGTGCTTCTTAAAAAAATTAAATTTCCTGTTTAGCACATTTTGGATATATACCAATCTAAACTTTCATATATCGACTTCTCGCCATTGTCAACAAACAAAAAACTAGTAAACTACAACACACCATAATTTAACAAGTAAGAATGTCTGTATGAATAACATATAAGAGTATGAACATATGTATGAGAGAAAAATTACCGCATTGAGGAGGGGGTCCAGGCTTCGCATACTCCCAATTCCGATAATCCATCGGTCTCTGAGGCCGTGGCCGGAATGTCTGAGGCTGACGGAACGACTGATTTTGGTGAAAATGCGGCGGCGGATTAAAAGTCTGATTTTGATTGACATGCGGTCTTGGATTGAAAGATTGGTTTTGATTGAAGTGCGGCCTTGGAGTGAAAGGTTGGTTTTGATAGTTGGGCGGTCTTGGACTGAAAGGTCGAGGCCGAAACCCGCTGTTGGTCTCGAAATCCCCTCTCTCTCCCTGCTGGAACCCTAGGTTGGCGTCTCTGACCGACGTGAAATGCGAGTCTCCAGTCACGTAGTCGTCTCTCCCGCTGGAAGGACGGTCGGAGAAGCGTCGACGCCATTGATTCCGACCACCTCGGTACTGCATAAGCAAAATCAGAATACAGCATATATGTATGTATACATATTATATATGAGTAGGGTTTTGAAGGTTCGTACGGGAGGGCGAGAAGCCATGGTTGTGTCGGAGACTGCAGCGGCGACGAATTGGAGGGGAGGAGAAGAACGACGCCTCATTTGAGAGGTCCCAGTGACTCAGTGAGTGAGCTAGCTAGGCGCGTCTGTTTAGTATCAGCTCTTCTCCGGTAATCTTCTCTGCAGTAATTCCGGTATTGAAATTTGCCACGTCAGCCATTAGACGGTCTTCTAAGGCATTCTCCTGCAAACAAACTGAGCTGCTCATTAACAGCTCGCAAAAAAACTCGTTAAGGGCTCGGCATGAGCTCGTTCAATTAATAAACGAGACAAGCTTAAACCTAAAACTAAGCTCGTTTAGTATATGAGCCGAGCTTTGGTACAAATTCGGCTCATGTAAGCTCGTGAACAAATTTGTTAAGAGTTCAATGAGAAGTTTGTATAGTTACTCAATAAAAAGCTTGCTATGCTGTGTTTGGTTTGAGGGGAATGGAATGAAGAAGGAATGGAATGGGAATGAACATTTGATCCCAATGTTTGGTTAGGGATAGGAATGAAATGAAAAAACATAAGTAGGACCCATTATTAATGATTTTTACTCTTTAAAAAAAGAGAATAACCATTCTTCTTGGTTTTGGAAAAAATATCTATTCCTTTATTAGAAGGAATAAAGCCCTACAAAAGAATAACTATTCTATTCCTTTGTACAGCCAAACACTCGTTTTTTTTTTTTTTTAGAGAATGGAATAACCATTCTATTCTATCCCTCATTCCCTCATATCAAACATAACCTAAGTGAGCTCGTTTAAAGGCTCGTGAGTGGGGGTGCATAATTGTCCCATTGTACATTTTGGCGTGAAAGAGATACTCAATTCTTAGTAGTAGATGTTTGATGTTTTTACTTATCCTAATAGAGTTTTGACGTAAAAGAGATACTTTTTTTTGCAAAATCTAATAGAAGTATGACGATATGATGACTAGTTTTGAAACATATATGGGTGTTATAATTTGCTCAAAGCCTTCGACCAATAACTTCAGTTTTTTTTTTTTTTTTTTTAAAGTTTATTACAAGTTCTCTATTTAACACAGAGTAGCACTAAAAACAATTATAGACTTATGAGGTTTTGATTTTGGATTTTTTATGATTTATGTTTGGATGATGTTTCTTTTTAACAAGCCTAAGCACTTCAAAACTCAGCTTGACTTATTTACAACCCAAGTTGCAAGTCCCACATGATAACAACCATAATGAAGTGGCTGTGACCATCGTGATCACATCAGCTGGGTAATGCTATCAGTCTATGAGACATCGAAGTGAGAGTTTGCCGTGTTGGGTGTTTCTAAGGAGTACGTCTCCTCTACCCGTCCCAACCGATAGACGGTTTTCCACTCTTCCAAGGCCTTCCCATCACAATCTCCTCCATAGTTCAATCCCGAAGCACCGTTTATCTCCTCCATTCTCGGAGAGAGACAGAGAGAGACGATGGCGTTGTGTTCCTCTTTGTCATCTCCCATGTCTTTGTCTCTTTTCTCCAAACGCTTCAATGGTGACAAACCCGTCACCGTCTCTATAAGCTCTCGCTTCAGAGCTTCTGCTGATGTTCCTGATTTTCTTTCTGCAGATTGGTACCCAATCTCTCTCTCTCTCTCTCTCTCTCTCTCTCAAATTGAATTCACCTGTTTTGATTTGAGACACTTGCTTGTTCTCGTGTATTGAAGTGCTAAAAATAGAGGGCTTTGCTTCAATCTCAATTTATTGGTTTTATGAATCGTACACAGATGGTGATACATGTAGGAGTTGAACGAGTTTATACCCAAGTGAAGGATTATACATTTATCATGATTTTTCATTGCAATACCTACACGGAATACTCTGTATACATATGGGTGTGTGTGTTGCATGAGTGAAAGATGCTCATATCTGCAATTGAACATGTTGAAGACTATAAATTCAATCATTGATCAATGGGTACCTGTTGTTCTTAGTATTCAAATTCACTAATGGCTATTTGTTGTTTTTTTATTTATCTTTTTTTTTTTCTTTTGGTTGGGGAAATCATTGAAATTGTTGATATTGAATTACCAATTCATGTTTGGTTGGTCAGAAGAGATGGAAAGAAGAGAGAGAGAGAGAGAGAGAAAGAGAGAGAGAAACTTGAATTATTTTGGTAGACAAATGCTATAAATTTATTTGTTTTATGTCTTCACAGGATTAAACGGAATTTAAGTAGTGGTTAGATTTGGAGAAGACTGATTTATGTCCTGTCAATATTAATACTAAGAATTGCATACACACATTCACACACAGATATATATATGTCTAGAATTTGCAAATTGATTTGTGGAGTGCTTACATCTTTTCGAAGAAACTCCTCATCTCTTCAGGGCAGCAAATTGTGAGCCTACCCACAACCTTTTAAGCAAAAAATCAATCAAAGCAAACAAAAAACATCAATGGTATTCCTAGGTCAGTTTTAGGCTTCCAACGAGTGTTTGGCTAACGTTGGACTTGCGTTACTTAGAAAGCCAGCAGCCTGCATGTGTATGTGTGTGTAGTTTCTGTAAAGTACTCACAAAAGAACTCATGGATGATGGAATGTTAGCATTAGGTAAAATAATTGGTTAAGTTGGTAGAGTTAGCACCAATAGTTTTACTTATTGTATTGGCTTATTGGGTGTGAATTGGCAGTACTGCTGGTTCCACTTCAGATTGATGGTTTGTTTGCTACCACAGTGTTCAGCCTGGCGCAACCGCTGCCCACAAGTTCCTATTTATGTACGACCAAAACCAGTCTCTGTACTCACCAAAAAAAAAACAAGTCTTTGCCAATGGCCCTGTGGCCTTGTGGCACTTCTCCCCCCATGTGGGGGAGGTTCTAGGTTCAAGTCTTAGGAAAGTTATATGTTGATGTAATGAACTTTTGATCCATGTTACCCCAAAAAAAAAGGGTCTATTTTGTGCTAATTAGCATTATTTTATATTTCAGGCTTGAATCTCGCAGGAAGAGACCTTTTGGACCAAGACTAAATGTAACTCTCTGACTATACAACTGGATGCCAGATGTCACTACCATTTCTCTATTCTATATCAATCCACTTTAATTTCTTGTTGTAGTTTAGTGCAGAAGAAGCTATTCAACACCAGCTTGATGCATTGAAGTACAACGACCAACCCCGTCAAGATTATGGGATCGAGGTTCTGTATAGGGTAATTTCTAATCCCGGACCTTGATGTGCTCTTGTTGCAGGTTTTATTTCATATGGAGAACAGGGTATCTGAATATTGTTATCTTTTTCCAAGGCAGTTTGCTGGATTTGATCCTTTTGAAAGGTCCACCTATTTTGGGCCCTTCTTTGATTTGGGGCAGGTAATTAAATTTTAGATTTTTGGACACTTCGTGATTTGGAAACGTTACAGATGCCATTATGGCAATACATTTTCTTCATTGTTTGTGCAGTTTGAACGGTTCAGGCGGATTTTCCACCATTCAACCTATCGGGTGTTACTTGGTCATAGGGAAAGGAAGATCTTGAGCAGTTTGTGGGTGAAGGAGGTAAATATTGCTTATCAATTAGTTGGCAGATTGGTTGAGGTTGGAGCGATGTCTTGAACAGAAATATTCATGATGCATCTTTTATCATGTCAATCATAAATCATTGGGTTGTGATCGAGTGTCAACTCTATTGTGGGCGCTAACTGTAAACATATGTGTTTGCAACCCTTAATTCTTATGTCAAAACCTAAAAATATGTATTATTATCGTTGTTATTATTATTATTTTCTAATTGACATGTAAAAACTGCGAAACAGAATCAATTCAAGCAGCGGGTGTGGATAAGAGGAACTCGTCCCGAGGAGGAAGAGATATTTCAATTTACCATGTTTCAGGTTTGGTCATTATACTTTCCATGTATAATAAAAATCCAAGTGGAGAATAATAATACCATTTAATCATTTAAAGGATTTCCTGTAGGTCCTATGAGAGCATTCTCTTGAATCTTTGAATGTGATGACTTATTTCTATTGATTCTTGTGATATTACATGCTATCATTTACTTGTGAGGAATTTTAGTCCCTCTGAACAATCACTACTCATGCTTAATGCTTACTGGGATGCTTCACACATGACATACAAAGCCATATTATCAAATTGTGGACAGTTAAAAGCATTGAAACTAACTTTTAATACCAGTGAATCACTTTTCATTGAAAATTGACTTGTGGGTTTGTATCGCAGAGGGTTGGCGGTTTGTGGGATGGTTATTGGTTAACAGAGAGTCTACTTCACGATGGAAATAGTTTTTCTGGCGGTGTGGCTTACTGAACGGGGGCACTGTTTGCCTTCTTTCAACCTTTGCATTATGTATACATGTAATAAAAAATCAAGTTATAGTCATATGCTCATCAAGAGGAGGCTTGTTAAGCTTTTGTAAATTAAAATTGTATATTCCTACAGTTTAGGAGATGCGGTATTTCTTTGGTTCTGCTTGTATGTATATGAAATGTATAAATAATTCTAATCCGTTTTTTTCCTTTATGCTTTTCTCTTTTCATTTTCTTTTACATGTGTATCTATGGATTGCCACCTCTGTCACACTCGACAACTTCCATTTTATTTTTTACTGTTTTGTGAGTGCATTATTTAGGTCCTTTTCACGAAAGTTGACATAAGTGCTATTTCTTCTCTTCGTAATCACATATACCTCCCCCACACTAAGCTATTTGGTTATTTATAAACATCTCCTCAGATAGAAACCTAAAATCCTGTTTTAGCTGGAGCAATGTGAATTAAATTCCTGATCAACATGTTCACTTCTGCGTTTAAAGCCTGAAAATTGGCAACATTTTAGGCTAATTCACCATGTCATTCCCTCAGAGAAACAAATAATAATACTTCTAATAGTACTAACTTTTGACTCTACCCGGATTAGTGATGCTCCCAAACTAGTAGGTGGGAAACAAGAGTCAGATCATCATCATCATTATTATTATTATTGACATAACTTAGGTTTTTGGTGTCATAATTAATATAATTTCTAGCATGCCTGTCTTGTCATTTTTCACCCCCACCAATTCTAGCATGTTCAGCAACATTTCGCCCGGCTAATTCCCTAAACAAGGACAAGAACACCATATTATCCCTGACCAGATAATAATGAATCAAGGTTTGTAAAAAGCTGCACTGCCATGAGTAGTTGAGTACCATTTCCAAACCCAATCTGTTGGTGCCCTAAATTCTGAGTGTCTTTTCCACCATCAACCATTGAGAAATTGAGGCTTCCACGATGGTGCCATCAGTCTGGGGCTTCACATTGAATACTAACTGGAGATTTTAATGCTCTGTTTTTGAGAAGTTTGGAGGAAAAGTAAAATCAGTAATTTTCATTCTTTTTCCTCCTAGCCACCCAAACTGAGGGTAACAGTAAATATATCATATTCCTTTTGGGTAATGCATACTATAGTGAAACAAAAAGTACTCGCTCAAAAATTTAATCCTTGTACAATGTTACTGACCCCTATAAAATAAAAATGAGTTTCGGACATTTAGCTAAATAACACAAAGGGATTCAGATCAAATGAAAAATAGCAAAAAAGTCGGTAACCCACCTTACTTCAGCATTTTAGCATCTTTGGACCTCGAAAATCAGATACTAAATCTCTCAGTTTAATTGATGCAAGGTGAAGTACAATAGTTATGGCAACAACTAACGAACAAACTCTCAGCAGGGAACTAGCTTTGAAGTGTTATTTCTTTGTTTGAGATTGAGCGATAAACTTGGTAACAACATAGCAGTCCGGCGGGGTAATGTTTGTGTAATAGTTCTGGATAGTGTCTGTGATTTCGAATCCAAATTTCTTGTAAAAATTAATGGCATCTTCATTGTTTGTCTGCACATGCAAGTAAATCTCAGCAATGTTCTGCCTGGTACAGAGATCAAGAACATGGTTTAACAGCTTAGTACCTGCACAAATACCAGAATCCAGATCAATTAAACCTGCAAAGACTGACATTTTTTATCTGAACCTTGCCTCCCTGTCCAGGAATTGATTAAACTACAAATTTGAGAAAAACGATTTCAGCAGAACGTATTTGGGGTACTTTTTCCTTTTCTTTTTTTTTTTTTTTAAAATTTTTAAAAAAAAATTTTTTTTATAAGAAACAAATTGTATTAATCCAGAAGAGAAATACAAATTGGACAAGAAGTCCAATAAAGAGAAATAGAAACCCAGCAAAGCCCCAACCTCAACAAAAAGGCAAAGAAAAAGAAAAGAAGCTCAAACTACATAAGGCCAAACAAACAGCAAAAAGGCCAAAACAGAACTCAAAAAACAACAACAAGAGCTCAAGGAGGGTAGAAGTGATTTCCAACCACAACACTCTTAACAGTCTTCGAAGCACAAATAACATTTACTTCATAGGAGTTACTTTCCATATCATGGACTTACTTTCCACAAATAACATTTACTTCATAGGAGTTCACTGGAAATTTGACTATAACGCTGGAAAGGGAATGGGCAACATGGGGCCAGGTGGCTAAAACAAATATTTTTTTTGATAGAAAAAGAAATATTATTGATTAAATTAACAATTAGAACGAGGAAAAGCCACACTATATCTATCTTCCATACAAATATTCCAAAGAGTTGTAAGAAATCTATTATTCCAAACATGACATGAATCACGAAAGTGTCCTAAACTTGCCATATAATCAGCTGCTCTATCTGCTTGTCTAAATACATGTCTAAACTTAATCTTATCGAAGTTCCTTGCTATGTTCCAAATATCTTAAATGAGTATCTGCAAACTCCAAGGATTTGTCTCTTCAGAGACATCCGATAAAATTGGAGCTAAAACAAATATTATATCCAAACACTTTGTCTGGAAACAACTCGGAGTCATTTTGAATATTTCCAACAGGCATTTTAGAAACTTTTTGCACATCCAGGACTCTAATCTGTGTTTACGAATCATGGTTGACTGATTTTGGAGCAATAGTAAAAATTAACAAGCATGATTTTGTGGTTTCAAGAGCAACTCCCACACAAGAGCTAGAACAAGAGGAAGATAATTTGTGTACTCACCAATACCTAGCCCACGATATGGAGCCAAAACACCCAATGTCATGATATAAACACGAACAGCCCCTCCTTCCTTCTTCTCAAGCCGGCATGCAATTGCACCAACACAAATGTCACTGTAGTATGCTGGGAAAAAGAAAATGGAAAGAGTCAAGATTGGGGACAACATATAAATTTAAATTGTGGACATGGACAAGGGTGCTGTGCTCTAACACTGTCTTGGACCCCATGAGACACCAAAATGCTACTACATGGATACACTATGAATCATTGTGTCAATAAATGTGCTCAATGGAACATGAATAGTGATATATCTGTTGGCCTGTGTGCATGCGTGCTTGTGTGAAGGAACCACAGAGAACTTTTGTCAATAATCTAGTCAATGGCCAAACTACAAACTATTCAATAAGTGCTTCTGAGCATCAATATATGGCCAATAGATTTATGAACCCAATTTAGTCAAGTGAAATAAAAATAATGAAGAAAACCATAATTCTTGCAGGTCTCACAACAAAAGGACATCATACACACATTAAGCACATTTTAGAAGTACATAAATGTAGACAAGTTTGTAAGTGTTTGAACTGGTGTTGAACACAGATTTGCATGCTGTATTAACAAGTGTCTAATATGCATTGGAAATCATCAAACATGGAAAAGTTGAAGATTCATGTTTAAAAAAAAAAAAAAAAAAAAAAAAGAGGAAAAAATGAGAGAGAGAGGAAAAAAGAATGAGTTTTTCATATCCAGTTGCAAATGTTGACAAATAATTCAACTAAAAATAATGCTACACACACACAACTTCATCAAAAAAATGATACACACACAAACAGAACAACAACCCCCCCCCCCCCCCCCCAAACCCCCAATTCCAAAAAAAATATGAGTAATATATATATATATATATATATATATATATATATAATCATTTGTGGCCGCACGGGATTTCCTGTACGATCACGGCTGTCCGTGGGTGGCACGTGTGGGCACGTGAATGCACGCGTGTCATCCACGATCGTCCGGGATAGTCTGGAACATCCCGCACTTGAACAGCCATTATATATACATATAGGAAATCAGCTGCTGGACACAGCTCAGAAATGCCAAAGTGAACCCCAGACCTAAACAAGTTAAATTTAAGGAACAAGATTGGTGTATTACTGCAAACTAATGAGAATTACACCTACTATCTTTGTAACTAGGTCTTTGCTATTAAGTTGATGTCCAGCCTCTCTTGTCAGAAAATGTGGAGAGAGTTACTAAGCAACTTTAGGAGTTCTTTGGACAATGAAAGGGTTAGGTCAGCAACATATCCCACAAACTGTTTTCGAATAAAGTGAAAAGGAAAAAGGTAGTTCTTACTCATCAACAGCTGCTACAAAGGGGAAGAATAATACAATTGCATCTTAAATATAGAGGAACTGACAAGACCATAAATATTTATTTTCACTTGGCTAGATTTCTAGGAACTTACATCAAAAGAATGCATCAAGCCCTTATCTTTTTGGGGTGGATCTGAATGAACTCTTAGGGGCTTAGGAAATGTTCCAGAAGGGGCCATGCGGTTATGATTTTTTACAGGTAAGAGAAAGTTCAAAAGGGTGCACTTAGCTGAATTCCTTAGAGCTTGAGGCTACCCTCTTTACACAAATTAAAGAGTTTAAAAGGAATGAATATCTTTAATTAAGAGAAAGGCAATAACTAAATAGCAGACAGAAAAACCTTGAGATAAGGAATTCAAACGGCCTGGGAGAACCTAAAAAAGATCACTGTACTCGGGGGGATCAAGAGGGAATGATCACCTCCTTAGTGAACATTTATTCCATAGGGATGACCAAAATGTAAGAATCGCATACTAATGAATAAAAGAAGAGACAAGGTATGCTTTTTTTTTTTTTTTTTTTTTTGGGACAATGCAAAATAGTAGAGACAAAATAAAACGACTTCAATGATTTTATCTCTCAAATTACCGATTAAAGGGTCAGCTTCAAACCATTAAAATAAACCGTTAAAACACTCACCAACAATTTCCAGTGCACTGGACCAAAACCCTAGAATCTACAGCAGACACACCAAAAACAATAAAAACAATAATATAAATTAGTATAACTGCAAAAACAATACAACAATAAGCAAAATCCAGAAATCAAATCAGATCTAGCTTTAAGAATTCACCAAAGGCAATAGCATTGGCGTAAATTTATCATTGTAGTAAACAGGGAAGGTTGTGTCTGTGTTTCTACACAGTACACACACAAATATATATATATATATATATATATATATAAATGATCAGGTCTGGATGTCCCGCACGTCAGGATAGCCACGTGCACGCGTGTGAATGCCACAAACGGCTGCGCACAGTGCAATCATATCCTGGACGTGTGGGACATCCCAAACCTGATCATTACCATATAGAGCCTGTAGCAGGAGCAAAGAAAACAATTTTTACAAGTGCAAATCCCATAAGAGAAATCAGACCTAGCATTGTGAATTTGCCAGAGCCAAGTCCATCAGCGTTAATCGTTTTAGCAAAAAAAGGAAAGATTTT
Organism: Liquidambar formosana; assembly: GCA_039720395.1. Classification (NCBI taxonomy): domain Eukaryota; kingdom Viridiplantae; phylum Streptophyta; class Magnoliopsida; order Saxifragales; family Altingiaceae; genus Liquidambar; species Liquidambar formosana. Next base: position 25,399,453 of record CM077831.1, read on the forward strand.
GAGTGTGGATAGATATACAATCATACATACACATTCAAACACAGAAACACATGTGTAACTTCAGGAGTAACATTTTCCCAAGCACAGAACCAAGACCCTAGAATCTACAGCTGAAGCCAAAAACAACATCAGTACAAGTACAAAACAGGAAATACGTACATACAGACATACATGTATATATGCAACCAACATTTTCCAATGCATATAGGACCAAAACCCTAGAATCAATAGCAGGAGCCAGAAACGAAAATAGAGACTACAACCAAGTGCAAAACAAGAAAACCCATTGAAGATAAAGCAAGGATTAGCAAGACCCAGAAGAGGAAACAAACCTAGTTTCGTGAATTCGCCGGAGGCGAGGGCATCGGCATAGTATTTGTCGTTAGTAGCGAACAGGGAAGAGAGCAGTATTGAGCTTCTTCAGCTGCATCAGGTTCTTGTCTCTCAGTCCGTCCAACGATATTGTTACCTCGCGACCAGCCCCCATTCTTCCTCTATCAATCTCTCTCTCTCTCTCTCTCTCTCTTCCTCCGCAACAAAAGTAAAAGAAATCAGTACAAATATATCATATATATATAGAGAGAGAGAGAGAGAGTGAGAGAGATGGAAAGGGAGACTCACTTGTCTTGGGGTGAAAGAGACCGCCTATGGATCCATTTCACACACGCGGAGGCTATTAAGAGAGAGAACCAGTTTGGGAGATTGAAAGTGCGGGTGATTGTCACCGAAGCTTTCTAGCCGATTCGATTAGGCTCTGTTTGGTTGGAGCATGTAATGAAAAATTGAAAAGTCAATTAAAAACAAACAGAGAAAGCCCTGTATCACACAGCATCTGTTTGACTGTCTAAACTCTCAACCCACCAAAAAATTGATGTTCAAGAGCACTGCCATACATCTACTCATTTGGCTGAAACTTATTTTTTTAATTGAAAATTGAATAAACTTAATAAAAAAATTATTTTAAAAAAAATAATAATTTACAGTAAGCTAATGTGACAAGTGTTATGTCAATTGGATTAACAAATTTAAATTAGAAAATTCTTATTTTTAGCATTTTTCTATATAGGTGAGCAGGTGTTAATATAACTTATTATATTAATCCCATATTAATGATTGTACTTCGTGTATTAGTAAGTTATGATATACATTAAGCTAATACACGGGATATAACTCATAATACATGGTGCTAAACTGTTGATATAAGTTAAGTGAGAACATGTTCACTTGATTTGGACCATTTAGGATGGTTTGAACTAAGGGGGTTTCTATTGGCATCTCAAAATTTGCTCTTCATCCTCCACTTATTTTACACTTTAATATTTTATAAAAAATATAAAAAAGTTTTCATGAAAACCGGCCATATTGTTTATTAAGAAACATTATTTTGAATGACTTTGTAAAAGAAAGTGTTACCAAAATATATCGTTTAAAAGGATTTTTTGGTCATTTATAGTGTATATTTCATAAATGGCTAAAAAGTTCACCTAAACAATAGATTTTTTTTAAAAAAAATTATTTTATAAAATTATTCAAAATAATGTTTTCTAGTGAATCAAATAGATGGTTTTCATGAAAACATTTTATATTTTTCATAAAACCTTAAGAGACAAAATAAATGGGAGATGCAAATCCTAGAATGCCAATAAAAACCTCTTGAACTGAACTTAGTAAGTGGATTGGATGTAGCTCATGGGCCATTACAACCTACACTATAACCACACGGGCCAGTAAAACCCACGGCTGAATAAGACCCAATATAGCGTGAGGCACAACTTCAGATATTCTATGGACCATCAAAGATCAGCAAGTATTGCCAATCAGGTTGCTGTTTCTTCCCCCACGCCTTTCCCCATTTTTTCTTTTTTTTTTTTTTTTTTTTTTTTTTGGGGCAATGAGATAAAATGACTAATAAAAAGAAAAAAAGAAAAAGAGCTGGCTCCATCTAATTGGTTATAAGGCATTCCATTTGCCTCACTTACCGCTTGCTCGTATTCCATATGGAAATAATCTGTTTCTTTGTGGCATCAATGAACCCGTTGTCGTTTGGTTCCAAAGTCCCTCACACACTGCATATAAGTATAACCCACCAAGAGAGAGAGAGAGAGAGAGAGACAGACAGACAGACACAGAGTTTTAGAGAGAGAGAGAGAGAGAGAATGAAGAAACCAAAGGCAGTGGTAGTGGGAGGGAGCATAGGAGGGGTATCCTGCTGCACATGCGCTCATCGTAGCAGGGTGGGATGTTGTGGTGCTGGAGAAATCGTGCGCATCCCCAACCAAAAGCCCAACCGGGGCGGGTCTCGGACTCGACCCTTTGGCTCAGAAGCTCATCGAGTCATGGCTCGGACAACCCGAGGCCCTCCACAAAGCCACCCTGCCAATGACTATAGATCAGGTAAAATTCAAGTACCCGACTTACACCCTCAAATATAAAGTTGCATCACATGAAATTGCTTCATTTTACACCATTTTTCGTTTGATTTTAATTTCTTTGACAACATCGATTCATGATGATATTTAATCTTTAATTTGCTGGGAAATTAAATATCATCATATATGATCACGACCGTCCATATTTATTTATTTCTTATACCAAGCAAGCAACACTATGGATGAACATTTCGATTAAGGGTCTATTTGGTTGTCTAAATAGGAATTAAAAACTCGGAGTATGTCACTGTCACTATAGCTGTATTAGATGATCAATTTTTTGAAGTTCATAAAATGCCGCTATTTTGAATTATCGTTCTAATTTTTGTGATAATAGTTATCATTAATTATCATGGATTTTTCCATTTAATGTGATGGAATTATGCCTTCAATGTCATATAAAATACACATAAATTGTTTAATTTCTGTTTGGATGGTGTGGTAGTTGGGATGGTTTACTTATGGGAAACATTAATGCATTTCATTGAGTTAAAAGTCTGCCACATAAATTGTTCAATGTCTTTTGTGCATTTATTATTATTACAAGTGATAGCACAAATCTAGCAAATAATGCACCAAGGGCTAGACTGAGATCAAAATCAAAATTCAGTTACTTTTACCGCCACTTCTTTAAATTTCTGTTTCTATGCAGGATCAAGCAACAGATAGTGAGAAGAAGATCAGCTGGACGCTAACAAGAGATGAGAACTTCAATTTCAGAGCAGCACATTGGTCTGATCTCCATGGCCTTCTACACGATGCACTGCCACCGGACATTTTCTTCTGGGGTCACCTCTTCCTCTCTTTCAGTATCTCCCATGACAAAACTTCTGTTAAAGTCAAGGCTAAAGTTATTCAAACCGATGAAAACATCGAGATAGTTGGAGATTTGCTCGTTGCAGCAGACGGGTGTCTCTCTTCAATCCGCCAGAGTTTCCTTCCTGACCTTAAATTGAGGTTTGTGAATCGAAATAGTTAAAGAGAATTTGGTTTCCCTTTTTGTGTGAAAACGTGTTGCTTATGAGTATTTTTTCCTTTTTGGGTTCGATAATGTGTTCTTCTAGGTACTCAGGTTATTGTGCATGGAGGGGAATTCTTGATTTTTCAGGGAATGAGAATTCAGAAACCATTCTGGGCATTCGGAAAGCGTATCCAGAACTTGGGAATTGCTTATATTTTGACTTGGGCTTCAAAACACATACTGTGCTCTATGAGCTTCTGAACAAAAGGATCAATTGGATTTGGTATGTCAATCAGCCTGAGCCGGAAATGAAGGTGACTGCTTGCTCTCATCCTTAGCTAACTTGATTTTGCTTTGGGATTTAGTGATATGAAGATTGTGGGTTTAGCTTTGTTGAAATGATGCAGTGTGTTTAAATGATAACCATGGATTAGGGAGGATGAGAAAAATATAAGTTGACAATATAACTTCATCCCTCTGTTCATGGTTCACCTGCCACTGCACTCATATTGGGAGCCTATGCCTTTTTTACCTGGCATAAGTTCTCCCATATATGGATACAGAGGCAAAGGGGCCTTGGGGATATGGGAAGTATTCAAAACAGGAATTACCACAACTCTCTTTATTCTGTTTCTACTAAACTTTGCTGTTGCCAAACCAGTTGGAGCTGATGATTACTTCTTGTAAAATTCCACTCAGGGGAACTCGGTGACCATGAAAGTAAGAGGCGATATGATCCAAAAAATGCACCAAGAGGCAGAGAAAGTTTGGGTTCCCGAGTTTGCACAAGTTATGAAAGAAACAAAGGAACCTTTCATTAATGTCATATATGACTCTGATCCTTTAGAAAAAATCTTCTGGGACAATGTGGTATTAATTGGGGATGCAGCTCACCCCACAACCCCTCATGGTGTGAGAAGCACAAACATGTCAATATTAGATGCAGAAGTTTTAGGCAAATGTCTGAAGAAGTGGGGGGCAGACAATCTACATTCAGCTCTTGAAGAATATCAGTCTACTCGGCTACCAGTCACTTCAAAGCAAGTTCTGCATTCACGTCGAGTGGGTCGCATAAAACAAGGTTTAGTTCTTCCCTGATCGGGAGCCTTTTGATCCAAACACAGCTAGTCCAGAGGATTGCCAAGAGCTTCAACAGAAAAACATGCCTTTCTTTGCTGATGTTCCTTTGCCAGCTGATTTGTAAGTTATGCTTCATTTGATTGCTGAGAAGATACATAACAAAGAATTAGGAGTGGTGTTATACTTCTTCTACTTATCCTTTTCAGTATAGCTTTCAAGTCCTGTTCTTGGGGTGAATTATGCTTATTGTATGTACAGATTCATGTATTAATATTGAGCGTTTAGCCAAAAAAAGAGAAAAAAAAAAGGAAAGAGTATCACTATAGAGCAAACTAAACACCCTGGTTTCAGTGAATATAACAATGTCAGTTGTGGATACTTTGTTTCGGTTCATCTTGGAATAATTCAGATGTGAAAATAATCCCAAGATGCCTCTTGGATTACTGAATAAAATCATTCATCTTCTTGCTTGAATCATGCAATCAGAAATCATTCATTTAAAATGAAGTGACATGCATCATGTCTTCATTCTCTCCATGTTTTTGGGTTTGGTGGTTGTTGTTGTTTCCTTTTCCTTCCTCCTTTTTTATTTTTTTATTTTTTGGTGGGGGAAACTACCGGGAAAGGGAGGTGGTGGTTGTTCCATTGAGAGCCCGGCACGCATCTTAAGAACATGTTAAAAGGCAAAACAGATATTTTTGCAGAACCCAGAACTCGAGAAAACAAAAATGCCAAATGCAACAAAATGTCTTCATAGCACATGAAGATTAATACTCCATACATTTAAAAGTAAAGAGTTAATTTTAAATTTCCTAATAATACAAAACAGAGGAATCAGCTTTGCTTCTTTTTTTTTTGGCAGGCCATTTCCAGTAATACAACGGTTAACAACTTGGGCACTTTTATCCCCCCCCCCCCCCCCCCCCCCCCCAAAAAAAAAAAAAAAAAAAAAAAAAAAAAACAAACAAAGGAAGAGAAGAGCAACTTAGGCACTTCGTATTATGCAGATACTTCAACAATGTATTTTCTAGCACAATGATGTTATCATATGCTAACTCTCTGATCAGTGTCAATGCTTCCTTTTTCCAAGATTTCATTTTCCATTGAAACAAATGCAACCCAAGATTAAAGAGGGGCAACATAGCATTTCCACACCCACAACTTATAAGCCTACTACTGAATGGTTGAGAACAAAATACAGAGCCCATACATTACCAAAAGAAAAATAAAAATAAGAGAGGATACAGAGCCCATGCAGGGCACATAAAATATATAGCAACGATCATAAAAAATAAAAATGTCATAGACTGATTCTTCACACCGTGTTTGAAGGCCACGTTGCTTGGGCTGACATGATTATTCCCACAATCACACCAAACAAACCGAGTGCACTGCCAAAGATCTCGATCACAAGAATTTTCACAAAAAGTGAAGAGTTCTGGGCATCAGATAACGCACAGCTGCTTCCAATTATTCCCACACATATCCTGTATAAAAAACAAATTTTAGATAAATAAATGAAATGATGAAGAAAAAGGTTTTGTAGGATTCAATAGGAGATTATAATTGGAGATGTGAGTAAAGGATGCACCCGCAAACAAGGTTTGCAAAGCCCACAATAATCCCAGAGGCAAATATAGCATATCCAGCTCTAAGAGACTCGGGTGCATATATATTTGATGCTGGAACACTCTCTAACTTTGTCTGTAGGATGATTGCCACAATAACACCATATATAGCAACAGCTTCACAGAAGATTACACTGAAAGAACATGGAACATTTGAGTAAAATAGCAATCTCAAAGCATATTATGAATGTCATCTGAAATTTAATACCAAGAATTCTGAAAGAAGTTTAACAAAGTAAAGGTACGCTACCAGGCATCGCTACTTGTGAAGCATGTTCACCCCTAGAAAAGTCCAAATACTTCAAATTTCAAACGGTGCAGAATATGTGCATGTAACTTAGCACTCCATGAGTAAGGTACATCGGCCTTGATTTTTTTTTTTTCCCCCTTTCTACAAAGAAATAATTTCTTTTGCAGATATGTAAGAATTTTTAGAGAAAAAAAATTGAATTTTGACTATACATCTTATGCAAAATTAAATTAAATACTCAAAGGAGACCACCCCACCCCGTCTCTCTTTCTCACCCCACCCCAACACCTGTCCCAAATCCGTCCCATTGCTCTCTCTCTCTCTCTCTCTCTCTCTCTCTCTCTCTCTCTCTCTCTCTCTCTCTCACACACACACACACACACACACACACAAATGCAGCACGCATGAAATCTATTATTACTTCATCATCATTGTCCTAATGTTGCCCTTTGATAAGAATTATTATCTCTGGAATTGCAATCCAAACACAACCTCAACCTTTCATATGAATAACTGAATAAGTAGTTAGATTTATAGGGTTGAAAAATAAAACATTAAGCATATAGAAATTACCTAAAATAAAGTAGAATGTTTGGGCCCCCAAGGATCTAAAGTAGGTATATATATACATAGCTTTGATCATGTGTTGGATCTCCCGGATATCCCGTACGATCACAGCCGTTCATAAGCGACACGCACGCACAGTTGAATGGGCACGTGTCATCCACAAACAGTCGTGATTGAACGGGATATCCCGTACTTGAACAGCTCTCTCTCTCTCTCTCTCTCTATATATATATATATATATATAGATGGGTTAGGATCAACAAACACAAATTTTTACACAAGTGTTTAGATAACACATCTCCAATTCATATTTTACAAAACCTACCGTTGGATTAGATAGTCTTCCCATATAAGTCATGCATGTAAAAAATCAAGTTCATCTGAGATTAAGAGCCGTTTTATCCATAAATGTGAGATTTTTAGTGATTAAAAAGATGAGCTTTTGGATCGAGTGGCAACAAATCTCGGATCAACTTGATTTTTTGCGTGCATGACCTATGTGGGAAGACTATCTAATCCAATGGTGAGTTTCACAAAATATGAATTAGAGATAGGTTATCTAAAAATTTGTGTAAGAATTTATGTACAAAAGTGTGTATGTTGATGCTACCCCTATATATATATATATTTTCCTGATGAAGTAATGATGTATATAAAATAAAAAAGGGTTCAACCCCCGTACATAAGCTATATACAAGAGTTAAACTTTATACATAAGCAGGTATTTAGAATTCAATCTGATTTACACTAGTTAATTTCATCTTAAGACAAAAATAGAAGAGAATAAAATACAAAGCCTTAACTCCAACTACTTGGGGTCAGCTAGACGATCAATTTTTGCCATTCCACTCTATCTAGGGGTGATTCCTCCGAGATACCCTAACATAAGAATGTAAATTTTCTAAAATTCGTGTCCCATGGTTTTGACTAAAGATCTCACACTGGCCATCTACCTACTGCAACTCTCATTTTTATCTGGGCTTGGGACTAACACTGTTAAAAATAGAACAATACAATATACTAGAAAAAATTACAAGATGACAAGCATCTCCCTCAATTCTTCAACTTTATAATCAGACCCACGTCAGTTACCAACTAAAAATGGAGATTGGTTACCTTCAAATCCCAAGAGAAAATAACCACAGGTCCACAGTAAACACAAGCATAAAACAGATACAACAGCAACCTAATCATTACATTGAAATGAGCATCTAGAAAGGTTAATACCAACTTTCTTGTTCTACTTTGTCCATAAACCAAAGACAAGCAAAAATCCTACAAATTAGACATCACACTGAAAACAAAAATCTTGAGTAGACCCAAAAGTTAGTTTATCAACACATCATCAAAATCTACAAATTCCAGCATCTGTAATGGTTTTTTATTTATTTAACATTCAGTTATTGTTGTGATCACTGACCAGTCAGCTGAAATACAATTCAAACAGACACCCCAAATCAATTTGGGATACATTTTGGGCAGGAAAAACTTCCTCTACATTTAAAAATCCAGCTCAATTTTGGGCAAAACTTCTAAGGGTTTTCCATTTTGATAGATATATATATATATATATATATATATAGAGAGAGAGAGAGAGAGAGAGAGAGAGAGAGAGAGAGAGAGAGAATTTAACTGTATTATTTGATTATTCAGTTAAAAATTTGTGATGATTCAGCAAACAATGAAACCAATTGAAAACTTTAGGATGTTCATAATCGGGTGAAACTTTGGGAACACAGAGAAAGGCGGATTGGGTTTTAAATTTGCAAATTGAAGTCCATGGCATTCACACAACGTAGCATTATTCAAATAGTAAGATAATGGACTCTAAATGAAACAATTAGATTTCTGACCTAAGTAGTGTAAAAATCTAATATATATATATATATATATATATACACACATATATATTAAAGTAGTGTTCACAGTTGCCATGTGGCAATTTTTAACAAAGCCACATGGCACAATTTTTCTCTAAAGTCTAAACACAACAACCCTGTTTTCTAATGGTTACAAACTCTCCTATTTTTTAGCAACTTTTCAAATCCTAATAAATCTCAAACAATTATCTCAAAAGATACATACAGTTTCCCAAAGAAACACAACTTAAATTTGCACCTTTTCAAGAATCAATTATATCTGGCAATTTCTTGCTTTATGGTTAGCATTGTGACATTGTCTTCTCTGCTTCTTTCTTCATAACTTTTTAACCCTCAAACATGCATTTTGTACAGTGATTCCAAAATCAATATTAACAATAGAAAGTGTGTCTATACATGCATTGGAGAGAGACTAATATTATTTGCAGAAATGAAGGAAGTGATTTTCTGAAAGCGTACATCATATCAAATTCTTCATTTACTTTCATGTATCCATGGCCAGGTTTGATTTTCTTACCATTCTTTTTATTTTATTTTATAAGGTAAATGACTGTATTAGAAAAGAAATGAAGGGATTAGACCCTTGTACATGAGACATATACAGGAGAATAAAATGGAGCTCATAAAAAAAAAAAAAGCCCATAAAAAAACTCAACCCCCATAACAATTATGTACACAGTTTCTTACCATTCTTGATAATTCTCCCCATTCTCTCTTTTTTTTTTGGATAAGTGAGATTTGTATAAAAGAAAGAAGAAAAAACCAAGCCCCAAGGCAAAGTCCAAAGGACAAAGAACCCAACTCTACCACAACACATCTCAATAAGCTACCTGGAAATAAGCTACCTGGAAAGGAAGCTTATTAAGATGTATAAACGAGAGAAGGCAACAAAAAAACCCCACAGCCCACAGATCAGCAAAGGATACTCCCCATTCTCTCTCTCTTAACCAAGCAATACATAGTGGAGTTTCCTAGAAAAACAAAACTGCTGAAGTTGTAATATCATGGATGATTTTCTTCTTTGCTTCTTTTCCTTTATAACTAAAAAAAAGAAGTGTTTTTTCATTTTATGATTATGTTGATGGAGAGATGAGTTTAATTACTCTTTAAGTTTTCATAATTATAATTAATATTGAATTAAATTTTATGCTATTTGTTATAAGTAGTCTTATATTATTATTATTTTTCTTTGATTTTTTCCGGTGCATTGCACTGGTTCTCCGCTAGTTAAACAAAACGATGCAATCTCCGCGGGTAAAACAAAACGATGCAATTCAGAAATTGCAAAAAAAAAAAAAAGAAAAGAAAAAAACCAAGGGTGTCTTACCTAATGAGATTCTTCGAAGTGATACGCGGAGCTTTAATTGCAGCACCGATCAAACTACTCCCTGTTATAAATATCCCCCTACCAAATTTCCACAAAAATCAACCTCTTTAGAAATCAAAATTTTAAGTAAGAGATTATATATGATGAAGAGAATATATACATATATATTTGAATGGATGTGTGAAGAGAATGAAAGTACCAGGCAGCGCCAAGGACGGAGACGCCGATGGCAACGGCGATGCCGATGGCGGAAAAGGTGTACGGTGAGATGTGGACCAGTGCGCGAGACCACGAGCTTGCCTCTCCCACCATTGTTGAACCTGACATCGATTAGGGTTTGCTTCTCTCTCTGTCTCTGTCTCTCTCTCAAATCTGTAATGAGGGTGCGGAGAAATTTCCCAGTACACCAGCGCTGGAAGAAATATATCGCACAAGCGGGATCTGGACAAATGAGCTTTGGTCATGGACTCACGAGCTACACACAAAAACCTCATCCGGATCGGACTCGATCCGGATCATTAGAACCCCCATGGCCCATGGGCCTCATATTGGCCCACCATATTCAGAGGGTGGAGAAAACTTGACTATGATACGACTGACATCGAATCACGAGTGGAGTGTAGCAAAATAGGATTTTTAGAATAATTTTTTTATCTTACAATCCTATTTTATTTTACTCTCATTAACTTATGATGCTATACGGCCGTGTCATATTTACACTGAAGACTTACTTGACGAGGGTGCTTTCATTATCCTGCTATGTGTTCTTCATGCAAGTATGCATGATTAGGGCTAGGGTTGCAAACAAGCCGAGCCGAGCCGAGCTTTGGAGTGCTCGGCTTGGTTCGTTAAAATGCTTGTTCATTAGTAAACGAGCCGAGCTTTTTAATGAGCCTAAATTTCAAGCTTGAGCTTGGCTCGTTAAAAAATATTCGAGCTCGAGCTTTGGCTCGTTTAAGATTTTTTTTAATTAATTTCTTTTTTTTTGGGATAAATGGTTTAGAATCATCATTCCAAGTATAAACCAAGAAATTGACAGTAAAAAACATCATCCGAGCATGAACTATAAAGAACCAAAAATCAAAATTCCATAAGGCCATAACTATTTTCAGTACTATTAAATAAAGAGTTGCAATAAACTTAAAAAACTAAAATTATTGGTTAGAGGCTTCCAGAACATTATAACACTCATATGTGCTTCAAAACAAGTTATCATACCCTTATACTTCTATTGGATTCCGCAAAAAAAGTATCTCTTTCATGCCAAAACTTGATTTTCTAAGATAAGTAAAAGCATCAAACATCTACTACTAGCATACTAGGGAACAAGTATCTCTTTCACACCAAAATGTACAGTGGAACAATTATATCCCCACTCATGAACCCTTAAATGAGCCCACTAACAAGCTTTTTGTCGAGCCCCTAAACAAGCTTCTCATCGAGCTCTTAACGAGCTTAAACAAGCCGAGCTTTGGTATGCTCAAGCTCGGCTTGTTTACTAAACGAGCTTAGAATTCATGCTTGAGCTTAGCTTGTTTATCAATTGATCGAGCTCAAGCCGAGCCCTTAACGAGCTTTCTCGCGAGCTGTTAATGAGCGACTCAACTCATTTGCAGCCCTAATTAGGGCATGGATAACAATGCACGTGTCACATCACCATATTGAGTATGAAGGACCGATCCAAGTAGATAGGCCATTGCATAGTAGATAAAAAAGATAAATAAAAGTAGATAAAACATGGTCGAAAAGTAGAGAGCTTGGTGACATTTGCCTCACTTGGTAAGTGAATGCTCTCATATTAAAGTTTATAAAAAAACATTGATATCCATCCATTAATATTAAAGATGTTAGGAGTAGGGATAGGTGTATACGCATACAGCGTTTGGATTTACTACAGTCCTAATAAAAATACAGCACATGCTGTGCTAGCGGGAGATCGCGACACATAACGTATTTATTACATGGACGGCTCACGCTTAAAACATAGCCATCTAGTGTCGTTTAGGGTTGAAAGCTTGAGTGACTTAACGCTCAACAGCGTTAAATCCTTTTGTACACTGCAAAATGGCAACGTTTCAAAACTCAACGACCATCAAGGCTTCTTTCTCAACGTGAGGCATTAACGTCAGTGCCAAACCTTCAGTTGCTCTTCTCTCTATCGAAACCTCGCTTGGCCGCTGACAACCAACGTCCCAATAATCTCTCCTTCGAAGCCTCACTTGACCGTCAGCAATCAACGTCACAAAAATCTTTCACCAGTTGTTTATCAATTAGGTATGTTTAATCTCTCTTTTTCTATTTCTCTCTTTTTTCCCCTTTAATCCACCTCCTCTTCTGTCCCTCCACACCGGCTAGTGGTTTTCAAGGCGTTTCCCTCATCATTTTGTTTTTTAAAAAAATGTTTTTAGGATTTTTTTTTTTTTTCAAATCTACTTTAGATCCACCGCTGCCAACAATGGCTATTTTTATTTTTTTATTTTTTTAAATTACACTCTTAAGGACCTTTTTTTTGGGGGGGGGGGGGTTAAGTCCTTATTCACCAACGATCTTGACAGCCACAAAAGTTGGCAATCGACAGCAAATGTTTATGGGGTGCAAGAGACGGGTTGACGATGTTGAGACGAGTAAGCAAAAAATTGTACTACCTTCCTTCTCCGACAACTTTGATGGCGACGGTGGCTAACGGCGACGGTGGCAAGCAGGGTAAAAGATGAGAGTAGATTGAGCGCAAAATATTTAAATGGGCAAATCAGAAATTGGGAAGAGTGGAGAAGCATTGGGGTTTTTTGAGGAAGAGAAGCAAAGCGTTATTATGCTTTGTGCAAAAAGACTTGACGCCATTGAGCGTTAAGTCACTTGAGCTTCTAACCCTAAACGACCCTAGATGGTTGTGTTTTAAGCATGAGCCGTCGATGTAATAAATTTGCCACGTGTCGTGATCTTCCACTAGCATAGCATGTGCTGTATTTTTATTAGGACTGCAGTAAATCCGAATGCATATATACAGTAGTGATCTTATCATCACATGCTGATATACTTTATATCAACATGCGCTAAGCTGGCTGTCCATTTGAAATGTAACTCATCTAGCGGTTGATATTAAAGAGCCACTTAAAGGACCCAATTGTAGCCATACCGACTAGATGTCTACTATTCCTAATAAATTTGGCCATGAAATTCATGATCTAAGACCCTTACTATGTGGAAATATTCTCGAACCGAAGACCTAGCTCGGGCTAAAGAGCTCGAATTGGGACTATTGACACGTGGCTACGACAGCTCAGTCAAATCCATTGCAAAGCACGTGATCACCTAGCTTAGGACCTTATACTCAGCTAGGAAGATTCAACATATGACTCACACTACAGTCCAAATTGCTACCACAGTCCAAGACTTTGAATACAGCTGCTATTCTTGACATAGCGGTTACAAGAAACCATAGTTATCTGTCTAACCATGATCAATAAACCATGGTCAGTTGGCAAACCATAGTCAGATCTGACCTAACCAAGGCAGTTACCTGACCTCACATGATCAGTCCGTACAGGTGGGTATAAGTAGAATACGATGCAGCCAAATAAGGTAAGCTACAGTACCCTAATCCTCTGATATTCATCTTCTTCCTTGCCTTTACCTCCATAAACAACCTTTGACTTAAGCTTTGGAGAGGATTTGGCCAAAACCCACCTTAGCCTACCCTTTGACGTTGTTTCTTAGTTGGTGAATGCAGGTCAGCTTGTGAAATTCAGCTCCTTCATCATCAGCAGTCTTCGGGGCCTAGATTTAGACCCCGCACAGGCTGCATCCATTATTGATGTTAACTATGTTATAAGAATATAAGGCTGTGTTTGTTATAAGGGAAGGAATAGAACGATGATTCTATTATCCTAAAAAAAGTGAGTGTTTGATAAAGGAAGGGAATGACCATTCCCTTTGTGAGGTCTATTATCTTCAAGGAGGGAATAACCAGTCATTCCCAAATTAAAAAGAATGGTCATTCTTACCTTTTAAGGAATGAAAATCATTAAAAATAGGTCCTACTTATTCTTTTCCATTTCATTTCTACCTCTTACCAAACATTGAGATGAAATAACCATTCCCATTCTCATTCCAGTCCTTCAAACCAAACACAGCCTAAGTGAGGTGAAATTTTTGAAGCCGAATCAGAGTTTTTCTTTTCTATAAGAATACGGTTGGTTTGCCCAAACGGGCAATCAAGTCCTAGACATGCTTCCTAAATGTTATAATTTCAACTCCTACAAGCCAGCCCTAGAGCTCATCGTTTCAACTCCCTACAATTGCTTGTGTGGGCATGGAGTGTCTCACATGGGCAATAAGAGATTAGTCTAAACAGAAATAGCGGTGGAAATAAAATCTGAGAAACCCCTAATAAAATATTTATTAAAATATGATTAGTTTGGGTTCCTGTTCTAAGTCAGTTCAATCGCTTCCACCAATTTGTTAGTAATCGAGACTTTACCTTGCTGAGTTCTATAAAGTTGTAACTAATCCCACCAATTTGTAGCGTATCTCCTAAGCTTGTATGAATCACTTACCAAAAAAAAAAAAAAAAGCTTGTATGAATCAACCTTCACCTTTTCCTCCTCCAAGATCTTCATATAATTATTATAATCAATAAATCTCTCCAAGTCGAAGAACCAATCAATAAAAGTTGCCACCATGTGTAACTATTTAAGAATGCGTCTACAAATAGGTTAAACGTGAGTATTGCTTGTCCACTCAGATGGAATGCGAGTTTCATCGTCTTTGCGCGCGAGCCTTATGCCTCTTTGGGACTGTCTATGACTCTTATGAATGAGTTCCAGAATCTGCGTCTACAATTCAGCTATGGATAAACTAATTTTGTGGTGGACCTTTTGGCAAAAAATGCTGTTGCCTCTGGACGGAATTGGATTCGGTGCTGAGTTGATAAAATTCAATACCATGTCAAGATAATTCACACCCTTAAATAAGAGATTAAATGGCTTGAATTGAAAATTGAAAAGGTTGTCCAATGAAATCATTTTGATCATTTCAGTAGCACTTTTTCAACTTTCAATTCAAACCATTCAATCTCTCATTCAAGCGTATGAATTATTTTGACATGCCTTAATATATTCTATATCTATACTACCTATAAAAAGATGAATGTAAGAAAAACTTTTGATTGACTAATATACCCTTATTTTAATTTTTGAATACATAACTACCCACCCTTCTGCATATATAGGAAATGTAGTAATTCTAAAATACATACCTTAATATATTCTAAAATACATATCTTAATATATAAAACACAAATAGGAATTCAAAGAAAACTGAAACTATAATTCCTATATAATAAATAGAAATATGTAGGAATATGAAAACTATAATTCTAAAACACATACCTTAATATATAAAACATAAATACGAATTCAAAGAAAGTAAAAACTATAATTCTTATATAATAAATAAACAGCCGGATTGTAAATTCTACTATCTCCATCAAGAGTAGCTGCTACTTCTCCCTTCTCTGGTTAATAGCAACTTCTTCCTTCTTTGGTTAACGGCGATTTCTCCATTCTCTGGTAAGTTTTGCTCTGCAAATTATAATATCTATATATATATATATATATATATATATATATATATGGTACTGTTAGAAAACTACAAATTAATATATATATATATATATGGTACTGTTAGAAAACTACAAATTAATATATATATATATATATGGTACTGTTAGAGAATAAGTTTGATTTTCGATGAATTTATAAGTTAGATAGATGAATTTGTAATCATAATAGGTACTGTAATTAAAGAAAGAAAAATCATTGGAAACGAAATACTTATAGTTCTGAGAAACCGTTTAGACTCATTAAACCGAGGAACAAAATACAATACATACCTCAAGAGTTCCAACCGAAACTCAAAAAAAATGTATGAAACCCAAAAAAGATGTACTCTGAATACATAAAGAACCCCTCAAAATCGATTTTCCATTGCAGGCATATCTAGACAAAAATACATAGATTAGTGAAAAAAAAAATAGAAACTAATATTATTTAAAAAACATTCACGTGCAACGCACGTGTGCTATATCTAGTATATATATATATATATATATATATATATATATATGTAATCAGCTTTATTTTGATCCTTTTGGGATGCCAGCCAGTAGGCTGGTGTCGGAGGACCTATCCTCCCAGTCTGTACTTTTTCCTTTATCAATGAAAGTTATGTTTTATGACCAAAAATAAAAAGGAAAAAGAAAATTCAGCCCTTGTGGCCTCTTCCCCATGGTTGTCACGAATGTATAAGTTGCTTCCGTTGGGTTCATTGACCACTAAGGCCCAAGTCACTCAAGACTTTCATACCAATTGATGCAACGAAACACACAAAAAAAATCTGAAGAAGAAGACGAATCCTTCAACCTGATTGATAAATCATAGAATCCGGAGGGGGATCTTGAATTCATCAAGAGCCCTTGAATCCATAAGGAGAATAAAAGAGAAGAATATCTGAATTTTATTTAGGGGTCAAAATATGAATGATCTGGGTACGTTGTACACAACTACACATCAAAGCCGTTTTATAGGCTCCATAAAACACTAATGATAATTAGGAACCTTCCAAAATTGACTACATAAATTGTCTATTTTGTATTTTGCAATGATAAAAATAACCTTCCAAGTAAGAACATAAAGCAATCGATCAATTTCTAAAAATGAAAATCATAAAAATAATATTAAAATCTTCCAACACGTGTGATTTGTTTGAGTTCCTTATTGTACATCATAAAAGTCTATTTGCAACACAAGTCATTAGAATTAGCATAGTGATAAGGCTGCGAGGGAGGCTGAGATAAAAGAAATGATTAGAATAGATTAGAGGTTGGAACCCTCCAATTGTATTCGATAAATAAATAAATAAATAAAAAAAGAAGGTCGATTTGGAACACCCATCAAAGCCATGCTTGTGAGAAAGGAAAAAAGAAAAGAAAGAACAAAAGAAAGGAAAGCAATAAACAAACAAGCACGTTTAGTTTTGTTTGCTTTTGGGCTTTGCCCCCAGACCCAGTTAACCAAAAATTTTAAAAAAAATAAAATAAAATAAACAAACAAGCACAAGCTGCTCTTTCATATCGACAGTTGTGGAGTTCAAATTTGGGGATTTGATGAGCCTTAGTACGTTTGGGAACCTGGATTTGAAGGTTATGGATTTGGAATTGGGACCCTGAATCCAAATCCCTTGTTTGGATGCCTCAATAAGATGAGGATTTGAATTTCAGCCAAATCCACGAGCGAATTTGAGAGCCCCAAATCCATGGATTTCAAATAACTCCTGATAGGTGTTATTCTGAAATCCATCCTGAGTCAAAGCTCGACGATCGACCCCGACACTTGATATCCCTGGCCTTTCACCTCGACGATCTCATGGACTCCATTCTATCTCTCACTTTCTCCTCTCTCTTCTCCTTGAAACTCTCTACTATCTCTCTCTCCCCTACCTCGATGGCCGACTAGTGTCTCGGTGATGGTGACTTCGACGGCGGTGGTGATAACAGCAGTGGCAACAGGTAAGAATGGTTTCTAACGCTAACCATGCATTGGTTCTCATTTTTTTGTGCTTATATTTCTAAATTTGAGGACTTCCTCATTGCTAATCTTTCATAGCTTGCGAATGGATCTTTTTTTTCCTTCTTATTTCTCTGTAAATTTTCATTTTGGAGTGATTTCTCATCAATGGGTGTTGAGGAAATGATGGTTTTCTGAGATTCAAATATGCCAATGTTGTTGAACTTTTGGCTTGAATTTGATTCACCACCATAGTTGTTCTTTTGTTTATGCATTTTGTTATGCTTGAAGTTATACACAACAAGTGTTTGATGAAAGTTTTGTGAGAAAATCTTTAGCACCTTCCAGTCAATGTTCTGGTTTGTTCAGGTCCACTATCACCGAACCAAGCATGGCAATAACCTGTACAACTGGTTGTTTCCCCATCTCCATCTATTGCAAACCGTTTCCTCTTCCTTGCTTCCTGAGAAGTAGATCCTACATGAAAGATAATACTAATGGAATGCTCCTAGCCCTTCAATTTCAGTGGGGAGTACCATAGGCACCTTACCTTAACCTTGCCAGAGGTGTAACTAGGATACCAAGCAACCAGGGCCTACATATACAAAGTATATTTTGTTCCTTTTCATAGAATACACATGCTAAGTCTTCATTAAAAAAAAGTACACATACGCTAAGTCATGCTGAAAAAATGGAAATGATGCCCTATAGTTTATGCGTATCTGACATTTGCAATCAAGGTTTCAAATTCTAATGGAATTTTAAAAAGTGTAGTGTTTAATTTTATTTTTGAACTAGTCCTAAATTTCTGACATTTGAAACCATAAGCAAATATTGTTATTATTTGCTTATGGTTTGTTTATACATGATCATTTGCTTGCTCCAACTATTGAATTTGTTGAATTTTTCATTTTGTTGATTTAATGGTGAATTGGGTTTTGCTTCTGTGGGATGCCATCTTCCTCATGAACTAGATATGAAGCGTATATGGACATTATTGAAACATTTGGATTTGTAGGAAGAATCATCTTCTCTTGTATGATACATGTAATGTGGTGACTGGTGAGTTGCATGTAGTAAGTTGGAGAGATTTGCTTGCCCCAACTATTGAATTTGTTGAATTTTTCATTTTGTTGATTTAATGGTGAATTGGGTTTTGCTTCTGCGGGATGCCATCCTCCTCATGAACTAGATATGAAGTGTATATGGACATTATTGAAACATTTGGATTCGTAGGAAGAATCATCTTCTCTTGTATGATACATGTAATTTGGTGACTGGTGAGTTGCATGTAGTAAGTTGGAGAGACCAAGTTATAAATGATACATGTAATGTGGTGATTGTCTTGCCTCAATTTATCCGAGGACTTTGGTATTCATCCTCCTAAGGGGTTGTCTGATAGATTTAGTGACTTGATAAAAACCATTACAGGGTATTTCTCCCATTTTCTCATCAATAGGACCAATGAACATTTTGTTTTAACTAATTCACTGAGCTGCCAGCTGGTAAGTGAATGGGGGCTCGCCAATCAATGGATGGTGACTGGCAAACATTATTCAAAAGTATGTTTTGCTTAGACTCTCTTACTCTGTCTTTCTCAAACCTTTAGAATGGACATTTAGAAGAGATTAATCTTGACCTGTATAAACAGACCTCATGTAGTTTGGTTTGGATATATCTCCCTCTTCCGTTATTTTTTAATTTTTAATTTTTAATATTCAAATAATGTTTGAATGGATTCTAAGGCACAAATTTGATATAAACTTTTTTTTTTCTATGTTATTTGAATATTTTTGAAGATATGGAAACTGATTCTTTACTCTCTTTTCAAATGATTCACAGGCACAAAACTAATATGCAACTCCGCATAGTTTTGTTGAAAGATTATCTTCGTCTCTTGGATAAGGGTCAACACGCCAAGGACCCCTTCTTTTTCTTTTTCTTTTTTTCTTTTTTTCTTTTTTGGGTGAGGCAAATTTTGCTGTAGATTGTCTTGCCTCTCATGCAAGAACTGAGTTGTCCTCTTTTTTTTTTGGCTAGGAGCTAGGTCATCTATTATTTTGTAAAAATAATTTCTCCTACGACTATGTTATCAAAACAGAGTTGTCAAGCAGGACAAAAGTTGTAGAGTCGATGTAAGACGTGTAAACACTGTTGGTGTAAAATACATATTTATTTTATGTTGTTCATTGAAAATAAAAAATGGAAAAGAGAGAAAGAGAGAGAGAGATGGATGTGTGCATTTGGGAAGTGTATGGATTTAAGTTATTTAGTATATTGCCGCAGACTCATTTGATGACTTGGAATGGGATGATTGTTTTATGATTTATTTGTTTTTATTATTTATTTATTTGTTTTGGAGAACAAGGAAAATTTACCACTTTCAGAAGGGACATATCGCGTTTTTGGATGAATTTTAATATTATAATAATATTATGGAATAGTTGTTTTTTAAATTCACAATTTGAAATCTTTCCTCCTAAATATTTTATCCAAACAATAGATTTTTAAATCCATGGATTTAAAATTTTTGGATTTCAAATGTGTGTATTTTAAATCCATGGTCCAAATCCAAATCCAAATCCAAATCCAAATCCATGTTTCCAAACGCAGCCTAAGTGTTTCTAGCAAAACTCTGGAACTTCGTCGCTCCCGTAATTTAAATGTAAGTGTCCGGCGAACTCAAAACCACCAATAGTAGAAGGGATTTTTTAACATGTGCACTTTTAAGATGCATTTAGTGAATCTTACACGGTAAGCTCTAAAATTTATCAGGTGTAGGATGGCGACAGTTCCATGGCCTTTGATTTGAGAGATCGTGAAGAAGAACAATTTCTTCCTCGTGGAGGAGTTCGGGAACGGAACTGCGCTAGTGTGCAGTTTAGCAAAGAGAGCAACGATCTCTACAATGTTAACTCTTACAAGCACTCAGGGTTAGCAAATAAGAAAACTGCTACCATACACGCAGCCTGCTGCTGGCAAAGACAATTCTGTGGTGCTTGCAACGACTAAGACCAACAAACAGAACAAACCGGCACTCCTGCTTCACAAGTCTCTCATGAAGGAGCAAGGCAGCTGCAAACCAGGAGGTAGTATTGAGATAACTACTACAAGCCAGATCTAAAGAATGCAGCCCTCGCAAGGTTGAGTGCCGTGCACAAAAGCCTTAAGGTTTCCAAGTCCGGTGTCAAGAAGAGGTACAACAGGCAGGCCGTCAAAATCCGTGGTAGGAAGTGATTAGAGAGTTAACAGGACGATATATTTTTGAGTGTGACCAAAAAAAAAAAAAAAAAAAAAAAAAAAAAACCCAAACCCTGCATTTTGGACTTCAATTTTTCATTTTTTCCCCCAAGTTAGTGTTGAAGTAATATCCTTTTTCTTTTAGAATTGGGATGCAATTATTATCTAAATTGAGGACATAGTCTGCCCTTCACCGGCCTGGTTCCAAGAAAAAAAAATCATTGGGTGCATACTCTGTTTTATTCAATTTAACTGCATCCTTGAACTTCCAAAGCAATATTAACTGCTCTATAAACAACTTTTCATATCAAAGATTTATCTTTTTCTCAACAAATGACAACTTAATGCTTGGAAGGAGTTTTGAACTTCTGACCTTCCCAAAGCAAGTCCTCTTGTTAGTGGTTAGCACTAACTTACTGAATGATATAAATATAATAAGAAACTTCTAATAGAAGACAATACCTTTGGCCCTTTTGGGCGTCCAAATAGAGACACAAAATTCAAGCGAATGATTGCCATTATCACAAATGAGAGCCATTTTTAACTTGAGGATTGCTTGGGTTATCTTAATAGAAGACAATTGCTACCTGATACTGCACCTTTACCTTGAGGATTGCTTGGGTTATCTCCATCTGCAGGCTCCACGAAAGCTTCGCTTGAAGAAATTATAGGAAAGTCTCCCGTTTTACCAATTTGGGAAGGCCACACAAATACCTGCAGCAACAAAAGCCAATCATAAGAGTCCTCTTCTGAATAATTCCAATTAAAAACAAAGAAGAGACAATTTAAAGAGATCCAAGAAGATTTCGCTTCCAAGTGGTGGCATAAAAGTCTGCTTGCAACATGCCGAAAGAGGACAAATCCAATTACGCATCGTAGAATCTCCTTTACACACGGTTCATCCCAGCTCCCTATCCGATAAGCAGTCGTCTTCTCCGATTTCGGATGCCTTTTCCAATGACCAGATTGCCTTAAATTCCTAGTCTTCCCTAATTGACCTTTGTCTTCCTTAGGTTTCCGTCGTTTCCTCATCTCAGGGCCGTTAACAAAACGCTGTATCAAGCTTACGTTACCATTTTCTTTGATAAAAAGGAAATGAACTGGATTATGAGAAAGCAAAGAGAACTTATATCTGCCCAACTCACTCTAGTTTCCCCCAAACCACCTCTGATCTTCATTTCTTCAACATTCCCTGTCGCAGTGACTTTCGCATTTACACATAAAATCACCAGACGCCAACGAAAATTTCCTATGTCTGATCTTTTTTTTTTTTTTTTTGGATAAGTGACAATGTCTGATCTACTGATAAAATCCACAGTTCTCCTTTTGTTGCTGAGGAAAAGGTCGAAAAGGGGGGAAAAAAAAAAACCTCCAGTTTGTTTAAGAAAAATTCATCCCTTCTCCTTTCCTTTCCCTCGTTCTTTCAAAAAATCCAAACGGAGAGTAAACAAACAAATTATTGGAAAGATCAATTAGCTTTTCTTTTTCCTAAGATTTTTCGGCAACCAAACAGACCAAATAGAACGAAAATAATTTGAAACGTAGAAGGATTTTTTTTATAAAAAAAAATGCGAAAATCACCTGCGACAGAACATATTGGGAGGGAAGAACGGAGGAGGAGGAGCGATTTAGACCGAGTCGGACAAATACGAGCTCTCCTAGTCTCTCGTTTTGATACACCGAGCTGCACTGGTCTGTGCTATTAGTTAGGGTTTCCTCCAAAGAACGTATTTATAGGCACCTCCAAATCCGCCTCCAGCTTGAAGAACGTATTTTTGGCATCCACTTTTTGTGTATGTGTCAAAAGTCAAAGGAAACATATGAAGTCAACATAAAGTAAGGAGAAGCCATGTGCCGTATCACATATAGACGGAAGATTGCGAGTGAAATTCAACACCTTATTCCCGTTTTACTGTAGATTACTGTTCATGAATCTGAATGTAAGAGGATTCACTGTAGACGCACTGTAGATGGGATTTAGGTGTGTTTTAATACCGTATTCGCCCTTCGTTTTGCGCATTCGTGTGTTGTTTGGAAGGGTATTGCGGGGGTTTGCCTTGGGTTGATTGTGGTGACCTACCCAAATACAAGTTTGCCCTTTCTTTGCAACCACCACTTCGTTTTTTTGGGAGGTTATAATCGGTATTGAACTTGATTGACGTTAGGGAAGACTGCTTCTTGACGCTTCATTCTTTCTCGTTAGAGCATCTCCAATGGTGAGCTATATGGTGTGTTATTGCTATATTATAGCATTTAGCATAAGTTAGGATGCTCCAATAGTGAGCTAAATGCATGTGCTAAATATAGCAATAGTTCACCCTTATGCTATATTTGGTACAAGGGTGAGCTATTACTATATTTGCCATGTCAGATTTCTCTCCCTTTCTTAGCAACCAAACACGCCACTCCCTCCATTTCTCAACAACCAACATAGCAGCAAATATGAAAAATCAAATATTTCTCTTCCTTCATTTCTAAAATTTTCTCAATAACCAAACAACTCTAAAAATACAATATTTTCAAACATAATATTGAAATCTTATAATAAAAAAGAAAAAAAAAATTCAGAACAAACCCTTCTGTTTAGCCCATTTGTCCCACTTTAAGCAACTTTGCATTAAAAAAACATACCCTTCTTGAGCTACTGTTGAACTGAATCACATATTTGGGTTCGTCTCTTGTTTTCAAGCATCTCAATTTCCCCAACTAGTAATCCTTTCTCACTTTTCGTATGACCCCCTTTTGCATATCCTTTCTCGATTAAAGCTTTTTGCACATAGTCTAAAAAATAGCACACCATACATTTGCACCATTGGAGCACCTTGTGCTAAATTATAGCATTTGGCACTGTAGCATGCGGTAAAATAGCAATAGCTCACCATTTTTAGCTCACATGACTGGAGATGCTCTTAGCAGCTCTTCTCCCCCTCTCTTCTCCCAAATCCCACTTTCTAGACTCATTTGGACGCCAATGATCTCTGTCACTTTCCTTTGATGCCGACAACGCCATATCAGAGCAAATCAGGCGCGATGAAGCTGCTCAACACGTCGTTGGAGGTGCGTTTCGGATTTTAGAGTTTCATTTTGGTTTGATATTGTAAGGTGCATTTCGAATTTTAGGGTTTTGTTTTGGTTTGATATTGTGTGTGTGTGTGTGTGTTTTTTTTTTTTTTTTGTCTAATATTTGAATTTCGGTCTTTGTTTTGAGAGTTTTTATGGAAATTATTGCGACGTTAGGGTTTTTATGTTTTCAGATCTGAGTTATCTGAGTTTTGTGGAGGCGATTTTGCTGTTGAATTGCGTTTGTCGAAGATGTTTTGGCGTATGGCAGGTTTGTCAATTGCATCTCCTGTAAGCTCGTTGTTTGTATCTCTGTTGCTGTATCAACCCAACTAAACAAGGTATGTCTCTGTGTTTCAACCTTAAAGCTAAACCCTCTATCTCTCTCTCACCACTTTCTCGGCTGGTTCTCTATATTGCATTGGTTTTTCTTTGTGCATTTATAGGGTTTGATGCTTTAATTTCTTTATGGTATATTTGGATTGCTTTATCTTTCATTTTCCTTCTTCGTGGTTTTCTTTATCTGTTTCGTCCTACATTTTCCAAAAAAATAGTTGTTTTCCTTTATGCATTTGTAGGGTTTTATGCTTTAATTTTGGCTTTTCGTTGGCTCTTTGATAGCTAAAGATAATGTTTTCATCTTTGTTTGGTTAGGAGGATAAGATCTTTATTGTTTAAATTTCAAATTTCAGATTGTTATATCCTGATGTTATTATCTCTTTACTCATGGGATTGACATTATCCTTGTATATCATGATGTTATTATCCCTTTACTCATGGGATTAACATTATCCTTATCATTTCATGTATCTATATATACTTGTGATATAACGAAAACAGTACATCACTTATTCCCAATTTCATTCTTCACATGGTATCAGAGCCTACCTTCTTCACAATTTTTGGGCATAGTCATTATTTGTTTTGAGTTTTCTTCTTTAGTGCTCTTTCATTATGGCTTCTCCTAATGACTCTTCCTCCTATGCTTCAGAAAATCAAACTACTGATAATCCTATCTCTCCAAATAGTTCTTTTTTTTTCTTCACCATTCTGACAGTCCAGGGACTGTTTTGGTTTCCCATCGTCTCATTGGAGACAATTATGCCACTTGGTCTCGTGCTATAACCATGGCACTCATTGCCAAGAACAAATGGGCTTTTGTTGATAGTTCTTCTCTACAACTTGAACCAAATTCGCCTAATTTTTCACTTTGGATTCATGCTAACACCATGGTTTCTTCTTGGATTGTTAATGCCTGTGACCAGGATCTTGCCGATAGCGTTGTCTATTCCTTTTCAGCTTATGAGGTCTGGAAAGATCTTCGTGAGCGTTTTTCTCACAAAAATGCACCACGTATTTTTCAATTAAAAAAACTCATTACTACTCTTCAACAAGATCAGCTATCCATGTCTTCTTATTATACGAAACTCAAACAACTTTGGGATGAATTGGCTTCTTATTCTACATTTCCTCCTTGCTCTTGTGATACATCTTTCAACTTCAATGCTTACCAAGATCAAGAACGTCTGATGCAATTTTTGATGGGCCTCAATGATACTTATGCTCCAATTCGCAGCCAAATTCTTCCCATGGATCCATTGCCTTCTGTGTCACATGCTTATTCATTACTACTCCAAGAGGAGACTCAGCGTAGTCTTTACATTTCTCCTCAGACCAGTGATAACACTGCCTTTTCTGCTCGATCCACCACTTCATTCAAAGCCCCTGTTCTTGCCACACCGAAGCAGTCTCGTTCTCATAATAATAGTTTCTGCACTTATTGTAAGAAAGGGGGCCATATAAAAGATCATTGCTACAAGCTCCATGGTTATCCCAAAGGACATCCTCGCCACAATTCCTTTCAGCAAAAGAGATCACCCTTTTATAGCAATCATACCAATACTACTCCGGCACTTGCATATGCCAATAATGTTGCCACCACTACAACACCCAAG
Organism: Liquidambar formosana; assembly: GCA_039720395.1. Lineage (NCBI taxonomy): Eukaryota > Viridiplantae > Streptophyta > Magnoliopsida > Saxifragales > Altingiaceae > Liquidambar > Liquidambar formosana. The sequence continues at coordinate 25,425,395 of CM077831.1, forward strand.
GTTTATCTAACTGTTTCAATACCTCAGTTTACTCCGGAACAACACCAGCAACTTCTAGCCATGTTGCCAGTAGGTACCTCCAATTCCATTGCTACTCTTGCAGGTAATATTTTTTGCTCAAGTTTCTCTTCATCTCCTACCTTTTGGATTATTGATAGTGGTGCCACTAATCATATTGTTTGTACCCCTTCATTACTTTCTTCTATTTATCCTATCGCTTGTTCTAATTCTATTCGATTACCAAATGGTCTTCTTGCTCCTATTTTATATATGGGCTCTGTCATTTTATCCAAAGATATTACTCTACATCATGTATTATGTGTTCCTTCTTTCTCATATAATTTGCTTTCTGCTCAAAAGCTTCTTCATGATCGTAATTGTTCAGCCACATTTTTTCATGATCATTGTCTCTTTCAGGACAACTCAACGAAACTGACGATTGGAGCGGGTAAAGCATCTTGTGGTCTCTACATTTTACAGCCACCATATTCCGTTTGCACTTCTCGTATTAATAAGACCTCTGGCTTTGATGTTTGGCATCTTCGATTTGGTCACCCATCTTCTAGACGGCTACTTTCTATTAGTAAAAAATATTCTGATGTTTCTTTCCTTGATTGTCATTGTGATGTATGCCCTCGAGCTAAATTTTCTAGACTCGTTTTTCCCATAAGTTCAAGTACCACTTCTTCTCTTTTTGCTTTAATTCATTGTGATATGTGGGGTGGCTATGCAACTATTTCACGTACAGGCGCACACTATTTTCTTACTATAGTTGATGATTTTAGTCGCTCCACATGGGTTTTCTTGATGAAATATAAATCTGAAGCAAATAAATTTTTCAAATATTTTTTTGCTTATGTCCAAACCCAATTTAATTGCTCAATCAAATCCATTCGAACTAATAATGGATATGAGTTTTTTAACACAAACATTGATCCTTTTTTTCAAACTCTTGGTGTCATTCATCAACATTCTTGTGTTGACACACCCCAATAAAACGGTGTGGTTGAACGCAAGCATCGACACCTTTTAGAAGTTGCACGCGCCTTAATGTTTCAAGTGCATTTACCAAAATTCTTTTAGGGGGACTGTTTATTGACAGCAGCCTATTTGATTAATCGATTGCCTACTCCTTTACTGAACGGCAAAAGTCCCCATGAACTATTGTTTTCTTCTACACTTGATCTTGCTCACTTAAGAGTATTTGGTTGCCTTGCTTACGCTCGTAACACTCACTATAGTCACAAATTTGATTCCAAAGCTCGTAGCTGCATTTTCATTGGTTATCCACCTTTCCAAAAGGCATACAAACTTTTTGATATTGATTCTAAACAAGTTTTTACCAGCCGAGATGTACTTTTTCATGAATATATCTTCCCTTATGTATCCACATCTCATGATAATCAATCCTCTGTATTACCATTATTATTACCTAATGATCCTTATATCATGCCATCAAATTTCACTTTGTCTAACCCGTCCACAAGTATTGACTCCTCACATCCAATTCCACAACAGTCCTTCCCTCCTGTCGCCACAACGTCATCTTTACATGCTCCCATAATTCATCGTTCACATAGGTCTACCCATCTACCAAGATATCTCCAAGATTATCATTGTTCATTGGCCACAAATGCTTACCTAGCTTCAACATCGGATTCACAATCTCTCAAGGTAACACAATATCCTTTAAGTGCTGTTCTATCATATGATCGATTATCTTCACAGTGTAAAACTTTTGCTGCCACCATTTCTAGCACTATTGAACTATCCTCTTTCAAAGAAGCTATTCATGATCCTCGTTGGAGAGAAGCTATGAGCAAAGAAATTTCTGCATTTGAGGAAAATTGCACATGGACTTTAGTTCCTCTTCCTGCTGGAAAAACACCCATTGGTTACAAATGGGTGTATAAAATCAAATATAATGCCGACGGTTCAATTGAGCATTATAAGGCCCGTCTTGTTGCAAAGGGATTCAACCAAAAAGAGGGCATTGACTACCATGAAACTTTTGCCCCCGTTGCTAAGCTCACTACAGTTCGATGTCTTCTCGCTTTAGCGGCTGCCAAGAATTGGTCCCTTCATCAAATGGATGTCCAAAATGCCTTCCTACATGGTGATTTACATGAGGAAGTTTATATGAAGATTCCACCCGGATTTAGCCAAAAGGGGGAGACGAGAGTTTGTTATCTCCAAAAATCACTTTATGGGCTAAAGCAAGCCTCTCGCTAATGGTTTGCAAAATTTTTTGATGCATTAATTCATGCCAGGTTTACTCAATCAAAGGCCGATTATTCTTTATTTACAAAACTTTCTGATGGCAATTATACATATATTTTGGTTTATGTTGATGATATTATGATCACAGGAAATAATTCAGTAGAGATTTCCACTCTTAAAGCCTTTCTCAATAGCCAATTTCACATCAAAGATTTGGGTTCTTTGACTTATTTTTTGGGTATTGAAGTGTTATGTTCTAAACATGGAATTCTCCTCACACAACGGAAATACACGTTGGAAATTCTTCAAAACATGGGTTTGTTGGCATCTAAACTAGTGGCTTTTCCTATGGAGCAAAATCTCAAGTTAACCAATTGAGATGGCAACCTTTTGGCTGATCCTACACCATATCGATGCCTAATTGGTCGCCTTATATACCTCATGATCACCCGGCCAGACATCGTTTATTCAGTTCATATTCTTAGTCAATTTATGGCTGAACCAAGAAAGTCTCATCTTGATGCCACCATTAGACTTCTTCGTTATTTAAAAGGTTCTTCAGGATAAGGTGTTTTGTTATCCTCTTCCAACAATCTACAAATTTCTGCATATTGTGATTCAGATTGGGCGAGCTGTCCTATGACCCGTCGTTAAACTACAGGTTATTGTACCTTTCTTGGGTCTAGTCCTATCTCTTGGAAAACCAAAAAACAAGCCACTGTCTCCTGCTCATCAGCTGAAGCCGAATATCGAGCCATGGCTCTTGCTTGTTGTGAATTAACCTGGTTACGTTATTTATTTAACGATCTTGGGTTCCCTCTTATTGCCTCAGCAAAGCTATATTGTGACAATAAATCGACAATTCATATAGCTGCAAATCCAATTTATTATGAACGAACGAAGCACATAGAACTTGATTGTCATCTAATTCGTGAAAAAATCCAGCGTGGTGAGATTCAACCAGAATATATCCCTACAACTCATCAATGTGCTGACATCTTCACCAAAACATTAGGAAAAGCTCAATTTCAGTTCTTATCGCACAAGTTGGGTATTCTCAATGTTCATACTCCAACTTGAGGGGGAGTGTTAGGAGGATAAGATCTTTATTGTTTAAATTTTAAATTTCAGATTGTTATATCCTGATGTTATTATCTCTTTACTCTTGGGATTGACATTATCCTTGTATATCATGATGTTATTATCCCTTTACTCATGGGATTAATATTATCCTTATAATTTCATGTATCTATATATACTTGTGATATAATGAAAACAGTACATCACTTATTCCCAATTTCATTCTTCACAGGCTGCATATGTGTGTGAATGTTGCGATTTTTGTTGCCGTTTTCGCCTTTATAAATACTGGCTTTCGTTTGCAAAGTCTGAACTTTTCGTTTCAAATTTTGCATATATCACTATATATATATATATATATATATATATATATATGCTGCTATAAATGATGATTTTTATTTCCAATGTTATCAGGTATCTTTTGATTGCGTACAAATACAACTTCTCATAGTCTATACAGTTGATGTCATTGCAATCGCACTCCATCTCCTCACTGCTAAGGAGCGAAATACCAGCATTGGCCCTGCAACCATCCAAGAAATGATAGTTGTTGATGAAGGGTACATCTTTTGCCTATTTTTCTATTTTTTTTTCTCTCCTCTCTTAATTCTTTTACTCTTAAGCCAAACCATGTATAGCATGCAAACTTCTAGGCAACACCATTCTCCTAAGCTCTCTTGTTCAACCGTAGATTGAAGCCGATTGTTTTATCAATGTTCCTTGGATATGACTGAAACACTGGAAATATAACTTTACCTTAAAATGTTTGAATTATATAGTTAACAGGAAATGTTTGTCTTAATTTTTCTCTTTCTTTTTCCATTCATTTGCTGAGAAATCATATTTATCTTGTTTTTGTTGGCTGAGAAAATGATGGAAAGTCAGGGCTAAGAAAATCCTCTTTATGTTGTGTTTGTGCTAAAAAAAAAATGACGGGAACTAACTGGGATGGGTCTTCAATTCTAGGGTGTTTTTAGGCTGAAAAAAAAGAGGGATACTAAGAGCTAAGAAAACCCTCTTTATGTTGTGTTTGTTTGCTTAGAAAAATCAGGGAACTAAAAGGGATGGGTTTTCTTGTTCTAGGACTCATTTTTAGATTTGAGATAATATGAAGAAAATGCTCTCTGTTTTCTCTGTATTCAATATTTTTTTGTTCAGAAAATAGGGGAAAATAGGAAAGATGGATCTTCTATTGTATGGTTTATTTTTTGATTTGAAAATAACAAGTACCAAATGCACACTGATATCATAGCCTTTTTAATATTTATTTAAGTTTGATTTAGTTAGTAAGGTAAAAGTATATTGGTTTTTTATTTTATTTTTATTTATTGTGTTGAGCTTAGACTCGTTTGGTTTCATGGCAAATTTTTTGACTTGTTTAGCTTGCGAGAGAATGTGATCTTGTTGTTTTTTTCCTTGCAATTTTTTTTCTTTCCTTGCTAATCCTTTTTTTCTTTCTTGGCATCAACGATCAATCATGATGTTGTTTGACTTCCACGACATGCAAAAGCATCTCAGTTGTTTTAAATTCAAGTTAGTCACAATTCTTTCTCTTCTTCAATTATGAAGCTTCTCTTTGGACGACCTATAACTTTAATTGAGAATTCCTATATCTTGATGATTTCATGTGTTGGTTGGGTAATTGGCTTTAATCTTTACTTCAATTTACTATAAAATCAATTTCTCTATCTGCTTTGATTATTGGATTTGATTGATTATATATAATCAATTATAAATTTACATTCCTATATCTTTATTTCATGCCTAACTTGGGCCTTTATTGTTTATTGTTTTATGTTTTATGTTTTTTTTTTAAAAAAAATTATTGGTTTCCTAAAAAATGTAAAATTTGGTGTGTTTTTTTTTTAAATTTTAAAACTTGCTTGGTTTCTAACAAAATGTAATGCTTGTATATCTATATATATATTTTCATACTTGTATTGTTTCGAGAAAATATGGAATTGGCATTGGTAGGTGTGTTTGGTTGCAAGCAAACTATGTTGTACAAAAACTTCTATAATGGATTTTTTTAGCAGGGTATTGAGAACAAAATCAAACATTGTTGTAGCACTTAAAATAAAATTTAGAAGGTCAATATTTTAACTCCCATTTCATTTTTTCATAGTTTCTGTGAATAGTTTGGATAATTTTCCTTCCCATGATGCTCATAAAGTTTGTGCAGAACTGACTTCAGATGTGAATGTTGCTATGATCGATCAAATTGATGCAATTTCGACCAATCTTTCCACGTCTATTGTAAGTGTCCAGGAACATTACGCATGAAATGCAAAATATTTTGGATGGTTTCAATATGTTTGAATATTTGTTGAAAAACATTTCACTTAAAAAATTATGTATTAAATCTATTTTAAACATTTGCATCATTTAAATTCTTGGAGCTTTCTCTCCCAATATTATATAACTTGTGAGTTCAAAATTTTTATGACTACTTTTGGATTTCTTCCATATTTGGGTCTGAAATTAGTTCGTTCATGTAGGGTTCATTTTTGTAAAAAAATTCCCTATTTCTTTCATTTATTAGATTTATGTTTGTATATGAAGGAAGAATTGATTTTGAGTTGTTGATATTGAATAAGAATATGCTGAGGCATTTTTACCCATGGAGATCTTGATTTCGAGCTAGGATATATTAAGCAAAGCATGGTTTTATATTTTGCATGCATTGCCCTGTTTTTCTATTTTGCAAAACATAAATCATACGACCATACCTTTTCATTTTAAGTCTACTTTAAATGCCAGCTGTTACCAAACTTCATAAGACAAAGCACAAACCACACATTGGCAAACACAAACAAAAGGTAACGAGAACATGAATTATACCTTCAATGTGCTTCTATCCCTACCATAAAATTTTAACTCATACTTTCATCTAAACTTCTTTATTTTTGCAGAACCATTTTCTCGTGCTGCAACCTGTGGATTGTGGTAAAATTTCGAGATGTGGCACCAACTGTCATACAAACTTTATTCTTGCTTTAGCTTGTTTTGTCTATAAAGAAATCCTTCTGAACATTGATATAAAAGCTTATTTTGCACTTGATGCAGCTATGATGCGTATTTTACATTCATAGTACAACACATAGCATTCCCTTCGAGATTCTAAAAACCATCTAACAGCAAGGCAAATAACATTAGGCAAGTGCGTAGCATGTTCCTCCCCCTCGTAAAAAGATGAAATAACATAGTCTTTCATGAGAAAATATACTAGCATAGTTTTTTTTAAGCATCTTCAGCTTATTTAAAAATAATTTGCACTATTTTTCATGCATTAAATGCAATTTAAAGAGTTCTGAAAAGTAAGGATCGAGCTTTAATAGTTAGTATCCAACCAATAAAAAAAAAAAAAAACTTTAATAGTTAACTTTTCAACTTTTAATCCAAATCATCCATCACCTCATACAATGGTGGTGATCACTTCTGACATGGGGGTTAGGTTTTTTTGGGGGAATTACATGAAGATTCGGCTATAGGAAAATAATTACAATTATTAGTCATTAATAGTTAAGTTAATAGTTGTTTACCAAAAAGTTAGTAACCATTTATATTACTCCCTTTGTTTCAAATTGACTGTCTCCTTTGAAAAAACACATTTTTTAAGAAAACCCTATTGAATGCTTTCGCATCAATGCGTATATTTTGAGATTCTAATTTTTCTTTCAAGTGTGCAAATCATTAGAAAAAGAGAATACTTTGTTAAGGGTATTTTAGGAAATGAATGAAAAAGAACCAATAACTTTTGAAATGTGACACTAATTTTGAAACATCCCAAAAAAGAAAGTAGGCTACTTATTTAAGAACGGAGGGAGTAATACAAACATTAGTGGAACTAGGAATTTGGTCGAAGAGGGCCAAACTTTGATTGATTTTTATCCTTTTCTCTTAACTCAAAATGACTATGTAGTATAATTTTTTTGCATTTTTTTCCTCTTTACAACCACAAGACAAAAGAAATTTTTTTTAACTAATAACAAGTTTTTCTAATCTATAAACAACAAAAAAAGAAATATATAATGACAAAGAGCCAAATTTTTTACCCAATGAGGTAGCATCTTGGCCAATCAATCAAAATTTTTATGAAAAGAATAATTTTCTATAATGAATTGATATGATGGTTGCAACATTATTTGGGCAAGTTTGTTTGTTTGTTTGTTTGTTTGGCTAAACGATAAGAAAACACACACTCACACAAGCACTCACGCGGAGTCGAAATCAAGACTTTCGCAAACCCTATACCTTTATTGGGAGGAGACGTACCACTAAATCAGATGGTCATTGGCTATTTGGATAAGTTATTTGAACAAAAAGTTTGGGTTATATAACATTGTTCACCTATATAAATAAATAATAATAATAATAATAATAATTACAATGAGTAAAGGACAAACGAAAATGGATGAAAACAAGAAAAAAAATGGGATAAAAAGTAAAATTTAAATAGGGATAAAATCAGGAAATTTATAAAAATAAATGAGTAAAAACTAAATATAAAGGGGTTAAAAAAATTTGAGAAGGGCCAAAAAAGTTTGACATGGGCTAAATCTATTAATAGTAGAAAATTATAAGAGTAAAATATATAGAAAAGAAAAATTCAATAGGGCAAGCCGACCTCCTCTCAGGTCTTACTGGCTCCAGCCCTGATTATACAAATGTAATTATTTGAGCTATAATTGTTTGCTCTAACCGGACCTCTAATTCCCCTAATTTGGTTTTGATAGCCGAAACATAAAATCATCAGTTCACTTGCCATTGTAGCACGTTTTGGTTGTCCAAAAGCGACCATCTTAGACGCAAAATGATTTTGAACGGTGTGGATTTAGACATTTAGTCCCACCAAAAAATAAATGAAAAAAAAAACTTTCGGGTTATCCGATGCGACTATCTCAATCGCAAAACAACTTTGAACGGTGTAGATTTAGCCTAAACGACTTTGAATGGTGTGGATTTAGCCCCCCCCCCCCCCCCCCCCCCCAAAAAAAAAGTGCGGAAATAATCCCATAAAGTTTATGTAGATAAAAGGACAAACAAAGAGTATTACCATCGACTTTCGGGTACACAATAAATGACGTTGGGAACAGACGTTATCTCTACAACGGTCATCTCTAACCCCATCACAAAAAAAAAAAAAAAAAAAAAAAAAAGGGTAAATTACATTAAGACCCCTTCTAGGATCTGACAATTACAGATACACCTCTTCATGTTTTTGAAATTACATTAAGACTTTCTATTTTACAAAATAAACTATAAAAAGACCCCTCTCTCTAACCTTCGTCCATTAATCCGTTAAATCACTCTCAATTTTTTTCAAAATACCTTAGTTGCCCTTATTGGATGACAACTTCCATGCATATAACTCATCAGTCCAACACATTCATACTGTACATTCAATTTTATTATTTTTATTTTTTTGTTGATAAATAACTAAAATATAATATATATATATATATATATATATATAAAATAAATTTTTTGTCCAACTAATGTGGTAGTCGTCAGATTTGCTCATTAGAAACAATTATCTATTTAATTGATGTGCAAGAAAGAAAAAAAAAATGATTTGCCAAGTTGCTACCTGATTTGCCACCTTTATACATGTATCCCCATTGTAATAATTATTTTCATTTATTTCTACATATGAGTAATGCCACATAGCCCTTTTTTTTTTTGCCCAAATCTACTTACTCAAATGAGGTGGCAAGTTGGTAAATCAATTTTTTATTTTTTATTTTGCAAATCAATTAAAAATTTAATTAATTAAATAATTGTTTCTAAGAAGCAAATCTGACAGCTGCCACATCAGTTGAACATAAAATTTAAACTTTTTAGCATTTTTATTATATATATATATATATATATCTATTATCTTTTAGTTGTTTATCAATAATAATTTAAAAATTCAAAAAGTACTGGATAAATGTATTGGATTGGTGAGTTATATGCATTTAACATGGAAGTTATCATCCACTAAGGGTAGTTAGAGTATTTTGAAAAAATTTGAACATGATTTAACGAATTAATGGACGGAAGTTAGAGGGAGCGGTCTCTTGTAGTTTATTTTGTAAAGTACGGGATGTCAATGTAATTTCAAAAACGAGAGGGTATGTATTTGTAATAGTCAGATTCTACAGGGGTTTAAATGTAATTTACCCAAAAAAATAAAAGGCCATCTCTAACCATGTGGGACGGTATGAGCAAGTCAAAAAAGATGCAAATTGCAGGAAAATTTGCAAAACAGTCACCTTCAATAAAATAATGATACTTTCGGTCCTATTTTATTTGCTCTTTCTTTTTATTTTGAAATGTCTCAAAAGAGGAGGGATCCATTTTAAAAAGTTTTACATTTTTCAATATCATCTTGTAAAAATAATATGGGTAAATTGCACTTTAGGGTCTAAGGTTCGGGTCAAGTTTCATTTTAGGGTTTAAAGTTTAAATTGCGTCAATTCAGTATCTGAATTATTAATTGAATTGCAATTTGGAGTCTACTGTTAGAATTTTTCGTATTATCCCTACTTTGCCACTTTTATGGGTTTGAAAACCCTATTTTACCCCAATCAACATCCAATAAACCTTTATATTTTGACTAAATCTGAATCTCTCTTATTTTCTTTTTCTCTCTATATACCTCTATCAACATCTAATAAACCTTTATATTTTTCATTTACAAAATTACAAATTTGACGGTAGAATGATTCAGATCTAATCAAAATATAAAGGTTTATTAGATGTTAATAGGAGTAAATAGGATTTTTAAACCTATAAAAGAGGCAAAGTAAGGATAATATAGAAAATTCTGATGGTAGATCTCAAATTGCAACTTAACTAATAATTTGGATATTAAATTGACGTAATTTAAACTTTGGATCATAAATTGAAACTTGATCCAAACTTTAGACCCTAAAGTTTAATTTACCCAAAAAATATTTTGTCAATCCAACCAATAAAATTGTTTGCTTTGGACTTGCCCCTCTTTTGACCCAAACTTTGGACCCAAAAGTGAAACTTGACTTAAACTTTGGATTTACCCCTCTCTTCTCTCAGATATATAAAATTGTTGCTTTGGCTAGGGCAAGGCAAGGATAAGTATCCCAAACAATAATAGGGTTGGGGATGGCTCTTCACCTAATTGCCCCCCAAGGTTTCAAAAAGGGGGTGGGTGTGAAGTTTCAAAGTCAGGGTTAGGGATGGTATAATGCCAACTCGCCCCATTGCCATTCCTAATGACATTGCAACACATTCATGGTAAATGCATTGCCTTGATATGTGTAGTCAAAATGAGCAAATAAAATGGATTGAAGGATGTAACAATTCCTTTTTTATTTAAAGAAATTATATCTTCACCCCTTCAATTTTTACTAAAAAACACTTTTATACATCTTTAGTTTATATTCAAATATTTTGATCTCTCATGTTTAGCAAATGTTTTTAACCGTTAACAAAAATGACAATTTTTCTAATATACACTTATCGTATTTTGATGAGATGATGAAATTGTCTTCATTATTGAAACATTTTTTTTCTTAAAAATATTATGTATGGGCTATGTCTAACCATTTTTTTTTGTAAATAAACCTAATTGGCTAACTAATGAAAAAGCAAAGTACCACTTTTCCAAATATGATGAGATCAAATTATTTGAAAACAAGTTAGAGGTGAAAAATACTTTCAAGGGAAAATTGAGAGGTCGAAACTGTAATTTCAAACATGAGAATTAAGATCCAACAAATCCCTTCCCTTTCTTATCACCACCACAGCATTGGAGATCTTCTTGATCTTCTGATTTCCGCGACGACCACCACTTCCCTTTGTCGGAAAACCGCTACAACCGCTGCTCCTCCTCGAACTCCAAATTTGTAACTCAAAGGATCCAAACCCAGATCTGCAACTCCGGATTTATAGATGATCCATGTTAGATGTCCAACTCCAAATCTACGACACCACCACCATGGCTGAGTCATCGCCTTTGGCTAGCGCAGAGAGGTCGGCGTGGAGAGAGAGAGAGAGAGAGAAGGCTCGTCGGGCGGTAGTAGAAGCTCAATTCGAATGAATGATCGATCATTGATGATATTTATGTAAATGCTTTGATTTAGTTAGAGTGAATTGTATAAGCTCGATCATTGATGATCAGTGATTGCAAAAAAAAATATCACTTCAATAAGAGGAATAGTTTGAGCTCAAATTTTAATAAGAGTACGGCTTAAGATATCCTCAATCATTAATATTTTTTTTAAAAAAATATCACTACTAATAGACAATAGAGCAAAAAAAAAAAAAAAAAATCATTTATTATGAGAGATAGTTCAGTCAGTTCAGGTTATAACAATTTCAGCAAATATTTTTTCTAAACAGACAAAATATCACTTCCAACTCTAATAGTACTTTTGAAATATAGTTTCCAAACAGAGACTGATTCTTTTCTGTTACTCGTAACTTTGATTCTCTTCTGCTTTGGCCTAAAAGCAAAAGTTACAATTTTCCCAAACAGGACCTAAGTAAAGCTATGGCAGCTTGTGCATCAATATCAACAATTAACTTCCTTATGCCACTATCAAAAGCCAGTTGGAGCCCATCCCTTAGAGCCCAAAGTTCAGCAGCCATACTAGTAGAGCGGCCCACATTCTGTATAAACCCCACGATCCACTGTCCATTGTGGTCCCTAATAAGTTCCCCTGCACCAGCTGGGCCTGGATTGCCCAAGGACGAGCCATCAGTGTTGAGTTTGGCCCAAAGAGGAGGGGGAGGTATCCAGTTAGCAGTGTACTCACCCTACCCCAACAGGAATCTTTAGTATCATTAGTGATGATATCTACCTCATTATAACAATAAGAGTCTTTCAATTTTATTTCTCCTTTTTATATATGTTATTCAGTAGTGATGATCAAACTGCATGCTCCTACTTGCTGCCGCAAGAACATGGGCCTCCTCCTGATTATCAATCGAAAGCATCAAAGAGACAAAGAAGCCAGACCAACTATTGAACCATAACCAGAAACCAGCAAAGATTAAAAATAGCAACCCACCACAGCCACAGCAAGGCTCACCACAATCCTAAGCTAGAACCACTTAATAAACCATGCTGGCGAATTCGCTGCGGGTATAATCCACATTTATAGCGCTACAAGCATTATAGCACATGTACAACCTACAAGGAGCACAAACATTATGAATAACATCACCTATCTTATGTTGTTGGCCAATTGGAGGAAAGAAATCAAATCCAGAGACTATCCAATGCGGTTTCTGATGGGTCCCATTGCCGCCCTGATGATTCCCATGCGATATTCCCCCTTTCTTCCTTTTCCTAGACCCTCGCGCACCAATGATAATCCCACAGGATAACCTCATGGGTCTGAAAGGGTACTAATGTACTATGGGTCATCTAGATGGGCCTAGTGTTATTGATAAGAATAAGGGCCGGCTATTGCCCCCATTTTGATCAGTACTTAGTTTAGGTTTTTAAAATTTTATGTAAAATATAAAAGGTTTTTATGAAAATCTGCTGCTTAATAGACTAGAAAACATTATTTTGAACAGCTTTGCAAAATAAGATTTTTCTAAAATCTATCATTTATGTATGCTTTTTGGCAAAAAAATGAAATAGTGACTACAAATGGCTAAAAGGTCTATTTAAATGATAGATTTTGGAAAAACTTTGTTTGTAAAGTTATTCAAAAAGATATTTTCTAGTGGACAACGAGGTTGATTTTTGTAAAAACTTTTTATATTTTGCATAAAACCTTAAAAACCTAAAACATTGGGGGGGTTGATTGGTTTTTTTTTTTTTTTTTTTTGGCGGGGGGGGGGGGGGGGGGGGGTGGGGTGATAGCCGGGCCTTGAGAATAAGGAGGGATGTGGCTATTGCCAACCCTCAATTTTAGTTCTACCCTTACTTTAGTTTCTCAAGGTTTTATGAAAAAAGTAGAATATTTTCAAATTTGGCCAAAAAGTCTACTAAAACAATAGATTTTGAAAAAACTTTTTGAGATTTTTGGCCATAGTCTCATGTTATAAGAGTTTTTTGCAATAGCCCCATAAACAAATTCGTAAACCCCATAGCCCCTTTTGACACAAAATTAATGAAATTACCCCTATATGGGTAATTTCGAGTTTCAGCCATAATCACTTGACTCAATGAGTTGATCCAATTTATACCACCTCCAACCTTTGTTGGTCACTCCCAAACTTTTGCCACAAAGTATATGGTCTACTTTTGCAACCTTTTTGCACCCAAAAAAAGGTTAAAAAATAAATATTCATTTTTATATAGAAAAAAATAACATGTAACTATTTAACAGTATATAACAAAAAAGTAACATGTTACTGTTTGATAGCATAATTTACAAATTATTATTTTAATGGCAAAATAGTAACATCTTATCGTTTCATTTTTCTTGAAAATTACCTAATCATAATGAGTATTGTTTCAAAGATCATGATAAGTAGATTCCATAAGAACAAGTTTTATAAATAAAAAAATAAAAAATAAGATTTGTATCTTGCAAGTTATAGGTTTTTAAAAATTGAAAAACTAAAAAATAAGTTAGCTACATAAGGTGCCCTTAACAAAAAAAAAAAGGGAGTGCCCCTATAAGCAAATAAGGATAAATTAAGATCTTAAAAAAGAAACTAATAAGAATATTTAAATGTGGGGCTAATGGGTTAAGAATATTTTGATGGAGTTATTAAACCATTCTTTTATTATTGCTAATTTTCCCAAACTTTTTTCAGCAAAGTTCAAAATTATATTTCCTAGTGGACAATGCAACCATTTTTCACAAAATCCTTCTACATTTTTCATAAAATTTTAAAAAAATTAAAATAAGTGGGTACATATAAAATTAAGGGGTCGCAATAACTGTTCCCATAAGGAGGATATCATTGAGGCCTCTTGTGGGCTGGGTCTTTTGGGCCAGAACTCAGTGGCCCTTTTATTTTACAGTCGCACCATGTAAAGAAACGGTTCAGATTTAATCTCAGGCAAAACGAGTTTGCCCGACCTCGGGCAATTGATTAAAATCATCATTTACATTGAATGATGTTTTCACAAACACAATATTTTCTCCCAGCACTATGTCGTGACACATACCACTTCGTCAAAGAATAGGTGGCCATTTAGCATGATGTAGATGATAACTTAAACCAAATTATCTCTATACTTAACATCCTTTGCTATGGAGGATGATGTAAGAATTTTTCATTAGGTGGGTAAGCACATTTCATAAAATCATAACATTTTTACATTAATGCTTGGTTTAGTTAGAGTGAATTGTATAAGCTCAATCATTGATCGCAAAAGTTCATTTGGTGTGGTGCACCTTGTTTAATTTGGCACTTAGTGGTGCGTTTTGATGGGGAATTTGCTGAAAGAAATTAGTATGAGATGAGATTTCAAATTTAAAATCCCTCATCCGCGACTGTGGTTGCTGCCATAATTCGACATGAAAAAAATTTGAAATCCCATTCTTTCCATGTGGACCTAAGGTTAGTAGTCCTTAATAAATTAGGACTTGCATAGGGTTTTTCAAAAATATATAAGAAGTTAGGCTGTCAATGGATCGGATTCGAACAAAAACAAGGTAAATTCTAATTCAATCTATTAAGAGAAAACTCCGACCCAATCTGATAATCTAACGGATAAATCATGACATAACTTCTCATCCAAATTAATTAATTTTCGATTCAAACCCTTAATGGATTAAAATTTTCCTTCCATATATGAGCTATCAGATTGGATATGGACAAGATTCAGATCAAAATCTAATTTGTTGTTGACAAATCTAGCGTCATCAGTCCCTCCTGCTCACTAACTTCAATCTTCCCCTTAAAACTGAATAAGGTGAGGGCAGAGATTAGAATTGATCGCCCTTTTCCCATTCTTCAAGTTTTTTCTTAAAGACTTTCAGAGATTAGACTCCCACATCATGCTTCTATTATTTTTCTGCATGCTTATAAATCTATCAAGAATTATTGTCTGGCGAAAATTACATTTTGTTTTCAGGCAGTTCATTTCAAAATGAAAAGACTGATTTGCAAAGGGTCTGAACTAACATAAAGGATAAAATGGAATCATTAAAAAGGTACACCCATGTCAGCCTTAGCCTTATAATAATAATGTTGGTAGTCGGTTTCATAGCTTTCATGGGTCTTATACTTACCTCTATTGTTGTTGTTGTTTTTGTTTTTGTTGTTGTTGTTGTTGTTTTTGTTTTTGTTGTTGTTGTTTTTGTTTTTGTTTTTTTTTTTTGCAAAGAACATAAAAAGACCAAGCAAACAACCAAAAAGAACAAAACGAAACAACAAAAAAAACTAGAAAGAGACTAGCACAAATCTGCAAAGTAGGCCGCCATAACTGGGGCGAGAAGATATACTTGGCATCTCCTTCGACCCATATCATGTCCCACTATTTATCCCTAGCCGTTAACAGACCTAATCTAGCCGCTTAGGCCTCTGCCACCGTTGGGTCCACCCCATCAGAAATGTGAGAAGAGACTCCCAAAACTTCACCATTATGGTCGTAGGCCACCACAGCAGCACAACACCTTGTAGGACTGACTGCCGCATCAAAATTCAACTTCACAAAGTCGGTAGGGGGGCATTCCCCGCTACTCAAAGAGGATGATGTATGTAAAGGGTGGACACCATCTGGGCAAGCTAGAGATGGGTTGCCTAGGGCCAAAAATTCAGTTGTCTTAGTTTCAAAAGCACCTTTCCCAGCTTTTTTTGAGAAAGTACACAAAATTTCTAGAGTAGTCTTATACTCACTTGATTCATATGAGTTGTAAGATTTTATATAAACCCAATGTTTACCCGAAGGAATTTCTCGTTACGGAATATTAAATTATTATTATTATTTTTTTTTTTCAAAAATAGGTATAGGTCTCGCGTGGTGAGGCCTCACAATGTAAAATGGTGAAATGAATTTCTCACAGCCTCCCCAAACAAGATTTTGAAAAAGGTTCCGCGTACTTACCCCAAAGAAAAAGATAACAAAGGTTAGGAGTCCAAGATAAATTCCATCACTTTCGTTTCCAACCGCATGACAATGATAAATTAAGACTTAAATGGAAGAATTGAGCCTTAAAAAAAAAAAAAAAAAAAATTGAACTCAGAATGATTTCGTCATGTCAAAAAATAAACAGTTACAAGCAAATAACTATTAAATTCCATCAATACAAAATAGATAACTAGCTTCGTAATGAATGACTAGTAAATTAACTAAGAATGACTATTAATCATAATTATTTGTAAGTGGCTAGACCAATCTATAATTCCCCCAAAAGTAAATGAATCCAATATACCTTATAGAGAGTTCAGATCATCCAATTTAGTCATTCTAAAGGCTTGTTTGAAAATTTCAAAAATTGGACAAGACTAGATCCAATCCATAACTGCTATTTGGTTTTTAAATAAACCAATTTACAGTTGAATTGGTTTGAAAAAAACTGTATTTGTACCTTATTTTCATAATAAAATTGAACTATTTAGTAAGAAAAAAAGACATAAAAAAATATGAAATCAAAACTGAACAGATTCAGCTAGACAAGTTTTCAGGTTTTCTAAACAGCCCCTCAATAAGTCTAGCTTTAACTTTTTAGAGAATCACAAAAGGGAATTTAGGTTCACACAAACACCAACAATAACATCATTCCATAAAGATGAAATTTATCACAAAAATGTCATTTAGGTTCATACATTCCATAAAAAGGCAATCCACACCAACAATTAAATCCCATAAATATGGAATTTATTTAAGGTTACACACAAACAGACATTCATAATACAAAACCTAAATCACTCGTAGTGGCTTATTGCTTCAAAGTCTCATTTGGAGTCAAAACAGCCATCTTGAAAGTTCATTGAAGCCACTCCAAACTGTGAAGATTAACACAAAAGAGAGCAAGTTAAATACAGTGTATTTTGTCAAAATAATAATAAACTTCGTAAAGGTAGAGCCGAAGACTCTTATTCGTCGTGAATTAATTAAATTAATTCCCTAAAGACTAGGAAAAGTGAATTAGTTTTAAAAGAAATGATATTCATAGTGCAGTGATATATTTGTAATTAAAAAAAACAAATATCTTCTCCTTTCAAAAAGGACTTGTCGGCCACCTGTCTTAATATATATATATATATATATATATATAAAACAAGTAAGAAATACCAGCACCTGTTCCAATCATAACCATTTCACCATTTGGTATGTGAACCCGATTAACGAAAGCACGAGTGTGAAAATTTGACTCCAAAAAAGTGTTTCTCGCCACCACCTCCTCATCCTCCATCACCTCAAAAGTTTAAATTCACACGGCATTTGAATACTTTTATTAATGGAAGTTTTGATTGGTTAGCACATGCAATTAATTGTCACATCAAGTAAAAACAAGTTTTGATTGGTTAGCACATGCAATTATTTTCTTGTGGCCAAACAGATCATGTTCAGACAACAATCGAAAAAACATTGCCTCTAATCCTTAAAGGCTACCCTTTTTTCTTCAATGGTATTTTGCTAACCTCCTTATTAATTTTTCTCTTTGTTTCTAATTGATTGTCATTTTTTAAAAATCCGATTTTTTTAAGGTAAACCTACTAAATGATTTCCAAACACATATCCAGTATCGATTTCCATATCATAATTTGCTTTAATTAATTTCAAAACTAAATTAAATAGATAGATGAGATATAAAAGATCAGGAGGAAAATATTATAATTCCTTCTCATAATTTCACTTATTTCTTGATAAATAACAAGTTCGAAGTACTGGAAGTGATCTCGTCCGAAACCCTCCACATGTCCCATACTCATCATAGCCGTCCGTTTGAACACGTCATGCACGGACAGTGCTGTGATGGTCGGAGTCATGTGGGATGTCCCGACCTGATCAAAAAAAGCAAGCAAAATAGTTACATATGGTTGAAAGAAATACCAAGGCCGGTAGCGATCATCTCCTAGCCGGATTCATATTTCTGCGGTCTTTCCGCAGCAGCAATGCTTTGCAAGAAAGAAGCCACAGCTCCTAGGCAATTAAACAAAGATGAAATCATCAGCAACAAAACATAACTCTAATAGTAGTGCTCACCTGCGAAACCATTTGCAGGGCGGATCTAGATGTGAGGCATTCACGTAAAGCGCGTGACTATCACACAAGACTCCACAACGTCCGATCATTATAGAACGGTGGGCAACTTCTGTGTGTGTATATATATATATATATAGAGAGAGAGAGAGAGAGAGAGAGAGAGAGCGAACTTGAGTACGCAAGAGTCAGTAAACATGGCTTTGTTGCCTCTAAACTGCATCACCCCCTTTTCATCACAGTCGCAGGTGATTTTCACGTAGTTAACCAGATCTCGTGGAACTATAGACGCCCCAGTGTCAACTCCATCCACGAAAAACCTGAAAATTGGATGTTCTTCCGAGTTCTCGTAGCAAAAAGCTTGCACGTTCACTTCCTCCGATTCACCTGGTCTGATCGGGATAATCTGGCGAAACCTGTCCGGTCGAGCGCCGGGAACGAAAACCCTTATCTCCATCATCACGCTGGACACATTCGAGAATTTTGTTAGCTGGGCACCCATTAGAAATTTTGGAGTAGGAGTAGAGACACAGGGTTGGATAATGAATATTATCCCATAGCCCCATTGGTCATATTTAAGGAGAGAGATGGGCCCAAGGCGTCCAAAATGTCCAATCCAAAGCCAACTTAGTCAATAGACGGATTTAGCACTGATCTTCTTTTAATTTCACCCAAAGAATTGACAAAAAGGGTATTTATTTATAAATCGTATTTTACATTGGACTGGGATAAGTTTTTTTTTACCTTGACAATGGATAGGAATTAACCTTAACTCCTAATATCAATAAATGGGTATTAATGATTTTTTTTTTCATAAATTTAAATTTGAAATTACCCTCTTAACATGTGATCAGAAGAATGCCATTGGATTGAGATTAAATTAAAAAAAATATCAATTTAACATCTACTCGGATTGAACTGGGTTAAAGGATCTAGTAACCCAATGTACAATGTATAAGTAGTAATATTTACATTCCCCTTCAAGGAAATGCTGGTGATCCATCTAATGGATGTAGCATTATCATTTTTAAGGAATACGAGGTTTGTTTCTTTCCATTAATTAACATAATAGCATTGATACATCGATTGGCATGTCTAGTCGGTATATCAAACTGGGATGCTTTACATTTCCCTTCCCTTTATCATAAATACGATATGTCTTTTAATGATTAGTGTGTCATCTTAGAATAATGGTAGAGATGTATAAACAATCCTTTCCCTTACATTTAAGGCTAATTTTTAATACATGTTTAAAAGTTGACCTAGACAATCAGTAATAATACCTAAAAAATGGGAAATGCTAATTGCATGACTCAATTGTTTTTCCTCCCAATTCAACATTCTAAATGTTATGATAACATAATAATTTATAAATTTGAAATTAAATAATTAGATCTAAAGGTAACTTATTTGTGATCTTGAATTTGAGGAAAAAATTTAGAATATAAAGTTCTTTCAACTAAGAGTATGGGTGGTCCTAAGCTGAGTTGGAATTGGGTTAAAAATTCTATCCTTTCAATTGACCTTTCAACCCATTCCACTTGCAGTCTAAAGCGAGTCAGCAAATACCCATTTTTTCTTCCCGACAGTGGAAGAAAAGAAATTCCAGGCCACATGAACCTTCCTAGAAACTTCAATGAAAATTCACTTTAATAAAAAAAATGATTGAGGAGGTTTCATATGAATCCCATGCATCCTACCATTAGCTCTTATTTCTAATAGCTTGCCATTTTTTCCTGATATCATGAGGTTCCAAGATATTTATGTAATTGATTAATTCTTTAGATCGGACATATAAAGTCTCCTATTGTACATACATTGAAAATTTCGAGACAAAGTTGATGGGATTGACCATGAGAGAAAATGATTAAAGTTGAATCCAAGATCTCTTAGGCACTGTTTGGTTGCATTTTTAAAATTTTTTTTTTTTTAAAGTAGTAAAAGTCATTTTATATTTTCTTACCTTTTGCTTTTAAGTAGAAACAACAGAAACAAAAGTGTGTTTGATAAAATTAATTTCACCAATAATCTTTTGGATGTAATGAGAAACTCTACTGAATCATTGTTGTCCAAACGAAAGTTTATGACAGGCACAACTTCTCTCGATCACAAATTTTTCGAGTTAAGATCAAACTCATCCGAGAGATAAAAATGACTTTTAGAAACAAATCTTCATTACTTTTACTTAAAATCAAATATTTTGCTTTTTGCTTTCTAAAAGTCCTTTTTATTTTTTCTAATTAAACATTGCTTTTTATAACTTTTTGCTTGTAAATGCAAAAAATATCTTAAAATAAGTGCAACCAAACGATGCCTTATGAGTTAATAAATCCTAAGACTATCCAGTCCACTCCCTTGAATTTATTTTTCTAATGGTTGTCACCTGCCTTACAAGGTTCATTTTTACTTCACATTTCATACCATCTTAAACATTGCTTGAATAATTTTTTGAGTATCTTGTACTTCGTCCTCTGAACCATAAGGACAACAACATTAATTAAATTATCATTAAACTTTTTATTAATTAACTAGTTGGTACACACGTACGTTGCACGTGAATATTTTTGGATTATAAAATAAATATTTCATCAATGGTATACAAATTTATGCTAATTAAAGTGGACCTTATAAATTGTCTTTAAAAGAAGAGATTTTTGTGATGGGAAAAAAAAAAAATCAGTGCCAAAACTAATAAATTAATTAAATGTGTCATCAATAATTTAAATAAATATAAAAAAATATATATAAATTTCAGTTGTACACTTGCCTATCAAAAGGATATTTCTCATGGCTCTGTCGGTGTGTGTATATATATATATATGTTTATTTTTGTAAGGAAAAAGCTAAATAGTTTAACCCTTTTTTTCGAATTTGTTTGGCAACTAACTTAGTTATGTACTTATTTCAAAGAGTAAGAATTTTTTTAAAAAAATTATTTCATAAATAAATTGAACAAATAGCATCGTGTTTAAATTCAAAAAATAAGAAATAAATTAAAATAAATATCATCCAACTCATTGAAAATATTATTCTATGAGTGGGGAAGTTGGGTTTTTTTTATAATTTTTTTTATAATATAAAAAATTAAATGAAATTATGATAAATATACTTATTTTTAAAATTTTCTCAATGAAAAATGTGCTTACTAAAACATGGGAATCCTCCTGGGTTGTCCTTTGTTGAGATGATGCTCTATTGACCAGATAAGGTAGAATTTTTAACACCGTTACATATAGGATTTGGTTTTCATAATGCCAATTTTTGATAGTCTAGGAACCTCATTCGGTTTTATTATATTATATTTTAATAAAAGGTTCTATGTGAGAAAACAAACCAACTCCAAAAATAAATAATTAAATAAAAAGAAATGTATCCTCATAAAATATTTGTGATTCACGATTTGTCAAAAACTTACACCAAAAAAATAAAATAAAAAATACTCAAAAGTAATAATATCTAACATAACTAAAATAGAACCCTACTACGTTTGCAAGGAATCTTATAGGTAAGGCATTTAGTAAGAATAAAAGTAGGAGAACCAAAGTTACAAAAATATATGAGGTACTTGACCCACATGGAAAACAGTATTTTCTATAGCAATTAGAACAAACCCTAAAACCTTATATTTCAAAAAAGAAAAGAAGATGAGGGCTTTATTAAAATAGGTTGAAACTACTGTTAATGGAGAAAGTAGAATTTAGAATCCCATTGTTAATGAATAAATGATATATGTTATGAAATAGAGTTAACTTACAATTCTGGATTTTATTTATTTATACAAATTATAGTTTCCTTAGAATTCCTATTTATGTATGTGTTCTATATTTCTATATTTCCTATATATGTAGAAGAGTAATTGTGAATTTAAAATTTAAAATAAGGGTATATTAGTTAATCAAAAGTTTTTCTCACATTCAACTTTTTATAGGTAATATATCTATATATATATGGGCACACGTGCCTTGCACCTGAATATTATTTAAATAAAAAAATTTATAAATTCTATATCTATATATATATATATATTTATTGAACATGAAAATCTAATTATTTGTTACTTTTGTGTTAATTTAACTTATTAGAATAAACGCTCAACACAATAGGTCAAAATTCCTTCAATTGTTAGGAGTTATGGTAAGAATAAAAAGTTAGCTAGAACACATGCATAGTAGTGGAGGCTGTATAGAATTTATGAAGTGAACATAAATTGTGTTATCTTTTTTCCTTCTTTTTTGCTAAAAAATAAACATTCTTAACTGGTTAAATATAAAACATTCTTAATTGGTTAAATATGGGAGGCAAATAAATATTGGTTAAAATAAAGATGTAATGGTCAATCAAAAGTGTTTCTAAAGTATAAACTTTTATAAGTAGTGTAGATATAATATAATTTAATATGTGATACAAGAGCATCTTTGAAGGAGGTAGCAAAAAAATAAAAAAAAGTAACAAATCTGTCTTTTGCTACTTTATGTGGATTGTGGCAATTTGCTACTTCAATTTGAGATGTACATTCCAAAGGGAAGTAGCAAACATAATTTTTTTATTTTTATTTTCTATATTTTATATTTTTGATGCTTTTAAATATTATTTAATTTATTTTTTTTTAATAAGTGAAATCGATCCCTCATAATATAGTTTTTCTTACTTTTTCTAAAAAAAAATTCTCAATTTTATTTTTATATGATATCATCATCTACAATTTTTTTTTTGTTCACTTAGAGATTGAAAAAAGAGTGGAGATCGAGATTTTCATTTTATTTTTTTCATCATTTCTTTGCTTTTTTTTTTCATTTTTCTTTTCCCCCTCCCTTCCCATCAACAACCAAATTCAAGCAAAATAATAACAATAATTATCATATACATATGTGACCCATTCCTACAATTTCCACATTATAATCAAAACATATTCAAGGGTTTTCCTAGTCTACCCAAAATCCTTGAAAACAACCACCCCCAACCACAAAAAAATTCAACATTATATGAATTCTCACCAAATTTCAAAAAATACATAATAAAAGTATAAAACACTCATGCAATAACTCCTTGAGATCCGGTATCATCTCCATGCATCGTCTCTATGATGTGGATATTTGGTTTGTGACTATGCTGGGAAGGAGGTGTGCCTCTAATAGGCCATTCTCGTTTGCTAGAGAATGAGAGGAAGAGGGAGATACGAAGTCAACGTGCTTTAAGATTATATGTATAGTATTAAATGGAGCATTTGATTTAGGGTTTCCTTTGAATTCCTATTTGTATTTTATATATTAAGATATATGTTTTAGAATTATGTTTTATATATTAAGTTATGTGTTTTAGAATTATAGTTTCCATATTACTATATTTCCTATATATGCAGAAGGGTGGGTAGTTGTGTATTTAAAAATTAAAATAAGGGTATATTAGTCAATCAAAAGTTTTTCTCACATTCATCTTTTTATAGGTAGTATAGATCTGCTTAAGCAAGGGCAGAACTGGAAGTTGCCTCCAATGGCCAACTGTGTGTTGGGGCCAATGGGGCAACTGTGTGTTGTCCGCCGTCGTTGGCCGACTCCTTTTTCTTTTTTTTTTTTTTTTTTTTTTTTTTTTGGCTTGAGATATTACCTTTTGAAAAAATGAAAGTCGTTACAGATTTCAGCAACAGATATTTGTAGGCGAAACATTCGGCGATGGTTTGTTTTGTATTTTTATTTTTTTTATTGGTCGCTAAAGTGGCAAAATTCTCAGTTCAAAAGTAGTTTGGATTATGTGGTGGTATATGGGCTACTATGTCGTGTATCATGAATAGGTGCTACCAAAGACATTATTATTATTTTTTTAATGAATAAATCAACCGCCTACACCAACCTAAGGATTTGGATTTGCTCAAGTTTGCTCAATCTACTGGAGGCTCAAGTGGACCGTTGATGGCTGCCACATGGATTTGCTCAAGATCCAACGGCTCAGGTGAAAAGGGGCAAGGGAGCTAACGCCGTTAGGGGGGGGATGGCATTCAGATCCCAACGACGCCGTTTTGCACAACGAAATCGTGAAAATGGGGGGGGGGGGCGGGATCTGATTTCATTTTGATTTTGCCCTCTCTCTCTCTCTCTCTCTCTCTCTCCCTCCCTCTCTCTCTCCCCTCCATTTTCGATCGCGAGAATCTGCATCCCCTCTCGCCGCCGTTCCTCTCCACTCCCGCCGGCAGCAGCGGTCTCCCCTCCCTCCGCCGCGAATCTGCATCCCCTCTCGCCGCCGTTCCTCTCCACTCCCGCCGGCAGCAGCGGTCTCCCCTCCCTCCGCCGCGAATCTGCATCCACTCTCGCCGTTCCTCTCCAGTCCCGCCGGCAGCAGCGGTCTCCCCTCCCTCCGCCGCCGCTCCTTTGTCGGGTTAAACCCAGATCTGGGTAAGGTAAGGGGTTGCTCTGTTTTTCCGTCCACCACCGGCCGCCGCTGCTGCCGCCGCCGCCGCTGCTACCCCTGCTGCTGCCGCTGCTGCTTCCGCACCAACATTCTCGCCTTGAAGCTTCGACGGTGAGTGTGGAACCTTCAAATTTTTTTTTTTTTTTTTCCCCTGCCAGTTGGGGTTTTCGACAGTGAATATAAATTTTTTTTTTTTTTTTTTTTTTTTTTGGTTTCTGTAAACTGTGTAAACTGGGGGGTTTCCCATTCACACGAGTACTCAGTGCTTAGTGCTACTTCATTTATATTCCTTTACTCATATATACATGGTAATTTCTCATTTTTTTATATTGTCTCACATGATATGTTTCACCTATTCATTTTACTTAACTCTATCTAACTACCGGTCCACTTTATCTGATTACCAATCCAACTATCCACTATGTATTCAAATGGGACTTCTAAAATGGACAGTGGGTAATTGGACTGCAAATAGAACGGAAGCAAAATGGGCCTATTTGTTCATGAATTTTGAGAACATTTTTTTGTTCTTATTATAGTTGCAAAAAATAGAAAACACGTTTGGAATCGAAAAGTGTTTTGAAAACCTTCCCAAACATATTTACGATTTTTTTAGAACAACTCATTTAAAAAACATAAAAACAATGTTCTCAGTTTCTATATTTTGTTGATATATTTACGATTTTTTTTGGTTTCTGTAAACTGTGTAAACTGGGTTTGGGGGGTTTCCTGTTTGGGGGGTTTCCTGTAAACTGTGTAAACTGTGTAAACTGTGTTCCTTTTTTTCATAATTTATGCTGTTGTGGAAGTGGATTTATGGTATGTGTATATCTATATATATATATATATGCGATATGTATAGAATTGAGCATGGTGGAATGTGTGAATTGGGCGAATTTGGTTGACTTTTGGTGGTTAATCTGAATGTGTGAGATATATATATGTATGTGTGAGATATATTAATCTGAATTAACCATGTATGTGTGAGATATATATATGTGCACGCATGTGCGTGTGTGTGTGTGTACATTCTTTGTTCACCCTTCAGTGTAACCATTAAGCCAAAAAAAAAAAAGTTGAGACACAAGGTACATACCTAAAATTGAAATACAAAGAAATATTTTCACTAACAACCCAAGTGTTGGCAGCGATAGAGGCTTGAAATGAAATACAAAGAAATAAAATTAATTAGTGTACCTAAAAGAATAAGAGACAGGAATAGAAAGGCTTATGGGTGGTTTTTTTTTGTACCTAAAATTAATTAGTGTACCCATAAAATTAATTATGGGTGGTTTATTTTTTTTTTGGGCTTAGCATGGGTATCTCCATCCCTTTGGGATGAGACTAATCCCATGGGATCAAGCAGGCCTCCATCCCACATGTGTTAGATAATTAGCAGAGCAGGCCACCTGTATTCAAATGACCATTATGCCCTCAATTTAAAGAATTGCATTCAATATTAAAAAATTGTTTAAATATAATATTATCAACAATTACTCTAAAGGAAATCTTAATTAATAAGTAATAACCCTAGAGCCCCATATTATTTCAAAACATTTCTTCTACATGGCCCATTGTTATTTTGCTGCCACTTGTGGATTTGAATATGCAAGAAATAGAAATATAACATCATATTAAAGTTGCTTTATTTTTTGTGTGCAGGAATGGAGTTACCATTACATGACAGTGTTGAGCAATTGGAATGGAAGCCCAGGATGGGTATGGAGTTTGATGAAGAAACAAAGGCTTATGACTATTATAATGAATACGGCAGGAGAGTAGGCTTCAGCATCCGACGACAATATAGAAATAAGAGTAAAACACATGGTTGTATCAGTACATGTTTGTATGTAAAAAGGTTGGAGCAAAATCCCCTAAAAATCCTAGGGGCCACACAAGGACGGGGTGTTTGGCTAAAATGGGGATAGGGTTCAATGAAAATACTCGGAAGTATGAAGTTAAGATGTTTGTTGAGGAGCATAATCATGACCTTGCGCCTAAGGGATGCTCATATATGTTGCGATCTCAAAGGTGCATTTCTGAATTGCAGGGCAATGAATTGGTTATGGCTGAAGAAGCTGGGCTTTCTATTCGGGATACTTATTCTTTAATGAGTACACAAGCTGGAGGAAGGGAATCCCTTGGATTTACTAAACTTGATCAGAAGAATTACCTTCGAAGTAGGAGAATGCGTAAATTGGCATATGGGGAAGCAGGTAGTTTGATGCGATATTTTAAAGAACAAACATTGAAGAATCCATCATTTTATCATGCTGTTCAATTTGATAATGAGGAACAAATTACCAATATTTTTTGGGCGGATGCTCGCATGATTATTGATTACAGTCAATTTGGGGATGTTGTAAGTTTCGACACAACTTACAAGATTAACAAAGAACATCGCCCATTTGCTGTTTTTGTGGGATTTAATCATCACCGAGAGGTTGTGGTTTTTGGGGCTGCACTAATGTACGATGAAACCATCGATTCATTTGAATGGTTATTTCAAACATTCTTGGAAGCGATGTCCAATAGGGCTCCACAAACCATTATAACCGATCAGGATGCTGCAATGGCAAAAGCCATCCCTAATGTGATGCCCAATACTTTCCATAGGTTATGCAAGTGGCATATAATGCAAAATGCCACGAAACATGTGAGTAGAATTACTACAACGGCTGGAGCTGAAACTGATTCTGATATGTCGACTACATCTGTCAAAGGAAAGTTGGCATATTTCATGGACCACATAGATGAGGAGGCCGATTTTTTAGCTGCTTGGGAACAAATGCTTGATGATTATGATGTGCGTGGCAATCATTGGTTGGACACTTTATATAAAGTGAAGGAAAAATGGGCACATGCATATGTCAGGTTACATTGGTGTGCAGGAATGAAAAGCACTCAACTGAGTGAGAGTTTTAATGCCTCTTTGAAAAATTATTTGAGATCAGATCATGATTTGATGCAATTTTTAATGCACTTTGAGAGATTGCTATCTAACAAGCGCCACAAAGAATTGGAAGCTGAATTTGCATTGTCTCAGAAACAGCCAAAAGTGCTTGTGCCTTATAAAGTGTTGGTGCAAGCAGGGAAAATTTATACAAGGGATATATTTGAGGCATTCCAAGTTGAGTATTTCAAATCTGTTGTACTACAGGTTAGATGTGATGTTGAAGATGATGAGAATATAATTTATATGGTCTGTAATGATGATGGACGTGGAGTTGTCCATGTGAAGAGGTGTAAGTCTAATGATCATCTCTCTTGTAGTTGTAGACTATTTGAAATGAGTGGCATCCTATGCAGACATGCCTTAAAGGTCTTTAGAGAAGTATTACTTGGCGGGGAACTCCCTGACCAATATATATTGAAGAGGTGGACAAGAGATGCAAGATCCACAGATGTACACGATATGCTTGCCCGCAATACTGAAGCAAATGGAAAGTTGGAAGAAGCTGATCGATATTCCATGATGATGACAGGGTGGAGGAAACTAGCAGACAGGGCTGCCAAATATGAAGATGCGTATCATTGTGTTATTGAGAGTCAAATCACTTTGCAAGCAAAATTGGAAGCTGTAATACATGCACATCTGAATAGGACAGTGCAGGAAACAGTGACAGCGCATGAAACAGCTTCTACGCAGGGAATAGGTGACCAACTTATTTATTTTTATTTTCTTTTCATTTTTAAGATGCGTATCTTGTATTTTTTGTATTCATATTCTTGATTACTATAATTTGTTTTTTTCTTTAAAAAAAAAAAAAAAAAAAACAGTTGAGCAACCTGTTGATGATGACAACTCAATGGATACATACACCCTGAAGAGAAAAAATGACCCATTTAAGGGGAAACGTAGGGCAAAGAGTGGAATGGAAATAAGCATAGACAAGGCGAAGGCGAAGGCGAAGGCGAAAGCAAAAGCCATACCAAAATCCCACACAACATCCAAATCAAAGTCCACATATAAAGTATAATGTTTACATTAAAATAGATTAGAAAATATATTATATAACATGTAATATGTGAAATTTTTTTATTTATAAATTTTGTATATCTTTGACATTTTATTATTTTATAGGCACGTCGTATTGAACAAGATGCAGATGTATATATTCCCCTTCCACCAGAACAAATACAACAATCACAGGTGAAAATCTTTCATTCCACCATATACAACTTTTATATATGTATATATATATTTTGTTTTTACATATATCTTAATATTTTTATTTGTCTTTGCAGATAAGTGGTTCTACTTTGGGTTCTACTTTGGGTCCGCCATTGAATACGACCTTGTGCACACCAGCAAACAGCATCCAAGCATTGTTGACAGCAAATATTGATGGTTCAAATTGGACATTTGAGCCTTGTCAAGGCTCAAATAACATATCTTCTAGCCAAGTAAAAATTATATATACATTATATTAGTTTAGTTATTATAATATCTTTATGACATAAATGCTAATAATTACCACTTGATACTTATAGGTTGACATTAATGCTCCTGATAATTTGGATGGACCGACATCGTGATGGAATTGTTGATATTGAGGTATTAAGGGTGAATCTTATATTTTGACAATTTTTTGGAAATTAATGGTTTTTTCTTCTTAAACTTTTTTATATTCAGGGCATTTGAACAATCATGGAACAAAGTGCAAAGCATGATGGGGGAAGCATTATAGGGGACTATTTGTTTAAGTTGGAACTCTCTACATTTTGGTTTAACGTGTACATTGAATATGGACGTGAAATTTAGATGTACACTTTAGTTCTTTAGGGGACTAATTGTTTACATTTTGGTTTAATGTGTATGTTGAATTCTACATTTTTTTTTATGGGACTAATTGTTGTTATAAACAAGGTCATGGTAGAATTTTATGAAAAATGGTCATGGTAGAACTGCTTGGGAAAAATTTGGTGCTCTTGATATATCATTGGTTTCTGAATAGTTAATGGTAGTTTGATTGTGTACAGGTTTGATTAGTCGATAACTTGGGATGTCTATATTATAGACAGGGTCATGCCAAATTTTATAAAAAAATTTGGTCCTTTTGTTATTTTAATTGTTGGCTTCAAGAAGTTTGGATGACCCAACAATATAATAAGATCATCGCCTTCTATGTTATAAAGTGGCTCGTGAATTGTGGGACTTTTCTTTTGGCATGTTTGGAGTTAATTGGGTTTGATGTCTAATGGTCCTCCAATTGGTTGAAGGGTGGTGGTGTAGGAGTGGTAGTGTCTTGCCTCTTATTGGTTTGGAAGATGGTGCCTCATGTAATTTTTCATATCCTTTTATCCTTTGGAAGGAAAGAAATAATAAAACTTTTGAAGGAATTAAAAAGTCCATTTTAAATTAAAATCTAGCATAGCAAATACACTTTATTTGCAAAGGTTTAGTTGGTTTGGGAAGATAGAGCCACAAGTGATGCAACACAGCTTGTCATAAGTTTTTTTTTTTTTTTTTTAATTGAAGTTTTATTAAGGAAATCCAACCAAACTGATGCCATAATTAAAGGATTAGTTTATAATAAAGGTATTTGTAGTTTATTTTTTAGAACTGTTTTGAAAACAAAACGAGAGAAAACGGGTCATGCCAAAAGTTATTTATGCCTCAAAAGAGGGGAACTACATGATAATTCTCTCTCTCTCTCTCTCTCTCTCTCTCTCGATAACCATGCACAGTATAGCTTCAATTCAATTAAACTACATAAAATTAGCAAAATAAAAATATAACCAAAGCATAGCACTCCTTTACCTCATATATTTCCAATTCCCAAAACCTTGGCAACACTAAGAAATGACATTTCTCACATCCAATAGCTTTTCTTAGTTTCGCATTAACAAAAGTACAACTAATAAAACTAAAACAACCAATCCAATTACAACAAGACATGTCATTATTAATCTTAACTCAACAAGTTGATCACTCAATCTTGAAAATTCACGATATGAAACGTGATCCAAACTAGTGCACCCAGATGTAAATGCATCTCTTGTTGAGCTCTTTGCATCTCTTGTTGGGCTCCTTCCTACTTCCTCGCGCTCATGTACTTGAGATGGAGTGCATACATTGTTGTACCTATCGACCCAGTCAACAAATCCTGAACAATTACGAGTCTACATAAGAGTTACATTGCGTTAGTAAAAAATTATGTTTCAAATAAGCTAATTTAATATCAAATATAAAACATAACCATAAAAACTTACATTGCAAGTAGATTTATAGTACAATCTACCGGGATTTCGTTCAGATCCAGATATAGCTAATTCACATGGTCTTGCACGAGAACATTTGCATTTTCTTATTGGAACATGCATACCACTGCTTGTGGAACCTTCAGATGCCATTGACTTATGCCTTCTCTTTAATTGACTTGTGGAACCTAAAGTCAACCAAATTCGCCCAATTCACACATTCCACCATGCTCAATTCTATACATATCGCATATATATATATATATATAGATATACACATACCATAAATCCACTTCCACAACAGCATAAATTATGAAAAAAAGGAACACAGTTTACACAGTTTACACAGTTTACAGGAAACCCCCCAAACAGGAAACCCCCCAAACCCAGTTTACACAGTTTACAGAAACCAAAAAAAATCGTAAATATATCAACAAAATATAGAAACTGAGAACATTGTTTTTATGTTTTTTAAATGAGTTGTTCTAAAAAAATCGTAAATATGTTTGGGAAGGTTTTCAAAACACTTTTCGATTCCAAACGTGTTTTCTATTTTTTGCAACTATAATAAGAACAAAAAAATGTTCTCAAAATTCATGAACAAATAGGCCCATTTTGCTTCCGTTCTATTTGCAGTCCAATTACCCACTGTCCATTTTAGAAGTCCCATTTGAATACATAGTGGATAGTTGGATTGGTAATCAGATAAAGTGGACCGGTAGTTAGATAGAGTTAAGTAAAATGAATAGGTGAAACATATCATGTGAGACAATATAAAAAAATGAGAAATTACCATGTATATATGAGTAAAGGAATATAAATGAAGTAGCACTAAGCACTGAGTACTCGTGTGAATGGGAAACCCCCCAGTTTACACAGTTTACAGAAACCAAAAAAAAAAAAAAAAAAAAAAAAAAATTTATATTCACTGTCGAAAACCCCAACTGGCAGGGGAAAAAAAAAAAAAAAAAATTTGAAGGTTCCACACTCACCGTCGAAGCTTCAAGGCGAGAATGTTGGTGCGGAAGCAGCAGCGGCAGCAGCAGGGGTAGCAGCGGCGGCGGCGGCAGCAGCGGCGGCCGGTGGTGGACGGAAAAACAGAGCAACCCCTTACCTTACCCAGATCTGGGTTTAACTCGACAAAGGAGCGGCGGCGGAGGGAGGGGAGACCGCTGCTGCCGGCGGGACTGGAGAGGAACGGCGAGAGTGGATGCAGATTCGCGGCGGAGGGAGGGGAGACCGCTGCTGCCGGCGGGAGTGGAGAGGAACGGCGGCGAGAGGGGATGCAGATTCGCGGCGGAGGGAGGGGAGACCGCTGCTGCCGGCGGGAGTGGAGAGGAACGGCGGCGAGAGGGGATGCAGATTCTCGCGATCGAAAATGGAGGGGAGAGAGAGAGAGGGAGGGAGAGAGAGAGAGAGAGAGAGAGAGAGAGGGCAAAATCAAAATGAAATCAGATCCCGCCCCCCCCCCCCCATTTTCACGATTTCGTTGTGCAAAACGGCGTCGTTGGGATCTGAATGCCATCCCCCCCCTAACGGCGTTAGCTCCCTTGCCCCTTTTCACCTGAGCCGTTGGATCTTGAGCAAATCCACGTGGCAGCCATCAACGGTCCACTTGAGCCTCCAGTAGATTGAGCAAACTTGAGCAAATCCAAATCCAACGTAAATGGTTTTGTAAAACCAGAGGCTAAAGAAGTCAGATTTTGCAAAAACCACTATGGAGTCATTGTGTGGCTCACAACGTCTCATCTTAGATATGATAGCCATTCCAGGATGGTTTGGTGAGGTATTGTCATGGCTACGTCCGGTTACTGGTAAATAATTACGGTTCAAATAGAAGTTAAGGATAAATTACATTAAGGTCTCTTTAGTATTTGACAAATTATAAATAGACTCCTTCATGTTTCTAAAATGACATTAACACTCCTTATTTTACAAAATAAACTACAAAGAGACCCCTTCCCTCTAATAGCCAACAATTGGTTCGTTAAAAAAAAGTGATGTTATAACTCAATTTTTTTTAAATACCCTAATTATCCTTCTTGGATGATAATTCCCATGTTAAATGCATAAAACTCATCAGTCCAACACAGTCATTTAGCATATTAGAATTTTTTTTTTTGATAAATAAATAATATATATAAGCAAAATGTTTAAATATTTTGTCCAACTAATGTGGTAGTTATCAAATTTTCTCATTAGAGACAATTATTTTTTTAACTAAACTTTTAATTGATTTGCCAAAAAAAATTGATTTATTAGGGTTATCACCTCATTTGAGTACGTAGATTTGGGTAAAAAAAAAATTTGGGCCATATAACATTGGTCATGTATAGAAATAAATGAAAAGAATAATTACAATGGAAAAAGAGCAAAAGAAATTTATGAAAATAAAAAAATATGGGGTGAAAATAATATATAAATGAGGACAAAACGAGAAAATTTATATATAAAAAGAAAAATGTGAAATATATATATATCAGTCTTTCTATTATCAAGCACCTAATGCAAAATTGCATCAAGTACACTTTAAAACTCTTTTGGCCAAACCAACTGCTGGATTAAATTTGATTCATATGTTAGTCATACATGCTAAAAATAAAATTGAATTAAAATTAAGAGCTGTTTCATTTAAAATGTTCATAAATGAGCAATTGTTATTGATTAAAAAATGTACGTTTTGAATCAAATAACATTCAATCTCAAATCAACTTGATTTTGAGATAGAACGCTTATATGAAAATGCTATATATATATATATATATATAGAAAAGAGGTAATAAATTTAGAGGGACAAAAAGATTTTGAGACTACCTAAATTTATGATTAATAAAAAAATATATATGTGAAAAAAAAAAAACAAAAAAAAAAAGTGGTCAAGCTAACCCAGGCCTTATTGGCTCTGTCTTTGGATGCATGTAATAGAAGATATAAATTAGAGAGAACTTGAGTCATTTAAAAAAGTTAAATTGTGCATTTTATATATAAAGGCATTTGCGTCATTTTATGAGTTTTATTAACACCGTTATTCTTATAGGGGTGATAACGTAATCTTAAAAATAAGAGGAGGTCCATCCGCAGTTGTCATAAAATAGAGGGGGTGTAAGTATATTTACCTTAGAAATAATTATTAATTTACTAATAAATAATTATTAGCTTAATTAAAAATATTACTAACCATAATTATTTACTCGTAACGGAATACAAGACTTTAACTAGATTCGTCACACCAATAAAACACTTGATGCGTCAGTTGCGTGCGTAAGTAGTTCGACTTCACAAAAAACAAAAAAAATCACCAATTGAAATCTCAATTGAGACCACCCCGGCCACTTCAAAAGCCGTGCGAGAAAAATAGGGTGTACCGTTGCTGCGCCACATTGGATCAAGACTACCCATGTTAAAACAGCAGGTGACGTCACCGGCTGCACAAATCCTTTTCTCCTGCACTGTCGGTGAGAACCATCGAAAAAAAACAAGATGGGGAAAAAGCCACAAACGGCAAGGAACAAAACGTACACAAGAAGCAAGCAGGAGGGAGGAACCAAAAAAAAAAGAAAGGAGGTTTTTCTTAACATGCGCCCATAATTAATAATCCAATCATTGTATTGTAAATGATAAAAATTATTTAAAAAAATATGAAAATATTTAAAAAATATAAAAACATATATTTTTTCATATAATAATTAGATTATTAATTATATCTTAACATGTGCTCAAAAACCTAAAAAATAAAAAAATAAATAAAAGGTTGGGTTTCCATCACCTGAAATGAGACAATATGTATCACCATCTTTTGGTGGCCACTTCTCAATTTAATTACAAAAACTTTCAAAGTTTGACCCATTTTTACATAATCAATGAAAAAAATTTAGGTTCTAATGTGTTCTAGGTCACATTTGAGTATTAAATTGAAGGGTAAAGATCATTTTAGTATTTTGAACTTTTCTAAAAATCCAAATATGATGCCTAAACTATATTTTCTTTTAATTTAATACTTAAATTTCATTACTGTGCCCAAATTTGGTTTTGACCCCAAACATCGTCTAAATACTTGATGGACACATAGTGTGCCATCACGTATCAAGAGCAGTAAATCATGCAATTGTGACGGACACATCGTCTAAATACTTGATTAACTGGGTCCTTACACCCAATTAATCAACCACTATAAAACCTCCATGGCCACATC
Organism: Liquidambar formosana; assembly: GCA_039720395.1. Taxonomy (NCBI): domain Eukaryota; kingdom Viridiplantae; phylum Streptophyta; class Magnoliopsida; order Saxifragales; family Altingiaceae; genus Liquidambar; species Liquidambar formosana. Next base: position 25,460,584 of record CM077831.1, read on the forward strand.
GATTCCAATCACAAACGTAAACCATGCAACTGTGACCCTACAATTTACTGACCAAAAATGGTGCAAGCCTGCATGGCCATGGTTCGATCCGCTGGCCCAGCAGACAAGCCCAGCCCATCACCATTTGAGGCTCTAGCTGGGTTTGTATCAGCAAGGTGAAAAGGGAACGGCTATTGCAACCCCCCATTCCTATAAGCCCACCCCCATCCTTTAGGTTTTTAAGGCTTTGTGCAAATATAAAAAGTTTTTATAAAAACCGGCCATGATGCCCACTAGAAAACATCATTTTGAACAACTTTGCAGAAGAAAGTTTTTCCAAAATCTATCGTTTAAATATACTTTTTAACTATTTATAGCATTTATTTCATTTTTTGCCAAAAAGTCTACCTAAACGATAAATTTTGGAAAAACATTCTTCTTCAAAGTTGTTCAAAATGATGTTTTCTAGTGGACTACATGGCCGGTTTTCATAAAAACTTTTTATATTTTGCATAAAACCTTAAAAACCTAAAAGATGGGGGGTGGGCTTATAGGAGTGGGGGGGGGGGGGGGGTTGCAATAGCCGTTCCCAGGTGAAAAAAGTGAGAAAAGAACTTATCAACATGTCCATTTGTTCAGATATGAGAGGTGTTGGGCTTGGATAAAGGCTTTTTCGGAAATTGCATGGTCTATAATAAGGTGCATGAAGAGGGTTTCAAGGAAAATGGATTATCAGATGCTGCTAGGGCTATAGGTGAAGTAGTGGCAAAGATGGATACTGAGGGAATTGTCGATTTGATCGAGTGGCTGGAATGTAATGATAATCAATCTTGTTCACCCATGAACGATTGTGATCTCATTTGTGCTAGCTTAGAGGGTGTAGATCCGTATTTGGCTTTGTTCGAAGATGGGTTTGAGCCGATTCGAGTTTCTTATTACATTGAGCCAGTGTTTAGAGGAGGGCAGGTTTTTATCCTCCGGTCGCCGCCGTGTGAGGGTCCATTGAGTAGGGTGGTTATGGTTACACTTCCAGAGGAGGAGGCTGTGAAGTTGTGGGAGGATGGTCTTATTATGCGATTCTCACCAACAATTTTGATGGGAGTGAACAAACACCATGCTTGAACCTAGGAGGTGCACTTACACGTACGTAACCCTTATAAGAATGGTTTAAGTGCTAATTTGTAATTGTGTCTCTTAGCAACGTGCTGTTTGGATTGGACAAGAACGAGAGGTGGTTAAATTATAATGCATTTATTAGTACTGTAAAAGGGTGATGATGATAATAATTAGGCCTGACAATTGGGTGGGTTTGAGCAGGTTTAGTTAAAATGTCACCTAAACCCAACCCAACCCATTTATGTGAAGAACCCATTTAAGCAAAATCCAAACCAACTCATTTATTGCAAGCAAAAACCCAACCCATTTATATCTATATACTACAAAACGGAAGTTTGGGTTACCGTCTAATTCCTTGGTTATTACAAACCGAAACCTGGGTTATTGCAAACAGAAACCCAACCCAGACCGACCCAATATTTTTTTTTCTTTTTTGTCTAATTCCTCACCTTCCATCTCTTCTCCTTTTTTTTTTCCCCTAAAGTATCTTCTCTTTCCTCCCTATTCCTTGCTTGTTCTCTCTCATCCTTTATTCTTCTCTTTTTTCTCTCATTCCTCTCTTTGCAACATCATGAAACCAACATAAAAAATTGATTAAAAAATGTTTCAATCATGGGGTTGTTGGTGGAAGATCATCGTCGACTCGAGAGCGGCTTCAATCCCGTAAAAATATTGTCAGAACACAAGGGATTGATGGCGGCTTCAAGAACATCGTCATCATCGACGCAATAGCCCACAATGGTGGCTCGAATAGTCTAGTAAATCTAGTTTTCCTTCATTGCAGAGAGAGAGAGGAGGAGAGGAGGGCAGTGGGTTTCATTGGGGTTGGGGTGGATTTAGAGGATTAACAGTAGAGGTTGTTATGATTTGTCAAAGGTGATTGAGATGGGCTTTGGTAAATCATTTGTGAAGCGGAATAATACCCATTCTGATGCGGTTGCGGCTACGACTGCTGATGAATTGCCTTTGTTTCCTGTTTCATCGATGCCATAAACGGCGTCTGCTAGTTCGACCCATTCGGGTTTATTTCACACCCAACAATTTTTTTAAAACCCGATTGAACCCAATTACTAGTTGGGTTTCTTATGATTACCCATTTACAACCCAATTAATAAAATTATTTGTACATACCCATTTAACTTAAACGGATGTGGACGGGTTTGTGGATTTGGGCGCAAATTGCCAGCCCTAATAATAATAAGGAAAAAAAAAATGCTATTGATCCCTAAAAAAGAAAGTCGACAAGGAGTATAATTTGATTTTATTAAGCTAATGTCTTATTATTTTTTTTATTTTTTTGCCAAACGATGAGAGAATACATACATTTACATAGGCATCCATGTAGAGTCGAAACTAAAACTACTACAAATCCCACATTCCTATTAAAATGAGAGATGCCATTAAACCCAAAGATCATTAATGATGTCTTGTTATTTGAATGTGTTTTTTTTTTTTTTTTTTTTGAACGGCATTTGAATATATGTGTTGATTTTATATCATGAATCAACTGTATCATGTCGAAACATGCGCCTTTTTAGTAGCCTTATTCTTATTTATTGGCAGGCGTTATTGCTAGAGTTTGTTTTTATGCTTCCACGATTGTTTAAAAACTTGTATTCTCCATGGACCAAAATACCCCTTCTAGTGAAATGTTTTCTTTTTCCTTGTAACTCAACCGATAGAGGAACTACTGTTCTGGAACAGCCATTCGTAGTCATCCTTCACTCCGAACCCATACGCTTTGTTGCAAGGACAAGGTTTTCTCAGTTCCACCTGCACTCTCCTGCCCAAGGGAGAGCTCTCTCTCTCAACCTTAATTAAAGCAGCTCCATCTTAATAATTCCAAAATCACTTGCAGACCAAAAAGGAACTTCAAATCAACAATTCTTTGGTCCTAGCAACAAAATTCTCAAGTTATTAAATTATAGAACAAAAAACTTGGCCACAAAATTTTTTTAACAACCCACTAGGGGAAAATTTTGATTTTGGGTCAGAAATCCCATTGCAAAACTTCAATAGCTTTGCTAGCTTAACACCAAATGCCGAATTGTTTTGCAACAATTGACCTGATTTTGTTGATCTTAGTTTCTTTTCAAATTGATGGATCTTTGGTGGTTTTGTAGGTTCTAAGAATAAGGTGGAGGGGTTTGACGAATTGAAAGATTTTATGCTTTGAAGAGTTAGTAGTGAAATGGGGAAAAAATAGGGGAAAAAGAAAGGAAAAGCAAACAAACCTTTATCACCTCTTCTCTTCCCTGGGCAGAAGTATAGAAAAATGTCTTGAGAAAATCTAGAATTGATGGTGCTTGATTATCCCAGATGTCATATCCGAATCCTCAAAAGTTGAAGATGGTGTTGGATGCCGGCAAAAAGAAGGCCTTAGACGTTGCAAATTTATAAGCATTTGGACGCCATGGGTGCATTAATTAGAAACACTCAGCTGAAATATTGTTTGGTCTTGGTTTTGACAAGAAAAGCAGTGAAGTGAATGATGAATCAAATGGCTTTGGCGTTTCAAAGAGGTTTGGCCGAAGGGTGAAAGCTTTCAAGCACTCGGAACAAGAAAATGTGAATATTTGACTAAAAGGGTAATTTAGTCCACTAATAATAAAAATTTTAAAAGAATCATGGAGGCATAAAAATCAGCTTTGGCAACAACTGTCACACTCCCAAACCCAAAAGATTGGATTTGGAGACGTGATTGTCATAACCCACATAGGCTAGACCACTTAACAATATCAATCTATGATAAAGTTGTCTCCAATAGTCCATCCACAATAGAATTCAATCTATAGCATGACTAAAGTCTCATTAATAATTGAAATAACTAGATAAATCCATATCCATCAAAGTAAATTGTCATCTTCATTAACCTACTACAACGTCCACTGAAATAATAAAATAATTCTTCTAACTACTAAAATAAAAGTTCTAATAAAACTAGCAGATCAAGCCATCGACGCCCTAACTCTTCGTATGCGGAAGCCACTTTCATCAAACAAATCATCTGTGGGGAAAAATATAAGGGATGAGCTTAAAAAGCTCATCAAGAAAACATTACACAATATATACAGGAAGAGGTTAAGCATATTCGCACGATTAGTTTAAAAAGGTGAGTAACAAAACGATAGAGTTTTACAATAAATCATTTCTTTCATTTCAGTAGGCATATAAACTTTTAGAAGATAATTCTCTTGCTTTCAATTCAATAAACAATGAAATTGAAACACTTTCGATAACAATTCATTCGATAAATCACTTTAAAATCACTGATTGATATAGAACAAATCAATAAATTCTATGGGTTTGGGTGACAAGGAAAGCCAAAAATGGTGGTTTCCACCACTTCCCATGTCTAACACTACAAATTTTCTCAAAACCCTACCATACACTCTTCCACAAACATCTCTCCTACAGATTTAGGAACTGATTTTGAGGGAAAATCAGTGGGTGAACTTCTGCTTTCGCCTTGGGTAGCATCGGAAGTTAATACAAATCTGGTATTGTTTTACTACATTCTGACTGTCAACTTCACATCTGTTGACAGTCAACTTCCCCCAGATTGACTGGTAACTTTGCTGTGTTAAAAAGTAATTCAAATCTATTAATTTATAATTTAACATAAGTCTATTTTAATGCCACGTTAGTGTATATATTAATTATATTAAATATAGTAAGCATTATAAGGCCATAAGAATTAGACGTTGAACCCTTGACGCACCACTTAGCTGAAGAGACTTTTTAGTTTAAGTATGATTTATTGATAAAGAATATTATTGATTTTAATTTAGGTTCTGAGTAGCGTTGGGATTGTTAAGAGTTTGATCGTTTGGATTGTTGAAGGTTTGACTTGAGGTAAGGGAACTTGCACAATGTATCGCCCTCTTTTATTAAATAAAAGATAAATCTGATTTTTATTGCTCTTTTGTGAGCCTTTGATTTATGAACAATTGTTTTCAAAATCGTTTCATTATCAAAGTATTTATTTCTTATGTACTGTGGGTCAAGCAAAAATAGTCATTTATTGAAATTGTTTTACATACGTGTTTGAATCTATTTTACTTGTGAAAGATGTTTGCCAAATGTTTTTTTGTATAAGTGTGAACTCTGGTTAGATTATTGGTCCGTTCCAGCAGGGGATTCTAATACTGTTGGAAAAATGGTCCGTGCCAGCAGGAGATTTTAATATTGTTGGTCATCAGTACTGATGTAGTGTAAAGTCCCACGATAATGGGTGTCTATTGAATGTGAGTCTAGTCAGAGGAAGTACTTGTATGAACTAATGTTTTATTAATTTGTATTATCAATCAGTGATTTTAAAGTGATTTATCGAATGAATTGTTATTGAAAGTGTTTCAGTGTCATTGTTTATTGAATTAAAGACAAGATAATTATTTCATTTTAAAGTGATTTATCGAATGAATTGTTATCGAAAGTGTTTCAGTGTCATTGTTTATTGAATTGAAAGTAAGAGAATTACTTTTAAAAGTTTATATGCCTATCGAATTGAAAGAAATGATTTATTGTAAAAATCTGTCGTTTTGTTACTCATGTTTTTTTTAAATCAATCGTGCGAATATGCTTAACCTCTTCCCGTATATATTGTGTAAAATTTTCTTGCTGAGCTTTATGCTCACCCTCTTATATTTTTCCCCACAGATGATTAGCTTGTTGTAAGCAGCTTCTGCGTGCGAAGAGTTAGGGAGTCGATAGCTTGATCTTTTAGTTACACTAGAACTTCTATTTTAATATTTAGAAGAATTAGTTTTTTTTATTATTTCAATGGACGTATTAAAATAGAAGTTCTAGTGTAACTAGAAGATCAAGCCATTGACTCCCTAGCTCTTCGCACGCGGAAACCGCTCACAACAAGCTAATCATTTGTGGGAACAAATATAAGGGGGTGAGTATAAAGTTCAGCAAGAAAATTTTACACAATATATACGGGAAGAGGTCAAGTATATTTGCACGATTAATTTAAAAAAAACATGAGTAATAAAACGATAGAGTTTTACAATAAATCATTTCTTTCAATTCGATAGGCATATAAACTTTTAGAAGTAATTCTCTTACTTTCAATTCAATAAACAATGACACTGAAACACTTTCGATAACAATTCATTCGATAAATCACTTTAAAATGAAATAATTCTCTTGCCTTTAATTCAATAAATAATGACACTGAAATACTTTCAATAACAATTCATTTGATAAATCACTTTAAAATCACTGATCGATAATACAAATCAATAAAACATTAGTTCATACTGTTGTATATATATTTGATTTAAAATTAATTCAATTAATTTGTTGTTATTTATAGTCTTTAATTTATTTATTATATTTGGTTAATGTAGGTGTAACCTACAATGACCTTTTATTTACCTCTTTATATTTCTTTATGGAGGTGAGTAAGTGGGTGGAGGTAACTCCCACACCACTACTTTACCATACCATTATTATTGGAGATTATTTCTTTTAGTTATTTATTTATAAGTGTTATGTGTGGAGATGAAGAGGTGTAGAGAATAGCTTGCATATGCTGAAATTTTCAGCACCAATATCTCCATGTTTGTTGTACACTTTGGTTTCTTTTTCATATTTTCTATGAATTTATTTTGAGTATTTGGAGCATACGGGTAATTCGAGATTCGTGGGAAGTTTTAGCTGCACACAAGGCTACCCGGAGGATCATTGTATCTTGGGAGAGAAACATCATGCAAACCCAGTGCAGACGGGAGCGTATTTTCTCTAAGGATAGCGCTTTGCAGCGTGCCTTGGTCCATAATATATACATGCTATTTCTGAACTTTAATTCTTATAATATTATCATTATATTCATGTTGATGATTATTGTGTTATTAATTGATTTAATAGAAATTCCTAACAATATATTCAACACATACAAGTACTTCCTTTAGTTAGACTCACATTCAATAGGCGCCCATCATTGTGGGATTTTACACTACATCAGTACTGATGACCAACAGTATTAGAATCCCCTGCTGGCACGGACCAATTTTCCAACAATATTAGAATCCCCTGCTGGGATGGACCAATAATCTAACCAGAGTTCACACTTATACAATAAATATTTGGCAAATATTTTTCACAATAAAACATATTCAAAACACGCATGTAAACAATTTCAATAAATGACTATTTTGCTTGACCCATAGTACATAAGAAATAACCACTTCGATAATGAAATAATTTTGAAAACATTTGTCCATAAATCATTGGCTCACAAAAGAGGAATAAAAATAAGATTTATTTTTATTTAATCAATGAGGGCGATATATTGTGCAAGTTCCCTTACCTCAAGTCAAACCTTCAACAATCCAAACAATCAAATTCCTATCAATCCCAACGCTACTCAGAACCTAAATTAAAATCAATAATATTCTTTATCAATAAATTATACTTAAACTAAAAAGTCTCTCCAGCTAAGTGGTGCGTCAAGGGTTCAACCTCTAATTCTCATGGCCTTATAATGCTTACTATATTTAATATAATTAATATATACACTAATGTGGCATTAAAATAGACTTATGTTAAATTATAAATTAATAGGTTTGAATTACCTTTTAACACAGCAAAGTTACCAGTCAATCCGGGGGAAGTTGACTGTGAACAGATGTGAAGTTGACAGTCAGAATGTAGTAAAACAATAGCAGATTTTGTATTAACTTCCAATTCTATCCAAGGCAAAAGCAGAAGTTCACCCACTGATTTTCCCTCAAAATCAGTTCCTAAATCTGTAGGAGAGATGTTTGTGGAAGGGTGTATGGTAGGGTTTTGAGAAAATTTGTACTGTTAGACATGGGAAGTGGTGGAAACCACTATTTTTGGCTTTCTTTGTCACCTAAACCCATAAAAAGAGATTTTTGGTGGTTGAATGATCTTGTACAGCAGCTATGGAGGGGTTTTTGAGTGGTGGTGATGATGGTTTAGTGATTGTAGAAGTGACAGAGATGGAGGATTGGATTAAAGAAGAAAATCTTAGTAACAAGGTAAAGTTACCAGTCAACAGATGGTAAGTTACCTGTAAACAGACACGAAGTTGGCAGTCGATTCGTACAAAACAGCATCAGCTCCTTTCTTTATCCTTCTCTCTTGCTTTCTTTTCTTTTTTCTCTCTTTATATTGTTTTCAGTTAAAAGAATATAAATCCTCCCTAAAGATTTCTTATATAGGGTGCAAGTTAATCCTAACCTAATTAGGATTACCTTCAAAGTTAGTGTTTGATTAAGATACGAAAACTACTACTCATTGATTAGAAAACAATCACCTTGTTTGGCTACAAAGTTGAACATGTTCGAGATTAATCCTAAATTAACTCATACATTTAAATCTAATTAAAGGTAATCAATTTTATAATTAATTAATTAAGCCTAAGAAAAATTCAGGATTTTATAATAACGCTACCCCTTGTTAATTTTATTTTATATTATTGGAGGGTATGTGATGATTGTTAGGTATCTTTCTCGATCTCAATATTTCCAATGTCGATATATCTTATCCTCCCATCCAACTTTAATATATGGGAGCTTCCCAGTGCGTAGCCAATGAATTTCAGTGACAGACCACGTATTGGCCATTTTTTTTAAAAAATAAAAAATTTAGGGTATTTGGAGAAATTATTGGGTGTGCCAAGCCGTGAATGGTGCACATGTATGCTTAGCACACACTCATTTTTTCATTAAAAAAAAAAAAAAAGAAAAAGAAAAAAAGACACACATACAAACAAAAACTTGAGGTATCGAATTAAGTTCATAATTTAACTAGAAGAAGAGTAAGTTTCACAGTTTAGCCTGTGAAAAATTCATAAGAAAATTGTAGTTCAGCAATATAATATCATTCTATGAAGAGGAAGAGGAAGGAAGGACATTAGAATTTATTTATTTATTTTATATTTATTTTTGGTGCTAATTAAGGAGGAAGAGCATTAGACTTGTTCAATTGAGCGTATTTAATTGAACTACTTTTTTAAAAAAAAAAAATTGTATATAGGTCAAACAAGCAGGGACAAGGGCTGGTACCTTTTGTTTTTAGTTTATGATTCAATTAGCTACAGCTGGTTTGATCAAAATTTTTAAAACTTTGCCCATCCTAAGTTTACTATTCCGTACTGCTAAAATATGAGTGTGGATGTATGCATGTGACTTCAATCCAAAATCAAAATGTCATTCCTTACGAAAACAGATCAAAAACATCCTGAGAGAGAGAGAGAGAGAGAGAGAGAGAGAGAGAGAGAGAGAGAGAGAGAGAGAGAGAGAGAGAGAGAGAGAGGATTGTGGATATGCTTGTGGGCTTGTGGCTTAATATAAAACCAAAACGTCATGAAGGACGTTTTTTCCTCTTTTGGAGGGGGTTTGTTTGCCCAAAGAAAAGAGGCAGCCCACAAAAATCCACTTCTACCTAAAAGAGGGTGGAAGAAAACAAATAAAAAATGGTACGAGCACTCAAAGTCAAAACTTAAAAAAAATTAAGAGTTGTATTGGATGACCCTATACATGTCATTCAACATCTTTGGAAGATTAATGGCTCATTAGCTAGACAATGGCCTAGGGTTAGCTAATCTCCAAGAGCTAAGCTTTGAGCCAGCTAAAAGCTTATTATTGGGAAAAACAAACAAAAGAATTGCATTTGCCGAGAGTCACCCGGGTCTATTGCTTGGAAGGCAATTATCTTAACCGACTCTTGCTAAACCCCTTAGGCGACCCATATAAGGTTTTATGGTTTTCATGAGACTTGGACTTACACAGTCCATATGGGTTGTGGAGTCTTACATGGGTCCGAAGTTTACTCAGAAGGTTTCCTCGCCATCTAAATATAAATAAGTAAATAAAAAAAGCTTCTACAAGATTTTTAATAGAATAGAGAATGTAAGTTTACAATTTATAAATATTCTCAGGGAAAAAAAAAAAGAGTTTTTAATTTATGTATGCTATATCACGAATTAGAAAACACAAGTCACTTCCCTTTCCGACCTTCCATCTAATGCGACCAGATGTGCAAAAGCTGATTAAAAAGAACTAGCCAAAGTTCGATTACTTGGTTTGATATCAGAAAGCTCTATCTCCTGGAAAAGGGCTGAAGCCTTCTACGTACAAATTGGCTCCTTGAACGTATATAGGCCTGTTATCAATGCCGTCTATCCATTGGAATCAAATAAATGTGAGTCCAGCTCCTCCTATATTTCCATTTTTGCTGTGTATGGCTAAGAAAAAACTTCAAACCACATTGATTAAGATTATTCAGAAGCACCAAAAAAAAAAAAAAAACATTCCAATTACTTAATTATGGATATACATACAGATCCATCCATATTCCATAATATTCCATAAGCCAAATTTGGTCTCAATAGGAAGGAAATGACTTACTTTTTTTTTTCAATGCTAATTTTGATGGAACAGCGTGTCTAGCAGTCATATTGTGAGAAGACATCATTAATATAAAAAAAAGGGTAAATTGAATAAAACTCCCTGAAGTATGAGCGGTCAGCAGATAACTCCCCTTATTTTTTAAATATTTTTTTACCAATGTGCTCACTAGTTCAGTTGGGGATGTAATTGCTTTAACACTGTTAACGGTAAACGTGATATGAAAACATTGTGATTTATTAGTCAAGGACATTTTGAACAACATGGGTCTGTTAACGGTGTACATATGTGACTAATTTCTATCAAATTTCATCAACGGCGAGTGATGATGGGGTACATTGACAAAAATTAAAACATAAAGGAGACACATTAGTAAAATTAAAACATAATGGGGTTATTTGCTAACCCTCCCATACTTCAGGGGGGTTATCTATAATTTATCCTTGAAAAAACTTCGAGTGGAAGATGAATGCAGAGAAGTGACCATACATTATAGAGGGATTGGTAAGTTTCTTTTTGACAAAAAATACGTGGAATAGACAAACTCACCAGATAACACACAACCTACTACTAATTTGTTGATTGTTGTAAGGATAATACCATAAGAATAGGCAATTTATCACAATCAATGCTCACACAACAATATAAAAGTAGGAAAAAAAGAAACTCTCTTTCAAAATAATATTACTTAAATAATCAATGTTAATATTTGTCATAACGCTACAATCTTTTATATAAAAAACTAAAGTTATAAAGTAAGAAATTCTAATTCATCTAGAACAAGTTTAAATTAATTAGGAAACCAATAAATTTAAGCTAATAGTTAAATAACAAGGAAAAAACAGAAGTACAAAAAAATAACTAAAATAAGTCAAAATTCTAAATCAACAAAATTGGTCCTGATAAATCAGGGGGCAATCGGTCGATCCGGTATAGCGATTGGGGTCGGTTTTGTGAAGGTGACCAGTTGTTTTATATGAGCGACTGGTGGATTGTCATCAAAACACGAAAAATAATCTCCCACTTGACGTCTTCACGATCCAACCTTTCCATGACTCTAAGGCCAAACATGCGATGCGGTTTAAAATATAAACATTTTTTTTTTTTAAAAAATGAACCAAGATCGAATTGGTTTTTCTAAAAACCAGGAGAGGTACTAAAATTTTAGGAATGGACCCAACCTGACCTAATTTTTAAAATTTCTAAACAGACCCAAAGTGCGTTACCATTTTCTTTGGTAAAAACTAAAATGTAAGGGAAGGGAAAAATGAATTAGATTGTGAGAAAGCAAAGATATGCCATTTTCTTTGGTAAAAACTAAAATGTAGGGGAAGGGAAAAATGAACTAGATTATGAGAAAGCAAAGAGAACTCATATCTGCCCAACTCAATCTAGGATCCCCCAAACCACCTCTGGTCTTCATTTCTTCAACATTCTCTGTAGCAAGGATTTTCGCATTTACATACTAAATCACCAAACGCGCAACAAAATTTCCAGTGTTGGGATCTACTCATAGATCCCCTCTACTTCTCCATTTTCTTGCTGAGAAACAAAGGGAAAAAAAAAAGAATACAGCCTCCGTTTGGATCTTGTAAATAAAATGAGGGAATTAAAAGAAAAAGGCAGAAATCGACGTTCAAGAAAAATTCATCCATTTTCCTTTCCTTTCCCTCCGTAATTTCCAAAGACCCAAACAGAGCGTAAATTTGAAAAACAGAATATCGGAAAGACCAATCACCTTTTATTTTATTTTAATATTTGGTTTTCCTAAGTTTTCTCGGAAACAAAACAGACGGAAGAAAAGTAGTAGTGGATTGAAAGGAAGAAAGATAGTGTGTGAATATGCGAAAATCACCTGCGACAGAACATATTGGGAGTGAAAGAACGGAGGAGGAGGAGCGATTCAGACCGGGTTTGGACAAGTACGAACTCTCTCTCCATTCTCTCGGTTTATTGGTACGCCGAGCTGCACCGGTTTGTTTTCCAGTTCCACAGGTGGAATATATAAAGTGAGGCTGTGATGGAGAAAGCGCAGAGAAAGCATAGGCCACACTTCCTCAGTGATGATGATGACGGTGCATGGGAGCTCACTTTAGATCTCCAACGGTCGTTTCCAACCGCGTGGGCCCTCCACCTAAGTCAAAAAGAGGGGCAAAGTATTCGTCGGACACTCCTTTTTGTGGATGGGTCGGTGACAGCCCGACAGGTGAGGCCAATTCTCCTTTTTTTTATTCGTTGGAAAAGATGGAATCCATGTGGACGCAATGAGTGGGTCTACGAAATCTGCCAATGAGTGGAATCGAGTTTTGATGTGTTTTTAGTTTAGTATGTAATTCCCCCATATGATTTTATTTAATTTTGAATCAAATTTGTTATGAGTCGAGTTTAAGTCCAGTTTTGTTTTATTTAAACTTGACTTAATTAATAAACGTACCAGTTCTTATTGAATTCGTTCACAAATCTACTGACAAACGATTTAGTTTGCATGCAAGTATGTAGCCTTGTAATCTAAAAAATATGCACCTAAATTTTGAGTTAATATAGATTATAGTAATAATAATAATAATTTTTTTAAAACTTTTGAGGAAGGGTCAATTTTATAAAATGATTACATTCTTGGAGTAAGATACGCACAATTTTTGGAAGGGTCAAATTTATAGTAATTGCTAAAAGGGTTGTAGAAATAAAAATGGGGTTATAAGGGAGGGAGGGAAAAAAATTCTCTCTGTTTACTAGATGGTTCAATAGAATTTGGACCATTCAAAGACATGAAACCAACCAAAACATGTGAGATCTATAAGATATTCACTAGACTGTTCCATTGCAATGGAGAAAATTGTTACTCAATCATTTGACGCCTCTCTCCATGATCTTCCCTCTGCACTTTCAGTTAATTTTATAATTCTTGATTGGGAAGCCTTAGGGTGTCGACCCAATTGGGATGCTAGGGCCTTTATGATATTTATATTATTTTCTTTAAAGGAAAAATAATCTTATAGTACGTTGTAGTTCTACAGTTTGTGGAGAAATCACAAATATGTAGTTTAATTAGCTTCACGCACAAACAATTACAATCCAAACATGATACATAAAAATAGCTAGCAATCCATTACACATTTAGGTTATACAACATACAAAAGTACATATATAAAGGCTACTGAGACATATGAAGTCTTGGTCATCTTCTTCCGATCCTTTTTCTCTTTTTATTTTCTTCTGAACTGAGATCACACCCAAACACTCACCGTGGCTAAAGTTGCTCTCCATAACAGAAAGGGAACTACGTACTGCTACTAGCTAAAGTTGAAGAGGTAACAATCATGGATTTCTAACTATCATAAGAGTTGTCTTGAACTTCAAGCTCTTATTTGGAATCAATTAAACCGCCATCTTGAAGGTCAGTTGAAGCGCTCCAAACTGCGTAAATCAACACAAAACGAAACAATTGACATGATACAACATATGTTGTAATTAAGCATAAAAGTTTCAAACATAAGATATGGAGGTTAGGTTAGGAGGAGCTCTTCTACATCTTATTGAGGAGGAGCTCCTTCAAACCGTCATTCATTTTGTATCATGTGTCATAAATAATTTGATAAAAAAAATTACAACTCTCACACACAAATTAACAAGTAAATAATTTGATTAAAAAAAAAAAAATTCTCAAACACAATTAAATTAACAAGTCGACACCAGTTACGGACACGTAAACACACACACTAAATATGAGCATATAAACACATGAACACAAATGTGCGCGCGTACATGAAGACTTGTTCACAATCATTTTTATTTTTATTTTTATTTAAATTATTTTGACAATCAGTGGAATATGCATTGGTGAGGACATATAATGATCGATAGAGGTCCTACATATATACCAGTGTAAAGGCAAGTATTATCCCATAGACAAACAAAATAATATAGTTGAAAGATATACCAAGGTGGTGATCATCTCCCGTATTCATATTATATCCTCTTTAGGCCTTCCACAGCAAAGCTTCCCTAGAAAGAAGCCACAACTCCTACACAATTAAACAAAGATGAAAACATCAAAGAAGAAAAAAACATAACCAAGTAAAAATGATGAACGTATATAATTAAGTATGTATATTAGGATTATTCATGAAATTTTTCATGAGAGAGAGAGAGAGAGAGAGAGAGAGAGAGAGAGAGAGTACGTGAGTCCAAAGCAGTCAGTGAACATGGCTCTGATGCCTCTAATATGCATCCGTCCATTGTCATCGCGGTCGCAGATAATTTTCGCATAGCGAACTATATCTTGTGGAACTAAATACACCCCAGAGTTCTCTCCATTCACATAAACCATGAAAATTGCATGGCTTTCAGTATCCTCATAGCAGAAAGCTTTCACTATGACTTCAACAATTTCATTAGGTTTGATCCTTATAATCTTTCGAAAGTGGTCCGGCCTCGCAGGTGGAACGAAAACCCTAATCTCCACCATGTTGCCAGACCGGTTCTCAAATGCAGTACGCGGAGTACCCATACTGTGTTTTACCTCATGAATTTTCATACAGTGCAGAGCACATATTTAAGGGCAGGGAGGAGAGAGAGACAAAGAAGCACTTTTTGAGAGACTCTTGACTAAGTGATGACTGAGAGAGAGAGAGAGAAAAAAGAAAGAAAAGAAAGCACTATCCCTTGTATAGAAGCAAAGAATTTCAGGCTTTATGAACCTTCATTGAAATTTCAATGGAACCTGTGTCTGCTTTTTTGATACATTATCTTTAGGACCCAGCCAACGAGATTCCTGGCTTCTGTTACAAAACCTGACACAGTATCAATTTGAACAGGGTTAGCTTTGGGTTTTTCAACAAAATACATGAATCTGATTGGCTGTTGGCAGGAAATTTTGGAGTATTGAGGGTCCCCAACCCCCAGACGCTCAGTTGTCCCAACTTTTTCACGTGCTCAATTATCTCAACTTTTTCATGTGGGATGAGGCCCACAATCATGTACGTGATGAGAGAATTAATTGGATGGCCGGTTAAAGCGGGATTTGGATTTGCTCAAGTTGGGGTCTTCAACTTGACGCTCAATTTAGCGTTAGATTTCGAACACGTGGGGGGATGCAATCATCAACGGCTGGGATGAAGAAGCTTTAGCATTTGTAAGAGAAGCCCAGCCATTGATAATTGCATCTCCCACGTGTCCAAAATCTAACGTTAAATTGAGCGTCAAGTTAAAGACTCCAACTTGAGCAAATCCCAATCCGGTTAAAGCGTAACTTGGAGGTTGTTTTTTGTCTTTTTATAAATTGCATTTAAAAGTCCAGAATTTGGAGTAAATTTTACTTAAGGATCTTAAATTTTAATTGTATTAATTTGATATCCAAATTATTAGTTCGGTTTCAATTTGGAGTCCACCGTCATAAACCGTTTGTTGACGAAACAGTTCAGCCTCTAATTTGGCACATGCTATGCATCTGACTTATATTATCCCAATTTTGCCCTTTTGATGGATATGAAAACCCTATTTTACCCCAACATGGCTCACATCTTAAAATCAAAGTTGATCAATCTATAGTCAAAATGGCCAACCAAGGGTCCCACATGGTAGGTCTCATCAAGATGAATCTACCCATCAAATTTAGAGTCAATCGGATCAACATAAGGTCTTCAAATGCTGGAGAACACAAAATGTGTGGGTGACTACACCCACACTAGGCCACAATCCACTTCACCTTCAACCTTAGAACGGGTTGAAGGAGAAGATGTCAATTTTGAGTTTTGTTCCCAGTCGACTTCTCCCTAACTTATCTCACTCATTTTTCAACCAAATTCAATGATTTAAAAGCTGAATTGAATCTCTTGCGTAGCACTACAAGCATGCACAAATTGTTCATCTAAAAACTTGCAGAATCATAATCAATTTTTAGTCCAAAGTCTTGGGTTTATAACCCGAAAATCCGACAATTTTCAAAAACTCATCCTTGGTGATATTCTTTCTTCCTGTCATCTCCTCCTTGCTTCATTAATTCAAATATCACCACCTCTATCTCCATTTCCGACCTTTCTTACCCCAACTAGATGTTAAAAGAAAAAGAAAAAAAAACGTCTCCTAGCAATCATTTTGACCACAAATTCGTCGGCGGTGAGCTGACCACCTCCAGATTTGAAGACGTTGACCATTAGATCCAAAGCTGGCAGGAGCCATCCCCATGCCGCTATGGCCGGATAAAATGGAGTCCTTTTTTGGACCAGACGAAGGAAAGAGAACAAAGACGAGAATAGAGAGAAAACGACGTCGTTTTTTTTGGGGCATTAAAGTCATTTTAGGGATGACGTTAACGGCCATCTCTAATTTTGGTGAACACTGATATTGGGTACCAAATTGACATAATTGAAATTCTGAACCCTTAAGTGAAACTTACCCCAAACTTTGGACCCTTAAGTGTAATTTACCTTTTTTTTTGTTGCTTGCTTGCTCGTTGCGTAAAGACTTTTAGACCAAATTTGGATTTCGGTCTTTTTCAAGGATCTTGTAGGATTTTTCATAATTATAGGATTGTTTGGTTTATAAATTAATAATAACGAAACAAAAAAACCATTTAATCATCAAACCTTGAAAAACCCTACAGAATCTTTACAGAAGAAACGTAGAGAGATCAATCCAAGTTCGAGCCTTGGAGGTAGGTGGTCTACATGTACTCATGTATTTTTTTGACCTTTTGCCAAGGGAAAAAACAAAAAAAAATCAGTTAGGGGCTACGGAAGCTAGGGAAGGCACTGCACAGGGTTGGCCAATTTTCCAAAATGGATGATGGGCCAAGTTTAAATAATGGGCTGGTGGAATAGATATGAGAGAAGGGAACGGCTATTGCAACCCTCTATTCCTATAAGCCCACCCCTTAGTCTTTAGGTTTTTAAGGTTTTATGCAAAATATAAAAGGTTTTTATGAAAACCGGCCATGATGTCCATTAGAAAACATCATTTTGAACAACTTTGCAGAAGAAAGTTTTTTCAAAATTTATCGTTTAGGTAGACTTTTTGGCAAAAAATGAAATAAAGGCTATAAATGGTTAAAAAGTATATTTAAACGATAGATTTTGAAAAAACTTGTTTCTACAAAGTAGTTCAAAATGATGTTTTATAGTAGACATCATGGTCGGTTTTCATAAGAACTTTTTATATTTTACATAAAACCTTAAAAACCTAAAGGATGGAGTGGACTTATAGGAATTTTTTTGGGAGGGGGGGGGGGGGGGGTTGTAATGGCCGTTCCCTTGAGAGAATGGATGCATTAGTGTGCGCAGAGCAAGGTAAGGCTAGGACCAAGTGTTCGACATTAGGGACACATTAGCTTTAATAATGGATGATTGAAAAATATAGGTGACCAGGCCTAGCCGTCAAGCGGCAGAGTTCTTAGTACCTGGTCCTAAAATATTGTTTTTTTCTGTCTGTGTCAGAAAAAAAACAATGAGACCTAGTTGCAAATTCTGTTGCCTTCTGAACTATGAAACACGGGAACGGAAATGATACGGGTGTGACATGATATGAATATTCTGACACAATAATTTTTAAAAATATTAAGATACGATATGATAAGGGTAAGGGTATGGTAATATATATATATATATATATATATATATATATATATATATAAACTTATTTATATAATTTTTAAATTTTAAAAAAAAAATTATGCCCCATTATAAGAGGCATATACCTCGTATACCTCATGATATAAAACCATTCTCTTTTAAGGTAGAAATGTCATGTCCCTAAAATTATTTATAATAAGGAATTTTTCAGTTTTATAGAAACACTCATCAATTGTTTATAATAACTAAAATTAACCCTTTTAAAACAATTAAAATTTCTATTTTTTACCTTGCTGTACGTGTCCCTTTTGTGTCCATGCCGTGTCCGTGCAGTGTACATGCCACGTTTGAAATTAATCTATTTTTTTATTTAATGGACACATATGGGAAGTGTCCGACACGGACACGTGTTGGAGGCGTGTTGTGTTGGACACAGCCATGGCACTTTCTTAGACTTGTCCATGCTTCCTAACTTGTGACTTTCCTGTTTCCACATTGCTCAACATTAAGAAATAACTGTCTTATTTTTCTTTAATGATAAAATGTAACAAACCTAATATATACATACGCTAATATTTTAATTAGTGGATAAATAGGATGAAGATTAGTGCCATTATGAAAATTAAAATTCAGGCATGAGGTACAAGAATTATACGCATTAATTAACATCCGACCAAGACGATATGTTTTAAGTGAAAATTGTAAATTGGTTGTTTCTTCATGGTCGCATGCGTGTGTGGAAAAAGATAGATGGGAGGCCCTCTTGTACCCGGCCATTGTAAATATATTTGACCTTCCAAAAATTTGATCCTATTGTAAATTTGACCCTCCCACAAAAGTTTAAAGTTAAATCCCATTTTGTTTTCTAACTTTTAGTTTCAATTTTTTAAATAATTGTAAATTTGACCCTCTAAAAATTGCATCTTGCTCTAAAAAAAAGATTGACCATTTTATAGGTTTGACACTCTCCCACAGTAGTCAAAAATGAAAACTCCTTATATTTTCGAACTTTAACCCTAATTTTTTTTAAAGGTAAATTACATTTTGTTCTCTAAATTATAGTATAGCAAAATCCTTTTTTTATTAGTGTCTTGACCCTCAAAAACTTATTTTACACATGCGCCCTGCTTGACACCCAAACGAACCATTTTTTTTTAAAAAAATTATTTTTTAATTATTCAACGAAATGACAAACATATCCCAATATAATGAAGAAATAACAGAAATAACCCACCAGTTTCTAGGATCATGAAAATGTCATTTCACGAACAAACAAGGGTTGGTTTTTCTGGTACCCATGAAACATGGTCACCTTAATCTCAACTTCATCCCACCCTATAAAATTCATACATGCACAGCCCTAAAACACATACACTAACACAATCTCTCTTACAATAATATCACCAATGGCCGAGGTTTCGTATATTTGCAAACGAACTGCCGTTAGCACCAAGCCAGTGCAACCTGGAAAATACCGTCCCTCATCGGTTCTCGATCGGTTCATGGAGCCCAACCATATCCGTGCATGGGAGCTCACTTTAGATCTCCAACGGTCGTTTCCAACCGCGTGGGCCCTTCACGTAAGTCAAAAAGAGGGGCAAAGTATTCGTCGGACTCTCCTTTATGTGGACGGGTCGGTGACAGCTCGACGGTCGGGGCCGATTCTCCCTTTTTTTTTAATTATTTAAAATTGGAAAAGATGGTGGAATCCATGTGGACGCAATGAGTGGGTCTACCAAATCTGCCAATGAGTGGAATCGAGTTTTGATGTGTTTTATTAGTTTGATAGGTGATTCCCCCATATGATTTTATTTAATTTTGAATCAAATTTTTTATGAGTTAGAGTTTAAAGTCAAGTTTTGTTCTATTTAAACTTGACTTATTTAATAAACGAACCAGTTGTTATTGAATTCTTTCACAAATTTATTGACAAACGACTTAGTTTGCAAGTAAGTATGCAACCTTGTAATCCAAAAAATATGCATTTAAAATTTGAGTTAATATAGATTATAGTAATAATAATCATTATTTAAAAAAAACTTTTCCAGGAGGGTCAATTTTATAAAATGATTACATCTTTGGAACAAGATACGTACAATTTTTGAAAGGGTCGATCAAATTTATAGTAATTGCTAAAAAAAGTTGTATAAATAAAAATGGGGTTATAAGGGAGGAGAAAAAATTCTCTCTATTTATTGGATGGTTCAATGGAATTTGTACCATTCAAAGCACATTTTCACCGATCAAAACATATGAGATCTATAAGATATTCACTAGACTGTTCCATTGCAATGGAGAAAATTGTTACTCAATCGTTTGACGGCCTCTCTCCATCTCTTCCCTCTGCATTTTCAGTTAATTTTATAATTCATTATTGGGAAGCCTTAGGGTGTCGACTTAGTTGGGATGCTAAGACCCTTTATGATATTTATATTATTTTCTTTAAAAGAAAAAAATCTTGTCGTTCTTAATATGTAGCTGCAGTTCTATAGTTTGTGGAGAAATCACAAATATGTAGTTTAATTAGGTTCACGCACAAACAATTACAATCCATACATGATACATAAAAATAGCTAGCAATCCATTACACATTTAGGTTATACAACATACAAAAAGTATACAAAGGTCTCTGAGACATATGAAGTTTTGGTCGTCTTCTTCCGATCCTTTTTCTCTTTTTATTTTCTTCTGAACTGAGATCACACCCAAACAATCACCGTGGCTAAAGTTGCACTCCATAACAGAAAGGGAACTACGTATTGCTACTAGCTAAAGTTGAAGTGGTAACAATCATGGATTTATGACTATCATAATAGTTGTCTTGAACTTCAAGCTCTTATTTGGAGTCAATTAAACCGCAGTCTTGAAGGTTGGTTGAAGTGCTCCAAACTGCGTATATCAACACAACACGAAACAATTGATACAACATATGTTGTAATTAAGCATAAAAGTTTCAAACATAATATATGCAGGTTAGGTTAGGAGGAGCTCTTCTAAACCTTATTGAGGAGGAGCTTCTTCAAACCGTCATTCATTTTGTATGGCGTGTCTCAGACACAAATTAACAAGTTGACACCAGTTACATACACTTAAACACACAACAAAATATGAGCATATAAACACGCGGACATAAGCGGGCGTGCATGAAGACTCGTTCACAATAAATTTTTCTTAATTATTTTGACAATTAGTGGAATATGCACCAGTGAGGACATATAATGAGCCAGTGTAAAGGCAATTAAGTATTATCCCATAGACAAACAAAATAATATAGTTGAAAGATATACCAAGGTGGTGATCATCTCCCGAATTCATATTATATCCTCTTTAGGCCTTCCACAGCAATGCTTCCCTAGAAAGAAGCCACAACTCCTACACAATTAAACAAAGATGAAAACATCAAAGAAGAAAAAAGCATAACCAAGTCAAAATGATAAACGTATATAATTAAGTATGTATATTAGGATTATTCATGAAATTTTTCATATGAGAGAGAGAGAGAGAGAGAGTACGTGAGTCCAAAGCAGTCAGCGAACATGGCTCTGATGCCTCTAATATGCATCCGTCCATTGTCATCGCAGTCGCAGATAATTTTCGCATAGTGAACTATATCTTGTGGAACTAAATACACCCCAGAGTTCTCTCCATTCACGTAAACCATGAAAATTGCATGGCTTTCAGTATCCTCATAGCAGAAAGCTTTCACTATGACTTCAACAATTTCATTAGGTTTGATCCTTATAATCTTTCGAAAGTGGTCCGGCCTTGCAGGCGGAACGAAATGTAAGAATTTTATTTAAATTCATGTGGGCTGCCATTGATTAAATTAAAATTAATATTTTATAAAACCCGGATTGAGGAGAAATTGATTACGTGATGTACCGGATTCCCAATAAAGGTTGTGATTAATAAAGTTCATATGGGTTATGGTGCACTTTAGTCACGTGTGATCACGTGTATTGAGATATGGATAGGAACGTGTAGATGCCTTACTTAATGGATAAGGGATACCTTTCTTGATGGACAAGAAAATGACTTTCTTAATGGATAAGAGATACCTTTCTTGATGGACAAGAAAATGACTTTCTTAATGGATAAGAAATCGGTTTACTTGTTGGACAAGATAAGAGCTTTCTTGGTAAACAAGAAATAGCTTTCTTGTTGGAAAAGATAAGTCATAATGGGAAGACTTATCCTATCCCATTCTCCTATAAATAGGGCATTGGTCCCCACCCTCACATACCTTGTTAGCTCTATTCAGTATAGTCTTGCCCCATTGAAAGACAGAGAGCGTTTGTGTGGAGAGGGTGGAAGACCATTGCTGTACTACTGGATTGGTGGTTCAAAGTTCTGGATTGCGTATCAATGGAGTCTTCAGGTACGCAAGTATTGTTTTAATTTATATACATGCTTATGAACTTGGCAAATTTATCGATCTATTATATCCTAACAGTTGGTATCAGAGCCAATTTGCTTTAAGTTCATAGGCTGCAATTATGTACTTCTAGTATTGAGAATTTTAATTGCATAAATTATCAAATCATGTAGAGCCAAACATTTTGTGGACTGAATTGATACTATTTGATGAGGTTTTGATCTTATATAATTATATTTTTATTTATAAAAAAAAAAAAAAAAAAACCGAATTAGCAAGAATTTTGAGATTTTTCATATATGTTTTCAAGTGCTCTCTTTATTGAGTTTTTCCAATATGAGGTTGTATATTATTTTCTTACATTATCATGGTCATATGTTATTCAAGTCTCTATATGTACGTGTAATAATAATTATGTCCCATGATTTAAATATCCACATGATTTATATTGGAATTTGTTAATGGACTATATGGCAATCCCGTACTAAGGGGATCCTATTGATTGATTGGGTGGGTAGCCGCCAAAACGGTCCATTCATGAAGATCGTAGGGTTTTCTTGGTCTTCAATATTTTGGATTGCAGCTGCATTATTTGGGTTCTAACAAGTGATGGTTGACCCAAAGGAAATTGTTGCTTGTTTAAATCCAAATGATGGCACATTGTAATCACTAAAAATGTATAGATTGATAAAGGTTCTTCTGCCCAAAGGTGATGAATTTTTTGAAAATTTGTATATTTCTTATTGGTTAGCAGTGTGATACAGTTGGGCGGATTGTGCCTATTGTGATCTCCACCCAAAGGAGAGGTTACAATAGAGTGACTCATACCCCCATAAGAGCTCATAAATAAATTAGAGCATAAAGTTATGCCTTCAATAATTCAGTATAATTGTTTAAACATAGCATTTTATTTATTGCCTACAGTTTTGAACACTTCAGTTGTTACTAGCCAACTATCCTCCATTGTGACTTTGAATGGAACCAACTTAAAAAATGGAAGCAAGACTTAGAAATTGTTCTGGGTCTTATGGATCTCGACTTAGCCTTGAGAGAAGAAGAACCTCTAAAGCCTACTGATGAGACTTCTGTGGATGTAAAATGGAAATATGAAAAATGGGAAAAGGCTAATCGCATATGTCTTTTAATTATGAAGAGATCCATGTCTGACACAATTCGTGGTGGGATTCTTGATTGCAACACTGCAAAGCAATTCTTAGATGCCGTGGGACAGAAGTTTTTAGAATCTGATAAGGCTGAAATAGGAAACCTAATGAGTACTTTGACTAGTCTTAGACATGATGGTTATGGGAATGTGCGTGAGTATATTTTGCGAATGGTTAACTTAGCTTCTAGACTGAATTCCTTAGAAGTACCCATCACAGATTCCTTCCTTGTTCACTTGGCCCTCAATTCTCTTCCTTCACAATATAACCAACTTAAGGTGACTTACAATGCCCAAAAAGAGAAATGGAGTCTCGATGAACTCATTTCTGTTTGTGTGCAAGAAGAAGAAAGACTTCGTCGTGAGAAAGGTGAGAGTGCTAATCTTGTACATCGGGAACAAGGAAATAGGCGTCCTAACCAACATAGGAAACCAAATGGGAATAATAGGAATAATGGTAACCATAGGAAGCCAGCTCCTAATCCTAATGCACCTCAGGGCCCAGGATTTGATAGAAGAAAAATTAAGTGTTATTACTGCAAGAAGTTTGGGCACTTAAAGATGGAATGTCGTAGGTTCAAAGCTTGGCTTGAGAAGAAGAATAAAGGTAATTCCTCAGTCTTAGTTTGTTTTGAGTCCAGTTTAATTGATGTACCTTTTGATTCTTGGTGGATTGATACTGGATCCTCTATTCATGTCACCAATTCCTTACAGGGGTTCATCACCAAGAGGGTACCAACCAAGGATGAGGTGAATGTGTTCGTAGGGAATGGCGTGAAGGTTGAGGTCAAGTTCATAGGAGTTGTTAGAATTCAGTTGGAGTCTGGTTTTTCATTTGATTTAGTTGATGTTGTCTATGTACCTTCCATGAGAAGAAACTTAGTTTCTGTTTCCAAGCTTGTCGAGTCTGGATTTTCCTTCACATTTAATAAAAATGGTTTTAGTTTGTTTCATAATTCTTGTGAGGTTGGAAATGGTTATCTGATTGATAGGTTATACAAATTGAATTGTTCCACTTCTTTCTTTTCCTTGAATACTGATAATTATTATGAATCTAATCAGTTGGGTAATAGTGAATCTTCATCCATGCTTTGGCATAAGCGACTAGGTCACATTTCAAGAAAAAGGATTGAAAGACTAATAAAAGAAGGTATTCTTAACCAATTGGATTTTGGAGATTTTGGTGTTTGCATTGATTGTATAAAAGGAAAATTCACCAACTCTAGGAAGAAAGGTTCCACCCGTAGTGATGAGCTCTTAGAAATTATCCACACAGATATTTGTGGTCCTTTTCCAAATCCAACATTAAATGGTCATCGTTACTTCATCACTTTCATTGATGACTTTTCTCGTTATGGTTATGTCTTTTTAATTCAAGATAAGTCAAATGCCATTGATGTCTTTAAAGTTTTCAAAGCTGAAGTTGAGAATCAATTGGAAAGAAAGATTAAAATTGTGAGGTCTGACCGTGGTGGTGAATACTATGGTAAACAGGGTGAGTTTGGTCGTAACCCAGGTCCTTTTGCATTATTTCTCCAAGAGTGTGGTATTGTTGCACAATATACCATGCCTGGAACACCAGAACAGAATGGTGTTGCGGAAAGGCGCAATCGTACCTTAAAGGACATGGTAAGAAGTATGATGTGTAATTCATCCTTACCTGAGTCTTTATGGGGAGAAGCTCTTAAAATGGCTATTTACATCCTGAATAGGGTTCCTAGCAAATCTGTACCTAAAACACCTTTTGAACTTTGGACCGGTAGGAAGCCTAGTTTAAATCACCTTCGTGTCTGGGGATGTAGAGCTGAAGCTAGGATTTACAATCCACAAGAAAAGAAGTTTGATCCTAGAACCATCAGTTGTCATTTCATTGGTTTTCCTGAGAGGTCTAAAGGTTATAAATTCTACTGTCCCGGTTTAGGCACTAAGATTGTGGAGACAAATCGTGCAAAGTTTATTGAGAATAGTGAAAAGATAGAGTCTCGTAAGATTACTTTTGAAGAAGAAAATTTGATTGTTCCAATGGAAATTGTCCAAAATGATGAGTCAATTGAGGAAGAAAGGGAACAACAACCAATGGCAGAACATGAAGAAAGGGATGAATTGGTTCAAGAAATACCAATTAGGAGATCTCAAAGAGTTCGGAAGCCAGCTTTATCTCAAGATTATGTTGTTTACTTACAAGAATCTGACTTTGATGTTGGTAAAGAAGACGATCCGTTGCGTTTTGATCAAGCAATTATTGGTTCGCAATCGTCAAAATGGTTGGAGGCTATGAAAGATGAGTTGAAGTCTATGGGCAGTAATAAAGTTTGGGATCTTGTGGAAGTTCCTGATGGAGTTAGACCAATAGGTTGCAAATGGGTCTATAAGACAAAGAAAGATTCGAAGGGTAACATAGAGCGGTATAAGGCGCGACTTGTGGCAAAGGGTTTTACCCAAAGAGAAGGGATCGATTACACTGAGACTTTTTCTCCAGTCTCTTCAAAAGACTCTTTTAGGATTATCATGGCACTTGTAGCACATTTTGACTTAGAGTTACATCAAATGGATGTCAAAACCGCTTTCCTAAATGGTAATCTTGATGAAGATGTATATATGTTGCAACCTGAAGGTTTCAAAGAAGAAGGAAAGGAGCATATGGTATGTAAATTGAAGAAGTCTATTTATGGTTTGAAGCAAGCATCAAGGCAGTGGTATTTGAAGTTTGATGAGATAGTGAGATCCTATGGCTTTGTTGAAAATATTGTTGATCAGTGTATATACCTCAGGGTCAGTGGGAGTAAATTCATTTTTCTCGTTCTTTATGTTGATGACATTTTATTGGCCAGCAATGATATTGGTTTGCTTCAACAAACTAAATGTCTTTTGTCTAAGCATTTTGAGATGAAAGATCTTGGGGAAGCATCATACGTTCTTGGAATCGAGATTCATAGAGATAGACATCGTGGTGTCTTGGGATTATCTCAAAGAGCATATATTGACCGTGTGCTTAAGAGATTTAATATGTTCAGCTGTTCTCCTGGTGAGGTACCTATTATTAAAGGATATAAACTTACCAAAGATCAATGCCCAAAGACTGATATGGAGAAAAAACTTATGAAGGACAAACCTTATGCTTCAGCTATTGGGAGTTTAATGTATGCTCAAGTCTGTACTCGTCCAGATATAGCTTTCATGATTAGCGTACTTGGTAGGTTTCAAGCTAATCCTGGTGAACTACATTGGTCAGCTGTAAAGAAAGTTATGCGATATCTACAAAGAACCAAGGATTTTATGCTTACCTACAGTAAAGGTGAGAATCTTAAGGTGGTAGGTTATGCAGATTCAGATTTTGGTGGATGTCGGGATGATTTCAAATCCACGTCAGGGTATATCTTTATGCTAGCTGGAGGGGCAATTTCTTGGAAGAGCGTTAAGCAGACTACTGTAGCATCTTCAACCATACAAGCAGAGTTTATAGCATGTTATGAGGCCACTACACAAGCAATTTGGCTTAAGAATTTTATTTTTGGACTTCAAGTGGTGGATTCTATTGCAAGACCTTTGAAGATATTTTGTGATAATAGTTCTGCTGTTTTCTATTTCAAGAATAATAAAAGGTCGTCTGGTACCAAACACATGGAAATCAAATATTTGCTTGTCAGGGATAAAGTACGTAATAAGGAAGTTGTGATTGAACACATTGGAACTGAGGCAATGTTAGCAGACCCACTTACTAAAGGTTTAAATATACCGGTGTTTAAAAATCATGTCACTAACATGGGGATAGTTGAGTCTTTTGATGTTTTTGGCTAGTGGGAGTTTTCATGTAAAAAGTTAGTGGGAGTTGTTTTCTAAAATATGTATTAGCTTGATTCCACTAAGAAGGTAACCCATACAGTTATCGGGTGCAACTGTTTTAATAAATACCATTTATTTTCACATGGAAACTCATAGTGTTATGTTTATTATCTGCCATATATTTTGTGCATATCTGTTTCTTTATGGCAGGTTTTTATTAAAGGCATACAATATTAGACTTAAAGCATGTGGTTTCGCTTTAAGTAACTCATACGGTATAAAGTTTTCACCTATGAGTGTAGTTAACTTAAGACATTCAGACGCCGTCTTAAGAGCTTCCATGAAGCATAAGGTTCTTGCAAACCATAAAGTTAGCTTCATGCTAGAAGCATAAAGGAGGACCGAATTGGATATAGCATAAATTTAATCACATTCAGTATGCTATCTTCCATACTACACGATCCATATTTGTTGGCGATTCATGTGGACAAGTATCCTAATATTTGTAACCATAGAATGGTCGTACGCTATACAGGGGTGTATTAACCTCTATGATTCAATATTTGTGATCTTGTTTGACCGAATCATGATACTAAAGTGTTATTCACTTTTCAATTTCTGTGGCCACTAAAGCTATCCAATCCGAAAAATTATTTTGTATTTTTTCAATCAATGTTGCCCAAGTGGGAGAATGTAAGAATTTTATTTAAATTCATGTGGGCTGCCATTGATTAAATTAAAATTAATATTTTATAAAACCCGGATTGAGGAGAAATTGATTACGTGATGTACCGGATTCCCAATAAAGGTTGTGATTAATAAAGTTCATATGGGTTATGGTGCACTTTAGTCACGTGTGATCACGTGTATTGAGATATGGATAGGAACGTGTAGATGCCTTACTTAATGGATAAGGGATACCTTTCTTGATGGACAAGAAAATGACTTTCTTAATGGATAAGAGATACCTTTCTTGATGGACAAGAAAATGACTTTCTTAATGGATAAGAAATCGGTTTACTTGTTGGACAAGATAAGAGCTTTCTTGGTAAACAAGAAATAGCTTTCTTGTTGGAAAAGATAAGTCATAATGGGAAGACTTATCCTATCCCATTCTCCTATAAATAGGGCATTGGTCCCCACCCTCACATACCTTGTTAGCTCTATTCAATATAGTCTTGCCCCATTGAAAGACAGAGAGTGTTTGTGTGGAGAGGGTGGAAGACCATTGCTGTACTACTGGATTGGTGGTTCAAAGTTCTGGATTGCGTATCAATGGAGTCTTCAGGTACGCAAGTATTGTTTTAATTTCTATACATGCTTATGAACTTGGCAAATTTATCGATCTATTATATCCTAACACGAAAACCCTAATCTCCACCATGTTGCCAGACCGGTTCTCAAATGCAGTACGCGGAGTACCCATACTGTGTTTTACCTCATGAATTTTTTTTTGGCTCTCTTACCTCATGAATTTTCATACAATGCAGAGCACATATTTAAGGGCAGGGAGGAGAGAGAGACAAAGAAGCACTTTTTGAGAGACTCTTGACTAAGTGATGACTGAGAGAGAGAGAGAAAAGAAAGAAAAGAAAGCACTACCCATTGTATAGAGGCAAAGAATTTCAGGCTTTATGAACCTTCATTGAAATTTCAATGGAACCTGTGTCTGCTTTTTTGATACATTATCTTTGGGACCCAGCCAACGAGATTCATGGCTTCTGTTAAAAAAGCTGACACAGTATCAATTTGAACAGTGTTAGCTTTGTTTTTTTACAAAATACATGAATCTGATTGGCAGTTGGCAGGAAATTTTGGAGTATTGAGGGTCCCCAACCCCAGACGCTCAATTTTCTCAACTTTTTCATGTGGGATTGAGGATTGAGGCCGACAATCATGTACGTGATGAGACAATTAATGGGATGGCCGGATAAAGCGTAACTTGGAGGGTTTTTTTATTTTTATTTTTATTTTTATTTTATTGGTTTGCTTGCTCGCTGCGTAAAGACTCTTGGACCAAAGTTGGATTTCTTGGAAGTCTTTTTCTTGCAGGGAACTTGTAGGATTTTTCATGATCATCCAAGGTTTGTAAATGAATAATAATAATAAAAAAAAAAACCATTTAATCATCAAACCTTAAAAAACCCTACAAAATCCTTACAAAAGAAACCTAGAGAGATCAATCCAAACTCAAGTCTTGGAGTTAGGTGGTCATGTACTCCTGGATTTTTTTTCCTTTGGCCAAAGGAAAAAAAAATTCAGTTAGGGGCTAGGGAAGGTACTGTACAGGGTTGGCCAATTTGCCAAAATGGATAATGGGCCAAGTTTGAATAATGGGCTGGTGGAATAGATTTGAGAGAATGGGTGCATCAGTGTGCGCACAGCAAAGCTAGGACCAAGTGTTCAAGATTAGGGACACAGCTTTGATGGATGATTGGAAAAGTATAGGGGACCAGGCCAAGTCATCAAGCGGCAGAGTTCTTAGTATGCCTGGTCATAAAATATTGTTTTTTTCTGTCTGTGTCAGAAAAAGACAATGAGAACTAGCTGCAAATTCTATTGCCTCATGACTTTCCAGTTTCCACATTGCTCAGCATCAAGAAATAACTGTCTTATTTAAGGATAAAATGCAACAAACCTAATATACATACACTAATATTTTAATTAGTAGATAAATAGGATGAAAATTAGTGCCATTATGAAAATTAAAATTCAAGCATGAGGTACAAAAATTATATGCATTAATTAACATCGGACCATCACGATATGTTTTAAGTGAAAATTGTAAATTAGTTGTTTTTTCATGGTTGTATGTGCGCGTGGAGAAACCTAGATAGATAGATGGGAGGCCTCTCGTACCCGGCCATTGTAAATTTGACCCTTCCCAAAAATTTTACATATATTGTTAGCTTTCAAAAATTTGATCTTATTGTAAATTTGACCCTCCCACAAAAGTCTAAAGTTAAAATCCTTTTTGTTTTCTAACTTTTAGTTTCAATTTTTTAAATAATTGTAAATTTGACCCTCTAAAAATTGCATCTTGCTCTAAAAAAAAGGTTGACCATTTTATAGATTTGACCCTCCCACAGTAGTAAAAAATGAAAACTCCTTATATTTTCGAACTTTAACCCTAATTTTTTTGAAAGGTAAATTACATTTTGTTCTCTGAATTATAGTATAACTAAATCTTTTTTTTATTAGTGTCTTGACCCTCAAAAACTAATTTTCCACATGCGCCCTGCTTGACACCCAAACTAGCAAAAAAGAGAATTACACCATACTAACCCTTTTTTTAAAATTATTTTTTTTATTATTCAACGAAATGACAAACATATCCCAATATGATGAAGAAATAACAGAAATAACCCACCAGTTTCTAGGATCATGAAAATGTCATTTCACGAACAAACAAGGGTTGGTTTTTCTGGTACCCATGAAACATGGTCACCATAATCTCAACTTCATCCCACCCTATAAAATTCATGCATGCACAGCCCTAAAACACATACACTAACACAATCACTCTTACAATAATATCACCAATGGCCGAGGTTTCGTATATTTGCAAACGAACTGCCGTTAGCACCAAGCCCGTGCAACCTGGAAAATACCGTCCCTCATCGGTTCTCGATCGGGTCATGGAGCCCAACCATATTCGGATCGTCTACTATTACAGGTGTACGGAGAGGGAAGCCGGAGAATTAACCAGGATGGTAAGAGAGTCTCTGTCGGAAATGCTTTCACATTTTCCGATGGTGACCGGACGGTTACAAAGAGACGATGAAGGGCATTGGATGATAAAGTGTAATGATGCTGGAGTGAGAATGGTGGAAGCGAGGGCGAAAGGGAGTGTGGAGGAATGGTTGAGAAGTGTGGATAGGAAGAAGGAGCTTAAGCTTGTTCATTGGGAGGAGATGTTTCATAAGCCATTTTTTTGGTCTACCTTTTATGTTCAGGTAAATATGTTTCCTTGTACATGGAAATTTGTGAATGCCTAATAATGTTGAAAAATGTCCCACAAATTATATTTAGTCAGAAGTTATCAGTTGATCAAGCAAATTTGGACAAATGATTGAGTAAGACGACGTAGGACAATGCCCTGTTGACAAGGGCCACCAGACTTCCATTTCAAGGTATTAAAAACTTTTTGTTTTCTGTTGCAGGTGACTGAATTTGAAGAAGGTGGACTAGCAATTGGCTTAAGCTGCTTCCATCTCCTAGCCGATCCTACTAGCGCAACCATGCTTATCAAGGCCTGGGCCGACACAACCCTCCTCGGAAAAATGCTTTCTCCTCCTTTTTTCCACCCATTGCCGCCGCGAAGACCCGGCAACAAGAACATCAACCACAAGCCTTATACCCAATTAATCAACCACTATAAAACCTCCATGGCCACATCCATTCCAATCACAAACGTAAACCATGCAACTGTGACCCTACAATTTACTGACCAAATGGTGCAAGCCTGCATGGCCATGGCTCGATCCGCTGGCCCAGCGGACAAGCCTAGCCCATCACCATTTGAGGCTCTAGCTGGGCTCTTCTGGGTTTGTATCAGCAAGGTGAAAAAAGTGAGAAAAGGGCTTATCAACATGTCCATATGTTTAGATATGAGAAAGGTGTTGGGCTTGGATAAAGGCTTTTTCGGAAACTGCATGGTCTATAATAAGGTGCATGGAGAGGGTTTCAAGGAAAATGGATTATCAGATGCTGCTGGGGCCATAGGTGAAGTGGTGGCAAAGATGGATACTGAGGGGATTGCCGATTTGATTGAGTGGCTGGAATGTAACGATAATCAGTCTTGTTCACCCATGAACGGTCGTGATCTCATTTGTGCTAGCTTAGAGGGTGTAGATCCGTATTTGGCTTCGTTCGAATATGGGTATGAGCCGATTCGAGTTTCTTATTATGTTGAGCCAGTGTTTGGAGAAGGGCAGGTTTTCATCCTCCGGTCGCCGCCGTGTGAGGGTCCATTGAGTAGGGTGGTCATGGTTACACTTCCAGAGGAGGAGGCTGTGAAGTTGTGTGAGGATGGTCTTATTATGCGATTCTCACCAACAATTTTGATGGGAGTGAATAAACACCATTCTTGAACCTAGGAGGTGAACTTACACGTACGAACCCCTTATAAGAGTATGGTTTAAGTGCTAATTTGTAATTGTGTCTCTTAGCAAAGTGCTGTTTGGATTGGACAAAAATGAGAGGTGGTTAAATTATAATGCATTTATTAGTATTGTAAAAGGGTGGTGATGATGATAATAATAAGGAAAAGGGAAAATGCTATTGATTCCTAAAAAGGAAAGTTGACAAGGAGTATAATTTGATTTTATTAAGCTATTGTCTTGTTATTTTATTTGTTTTTTTGTTTTTTTGTCGAACGATAAGAGAATATATACACCCACATACGCATTCACGTGGCG
This sequence comes from Liquidambar formosana, assembly GCA_039720395.1. Classification (NCBI taxonomy): domain Eukaryota; kingdom Viridiplantae; phylum Streptophyta; class Magnoliopsida; order Saxifragales; family Altingiaceae; genus Liquidambar; species Liquidambar formosana. The sequence goes on from CM077831.1 coordinate 25,493,373, forward strand.
TCGAAACCAAAACCAAAACTACTGCAACTCCTACATTCCTATTAAAATGAGACATGCCATTAAAACCAAGGGTTATTAATGATGTCTTGTTATTTGAATATGTGTTTTACAAGCACCTTCTTAGTAGCCTTACTCTTATTTATTTATTTAATTTTATATTATTGGAGGGTATGTGATGAATGTGAGGTATCTTTCTCCATCTCAATATTTCCAATGTTGATATATCTTGTCCCCCCCATCCAACTTTAATATATGGGAGACTCCCAGTGCATATCCAGTGAATTTCAATGACAGACCACGTAGGGAGACTCCCAGTGCATATCCAGTGAATTTCAATGACAGACCACGTATTGGCCTTTTTTTTTTTTTAAAAAAAAAAATCTAGTGTATTAGGAGAAATTATAGGGTGTGCCAAGCCCAGACATAATTCATCATTCACATACTATCATGTGACTCCCGTAATATGAATGGCGGACATGTATGCTTAGGACACTAATTTTTTTTATTAAAAAAAAGAAAAGAAAAAAGACACACACTGAAACACAAACAAAAACTAGAGGTATCGAACTAAGTTCATAATTTAACTAGAAGAAGAGTAAGTTTCACGGTTTAGCCTGTGAAAAATTCAAAAGAAAACTGTAGTACGTTCATCAATATAATGTCATTCTGTGAAGAGGAAGGAAGGACATTAGAATTTAGAGCATTAGACTTGTTCAATTGAACGTATTTAATTGAACAACTTTTTTTAAAAAATTGTATAGAGGTCAAACAAGCAGGGACATGGGCTGGTACCCTTTTTTTTTATTTTTAAATTTATGATTCAATTAGCTGCAGCTGGTTTGATCAAATTTTTTAAAACTTTGCCCATCCTAAGTTTACTATTCCGTACTGCTAAAATATGGGTGTGGATATATATGCATGTGACTTCAATCCAAAACCAAAATGTCATTCCTTACGCAAACAGATCAAAAACATCCTCTGAGAGAGAGAGAGAGAGAGAGAGAGAGGGGGGGGGGGGGATTGTGGATATGCTTGTGGGCTTGTGGCTTAATATAAAACCAAAACGTCATGAAGGACGTTTTTTCTCTTTTTTCTCTTTTTTTTTTTTTCGTTTTGGTAGATTGGGTGATTTTTTATTTTTTATTTTATATTTTTTTTGGGAGTGGGTTTGTTTGCCCAAAGAAAAGGGGCAGCCCACAAATATCCACTTCTACCCAAAAGAGGGTGGAAGAGAAAAAAAATGGTAGGAGGACTCAAAGTCAAATCTTGAAAAAATTAAGAGTTGTATTGGATGACCCCTATACATGTCATTCAAGTATTCAACATCTTTGGATGATTAGCTAGACAATGGCCGTATAGGGTTAGGTAACCTCCAAGAGCAAAGCTTTGAGGCTTCTAAAGGCTTATTATTATTGAAAAAAAAAAAAAAAAAAAAAAAAAAAGGAGAAGAAGAAAGAAAGCAGCAGCAGCAAAAGAATTGCGTTTGCCGGGAGTCGAACCCGGGTCTATTGCTTGGAAGGCAATTATCCTAACCGTTGGACTACAAACGCTTTTGATATGAAGGATACTATAAATAAACTTTAATATTGTACAATTTCTCCACTCCGTCAACAGTATTTTTTTTCCTTTTTGGGTGGAAACTGGAAAGAATAAAAAAATCAAATTTATTTCTACAACTCTTATATTACCCCTTTTTTCTTAGGAATAATTATATTGGTTTCATTTTTTAGAATTATTTATAAAGTTTGGCCTAGCTAGTAGTTCTCAAGTTTGGAAACATATTAGCAGTCAGTCTAAATCGATTATTAGGAATCAGAAGAATCATTTTTACTCCTTTCTAGCTACCAACTCCATGCAAAACCCACGTACCCACGTTGGTGGTTTTGTCTTTTTGTTTTTTGATTTTTTCTTTATGCTTTTTTGAGTTAGACAGATGATAGCTAGAAACAGAACAGACAGCACCAAAACCAAATGAAACCAAAAAAGAAACATGCCAAAGAAAAAGTAGTAACTGCCCTGAGATTCCATGGCGACGTTTGCCATCGCATGCGCCGCTTTGTTAATTGGCTTAATCGATTGATCTTTTTGCAAAGGTGGAGAGGCTTCCATTTCCTTCATGCCTCCAACCACCAATTAGGCATATAGTATAGCACTAATATATAATTGATGGGCATAGAATGCTAACACCAATTAAACTGAATCAGATCTTCCAAAAGGCGCGTTCATGTTTAGGTTTGATGGACTGACTAGCTCTAATTAAACATTTAAAGAAGCAGTTCGTTTTTTACACATTCATGCATAGTCAAGAAATCACCCTTTGGTGTTTTTGTTTTTGTTTTGTTTTTTTTTTTTGGGGGGGGTGTGGGTGGGTTGGGTTCGGAGGAGAATCCAACTGCCCAAATGATCGAGTTCTCAAGCCATATATAGCACGGTTATGGTAACTTATTACCTCCATCTTGTAAGAGGAGAGAGACACCAATAGGTCACAAGGCTCAGTATTTTTTCGAACCTTTGAGATTAATTCACAAGTCCAACTTGCATTGTCTTGGTTTAATGCTAAGTCGTCGTTGGCACTACGGATGGGATGACATATATGGGTTTTATCCTAAAACATAAACTAATTGATTTCTAGATAATTCGCCTAGAGGACTGGAAGATTACTTGGAATTCAATAAAATTATGAAACAATTTAGTCACGTGGGAGATCACTTTGAATTCAACCTTCTTGTGGAGATTGAATGGAAATTAAGATAATTAATACAGGTGAATTGGTCAGTTAGACTAAGTAAATTTCAGCCAGTGAAATATATTAACCAATAATTCAATATTAAAGGAAGTTGCTGGTCAATATACGGTTCTAAAAACTATTAGCGTCGCCAAATCATAAAAGATTGCAAGTTGGGAGACTGCAATCAACCCTCGTCTTTATATAAAATGTTGATCAAACTTTTGTCAAAATCAATAAGAGTAAGGCGAGATGACTATTCTATTTAATCCGTTTCATTGCCATCCCTAAAAGCTGTATGTTGGATGACATATAGTTAATATTTACCAGAAGGGAATCGGATTTATTTTCTCATAGAATATGCTAATATGCTAAAATCCAATGCCTAAGAATCTCCAATCAGGCTATTTTCAATAGTTGGTCTAAAACAATTCAAAAAAAAAAAAAAAAAAAAAACATAGAAAAATTTTCTACTTCGCAAAAAACAACACTTGTTTCTTCTGTGCTGCACCAATGGCACAAGCTTTCTTTTTTTATTATGTTAATTAGAAAATTGAAATTAGCACAGTAACACACTCATAGTCTCTGTGCCGCTGATGTGTCATGTCGCAATAGGATGAAACAGCATAATGTTTCTGTTTGAGCAACACCAGATTTTCTTTCACAGAAGATGCCTTGGGATGAAACGATATGCTTATTCCAAATTTTGTCCTATCTACCAACTTGTAATAGCGCCATTAAAAATTGTATTTACATTAATGAATCACAAAAATATAATAAAATATTAATAAATTAATAATGAATAAATAAATGAGAAAATTCTTAATACCGTTGATGGATTGTCAACCCAAAGAAAAAAAAAGTATAAAACTCATTTTATGAGTTATTTACCTATATATATTACAAACAAATTTTACTAAAAATAATATATTATTTATCACAATTATTCTACAGTCAAATTAATATCAAATTAGTAGGACGAAGATTTATGGTCATTAGAGAATTTAAACCTAAGTTCCGGTTCAAACTGGGTGCGATTTAAAAAAGTCAGAGATTCGTTAAAGTGGTGTTTTAGTCATTTTGTGATAATATGACGGTTAGGATTATGGTGTCATACAATATTCAATTTAATTTAATTAAATTAAATTAAAGTGTTGAGTATGAGATTTGGAGTTCTTTAACAATTGCATCAAATCTGATAGGCATCAAATGAGGTGAACCACATTGTGGCGGTGTGGCCAATTTCGATGCATGTACCTTAAAAGTAAGATAGTTCTCAAATAAATAATTAAATGTAGATATAATTATATTTAAAAAAAAAAAAAATAGTTGACTGTAGACCGGCCTATCTTCTCCGGATCTGTGGGGATTTCGTCCACATTAGACAAATGATTAAAGATCCGAAGAATCCTAATTTTGGGTCTGGGTCAGACCTTGCTCCTCTGGTGATGATTGCGCATTGGAAAATCCTCCACCTGCAAATTTCGGTGGCCCTAAAACTACGGGTTTAGGCATTTAATTGGGTGATGTACATGCCATTTGTGAAATATGTTTAAAAATTTTTTTTGACCAGAAAAAAAAAAAAAAAAAAAAAAAAAGCATCATATTTGTACACTTCTGCCAACTTAATTAGAGAAGCCCAATCAACTTTTATTTTTATTTATTTTTAAATTTACTTTTTCCGATAAACATATTGAGATGTTTGACACACGATCATTGGTTTGACTAATTAATGAACACACCATCAGGTTATTGTCTTTTCTACATTGATTAATATTTAGGAGAAATTCGATTAGTGAGCATCTCTAAGGGAGTTACCTATCCAACTCCCTTGACGATTTTAGTTAGATAAATCATTTTTTCCCTTTTCCAAGGGGTTAGTTATATTTCTAGTTATTTTAACTATCGTCATTTTGGCTAGATACATTTAGTTAACGAATGTTTATTAGTTAAATTATTTTTAGTTAAAAAAATGACACTTGTCCTCTCTTTATGCATCATTCACTTTTTATCTCTTTACCAAATGATTAAAAAAAAAAGGTTTATTATAAATTTTTTTGAAATAGTTAAAAAGTAATTAGTATCCTTAGAGAACTTACTTGTATAGCTGCTACCTAGCTAGCTATTTTCAAAATTTTTCATTTTACTACCTAAAGTAACAAAAAATTAATTAGTACCGCGCTCTACTTCAAGAAAAAACGGGACATTGAATATGGGACATCTGGTTCATCTCTCTATAGAATATCTCTTTATGTGTTGCCTAGGTAATAAGCAAAATTTAGAAAAACAAAGAGAAGAAAAGATAATGGTGCACAATAATGATATGATGTTCAAAATTAGATTTCATCATAGACACTAAAGTGTCCAAAATAGGGATGTTGTTTCCAAGAATTTTTTTTTTTTTTTGGGGGGGGGGGGGGGGGGGGGGGGAACAGTTCCCAAGCTAGATATGCTGAAGTTGATGGTGGGCATTTTCTTCTGAACTATACGTGCACAGTTGGAATTTTTTATTGAAAAAATCAGATAAAGATCAGTCCAAGCCAACCATATCCAGATCATTTAATATGTAGAGGAGATTTTGAAAAAACGGACCAATATCACAAAAGAATTTGAAGTGCATTTGTAGCTATATGAAGTTCTCAATGAGCTTTAACCGAAAAAAAAAAAAAAAATGGTGCTGAATGAGCTCATGCCCATTAATATTTGTCCTTCTTCTCTCCTTATTTATTTATTTATATTCCATAATTGAGAAATTCCTTCAATTTAATATATCCTTCACTCCATCTCATGGGTTGAGAGGGCATCATTAGAATTAGATGGCCATTTTTTATTACTAGAGAGGTGACATGGGCTATGCGCATGTATATATGTCACCTTATTTTCATCCCTCTCAAATATTTATCTTTTGAGTAATTATAGAAAAGAACCTCCGATTCACTCTCTTCTGTTATCTTTTAATAAGATAAAAATCAATTATAAGAGATGAAATAATGGGTACGGCGAAATTAAGTTTCTATTTATCTTTATAAAATTTAACTTAATCTTAAGTATCAACAGAAAACAGAAAACCATCTTAAATGTGAACAATACTTGGCCATTACCCGGTGAAGAAGATCGAGCCTCTTTCTCATCGGTGATTTGTCAAATTTTGAACCCATTGTGTACAGATAAACATGCTGCTAACGTGATTTTCCGATTCATTAAGAAAAAAATATTATTCTAATTAAGTAATAATAATGATAAAGTATAACTTATAATATGAAATTACATATGGCACGTTTCTTTTTAAAATATTAAGTAATATGTGAAGTCAAACTATATCCATTGTCAACGCCTAAGATCAGCCATCTACATTTTTGTCCATGCTGGGGGCAGCTAATTGATCACTTCTTTTCCTAAGAAAGAATAAGAAAATGCCCAGAAAAAAATTAAAATGGGGGCTGAAGATGAAGTAAGCACAAACGTCTTGTTGCTTTTTGAACTTGAGTTTCTTGTCCAAGAATGGGGCATTAAAAAAAAAAAAGGAAAATTTAAACAAAAACCTACTCTTTGCTCCCTATTATTTTAAATTAGAGATGTGGTCCTGCGGAGGAATCCAACTGCATGTTTGGTTGGGGGGAAAATAGGAGGGAAGGAAAGAGGAGGAAGGAAAAGGGGAAGGATAGGGATAGTTGTGTGTGTTTGGTTGAGGGGAATGGAGGAGGGAAGAGGCAAATCCTTCCTTTTTAACTTTTTGGAGTCCTCCCAAAAGTGAGGAGAAAGGAGGAGGGAAAAGGGGGAATTGGTCTTAAAAGACACATTTACCCCTATGCTTATTATAATTTATTATTACTACTACATATTTAAGGGCAAAATAATAAAATTAGTATCTATTCTTTCTATTCTTTTCTCTATACCAAACACATAGGAAGGAAGGAAATTATCTTTCCTTATATTTTCCATCCATCAAACCAACTACATAGGAAGGAAAAAAAGTTTCCTTCCCCTAGGGATGGAAAATCCATTTCTTCCATCTTTCCTTCCTTCCTCCTTTCCATCCTCCCTACCAAAAGTCGAAAGGAGGTGGCACCTTTTCTTCTAGAAGTTCCAAAGTCTCATATGCAAATGCTGCAAAAACAAACATAAAATTCTTCGATCCCCCCTTAAAAGGGTGAGAAGAGATCTGGACCCTCAAAATGGCCGACTAGAGAATCTTAACCATACACTCTAAACCATTTGGGAACATACATTGCACGTGTAGGCTAGGAAAATTTATTTTTTTTTTTTGCCCAAATGATAGAAGAATACACATTTATATGCACTCACGCAGAGTCAAAATCAAAATTTTTGCAAACCTCGCATCACTATTTGAATGAAATATGCTATTAGACCTAAGGGCATTTGACTAAGAAAAATCTTTTATGAGTTTTTTAATTTTATTTTATTGGATGATAAGTTAACTAAGGTCGGTAATGATTTGATGGGTATTCCTTCTTACCTTCCAAGAAATACGTGTCTATATGTACAACCCCAAATTCTATTATATAAGGGGGAATTACAGATTGGTCATGCTATGGGTATATAATTACATATCAATATAAATTAGTAGTCATTCTTAGTTAAGTTAGTAGTCATCTACTATGATGTTAATAGTTATTCATTCGTAGCTGAACCAATCTACGATTCCCCCTATCTAGTAGTTAGTGGGTTATATTAGTCTAATACAGGAGGGTAATCTTTCAATCATTTTTTGTGGTGCCATTCCCCACCCACCCTTTTCTTTTCTTTTTTGGTTGAACCGTGGAATAGAACACTGTGTACCCTCTTGCAAGCAAAAATTTGACCTCAAGACATTTGACAGTGAAATTTCGCCTTCTTACCTACACTCACCCCAACTTTATTTGCCTTTTATTTTTGGCTCTGTGTATCGCTCCCCATAGCCACCAGTGGAAAAGGGTCCACCTAGCGTTTGATTGAATTCATTCTACCGTCAAAGGCTACAATTTCCTCTATAAAGACATTTTTTTTTTGCATTTTTTTGGAAGCAATGCGTGAATCTTCACAACCAAAGAGAAAAAAGGATCAAGAAAAAGAAAAAAAATGTTAATTTTACGGCCGCATCCTTTTTCTTTTTTTATTTAGGAAAAGTGAATTTAATATTCTATGCTAATTACAAAATTATGAAATCAATAATCTATGTCAATTAGATGCCCTTTCTTTAACTCTTGATCTTGCAAATTCTTACCCCCCAAAAAAAAAAAAAGGGTTGCCTTATATTCTATTACTACATTAGACGCATCGCATGTGGCTGGTAGCCTGGTTGATTCGAATGTAAAATATTTAAATCAAAAGTTTCAATAAAAAAATATATGACATTGGGCATAGCAAACCCCTATCATTTTGAAACAATGCTTGATTTAAATAATGGCATTACTACATTTATGAATGCAAACACCTTTGGATATTTGAATTTATTGGGACTATAACATGGTAAAAAATAGTGCCCACCCTAGTCTCCGGGACTTAATTGGTGCAATGGAAGGAAGGCTCCTAAAGAGGATATCATCATTTTATATTGATACATATTTTGGTTTTGTTTTGTTTTAAATATTTCTTGACAGCATCTCTCCTTTTCCTATCCAAGGATTATTTAAAAATGAATTATTAGATATATATGATTGCATATTCAAATAATTTTCCTTCCACATATGATATAGTCCGATGAATTGAGACAACTCTTCCACAAAGAGATAAGACTCACCTTTTGCGAGAGAGTTTATGAGACCAAATTTGGTACACCTATAATTTTCCTTCCACAAATTTTTGTCGAATATGGAGAATTTTAGAAATCTTCCCCTTTTAAATATCTTTATTGATTTATCTGAAACTTGGAACAAAAAGTTAAAACTGTTGGTTAATTTTTGGTACTCTGGGTCAAATTATTTGATACTCCCTACTTTGAAATGGTTGTTTAATAAAAAAAAATCGGCCGTAAATACCAAAAAGCTGTTGCTTTCATGGTATATTTGGATTGCACCAAGTGACCTCACTGTTGCTTTCATGGTTAGAAATTTTGAGGTGGCAACACTAAGAAAATGAAACCATTTTTTTTTCCCTTATAATTCTATGAATTTCCATTACATCAACCCATTATAGAGTAATGAAAAAGTTGACCATTTTTTTCAGTTGTGTACTTCTAAAGCCATATATATCCCTCTCTCTCACATCAAAACTCAAAAGAACAAAATCTCAAAAATCTCCTTCTGAGGAGACACAGAAAAAAGACAGAGACCATATTGTATTTCTCTGTCCAGACAGAACAGAAAGATGCCCATCTCTGAAAATTGAGCTGTTTCAGCTCTTAAACTCATGTATAGAAGTTTCTTTGCATGAATCTTAGAGAAAACTTTCTGGGTTTTGTTGGGCACATTGGCTTTGGGTGGTAACAATGGAGAGTGGTGATATCTACAGAGTGAGTAGTGCACGTATTAGCAGTTCTAACATATGGAGGAACAGCACCATGGAAGCTTTCTCCAGGTCTTCTCGAGAAGAAGACGATGAAGAAGCTCTGAAATGGGCTGCTATTGAGAAACTGCCCACATATCTACGTATAAGGAGAGGTATATTGACTGAAGAAGAGGGTCAAGCAAGAGAAATTGATATAACAAGTCTTGGGTTGCTAGAGAAAAAGAATTTGTTGGAGAGACTAGTGAAGATTGCAGAAGAAGATAATGAGCAGTTCTTGCAGAAGCTAAAAGACCGCATTGATCGGTAAGCTTAAAGAAAGCATGGAATTTCACATATTAAGATTGTAAACTTTTCTGGGTCTTTGAGATTTTTGTGTTTTTTTTTTTTTTTTTTTTTTTTTTTTTTGGACTTATGATGGTTTTCTTTAGTTTTTGTTCCAATTGTGGAGTGTTCTGAGGGTTTTAAAGCTTGAGTTTTTTCGTGTGTTTAAAAGCAGTTTTTGGTGATTTATATATGTGGATGCTCATCTGTTTGATAAATTTAAATACAGAGTTGGACTTGATATTCCAAAAATCGAAGTTCGGTTCGAGCATTTAAATGTTGATGCAGAAGCTTATGTTGGAGGCAGAGCACTGCCTACAATATTCAACTTCTCTATTAATATGTTGGAGGTAACTCATTTTTAGATCATATAAATATGTTTCTCTATATGTGTTTTGTTGAGTTGAATCCTTTTATCTGTAAATTAAACTCACCCTGTAATCAATCTCTCTCTCTCTCTCTCTCAAAAGGGGTTCTTGAATTATTTGCACATTCTTCCTAGTAGAAAGAAACCATTACCAATCCTTCATGATGTCAGTGGAATCATCAAGCCTTGCAGGTAAGAAGACAAAGTTCCATAATAAATCTCCAAAATATATTCATCATATAGTCCTTTTTTCATGCCATTGATACCCTTTCTTTGCAGAATGACATTGCTTTTAGGTCCACCAAGCTCTGGAAAGACCACATTACTATTGGCTTTGGCTGGAAAACTTAGTCCAGATCTAAAAGTAAGGAGATTAATTATATTCCCATGATTTTACAAATTTTTTGGCAAGTGTTTGACCTTATGAACTGATTTGGGTATTTATTGAATTTCAGTTTTCGGGTAGAGTTATGTACAACGGCCATGGGATGGATGAGTTTGTTCCACACAGGACGGCGGCTTATATAAGTCAACATGATCTCCACATACCAGAATTGACAGTGAGGGAAACACTGGCTTTCTCAGCAAGATGTCAAGGGGTTGGACCCCGTTACGGTCAGTCATAGAGTCATGAATTTTAACATATTGTGCTTAGTCTGATGATTTCTAGTAGGCCTGAATGGTTTTGAAGTTGGAAACCTCTTTTTTTTTTGGCAGATATGTTGGCAGAATTGTCAAGAAGAGAGAAGGAAGCAAACATTAAGCCAGATCCTGATGTTGATATCTACATGAAAGTGAGAAAATAGGACATGAACACGAACAAAATTAACATGCCTGAATTGAATTTTCTATTTAATTACATTCAAGTTCTGTAATAGTCCAAAATCGGTTTGAGAAAAGTAGTTCTCATTTATCTATGAATATATATTTTTTAATGTTCTGTAGGCAGCAGCATTAGAGGGACAAGAGGCCAGTGTAGTCACAGATTATATTCTCAAGGTACGAACAAACATCCATCTAAGCTAGTTGGTTCCTCTTTTTTCCTTTTTTACTTTAACAAAAAATTGCGGAAAACTGAAGAATTTTTGTTTCTGTTTTCAAAACTAAAGATTTTGGGACTTGAAATATGTGCTGATACCATGGTGGGGGATGAAATGCTACGAGGTATATCTGGCGGGCAAAAAAAGAGAGTGACAACAGGTAAAGTCATAGAACAGCACATTGTATATGTGACATGATTTCATAGAAACACTCTCTCAATGTTTTTTCACGAACTGTTCTTGGGTTCTTGTCAAGTTTTGTGGATACACCTAGATTCCCAACTTTTTTTCCGGATATTTTCCCATGTAATTCCAGAATGTTGAATTGTTCGTGATGACAAAAAATTCCCAAATTCTGAACTCACATCTTCAAGATTGATTCGATTTAAATTTTTGATCGATGTGATGTAGGGGAGATGCTGGTTGGACCAGCTAAAGCACTCTTCATGGATGAGATATCGACTGGTTTGGACAGTTCAACCACTTTCCAGATTGTGAATTCACTCAGACAATCCATCCACATTCTCAATGGAACTGCTGTTATATCTCTTCTCCAGCCAGCACCAGAAACTTATGACCTATTTGACGACATAATTCTTCTTTCAGATGGGCAAATTGTGTATCAAGGTTCCCGTGAAAATGTGCTTGAGTTCTTTGAACACATGGGCTTCAAATGTCCTGAGAGAAAAGGAGTTGCTGACTTTTTACAAGAAGTAATTCTAGCTTGGAATCACATTTTCATTCTCATATCTCTTTCTAAACTTGAGAACACAATGGGCCTATATCTTATTTTTGTTATTTTCTTTTGTGGTGCACATAGGTGACATCAAAGAAAGATCAAGAGCAGTACTGGGCACGCAGAGATGAACCTTATAACTTTGTTACTGTCAGGGAATTTGCCGAAGCATTTCAGTCATTTCACATTGGCCGAAAACTAGGGGACGAGCTTGCTGTTCCATTTGACAAGGCCAAAGGCCACCCTGCTGCTTTAACAACTAAGAAATACGGTGTCAATAAGAAGGAACTGTTGAAAGCTTGCATATCGCGAGAGTTCTTGCTTATGAAGAGGAACTCATTCGTCTACATATTCAAGATGACCCAAGTGAGTATCAAATGAAATCATAAGAATTTGGATTTTATTTCAAACTTTTATTGAACTACTGCATATTTTGCATAAAGAAAACTTGAAACCATATGTTGCCAAGTCATTCTAAATAGCTAAAAATTGAAGAAGTACTAATCGCTCTAATGGTTCTATTTTTTTTTTTTTCAGCTTACAATTTTAGCTTTTATAGCAATGACAATCTTTCTGCGAACTGAGATGCGCCGAAATACAGTAACAGATGGCGGGATTTATCTGGGTGCTCTGTTCTTTACAGTTATTATAATCATGTTTAATGGATTCATGGAACTTGCCATGACCATCATGAAACTTCCCGTCTTCTACAAGCAAAGGGACCTTTTATTCTATCCTTCATGGGCATACTCTATACCCACATGGATCCTTAAGCTACCAATTTCATTTGTAGAAGTGTTTATTTGGGTGTTTATGACTTATTACGTCATAGGTTTCGATCCAAATATTGAAAGGTAATGGAAAAAAGTAGAAAGTTCAAATTCAATTTCAAATCTAAAATTTTGGGAGTCCATGATTTGATGAATCTTCTAAATGGCAGGCTTTTCAAGCAGTACCTCTTGCTCCTATGTATTAATCAGATGGCTTCTGCACTGTTCCGGTTCATGGGGGCATTGGGAAGAAACATAATCGTTGCAAACACTTTTGGGTCATTCGCATTACTCACAGTTCTGGTTCTGGGTGGATTCGTCTTGTCACGAGGTTAAAAAAAATGAATTTAATGGAAATAACATGATTTTCATTTCTTCACTGAATTATGACTTGACAACTCTAAAAGCTACTTTCTTTGGCTCAGATGATGTGAAAAAATGGTGGATTTGGGGCTATTGGTTCTCACCTATGATGTATGGGCAGAACGCTATAGCTGTGAACGAATTCCTTGGGAAAAGTTGGAGACATGTAAGCATCATTTTTCTTGAAGTCGGACAAGAGAAAAACAAAAGGAAAAACAAATGAAACTGGAAAATTTTTTTGATCTATTCAGGCTAATATGTGCATATTTGTTTTATAGGTTCCTCCTAATTCCACAGAATCATTAGGAATTTTAGTCTTGAAGTCTCGTGGGATGTTCACTGAAGCACGTTGGTATTGGATAGGAGTAGGAGCTTTGATTGGATACATCTTTTTATTCAATTTCCTGTTCACAGTGGCTTTATCTTATCTTGATCGTAAGTACCCTCTTCATACATTTCTGAATCTTCAAGCATGAACTTATTATTGATAATTAAATCAAATTTGCTGCAGCATTTGGGAAGCCTCAGGCAATACTATCCAAAGAGACCTTGGCCGAGAAAGAAGCTAGCAGAACAGGAGAGCCTGTTGAGCTAATATCGAGAGGAAGGAGATCTTCTGGTCAGTCATTAAGCTTACAAATATAAATATCTCTACTCCTACCATGTGGTTTTATAGGTATAACATAGTCATTATGATAACAATGCAGAAAGAGGAGATGAAAGTCAAAGAAGTATGTCATCCAGGTCAATGTCTGCTAGAGTGGGCAGCATCAGTGAAGCAAATCCGAACAGGAAGCGTGGAATGGTTCTTCCTTTCGAACCTCTTTCCATCACTTTCAATGAAATCCGATATGCTGTAGACATGCCACCGGTATGCTTAATTTTTAATCAAGAGGAAATTATATATGGATTAAGAACTTGGAAGAATTCTATTACTGAAGTGCTGAAGTTGAAAGGAATTTTAACCATATTGTTAGTATTTTTTGGAGAATCCTGAATTAATATATAGAATTCTCAATTAACATATGTGACCCAAATTTATCATGAGATACATTTTTTAAATTTTGAATTATTTAAGAAACTCGCAAGTTTTGAAATTTTATATTAATGGTTTGTTGTTCTTGTCATGAGCCCTTGATTGTTAATGGTTGTTGTTATCATCATAAATAATCCTTGCATCCTGAATATTAATTATTCTTGCAGGAAATGAAAGCTCAAGGTATTCCTGAAGATCGGCTAGAACTTCTGAAAGGTGTGAGTGGTTCTTTTAGGCCAGGAGTCCTTACAGCTCTAATGGGTGTCAGTGGTGCTGGCAAGACCACTTTGATGGATGTGTTGGCTGGAAGGAAAACTGGTGGATACATAGAAGGAAGCATCACAATATCTGGGTACCCAAAGAAGCAAGAAACATTTGCCCGCATATCAGGCTATTGCGAGCAAAATGATATCCACTCTCCTCATGTCACAGTCTACGAATCCTTGCTTTATTCTGCATGGCTTCGTTTACCTCCAGATGTCAATTCCGAAACCAGAAAGGTGATGGATTTTAGAATATTAAGATACTTAAAACATTGACATTTTTTATGTCATGCTTAGGCCTATCAGATTATTGACTGTACTATTATTATGGTTTGCAGATGTTCATTGAGGAGGTTATGGAACTTGTAGAGCTGACCCCATTGAGGGAGGCACTTGTTGGATTGCCTGGCGTAAATGGTCTATCAACTGAGCAACGCAAGAGGCTGACCATTGCAGTTGAGCTCGTTGCCAATCCTTCTATAATATTCATGGATGAGCCAACCTCTGGGCTTGATGCCAGGGCGGCAGCAATAGTGATGAGAACAGTCAGGAACACAGTGGACACAGGACGAACTGTTGTGTGCACCATCCACCAGCCAAGCATCGATATATTTGATGCTTTTGATGAGGTAAAAGATCTTTTACATAAGGGAAATCTTTTTTGCCACCTTAATTTTATACAAAAATACTAAGTTCTTCAATGTCTAATTGCAGTTATTTCTTTTGAAACGGGGAGGAGAAGAAATATATGTGGGGCCATTAGGCCGCCTTTCTTCCCATCTGATCAAGTACTTTGAGGTTAGTCTAATAACAACAATAGATTATAGAGATTTTCCATATTTATTTCCCATATTTTCCAATTAATAACTAACATATGTCTGTTATGTTTCGTCAAGGGAATAAATGGAGTTAGTAAGATCAAAGATGGTTATAACCCGGCGACTTGGATGTTGAAGGTGACTTCAGCTGGACAAGAAGCAGCTCTTGGGGTAAACTTCTCTGATGTGTACAAGAACTCAGAACTATATGGGTAAGATCATGTTAAACTCTCCAGGGAAAAGAAAAACAAAAAACTGTCTTGTGGACACCATGGCTTATTATTTCTGTTTCGAATTCCATTTTAAACCCATTCATAATTGAGATGTCAAATTTTTTTGAAATGGTTGTTTCAAAAGAAAAGGAGGATAAATTTTCAAAAATTTGCTATGGTTCAAAACCTTGATG
The DNA here is from genome assembly GCA_039720395.1 of Liquidambar formosana. NCBI lineage: Eukaryota > Viridiplantae > Streptophyta > Magnoliopsida > Saxifragales > Altingiaceae > Liquidambar > Liquidambar formosana. The sequence continues at coordinate 25,508,665 of CM077831.1, forward strand.
TACACCAATTATATATTAGTCATTAATACTCTATGGTGGATGATCCAGGAGAAACAAAGCATTGATCAAGGAACTTAGTACACCTCCTCCAGGTTCAAAGGATCTATACTTCCCTACTCAATATTCGCAGTCTTTCTTCACCCAATGTATGGCTTGTCTATGGAAACAACATTGGTCATATTGGCGAAACCCACCATACACTGCAGTGAAACTCCTGTTCACAACTTTCATAGCTTTAATGTTCGGGACAATATTTTGGGATCTTGGTTCCAAAAGGTAATTTTTCTCTATAGATTATAAAACTAAGGTGTGGAGATGACATCCAAAGTTCTACATTTTTCTCATCTCTCAGTCCCTAATCTGGATGAATTTTTTGGGAATTGCAGGGGAAGGAAACAAGACCTCTTTAATGCAATGGGTTCTATGTATGCAGCTATTCTCTTCATTGGGGTGCAAAATTCCTCATCAGTGCAGCCAGTTGTGGCTATTGAGAGAACAGTCTTTTACAGAGAAAGAGCAGCAGGAATGTATTCAGCTTTGCCATATGCCTTTGGACAGGTATAATACTCATATTACTAGTAACATAACTAAAAAATATTGAATTATGCGCAAAGAAATCAGCTACCCACCAACTGAAGAAAATGACAGTAAATTTCATCCTACTGGGTCTTGTTTGTTTTGCAGGTTGTAATTGAACTTCCATACATTTTTGTTCAGACTCTATTGTATGGGGTTATAGTATATTCTATGATCGGGTTTGATTGGGAAGCTACCAAGTTCTTTTGGTACATCTTCTTCATGTACTTCACCTTTCTATACTTCACACTCTATGGGATGATGTGTGTGGCAGTTACGCCCAACCACAACATCGCTGCCATAATTTCCTCTGCCTTTTACGCAATATGGAATCTTTTCTCAGGATTTATCGTTCCACGAACAGTAAGTTCCTATGATTTTTATCCATTTTCTTCACCTGATGAATATATATTCATAAGGAATAACCACTTTTTTTTTTCCTCTCTCTTATGACAGAGAATTCCGGTGTGGTGGAGATGGTACTATTGGGCATGCCCTGTCTCTTGGACTTTGTATGGATTGGTTGCTTCACAGTTTGGAGACCTTCAGGACAAGCTTGAGACAGGAGAAACAATTGAAGAATTTCTAAGAAGTTATTTTGGGTTTAGACATGACTTTGTGGGAATCGTTGGGATCGTGCTCATTGGAATTGCCGTAATTTTTGGATTCATTTTTGCTTATTCAATAAAGGCATTTAACTTCCAAAAGAGATAATAGTGTTCAAAAGATGAATAATACAAACAAATTTCCATTACTTCAAAAGTAGTCACTATTTTGCTGTGTTTCCATAGACACTAGATAAATGAAAGTGTTTTTGTGATTCTATAATGTACATCATAGTTTTTTGTTTTTGTTTTTGTTTTTTTGTGTGGGTGCATGCCTGTTTGTGCGCTTTTGGTTGTAATGAACTTTGAGTTTTGTCAAAGAACTACAGATCTTCGTATCCATGTAATTTATCCCAAATTTGTATGTATTGAATTTGATACAAAAGAGCAACAAAAGTAGGGAAATCTCAACCAATTCTATTGCTACAAGCCTTCTCATGCTCATCAGGACGCATCAAGTTTCTTCAAACATATACTGTAGTGACTACCATTCGCCGTATTTAGTGGCTCTTTAATTATGGAGTGGTAGTTTACTTCAAAAAACACAAACCCAGAAGAGCAACATATAATCACTTGATACAAGGTGAGATGGGGTAATCTAGGATAAGTGAAATTGTGTTTTGATTTTTTTTCTTGGGCGTTTAGGAAACAACTTTAATGGGTTCCCAAGCTGTGTTATGTAATTGATGAAGTGGAAAAAATCGTAATTTTTAGGCACATGGTCATGAATTCGATTACCTACTAAGACGACCCAAGATTTAAGTGCAAGGCCGTGGCGATGGATTGCTGCGCTAGTCTCCCAAGGGATTTAGTTTCCATGGGTGGGTCTAGAGGACCTTGCTGTGAGATAATTCCCCGCTATAGAAAAAAAAATCCTAATTTTACATGAAATTGAATTTCCTAATCGTAAATTAACTTATTGAAAAAGTCCTAAATGTATTTTGCCCAACAATATATAGATGGACAGATTCAAAGCAACAATCTGATAATTAGTGTAGAGCATGGAAAGGAAAAAAAATTGGATGGAATTGCAAAAAATAAAGAACTGATTGCGATCGAGGAAAGAAGCGGCTATAAACCCTAAATCTTAATTTTTATTATCTATTATTCAGAGGATGGTGGGGGAAGGGGGTGATTTGGGCTACTTGGTAATGGTTCTCTAATATATCTTTTGATTTCGTTGCTCTAAATTTCTGATTTTTTTTTTCTTTTTGTAAGGCTATTAAACTTACCATGGCTAGCTCTTTAATTTTACGAATGTAATTTGTTTTACCATGCTCTCCTTCGAAATTTGTTCTAGTAGGCTACTCTCTACAGGTTATGAAGCTCCCATCCTCCCACACATCAGAGCATAACCCTAGATCAAAGGGGTTCCTAGATTCTCATAGAGTTCATAGACAAAAAGAAAATGGTTAGTATACCCATTTTGTTTACAAGATTGATATACCTACGTGCAGATATGTCCATAGCATTTTACATGTCTTTGGAAAGTGAATGTCATCTTATCCGGTGGGTGTAGCATTACCCCAAACAAAAATGATTGGAAAGGTTTATGTAGAAGATAAAAAATGGCCACTAGTCACTCCATGCCATGTGGAAAAGTTATAGGGTGAAAGGGACATTTCATCATACCAAGCATTAAATGGAGAAGGGTAGAGTGCATGCCTGTGATAATTTTATTTCATTTTATATAATAGATAGAACTTTCTCGTACAATTAAACCCTCAAATATCAACAAATGGGTATTAATACTTATCCATAAATTTGAACCCGGAGTCGTTCATTTGATAAGTAAGAAAAATACTATTAGACTATCATGCCATCGGCAATGCTTGTGATAATTCAATGGGCGGGATTAATTTAAACAAAAGTCACATCAAGCTAAATGTAATTAATCTTCTCTGATCCGTTGGCTGTGGGAAGGCTCGGCTAAAACATGATTAAAGAAGCAATTGACCTAGCCTTGACCCTCCAATGGCATTGTTGTGACAGCAGTCCTGTCCAAGCTTGCCGAGCTGATCGAGCCCAACAAGCACAAAGTTGTGTCCTTGAGCATTGGGTACACCGTACAGAGAAGCAACTGCCAAGACTATTGTTGGAGTCACAGTTAAGCTGAATAAACAAATGTGTTTTATACAAAAGAGGAATGCTAATCACAATTATGATTAGCATCTCCCTCGAAGAATTTGGTATCTATACATTAGAGATTAAATGTCGCCAAAAAAAAAATTCTAGATTTGTTCGCTGACTCCTTGAAAGCATCCCAATTGTCCATATCTATATGGCTAAGTTATTTTTCCCTGGTAATTGGTAGGATGTTGAGCAAGACAGCTCCAACAGAAAGTACTATGTTCCTGAAGATACCCACATGGTAAAGCCTCTCTGAGTATGATACAAATGGCCTGCGTTTAGGATCTATATTCGTAGAATACGGGCAAGGACGCACAGTTCCAGACCTTCAGCTCGACGAATCATCTGAATACGGGTAAGGTCACTAGCACACTCTGTATTAGTTAATGCTAACGATAAAACTTGTTTAGTGACTAGTCTTGATCAAGGGTGTTAACCCAACACCCTTCGCTTTTAAGACGCAAGTATTAGGAACTATTAGTCCATTGGAATATGTCCATACACATTTTTTTACTGAGTTAAACCTATACGATTATATGTTACTACTCATAAAAAAGAAAGAAAGATTTTTCTTATGGCATGTTGAAATTTTAAATTAAACCATCTCTTCCTCTCCCTTTTGTCAATCACGCATTTATTAGAAAAAGAATTATGGTGTACTTTAATTCCCTCTCAATATGTCAACCTTTTTATATTTTATATGGGTTGGGGAGGAGATTTGAAAATTGAAATTTAAAAAAAAAAAATGAATATTCCCTTCTTAGAACAAAAGAAATTCCACCATGTTAGGCAATATATATATATATATATATATATATATATAAGGGAGGGTTTCCGTTAACACCAATGTAAAACTTTTTACACTTACACCCGTCAATATTTTTTTATGGAAATCATATTTCGTCAATCCAACCGTTGGATTACATATTCTTATCATCTACGTCATGCATGCCAAATTTCAAGTTAATCAGATATTGGGAAGTGTTTGATCCGGAAACTTACATTTCTTTTAATAAATAAAACTTTAATTTCGAGCACTTTATGAATGACATAACTCTTAATTTTTGATTAACTTGAAATTTGGCATGCATGACGTGTATAACAAAAATATGTAATCCAACGGTTAGATTGGTAAAACATGATTTCTATAGAAATATATTGACGGATATAAGTGTAAAAAGTTTTACAGCGGATGTCAACGGAACCCTCCCCATATATATATATATATATATATATAACAAATTAACAGTTTTTTTTAATAAAAATAAATCATAATTTATTGCTTCCTAATTATAGCATGCTCATAGCTCATGGTTACATTTACCATGTTTACCTTGCGCTCCTTTTTTTGCACTGTATGAGAAGTTAATGGTTAGTTGTTATTGGGTGGTTTGAGACAGAGTGAGCTATTATATATTCAGGACTGCATGTAGAAGCAGTATAAGCAGTTCTAGCATCTGTAGGTACAGTTCCATGGAGGATTTCTCAATGTCTTTTCAAAAAGAAGACGAAGAAGCTGCACTAAAATGGGCTGCAATTGAAAGACTGCCAACTTACATTCGGATGAGCAGAGGTATACTAACTGAAGCAGATAGCCAAGTGAAGGAAATCGATATAAAAAGTCTTGGATTACAAGAGAGAAAGAAATTAATAGAGAGGCTAGTGAAAAATGCAGAGAAAGATAATGAGAAGTTCCTATTGAAGCTCAAGAACCGCATTGATGGGTAAGCAAAATCACAATTTTAGCTTGTCATTGCTATTTATGTGTGTTAAATTGTGTGTGATGTTGTGGGTTTCGTCCATTTTTGAATTTAGAGTAGGGATTGATATTCCAACGATTGAAGTCCGGTTCAAGAATCTGAGTGTCCATGCAGATGCTTATGTAGGAAGCAGAGGATTACCTACAATATACAGTTTCTCAGTTAATATGTTGAGGGTAAGTCATCTTTTAGATCATATAGAGTAAGTTCCATTATGATCTTCTCATCTATCTATCTGATGATCACTCTGTGTGTGTGCCAAGGTGTTCTTGAATTATCTACACATCCTTCCAAGCAGTAAGAAACCATTACCAATCCTTCATGATGTGAGTGGAATCATCAAGCCTCGCAGGTGAAAAAAGTAAAAAAAGAACAGTATGATTTCGATATAGTAATTATGAAATCTGCAAACAATCTATATGTATGTTTTATTGAATTTTATTTTGCAGAATGACATTGCTTTTAGGCCCTCCAAGCTCTGGAAAGACCACATTGTTGTTGGCTTTGGCTGGAAGACTTCATTCGGAACTAAAAGTAAAGAAATTATATTCATTGGTTTTAACTTTTATGTAGATTTTGAGAATTTTTTTGAACTTACTATCTCATTATGGATGCTTACAACTATTCAAGATTTCGGGAAGAGTCGAATACAATGGCCATGGAATGGATGAGTTTGTTCCACAGAGGGTGTCGGCTTATATAGGTCAACATGACGTCCATATTGGAGAAATGACAGTGAGAGAGACTTTGGATTTCTCAGCAAGATGCCAAGGGGTTGGATCCCGTTATGGTCTGTTAAAACGCCATTAAGTTTAATTTATTTCACTAAGTCTCCAGTGAATTTCAATAAATTGTTGAATTTGGAAAATTTGCAGAAATGATGGCAGAGTTGTCAAGAAGAGAAAAGCATGCAAGTATTACGCCTGATTTTGATATTGATATCTTCATGAAGGTAAGAAAATGATAGTTCAACAATTAAAGGAACCTTTGAAGCATTGTTTAATATCTAAAATATATTTCAATTCTTCTAATTCTACAGGCAGCATCACTGGAAGGACAGGAGACCAGTGTAGTCACAGATTATATTCTCAAGGTACCAACTCAAAATCCATTGAAGTTTATCATAGTATTCTAAGAAACAAGGTGATGAAAATCTAATTAGTTTCTGTTCTGTTCTTGATTATTTGCAGGTTTTAGGACTCGAAAACTGTGCTGACACCATTGTGGGGGATGAAATGCGACGTGGTATCTCTGGGGGAGAAAGAAAGAGAGTAACAATTGGTAAAAATCATAAAACCTATAATTTGATCTTCTCCTCTATATGGTTGTGTACCAGTGTGTTGGTCATCTTATAGATATAACAAAGTTATTGCAGTTACAGCTCAATTTTTCAACTTGTTCACTCTTCTCCCTACCAATTTTCAAATTTTGAATTATTATTTATGACGCTGTATTGTTCCCGACTCCTAAGTTCAAGACCATGTACATGACTTCTTTTTATGGACTCTCTCACCAATATGATATAGGGGAGATGCTGGTCGGACCAGCAAGGGTGCTTTTCATGGACGAAATATCAACTGGTTTGGACAGTTCAACAACTTTCCAGATTGTGAATTCACTCAGGCAAGCCACACACATTCTTAAGAAGACTGCTATAATCTCTCTCCTCCAGCCAGCACCCAAAACATATGACCTTTTTGATGACATAATTCTCCTCTCTGATGGGAAAATCGTGTATCAAGGTCCCCGTGAAAATGTGCTCGAGTTCTTTAAATACATGGGCTTCAAATGTCCAAAAAGAAAAGGAGTCGCCGACTTCTTACAAGAAGTAACTCTAGCTTTGCACTGCATTTTATTTCTCATCTGTTTCTAATTAATGTACTTGAGATCTTGGTAGACTTACTTTTTATCTTTTCTGTTCTACATTGGTAGGTGACATCAAGGAAAGATCAAGAACAATATTGGGCCCGTAAAGATATGACTTACAGATTTGTTACTGCCAAGGAATTCGCCAAAGCCTTTCAATCATTTCATGTTGGTCAGAATCTAGGAGATAAGCTTGCCACCCAATTCGACAAGGCAAAATGCCACCCTTCTGCTTTAACAATTAAGAAGTATGGTGTTAGCAAGAAGGAATTATTGAAAGCTTGCATATCGAGAGAGTTCTTGCTTATGAAGAGGAACTCATTCATCTACATTTTCAAGATGATTCAGGTAAGTAGCATGCAAACTTTAAATTTTGGTTTTGCTCATATTCGCAGTGTACAATTATATTGCAAAATAAGTTGAAACATTTGACTCATCAAATATACCAAAATGGTAAAAGTTATTAATATGTCGAAATATAAAACCCCAGTAACAAATTCCACAAAAGGGCTGCTCTTGGTTTCAAAATATGTGATATAAGTATTTGTTTATCTTTTATTTTCAGCTTATTATTATGGCTTTCTTCACGATGACAATGTTTCTACGAACTAAGATGCACCGGCATTCAACGAAGGATGGGAAAATTTTTATGGGTGCTCTGTTTTTTACAGTATCTATGATTATGTTTAATGGATTCTCAGAGATTGCCATGACCATCATGAAACTTCCCGTCTTTTACAAGCAAAGGGACCTTCTATTCTATCCTTCTTGGGCATACTCTCTACCCACATGGATCCTCAAGATCCCAATATCATTCGCAGAAGTTGCCATTTGGGTGTCAATGAATTATTTTGTAATTGGCTTCGACCCAGACATTGGAAGGTAAATAAACATCAAAATTTAAATTTGGGGTTTAAATTTTGGTTTTCAAAATGTGATGGAAGTCCCCAATGGCAGGTTTTTCAAACAGTACCTTCTACTTCTCTGCATTAACCAGATGGCTTCTGGACTATTCCGATTCATTGCAGCACTAGGAAGGAACATGACTGTTGGAAACACATTTGGCTCCTTTGCATTACTTTCAGTAATGATTCTTGGTGGATTTGTCCTATCACGAGGTATATAAAAGAAAAAAAAATGTTTACGAAATTAATCTAAATAAGATGTTTGTCTTTTTCTTTTCTTTTTTAAATTTCTTTGTTTCTTAGCATTACTTCCAGTTATGATTCTTTGTTAATCTTATCTTTGCCTCAGATGAGGTGAAGAAATGGTGGTTGTGGGGATACTGGATTTCACCAATAATGTACGGGCAGAATGCTATGGCTGTAAATGAATTCCTAGGGAAAAGTTGGAGACATGTAAGCATCATTTTATCAAATAGATATAAAAAGGAAGAAGTGGGAGAGAAGTTTGATCAGTTTAAAATAATTTTCTAAGGAGTATTTATTGCAGGTTCTTCCTAATTCTACCGAACCATTAGGAGTTGCAGTTTTGACGTACAGCGGGCTTTTCCCAGAAGCACATTGGTATTGGCTTGGAGTAGGAGCTTTGATTGGATATGTTTTTATATTCAATTTCCTTTTCACTTTGGCTCTATCTTATCTCAATCGTAAGTACCCTCATCAATCATATTACTATTTTAAAATCTTGGACTTATTTTTCTAATATTAGGATTGAAATGTTGCAGCTTTTGGGAAGCCCCGGGCAGTTCTAACCGAAAAGACCTTGACCGAAAAACGAACCAACACAAATGGAAATTTTATTGAGTTATCATCTAGAGGAAAGAAATCTGGTAGGTCATCAAACTCAGCCATTCAAGTTTGTTACAATCTCGTGTGTTTTTTCTACAAACTAAATTGATTTGATATTAGTGCAGAGAAAGGAAGAGGAATTCAAATTGCCTCATCCAGGCCATTGTCTTCAACAAATGATACAATTAAGGAAGATGATCAGAATAAGAATCGAGGAATGATTCTTCCTTTCAAACCTCTTTCCATCACTTTTAATGAAATCAGATATGCTGTAGACATGCCACAGGTACCTTCTAGTTCAAATTAAGAGACAACTATGAGTTGGGAAGTTGCAAGGATACTTTTTCAAACTAAAGTACTAAATTGGAATGACATTTAAAACTATCATGTCAATTTATAAGACTTCATACTTGGTTGAACAAATCTATCCTGTTTTATCATGCACAACTTCCTAATGATTCCATGATGCATTGCATCCCATTACAAGAAACACTGTCAAATTGCTCCAAAGTTTCTGGAAAATTTGTCGTCACCTCTAGCATCCTGAATGATTTTCTGATACATCCTGAATTTGTTACTATGCTTGCAGGAAATGAAAGCTCAAGGTGTTTCTAAAGACCGGCTAGAACTTCTGAAGGGTGTGAGTGGTTCTTTTAGGCCAGGAGTCCTTACAGCTCTAATGGGTGTTAGTGGTGCTGGTAAAACCACTCTGATGGATGTGTTGGCCGGAAGAAAAACTAATGGTTATATCGAGGGAAAAGTCACAATATCTGGGTACCCAAAGAAGCAAGAGACATTTGCCCGCATATCAGGATATTGTGAGCAAACTGACATCCACTCTCCTCACATTACAGTCTATGAGTCCTTGCTCTATTCAGCATGGCTTCGGTTACCTCCTGAAGTTGATAGTGTAACAAGAAAGGTGATGGAATCCAGATCCTTCTACTATTTATATATTAATCTATTTATGGAGGTTATGGCTATGTTACATGGACTTGAACGCAAGTCCAGTTCAAGCATGTGTTAAACATATAATCCATTTATTCACAAACTTTAGGATACCGGAAGACACTGAATTGTCAAAGTCTTGAGTTTTTTATTCTCTAACTCAGGGTAGAATAAAACTTCTAACATAATGCATCAAACATGGGTACTTCTCTCATCTTAAAACATCTATGTGATAGAGATACTAAGGAAGAAAATGTCCTAGAGAATTTACTGGCCAAATACAAATATATTCAACTCCTCCTCTGCCATGCGTCTGTCGGTTATGTGTCTAGATACTATCCAATACCCATATGGCATCCAACATTGGTCTTTCACACATACTAGAAGTCTGAAAGTGCCCATCTAAAATAAGCTAGACGTGATAGCATTTTCATGTTCACTTAAGACAAATAATATCTCATTGCCTATAATGGTTTCAGATGTTCATTGAGGAGGTTATGAAACTGGTAGAGCTGACCTCGCTGAGAGACGCACGTGTGAAGGGTCTATCAACTGAGCAGCGCAAGAGGCTGACTATTGCAGTCGAGCTCGTCGCAAACCCATCTATAATATTCATGGATGAGCCAACCTCAGGGCTCGACGCTAGGGCAGCAGCAATAGTGATGAGAACAGTGAGGAACACCGTGGACACAGGACGAACAGTGGTTTGCACCATCCACCAGCCCAGCATTGACATATTTGATGCCTTTGATGAGGTGATATATTTTTTTTTTGTAATGTCTAGGAACCAAGGGTCTGTTTTGGCTTATAAATTTTTCCCTATTGCAGCTACTGGTTTTGAAGCAGGGAGGAGAACAAATATATGGTGGTCCAATAGGCCGCCATGCTACTTATCTGATCAATTACTTCGAGGTGAGGGTGATAAACAAATGGAAATTAAAAATACACACTAAATTTATAAAGGTTTTCCATATTTGTGGCCTAAATACTGACAATAAATGAGTTTATGATTCACCAAGAGAATCAACGGAGTTGCTAAAATTAAAGATGGGTATAATCCAGCTACGTGGATGTTGGAAGTGACTTCAGCAGCACAAGAAACAGCCTTGGGGGTTAATTTTACCGATGTGTACAAGAACTCAAAACTATACAGGTAGGATCACGTTAAACTCTACCTCATGGCTTTAAATTATGGTTTTGATATCTACTTCAACGCTGGTCATAATGAAATCGAAGTCCATAGACTTTAAATTTCCCAAAAAATAGTTGACGCATTTGAAAATTGTGTGGAAAGGTTGAAATTTCAAGGCATCAAGATTTGAAATTGGAAGAAAATATATCCTAGTTTCTAAAGTTTTTAAGAATTTAAAATTTCAAGGACTAATTTTTTATGGTAGCTATTGATACTACTGGAAGGTGAATAATTCAGGAGGAATAAAGCATTAATCAGCGAACTCAGAATGCCTCCACCTGGTTCAAAAGATCTATACTTCCCAACTCAATACTCCCAATCGTTCTTCACCCAATGTATGGCTTGCCTATGGAAACAGCACTTGTCATATTGGCAAAACCCACTGTACAGTGCAGTGAGACTCTTATTCACAACTTTTGCAGCTTTAATGTTTGGGACAATATTCTGGGACCTTGGCTCCAAAAGGTAATTCCTATATAGAAAAAAGTCTAAGAGGTTAAAATGGCATCTGAAGAAAATACTTTCACAACTCTTAGTTCCTAATCTTATTAAAATTCTTTGGAATTGCAGGAGAAGTCAACAAGACATTTTCAATGCAGTGGGTTCAATGTATACCGCTGCTCTGTTCATTGGGATACAAAATACCTCATTGGTGCAGCCAGTTGTGGCTGTTGAGAGAACCGTCTTTTATAGAGAAAGAGCAGCTGGAATGTATTCCGCTTTGCCATATGCCTTTGGACAGGTAGAGTGCTTGTATTATCCCATAAACCTCAATAATGCAGACTTCCCAAAAAGAAACTGATATGCACTACATGTTTCTTCAACGACAATAATTTGAAATTTTAGAATAAGCCATTGATATAGAGTGATACAGTTGAGAAGGAAATTGGAACACTAACAATGCAGACTTTCAAGAGTAAACTAATACTTCCTCAGTAATTCCTCTGGGAATCATTTGGAGCTGCAAATAAGTTGAAATTTAAGAATAAATCGGGGAAATGTAATGATAACGTCGAGGAGGCAATTGCAACAACAAAATCAAACAATGATCATGGCAAAAATTCATGGAAAGATTTTAAGAATGAAAAATGATTCCCTTTATGCCAAAAATGGAAAGGATACCCGGTCATTCTGAAGTTATTTTCAAAATTTAAATTATAATAGTCAATAATGGGACAATCGCTGAGTTAAGTTCAAAGTTTTGGATTACTTATGGTGAGTTATTTCAAATTTGGGAAGGTTGGTCACAATGGTCCCTCACCAAAGCCTCATTTTTTTATCTGCAGGTCATGATTGAGCTCCCATACATTTTCCTTCAGGCTATTATCTATGGAGTCATAGTATATTCCATGATTGGATTTGAAAACACATCTACCAAGTTCTATTGGTACCTCTTCTTCATGTACTTCACTTTCTTGTACTTCACATTCTTTGGGATGATGACAGTGGCCATTACTCCAAACCACAGTATTGCTGCCATAATATCCTCAGCCTGCGTTATAGTATGGAACCTTTTCTCTGGATTTATCATTCCACAAATGGTAAGTACAAATAATTTCTATTCATTTACTTACAAAATGAAATCATGAAGAGGACTAAAGGTCTTTAATTTTCAGTGGATGCCGGTGTGGTGGAGATGGCACTATTGGATATGCCCCCTCTCTTGGACATTTTATGGATTGGTTGCTTCTCAGTTTGGAGACATCAAGGATAAGCTTGAGTCTGGCGAGACAGTGGAGCAATTTGTAAGAAGTTATTTTGGTTTTCGAGATGACTTCCTAGGCATTGCTTCAGTTGTGATCATTGGGATAACAGTCTTTTTTGGATTCATCTTTGCCATTTCAATAAAGGTACTTAATTTCCAAAAAAGATGAGATGTTCATCACTTCAAGCTCTGGCAGTCATTTCACAGAATTTCACAGGTTTTAAATGGATACAATATTCTTATCTAATGTGGTGTGTATGTTCTAGAGCTAGTTTTATCATTCTTCCTTTCTTTTCCTTTTACAATGAGTTGAGATTTCAACAGAGAACCATAGATCCTCGAACAAATGTAATTTGTCCCATTTGATTGTAACTGAATTTGATACAGTAAGCAATAAAAAGGAGAAATCCTGAAATAAATATGATCACTGAAGGGCTCTAGGCTCTCTCTACTGATGTACTGTTAGATTATCTTAACAATATAAACACATGAGTACTTCACTTCGTTCATCGGTTACAGGGTAATACATTATCCATCCAAAATCAGAGGGGAGTCTTTCTATCTTTAATACCCTCGGCTCTATCTTAATTCGAGGAAGCTCCTAGTTTTTTCATCGATGCATCTTTGAATATTTTCCCCTAAGCACAATCTCAATTTTTTTTTTCAAACTTATTCAATAACCTGAATGCCCAAGAACTCGTGGAAATCACTTCCCTTCACGAAACCCTCAAAGGGGAGTTTTTCTCCCCTTCTTGGCCTGTCGAAAGATGTTCTGGGAGTGAACTACAGACACAACATTAAACAAGAACTACTAACACAACATGCTTAAATACAATCAGAGAGAGAACTATCATCGTAAAAGATCAGTACCCTCTATCATCACAATGCCAGAGTAGCCAAGAAAATTGAAAAAACTAGACAAGCCACATGCCAGAATAGCCAATATAATTTCATATCGTAAATCATTGATCCTGTTCAACACATATCACTGCTCAAAACTACTTCCTATGCCCATAAACAAAATAAATTCATCTTTCACAGTTGAAGAAATTAACTCTCCTTCAACAAGCTATGTCAGTGTCCCCTTGAATGTGTTTCAAAATAAATTTCGCAAAAACAATGCATAGTAGAGCAGTACGCACCTGGTGTCAGCCTCCCTAGTATCCTTCTTCATCCCACTCTCGCTGTGAAACTCCGCTGCCTGCAAAATCTTCCTATTATCATGCCAATTTTTGGGAATATAGTTGCTTTCACAGACACTTCACACAAATATTATCATGACAATTTTTCATTCCATTAAATATGAAACAAATACAGAGTGCAACCCCTTATCCTCCGCCATGTGAATCACATAGTTATCACAATATCCGATTCAATGGAGATGCCCATAGAAAGAATGTAACCTGCATTGCTTTGCCGTCTCTCACCAGCCTCAATCAAACATTCACAAAGCCATAGATTGAGAGAGACCAGAGATAGAAGAGAGAGAGCGAGAGAGAGACGAGTGTTACCGTTGACGACGATGGACGGCGACGGCAACGGCGGAGACCGGCGAATCGACGAGTGTGGAGACCCTAATCGCGGGAGAGAGAGGGGCCTTTTCTTTTTAAAAAAATTATACTGAAAGCGCATTTGCTAATAGGGCTTTCAAAAAGCGTCATTAGCATCACCGCTTTTAGAGTTTTCTATTTTTTGGCAATAAAACTTATTGCTTTCTTATAACCTGTATTTTGCATTGTATATGCAAAGTGAATGCATTTTTGCAATATTGGGTTTGGAAAAAAAAATTTAAAAACACCTCAGTTTTTGAAAGAAGTCTAAAAAAGGCATGTGTAAGAAAAAGAAGTCCACCATTTTGCCTTGAGGTGGTTGATGGGCAAAGTCTGATTTATTTTTTAAAATTTGTAATTTAGTTAAGTAATTGCTTAATGAGTTTTCTTCTTTTTATAAAAATAAATAAATAAATAAGAAGAAAAAAAAAACATTAATAAAGATTGAAAAATATTTACACCCTTGTAGAAAGGGATTTATATAATTACTAATGATTTAATTAATTAGGTACACTTGCAAGGAAAAATACACTCCCAATATAATCACTTCTCCTTCACATAATATAAGCCAGCACATAAACAACTCAAATTAAAGTTCATCTACATCCATTATAAACCTGCGTGGTCTTGGATTACTTGCTATAGGCCTTTTTCGGCACAATTGCACCAAGTGGTATTGTGGTCTTGGGTGGTACAAGTCTGTTTCTTTTATTATAGCTTTGTAATTGAGGTGGTATTTTTCCAATTGTCCCCCTTAATAAAGAGGTGTGAATCATTCGATCTTGCTCAATCGCTAATAAGCTTAGTTGATGTTCTTGGTCTTGAAGAAGAAGAGGAGGAAGAAGAAGAAGAAAAAACCACCAACAGCAACAACATATCAAAACACAATTAAGATTAATGGAACACATCGCATTAAGAATCTTAACTATTCAAGAATGCCCTACAAGTAGCTTTGTTGCATCAGGCAAGGGTATAGGAATCTCCAAATGTTTATCCAATCATCCACCATCCATTTTAGGTAAGAGGTCAAACTCACTTGAAATGAATGATTGATTAAACAAGACCCAAAGTCTTTTGGACCAAAAAGAATAGGCTTCTATTAGATTATCAATTTCTTTATCTTCTCAATAGATATGACAACTCTTTTTCTTGCCAATAGGCTAAGCAAAGAAAATTTCCCCCACACTAATCCCACCCTAACCCATACAGACCATAAGCTAAAGAGGCTACAACTTATCTATAGGCAAGTGTGAGAATCATGGTAAAATAATATTAGTAATCTACTAATAAATAAATAAAAAAGGAAAAAGAAAGGAACAAATAGTATAAGCTAGAAAGAATATGGAAGTAGGCCTGGCCTTGATTCAAGCTCATTCTGTTAGAATTTGGCAGATAGCTTGGCCTCAATTGCTGCTAGAATTATTTCTCCCCATCAAACTGCATTTATTAAGAGCAGGAGATTATTGAGAATTTGTGTTTTGCTTCAGAATGCTTTAATCTTATGGATAAGCATTGCTATGGGGGTTAATGTTGGAATTAAGTTTGATATTGTTAAGGCATTTGATACTCTAGATTGGAATTTCCTTCTCTAGGTTCTTCAGCAGTTCGGGTTTGTCCGAAGTTTGTTAGTTGGATTCATGCCTATTAAAATCTATAAAATTGTCTATTTTGGTTAATGGTTCTCCAGCAGGCTTTTTCAACTGTAGTAGGGGTGTTAGATAAGGGGACCCCCTTTCCCCCCTTCTTTTTGCTTGGTAGAAGAAGTTCTTAGTAGAAGTATTTCCAAGTTTATTTCAAACTCTAAGCTACTTCCTATCTCTTCTCCATGAGGCTTCACGGCTCCATCCCATATTTTTCATGCTGATGAAATTATTGTTTTTTGTAGAGGCTCTACTAATGGATTGAGGGTTCTTATGCATACTTTGGATATGTATGGCCAAGATTCAGGGCAACTTGTTAGTAAAACAAAGAGCAGGGTGTTTGTTGGTATAGGAGCCAGTCATAGGAGGCATAACATCACCTCTGTTTTGGGAGTTATTGACGGTACAGTTCCTTTTGTGTATTTGGGTGTTCCAATATTTAAAGGCAAGCCTAAAAAGGTTCATCTTCAAGCCAGTACTGATAGAGTTAAATCTAAATTGAAGGTTAGTATTGTAGATTTCTGTGTATGGTGCGTTAGAGTGCAATTGGTTAACTCTATTACATTTCCTATGCTTCTTCATACTTTTATGCTTTATAGATGGCCTTCTTCCCTTCTGAATCAATTGCAGATATGGTTAAGAAATTTTATTTGGTTAGGGAAGTCAATGTTAGGAAGCTTGTGACTGTTTCTTGGGATACTGTTTGTTCCAATATTGATGAAGGAGGGCTAGGCGTTAAGATATCATGGCTTTTAATAGAGTTAGTTTGCTTAAATCTTGTTGGGAAATGTTGACTCAGGATAATGTTTGGTGCAAATTCTTGAGGGCAAGAATTAAAATTAATCGTATGCAATACTCTGCTGTTTATAACCTCATCAGTTGTGTGGCCCTGGATTTAAAATTGCTATTGCTGATATTGCTTTCCATGTACAATGGGTGGTAGGTAATGGCTCAGATATCTGATAATGGTGTGATAATGGGGTTAGGTGAAACCTATTAGTGATCAATTATCTATTCCGCTGATTCCTTGGATTCTAGCTACCTTGTCTCCAATTTTATTCATAATCATTTTTGGGTGATTCTTAATGAGTTTCTCTACTAAATTCCCTTCCATTACTACGGCAATTGTTCAAGTGCCTCTTCCTATGGATGATGCTCAAGATGTTATGGTTTGGCCTTATTCTTCTTCAGGGGATCTACCATTTTCCTGCTGCATATTCCTTTTGCAAGAAGTCTAAGCCTCATATGACTTGGTCTATTTATCTTTGGAAAAATTTCATTCCCCCTAGATATTCCATTTTAGTTTGGAGGTTATTGTGGAAATAAGGTCCTAATTGATGATCAGTTGCAAAAAGGGACCTTTGTTATGGATTCATGTTGTTCTTTATGCATGCTCTCAACCTTTCCATGAAGAGGATGCAACACACTTGTTCCTGCATTGTGAGTTTGTTGTTTCTCTTTGGACATGACTTGTTGATTTATTTCATTTTCCTGTGCCTCCTCCTCGCCTCAATTTTATGGATTTTGGCTTTTTGTTACCTCAAAGTTAAAACTCTTGATCTCTCAAGTTTTTAATATTTGGCTTGCAGCTGTGATGTTAGTGGTTGATTCAATTTGATACACTCGAAATCTGGTTAGATTTGAGAGTAAGAAGCTTAATTTTAAAAGTCTTGTCTCCATATCATCTCTATGCTTCATGTATTGGCAAAGTCAGTGGGGGTGTTATAAATAATTCTTTGGCTAATCTTCTTATTTTGCATTCTTTTAGAGTTGCAAGTATTCGTAGAAAGGCTCCTTCCATTATCTCAGTTAAGTGGTATCCTCCTTCACCTTCATGGCTTAAATTGAATACCAATGGCCTAGCTAAAGGGAATCCGGGTCCTACAGCTGCTATTGGTGTCTTTAGGAATTGTAGAGGTTTTGTGAAAGGGGTTTACTGCTCTACTCTTGGTATTCAATCTGCATTTGTTTGCTAAATTGATGGTTGTATTTGTGGTATTAAGCAAGCTTGGAATAATGGGCGGCGTAATCTTCGGTTAGAGTGTGATTCAACTTCAATTATCCAATGCATTCACAATAAGGATTATAAACCTCCTTGGAAATTGAAGACTCGATGGCGTAATTGTCAATATTATTTGAGTTAGATAAACTTTCAATTTATACCATATTTTTCGTGAAGGTAATGTTTGTGGCTGATAAATGTGCTAATATGGGATTAAGATTCCATAGTTTTCAAGGGTGGTGGTCTGCCCCCAAAGAAATTATGCTTCTCTTTCAGCATGACTCTTGTGGTTTGCCTTCTACAGATTTAACGTTAGAGATTATTTATTTCTTTTTCTCTTGCGAGCCTTGGGCATTTGACCAAAGCTTTTAATCTTTTCTTTTTTATCTTATCTTATACTCTTAGTTTCTTTTATTAATAAATTTTGAGTAAATAGCACATGATTTAGAATTACCAAGGTGCCAACTTAGTTGAGATGCTTGGTTATTCTATGATGCTTGAAACCTCCTTTATTTGATTTTTTTTAAAAAAAAAACCTCATTCTATTCATGTAGGCTCAGGGTCAAGATTTCAAGCTCACCAAGTACTGGCAGAATGCATTGCAAATGGAAAGGAATTAGAATCAGGAGAAAATTTTGATTAATTCAAAAACTTTCCTAAGGAGTATTATTTGTAGTAGGATTTCACCAACGATAGAAGTTGTTTTAAATTAAGTCTTCCAATAATTTTCCAGAAGGACATCAATTGGTTTTGGCTTGGTGTGGGATATTTGATTGGATATATTTTTCTACCCGACAAAGTATCCTCTGGTGAAAGTCACCATCTCTAGCATCCTATCCATATAATAGGGCTTGCATGTGAAACGAAAAATCCAAGGGAACTCTGAGTTTTTTGTCTATACCTTTTGGTAGAATAAAATATATTTAATGAGCTCATGGATGAGCTCATGAGCCTACCTCTGGGCCGCTCAAATGCTTGGGCAGCAGCAAAAGTGATGAGAACAGTAAGGAATTAATGCAGTGGACACAGGACAAGCCCTGGTAAGGACCATCCACCAGCCCAATAAACTGTCATAATCAGACCAAAATCTCCAATTTTCAAAATTTTTATAATTTTGTGGAGTCGGTTGAAAATTTGTGATAGGGAAGATTTGAAAAAAAAAAAAGAAATTTTTGGGACAAAAATTGAAAGGAAAAGTATTATTATTTTGAAATTTTTTTACATAATATTTGAAACTTTGATGCACTCAAGTTTCCTAATATATGTATTGGTGCGAATAATTCAGGAGAAACAAATTAAGCATTGCTCAAGGAACTCAGGACACCTCGTCTAGGTTCAAAAGATCTATTCTTCCCAACTCAATACTTGCGACCCTTCTTCAACTATAAGAGGGACAAATGCCATCTGCAGAACTATAATTTTCTCCCACTCTATGGTCGTAATCTGGTTTAAATTATTTGGAATTGTAGCAGAAGGAAAAAAGTCTTTTCCAATGCAGTAGGGTTCCATGCATGTACGCGAGCTGCTGCACGATTCTTTGGGGGACACAAAAATGCCACATTGGTGATGCTGGTTGTGGCCATCAGGAGACATAGTATTTGATAGAGAAAAGAGCAGCAGGAATATGATGTTTTAATTTTTGGCTATGCCATATGCCTTTGCACAGGTAAACTACTTGTCTTATCCTCTGGAACCCTTCTGGACAGACGAATCACTTGGATTATCTTGTGAATTGAACCTCAAGAAAGCAAACTTTCAAAAGATACTTTTAAATGATTCCTTGATAGTGGATGTATTCTTGACACTAATCACTCCAAAATGAAATCATAAGAAGTATAAAAAAAATATATATATATATATAGTTTCAGTGAATGCCGGTGTGGTGGAGGTGGTATCATTGGATATGTCCTGTTTCTTGAACATTATATGGATTGGTTGCTTCATAATTCATAGACACTAAAGATCAAGCTTGAATTTGGTGTGGTGGCCCGAGATGGTACTATCAGATTCCCTCTCTTTATGATTTTGGATTGATCTTTGCGTGGGTGGTGTCGTGGTGAGTCTCC